>CM077009.1:95352313-95952313 GCA_039090855.1 Macrothele yani | reverse complement strand
ATTTACAAGCTACAACTAGACACATTATCTGAGCGCACATGCCTACTCTGCAAACGTGTGTGTGTGTGTGGGGGGGGAGTAATACCAGAACGGTAAAATTTGAAATGTATCGTCCAATCACATTTTCAGCATTTACGAGCTACAACTTAACAGATTATTTGAGGGCACGCGCCTACTCAGCAAACCTATCGGGAGGGGGGTATATGATAATTGTGAAATATAAAGAATTTCTTCTCCGATCGGGAAATTTCCAGCATTTACAAACTACAACTGGAGACATTATCTCAAGGCAAGAACCTACTGAGCAAACCTGTTGGGGGGGTGGGGGTTCTGCCAAAACTGCAAAATATGAAGAATTTCTCTTCCGACCGGGAGATTTTCATCATTTACAAACTACAACTCGAGACATTAACTCAGGGCATGTGCTTACTCAGCAAACCTGTCGGCGAAGGGGGGGGATGGAAAATTGCCAAAAGTGCAAAATATGAAGAATTTCTCTTCCTACCCGGAGATTTTCATCATTCACATGCTTTCAGGTAATGTGTTGAGTTGTAGCTGCTAAATGCTGAAATTCTCTGTATCGGACGCGAAATTCATCATATTTTACACTTTTGGTATCCCCCCCCCCCACACACACACACACAGGCTTGCTGAGCAGGCACATACCCTCAAATAATGTGTCCAGTTGTAAATGCCAAAAATCTGCCGAGCAGACGAGAAATTCTTCATACCAGTAAAAAACAGATGCGTTCAGAATTCCACAACACTTGACAAACGAGAAATCCAAAATTAAAATTTTGAAAATATTGTCACTCATATTTTTGGAAATCCCCTCCCTATCAAACTTAAATGCAAAAACTTATGGGACGGGAGATATTTAACAACGCAGCAGAGTGGGAACATCGCGTGCGGGAGTCTATATTACGGATTGCTCCGTCCCACTTCCGGTTTTGGAAATTCTCCCCTATTTTCAAGCTGAAATAAAAATACTTATACATCAAAATGTTATTTAACAATAATAATGAACAGTGACAGTTGCAACAGCGCGAAAAAATTAGGAGAAAGTATGATTACAGAAAAAATCTGAACTCCGTTGACCTTCAGTTTTGGAAAGTTTCGTAAAGACGGAATTCCGCATCTCCCGTTGCCCAATTTCTGTTCACTTGTTTGTGCATCGATCTCTTGAATGACCAAAATAATATTGAAAATGAATTCGCAGAACAAATTCATGCCTGAAGATTACGAGGAAATTTTTGCGGCGTCTAACTTCCGTTTTCGCAAATTGTTGTCTACAGTTTCAAGCTGAAATACAAACACGTATGCAATAAAATGATAGTTAAGAAGAAGAATGGTCACAAATGCAACATCAGGGGGAGGGAAATTACGGTTACAACAAATTTTTTTACTCCGTTTAACTAGTTTCCTGAAACACAAAATATCGTCTCCCAGACGGAAAACGACTCACACCCCCAATTTTCTTCAGTTTTGCTTCCATCTTGACAAAGGTCTAAATGACAAAAAAGCGTAGTCCCGCGAATCCTCTTTAAAATCTCATGTATATCATAAAATAATAGCAAATTAAACAAAATGAAAATTCGTAGTTTCGACAGCAAGTTCCGTAGCTTCATAGTCAGACAACAAAATCTCTAGAAAATACAGGCATTCCATAGTAGTTGGCAGGAATGTTAATAGCTTGTTCGCAGGTCAGTTTCTATCTTAATCATGCGTATATTTTACAAAATTGAAGACTAAATTGTTGAATCCTACTGATTTTTTTTATGTTTAAGGCGGGATTAAAATTTTGACTGTTTGAAATACTGGCAATAATTACTTTATGCTGCCTGAATTTTGCTGCCCTAGTTTTAAAGTGTAAAGAAGCTTTAATTGTATTGTGGGATGTTGAAATTGGCAACGATTTCTCTTACCCCCTAGGGCACAGTTTGCCGAAAAAATAATTTGAAGGAATATTTTTACTCCTTTGGAAAAATTTAGTAATTTTTAAAAGTGAGGACTATTTTAGAAAAATTAACGAGTAAAATAAAAAAAAAAAGTTCCTAAAACACTGGGAAATTATAAAAAAAAAAACTTTTTTTTTTCATATTAAAAAATATTTCACTACTACTGAATGTATTTGGACGTTTTGCTTCTTTTTTAAGTTAAAATATATATCATCATCATCATCATTGTCAACCATTATCAATCCACTGCTGGACGAAGGTCTCCCCAAGTTTCCTCCACAACGGTCTGTCTTGTGCCAGTCTCCTCCATGTCACCCCTGCATCAGCTGCCGGAGACTGAGGGCCAAGATTTAAGTTGTGGAATCATTTTGGAGGGGTTTGGCCATAACTCACCACGCTGGCCAAGCGGGTTGGTGAGTGTGGGATAGAATTTCCTCTAATCCCGATGGTATAGTTATACCGCTATTGGCGGTCGTCAGAGCCCCTTTAGTGGGAACAGGATGCACCACGAGAAGGCGGGGTTGACATTTGTCAAGGAGAGGCTGTGATGTTACGCATCACCTGACCTTACATCCCTAAAATATATATATATATATATAAGGTATTATGGTGTTTTTTAACCAACCTTAAAAAACACCATAATACCTTCAAGTTCGAACTGAAGAACAGGTTCTCTGCTTTAGAAGGCCTAACATCGGAAGAAGTGGACATCTCTGAAGTTAACAGAAAAGTAACCAAAGCTCTTATGGAAACAGCAACAAAATTAGCTGGGTCTAAGAACAAGTTGCATGTGAACAAATTATCAGGAAAAACCAAAATGTTGATGCAAAAAAGAAGAGAGATGAGGACAACTAAAGAAGATGTGACTTCCAAAGTGGAATATATAGAGCTATGCAAGACAGTAAGAAAAAGTATCACTGAAGACGTAAGGAAATTCAACTGTGAACTAGTGAGGAAAGCAATTGAAAACAACCAAAGCCTAAAGATAGCAAAGGGACATCTCAGTAAGGGAAGAAAACAGATTATGGCACTGAGAAAAGAAGATGGTTCTGTAACAAGAAATAGAGGCGAAATTTTGACAAGAGTGAAAGATTTCTACTCCAAATTATATGAAAGGGATGATATATGCACTCCAGACATCATGAAAGATACCAGTACCAGAGTTCCTCCAGTCCTTCCAGCGGAAGTTGCACATGCAATCAAGAACATGAAGCGAGGAAAAGCTCCAGGAGAAGATGGAATTACTGTAGACATCATACAAGAAGCAAGTGGAGAAATCGAAACAGTACTCGCCCAAATTTTCACTCGATGCCTTAATGAAGGAAAGATTCCTGAGGATTGGAACACCGCTACAATGATCCTGCTACATAAGAAAGGTGACATTGAGGATCTCGGAAACTACAGACCTATCAGCCTCCTATCAGTAGTTTATAAAATCTTCACTAAAGTTCTTTCACACCGCTTGAAGGTAACACTGGACATGGCTCAACCGAGAGAACAAGCTGGATTCAGGAGTGGCTACAGCACAATAGATCATATCCACGTGCTGAGAGAACTAATTGAAAGAGCGAGGGAATATGAACTTCCATTGTGCATGGCTTTTATCGATTATGAAAAAGCCTTTGATTCGGTGAAACCATCAGCAGTTACAATGGCTCTGAAAACCTGCGGTATTGAAGATGCATACATTAATATTATTAATAACATCTATGAAAATGCAAGTGCAAAGATTAGGCTGTTTGAAAATACAACACACGTAAAAATTGGAAAGGGAGTGAGACAAGGTGACACCATATCTCCGAAGCTCTTTAATGCCACATTGGAGGGTGTTTTTCAGTCACTGAGCTGGGAAAACAAGGGGATAAAGATTAATGGAGATTATCTAACCCACCTTCGTTTTGCTGATGACGTAGTCATTTTTGCAACTACCCCATCAGAGCTGCAGAGTATGATCCAGGAACTTGCTGACAAGAGTAAAGAAGTGGGATTAAAAATGAACTTTCAGAAGACAAAAGTGATGTTCAATGCTTTTACAAGAAATGAAGATTTATCGATTGATGGAGAAAAGCTGGAGATAACAGACACGTACGTTTATCTTGGACAGCAGATATCAAGTGAGGGTCACATTGATGAAGAAATTAATCGGCGTACAAAACTTGCCTGGAGAGCTTTTGGAAGAAACAGCATAATTTTCAAGAGCAATATGCCATTATGTCTTAAAAGAAAAGTGTTTGATCAATGCATCCTTCCAGTGCTTACGTATGGTGCGGAGACTTGGACCTTAACTAAAAGAGACATACAAAGGCTGCAGACAACTCAAAAAAGCATGGAGAGGTGCATGCTTGGTGTAACCAGGAGAGATAAGAAGAGGAACTCGTGGATCCGAAAAATGACAAGAGTGGAAGACATCATGATCAGAGTTAAATCCCTGAAATGGCAATGGGCTGGACATACTGCCAGAAGGACAGATCATCGATGGACAGCTGAAATTTTAGATTGGATTCCAAGGGACAGGAAAAGACCCAGAAGAAAACCACATGGGAGATGGGTGGATGAAATTCGAAAGTATGCAGGGGTGACATGGAGGAGACTGGCACAAGACAGACCGTTGTGGAGGAAACTTGGGGAGACCTTCGTCCAGCAGTGGATTGATAATGGTTGACAATGATGATGATGATGATATATATATATATATATATATATAATACATAAATAACGTAAACACTACAAGCGCATGGAAAGTAATACCTGGAAATTCTTTGTACCATTTTGGTTTAACAAGAATGAATTTCCAACTTTGACATCGATGTAACACAGGAAACATAGTCTTTATCAACACATTCTTCATTTTCTAATGAAGTGTCCATGTTCGTTGGCTGCTTTCGTAATTCCACCGCTTGTTTTTTGTAGCTTTCATTGTTTCCTTCCTCTGCATTTTGTTTCTTTTCTACACCATTGGACTGAGTCTAGCCGAAAAAAAAAAAAAAAAAAAAAGACGTTAAAGTACGCTGTTTCGACACATCATTCGATACTAGTGTCTGATAAAGCTGTTTTCAATTTCTACAAATCACGACTCCACTGCCACACCCAAGGTGCTCCGGAATTGCGATTGTGTACTTCACTCATCTGATGGAGCACGAGCTGTAGCAGCAATGACAGTAGATTTGCGATGCGATTACCTTGACTTCATGCACTCCCGATGAGCCGATGACGTCAAGGTAAGAAACAATGTCTCCCTGACACCATGCCGCCATAGTTCGGGTCGCGCCAAGCAAACCACGGCCAGGTATGGATCGCCTACAGCATGAGATCTGGCCTGAGGTAACAAAGGATACCGCTGATCATGTTTGAAATACAAAATTCGAATAAAAAGTTGAAAATAAACATTTTTCAGCGTAAAAGTCTCGATTCGTATTTTTACGCGTTGGCAAAATTTCAAGGCGTAAACACACTTTTCGATGCGTCCTAGACGCATAACTACGCATTTTGGCAAACTCTGCCCTAGGAGTAGTGATCGTATGGGTTTTGATTTCATTTCAAGTGGCGAGTAAGTGTAGTTAGGAATCATTTTGCATTGTATTTTTCACGCTTCTACTTCGCTTTTAAGTATATGTTTTTGCATTTCTTTTCAGCTGCGGAAAGATTAGTTTTCTACAAAATAATCTAAAAAGGTCCTACAATTATGTATATATTTTTGCACCTGTGTTTATCAATTGTATATATAGTTATGGAGCCCATCAGGAAAAAGTAAAGTATGCTCAAAGGTATAGTAAAAAGTAGGAAGAAGACTTGTTTAAAGATTGGCTTTGCCCCAATAAGAAGGAAAATGACTTTGCTTATAGTAAAGCATGCTGTGTTGATCTTTCTTTAATGCTTCTGGAAAGGCATTCCAAGACAAAAAAGAAAGCACCAAAAGAATGTTGAAGACCTTTGTAAACAGCCTAACCTGCTGAACTTGCGTGTCTTTAGTGGACAGTGCAAGATAGAAAGTGATGTTAAAGAATCAAAGATCAGGCTGGCAGATTTGGTTGCAGAACATAATTTGCTAATAAATATTATAAAGCACTTACCAAATCTTTTAAAATATGCCTTTAAGGCAGATTCTGCCATTGCAAAAAAAAAAAAATCCTGTTGTCAAACTAAGACAACAGCACTAATTAAAACATAACTGGGCAAACAGCTAAGGATGAACTGAACAGTCTGCTTCGAGAAAAATTATCATTAATGGTAGATGAGACAACGGATTTAGGCTGCATAAATCATCTATGTTTAGTTGCCAAAGATTTCAAAGTCTTGTGGATCTTCTTGGGTTGGTTCCCCTTGTACATATCAGTGCCAATACTGTATATGAAGACATAACAAAAATATTCAATACAGTAGATATTTCTTACAAAGAAAACATGACTGGATTCGCATCTGATGGTGCGAATGTTATGGTAGGGGAAAGCACTCCCTAGCAGAAAAATTAATGGAAGACGTTCCCAATTTATTCGTTATATGATGCGTATGCCACTCTTAATTCATGTGCTTCCTATGCCCGAGAACAATTACCCACTGCTATCGAGGATTTGGCACGTTATGTTTTAAACTATTTCAGGTGTAGTCCAAAACGTGTTGGTGAACTAAGGGAGCTCCAGGAATTTGCCAAAATGAAGCCCACAAGATGCTCCATCTGTGCCAAACTCGTTGGCTATCATCAAAACTGGTAGTGACAAAACGTTTAGCACAGATGCCAGACCTGAAGCTGTATTTTACAAATGTGGTAGTTATTGAAAGAAATAATTTTTCTCAGACTATACTTTAAAATCTACATGACCCTGTCTTTCCACAATGTGAACCAGCTACCAGATAAGAACTTTGTCATTAAAAAATTTCTGCAATTTTTAGAGTTTGCATTGGAACTCTTTCGTAGTTTGAATGCAGGAAAGCCAAATATTCATATTTTATAAGAAAGTTTCAAGTGTGTTTCGCACTTTTGTGGAAAGTTACATTGATGAGACGTACTTGAACCATATATACACCTTTGGAAAATGTCCAATTTAAAGATCCAAAGTATTTCGCACCGGTTGACAAGATCTATCTTGGGGCAAATGACCAAGCTGCAGTAGTCAATAAGAATCATAATTTAACTGCACAAGAGATCCTGACCTTTCAGCAGCGAAGCACAGCCATTCTAGTGGAAAGTGCTATTTAGGTTTATAAACGTTTTCTTCTTAAAGATACAGCACCGCCCCGGTGGCGCAGTGGTGTAAGAGATGGCCTCTGAACATTCGTCCAAAAGGGTCTGGATTCGAATCCCGGTGTGCCATGAAAGTTGTGTTTTTCTTACGGCATTGGCTTTCTCCCTTTACTGAACCAGTGACCCTAAATTAGGGACAGGTGGCTTCTTATAGCCCATTGAGTTGCTCACTGTTGTCGTTAAACCTCCAATCAAAGAAAAAAGATACAGCAATCAAAAGATTGAAGTTTTTGGATCCAAAAGTGATATCCAACAGCTACCGGTTTCAGCAAAGCACCGGTAGCCGTGAGGTTCCCAAATTTGGTTAATGACAATGAAGTGCAGATATTGGACACAGAGTGGAGACTTAAGAACTTTGTGCTTAGTATTTGAGTGCTTTGTCTGCATTTTCCACAATGTGAACCAGCTACCAGATAAGAACTTTGTTTTACCTGCTGTAATTGATATTTAGTTTTCTTATTTATAAGACTTTCTCTCTTGATTTTTGCTCTTCCCTGATTTTAGACGTATTTTTTAATACAGGTAAGTTTTGAATACCCATGTAGTTCAATATGCCTCTATGCATTCGTAGAATTGATTATATATGATTTTGGCAGATGCAGTTATAATATTTGCTATAAATGCATTATAACACATGTTCACATTCATAAGTACATGCCCTTTTATTCATATGGCTCCCATAGGTGTAGGTCTGTAGGGTTTTGTGCCTCTCAAGACATGTTCGAAAATAAAAAAAAAAAATAGTCAAGAACGTTTATGCACGAATTTTCTTTCCGATGAATAAGAAAATAAGTAAAAATGTGTTGTTTTTAATCGCTGCCTAGCAGTAAACTTTAGAAATAGTGCCTGTTTTTGATTCACACCCATGCTCATGAGTAAATTTAATGCAATACCAGCAAAGAAATGTTGTAGTTACATTTTTCTTAATGATAGTTTTGTTTCCCGTAGATTCGAAAAAATGTTTGTTATATTGATTGAAATCACCATATAGCTGATATAACATATTTGTATAAGAATCGTAAAAGGACCCTTAGGATATGCTGATTGATCATGCCAAATTTCATATTTGTACACAAAAGTTATCTATGCTGCTGCACTATAAGCAAACAATGAGAAAAAAACAATGAATAACAAAGAACATACCTTCTCAAAGAAGACGATGAAAAGCACTGCACCACAGAATCAGGAACTAACACATGGACCAACCAACTATTCATTTCAGCGACCAGCAGATTTATGACATGCTTTGGATTAGCAACCTTGTTGGCTACGATGAGTGCGACAATCACGGATAGCAACGGGTCATGAGCTCACCAAAATACAGTGTTGCCAAATATCTCAACCAAACTATGGTGGACTAGAAAAACTGGTGCCGAAAGCAATGGATTTCTGCAAGGAGGTTATTTTATATTTATTTTTTTTTATTGAAGTTTTAACGACCACCGTGAGCAACTCAATGGGCTATAAGCAGTCGCCCGTCCCTAATTTAGGGTCACTGTTTTCAGGGAAGGGAGAAAGCCAGTGCCGTAAGACAAACACAACATCCATGCCTCACCGGGATTCGAACCCGGACCCCTTTTAGACGAATGATCAGAGGCCATCGCTTAGACCACTCCGCCACCGGGGCGGCAGGTTATTTTACTGAAGACACCACTCCCATCCACGCCAAGGAGGACTTTCTCTCTTGATTTTTGCTCTTCCCTGTTTTTAGACGTATTTTTTAATACAGGTAAGTTTTGAATGCCCATGTAGTTCAATATGCCTCTATGCATTCGTTGAATTGATTATACATGATTTTTCCAGATGCAGTTATAATGTTTGCTATAAATGCATTATAACACACGTTCACATTCATAAGTTCTGTAAGTAATTGATATTCATAGTTTTCTTATTTATAAGACTATAGAAACGTTTAAATCTCCTTGATCCCATGGAGGTAGGAATAAGAGGAGGCGCTGTCGCCAACTCTTCCCATGCTAGCAAAGTTAAGCCAAATTTGTACGCTTCTGCGGTTAAAGTAGTACCACCGCCAGCTTGGGCGTGGTTGCCCTCAAGATGCAAAAGCAAACGATTTTCCGTAGGAAAGCATTAGTGAGACCCTGTTCGTTTTCTTAAGATTTTACATTGTCTTAAATTATAAGCGAAATGGAAAAGCAGTGGAATAGCTTTAAGAAACTCTTAAGTTTACATGAAGCGAATTTCAGTACGGAAACTTAGATTTTCATGGAGGAAATGAGATCTAAAAAATCGTCTTCGTAACGACTGAGACGCATACGAACAGACGATTTAAAATGTGTTTATACTAAACAGAATTTTATAAAACGTTTAAAATCTTTCTGTCTCAGCGGATTATCGTAAAATAATGTTTATCATAGAAATCGTAACGATCGAGCTTCAGAGAATTTGTATTATGAGTGAATTTTTCAAAAGATCGCACTTTAAAGGGAGGGAACACTTCTGCCATATTGTCTGGAGGAAAATTAACGCAAACAACAACGTTTCGCGTATGCTTTACTTGAAGAACAATTATGATTGTTCTTAAGCAAATAAGCAAGCGAGGGGGCAGAATATTCACATTGAACATTATTATTTAAAAAAAAAATTCATGAAATATCTAGATTTTATTTCAAAGCCTTTATAGAAAAAATGGGTAATCTGCGAGCTTGTTCAAAGAAATTGAAAAACTCAGACTCAAAATATGATGTTACAGTGTATTCATTTTATTTTTCATAATTGCTTTAAGCACTTGACTGATTTTAATTTCTTCTAATGAAGGTAGGAAATTCCAACTGGTTTGGTTGGAACAGTGGTAGGCTTCAAAGGTATGAATGCAAATAATTTTAAAACTACAGGCCTTAATAGGAAAAGAACTTTGGGGGGAGGGGGAGGGGGGTAACTTTTTATCTTTTTAAAGGGGGCAGTTTCAAAATATAGCAAGAAAATATACAATTTATTAGTTTGTGGAAATAGGATTTACAAGTCCTGCTGATAGTAAAGGAAATCTGACTTGATAAAAACAGATTTACATAAGCAGCAGAAATAATTCCTACTGTAAGATCTCTCTTTTAAAAGAAATCCTGCCGCCCCGGTGGCGCAGTGGTCTAAGGCGTTGGCCTCTGATCATTCGTCCGTAAGGGGTCCGGGTTCGAATCCCGGTCAGGCATGGATGTTGTGTTTGTCTTACGGCACTGGCTCTCTCCCTTCCCTGGAACCAGTGACCCTAAATTAGGGACGGGCGACTGCTTATAGCCCATTTGAGTTGCTCACGGTGGTCGTTAAACCTCCAATCCAAAAACAAAATAAAAGAAATCCAACTGCATTCAAAATAGTATACTTCTAATACACATCACTATTAACAGAGACACATTCATAATGCAATGTTAATAGCTTTTAAGTAGTAAATGAAACAGACGTGTGTATACAATAAGGATTTTTAATGTGGTTTTTGAAATATACGTATACCATTTATGAGCAAGGTTATATTTATTAATAAAACATTCAGTGAGGATAAATCCTGCAGTTTGTTGCTAGCACAACATATGTTCAAGAATAGGAAAATCTAATCACATAAGGTGTGCTTAATCAACACAACAAGTTGATTAATTTTAGCTCTAATGACAAAGAGCATTGCTAACAGCAGCCCATATGCTAATGCACATTTAACCTACATTTTCTGGCCACAAAAATTAATGGATAACTAATCAGAAGTGCATGGGAAATATAGAAGTGCAAATTTCCTGCCATCAGATGCTAAATCATCTTTAGTTTACTGTTACCCATGTAACATCTCCAGTACTAAAATCTGATTTCCAAATATTATGCTGACCTTTTAAGCTAGAACTCCTTACGACCACCTATTTCATCTGATTAGTTAAGAAATAAAGTTTTCACAAGTAATTTATTTGTTTATCATACCTATACATTTTCATATATTGCAAATAATATCTTCATAATTTTATGCTGTTATATTTTTACTTCAGCTGAATTCAAGATTTCCCGCCATTTCTGTCATCAAAAAGCCCAACTGTGAGCTGCATTTTACACTCATTATGTACATTATATGCTGTAGAAAATATATATGTACTATCAGATCATTTCCTAATGGGGATTCAATATACCTCTAGTTACACAAGGCAAAAGAGAATGAGCTAGTTAGAACATGAATAAATTTTATTATGAGTTGATGCCCACATACACATTAAACTTCTTGAAGTCCTTTTTAAATATGCAAAAAAAGAAAAGCTTACCCAACAGTATTTGTAGCTGGAACTTAGCTTACTGCTGCAATTCAAACCCTTAAATACAAATGTTTGTATGGAAATTTATATGTACATCCAATACAAAACACTTATCTCAAATAGTTAAATCTCATCTTCAGCAGCAGCAAAATGCTTTCCTTCACATACAGTGGGTGCCACACCAGGTATGAGTGTCTCTTCTCTTAAAAGGCTTAGTCCTTCAGTCCTAATGAGAAAACAAAAAATGAAGGGTGTGGGATGCATGGATACACGACAAGAATACCAAAGAATATAAAAATATATATATACAATACAAGAAATCTGTAACAACTATCAAAATATTGGGTACAAGAGATTTACATTGATGTGCGAAACTGTACAGGCTAATTACACTGAGCTAATCAGAACATGAACTGTGAGCAAATAAACCACAATAAATATTTGAATGTTTCAGCTACCACAAATACCTCGCCTTTCAAGAAATTACAATATGCTGATAAAACAGAGTCAGATCATAAGTTTGGTAGACAAAACACACGTGCCCCACCCACTGTGCAAGGAATGGCCTTTTAGATACATCTCACTGATTTTACCAAAATAAAGTAAGATATGATGCAAAGTAAGAAAAGGTAACAAGAAGGACTTTAAATATCAACAGAGAACCAAAATGGGAATATATGACTGATAGCTTATTTATGGAATATCAAAGTAACTGATGATCCTAAAATGTTTACTGCTCTGTAAAATGAATAAGAGAACATGAAGTTTTAGAATACCAAAAATGTACAGTGACTAGAAATGGTGTGGCCGAAGAGAATCAAATCTATTTTTGGAATGAACAGGAAATACAGGCAATTTAGAGATGTATGATTGCTGTGTTAATAATTCTAATGTATTTCCATGTATTATGAGAATATTTCTTCAAAAATCAAAATGTGCATACATATGTTTACAGGGTCATAGCTTGAGAGGAGCCAGAAGTGCAAATCTTCACTGTAAGGTACTCATGTTCAGTCATTTTCAAATGTTTCCTTGTTCATTTGTATTTCGTACTTCTATTTTTTTAAATATCTGTGCACCCTTTGTGTTTCAACTTTCACTTTTCTCATCTACTGTGTTTAGTATCACCATCATTTTATGTTTCACATACAAAGTAGTTTTGTTGTGAATCAGAAGATATTAACAGTGTTGTTTTGCATTGTCATATAGTTCCAAGAAAAGGTTAGTGCAGTGTCTCACATGCAAAAGTTACTTTTTTAATGTTCTCTGCTAATCCAGAGAATCTGTATTTGTACTGTGAAGTTCAGTTTTAAATAAAGGACCTCCAGTTCTAATAACTGATTTTGTAGCACACTATTAAAAACACCTTGTCTATTAGTTTAAAATGAGTATTTACTAACAATAGTCAAATCTGCAATTTGGTATACTGGTCAAGCCAGTAGCGGCTCGTCCATAAGAGCACAAGAGCACGTGAACCCCCTATAAAAATAGAAAAATAATTATACGATATAAATAATACATCTTTATTGACGCAGTACTAAATGGCTTGTCTTCAGTAAGTTTAAAAGAACGGGCAATGAAAAACAGCGTAGAGCGCGCAAACTGAGGTTAAGTGTCATGACGCGCCAGTGGCTAGGAGCGAACTGAATGTGCCGCTATCGATACTAGACACACGGGATATGTGACAGACGGTCGAGTCCATTTGCTCGCGGTAGGGGGAAACATGTCTACAAGTGGCTTAACGGAGAATACCGATGAGCTGCCTGTGACACAGCTCAG
Organism: Macrothele yani; assembly: GCA_039090855.1. Lineage (NCBI taxonomy): Eukaryota > Metazoa > Arthropoda > Arachnida > Araneae > Macrothelidae > Macrothele > Macrothele yani. Next base: position 95,939,099 of record CM077009.1, on the reverse strand, counting down.
CTCAGTTGTTGCACGGCTGTAGTTGACGGGGATGCTCCTAACCTTTGGGCGGTTGTTACATTTGTGTTTTGGAGTTTACAGTTTATCTATTGTAGTGTAGCTAGTGAACTGTTGTTTTTATTTACTGTACAATAATGGAAAGTACCTGTAAGTACTCAGTTAGTAATTTAAAGGAAGTAGCATTTGGCAATTTACCCATAGAAGTTAAAATAGCAATAAAAGAGAGTGGCAGGCCAACGCCCCGACTTAATATAAGTCAAACATCGACATCAAAATCTAGAACTTTTAAAAGAGAATTTAAAGAAGAGCTATACGAAAAAATTCCTTGGCTTTGTGGTTGTGAACAAACAAACAAAATATTTTGTTTTCCTTGTTTCTTATTTTTCCGTGAAAAGGACGATCCTACTTGGGTGAAAAACGGCGTTTGTGACTTAGCTCATTTGACACAAGAAATTAAAAAACGCGCAAGTTCTCATGGACACATAAGTGCTACATTGGATTTCAATTTGCTAAGAAAGGTTGACGTTCGTCAGTAGCTTGACAGTGCTTATCGACAAAATGTTAAAAAGCACAATGACAAGTGACTAAAAATAGGTATGTCCTTTCTAAGCTTATGGACTGTATTGAATTTTGCGGTGCATTTGAGTTGGCCCTTCGAGGTCATCGTGAGGATGACGATTCCTTAAATCCTGGCATATTTAAAGGGTTTGTAAACTTTTCTGCAGAACTTGACTCATCTTTGAAAGAACACTTGAGTACCGCTACTGTCTTTAAAGGTACCTCGAAAGATATTCAAAATGAATTGTTAGATTGTATGCTTTTTGTATGTCAAGAAAACATAATAGAAGAAATAAAAACTGTACAGTATGTTTCTTTGATTGCGGAAGAAACATCAGACGTCTCGTCTGTATTTCAATTAGTTATAGTTTTCCGCTATGTTTTAGCTAATGGCCAACCAGTTGAAAGGTTTTGGAAATTTGATAACCCTGAAGGGCACGACGCAGAACCTATAGCCAGATGTATTTGTACCAGTTCAGATTATGTTGTGCAAAATCCAGAAAAACTCCTATCACAAAGCTATGACGGGGCGAATGTAATGAGTGGGCACCATGCTGGCGTGCGGACCATATTGCAACAAACCTATAAACATGCTTCTTTTCGTTCGCTGTTACGCTCATCAGTTGAACTTGATTGTAGCTCAAGCAACAAGCCAAAACCAAGATGTCAGAATTTTATTTTTCGGACTTAAGTGATATAAATTTTTTTTTTCGAATTCCCCTCAGAGAGTGTCTGTTTTGGACAAGATAGTTGGCAAACGAATACCTCGGGCGTCAGCTACAAGGTGGAATTTTAAGAGCAGAACTGTTAATACTGTTTTTGAGTACGGAGAGAAATTAATTGAATGTATGGAGGAAATCCAATCAACCTCTAAGCAACCAACCACCATAATTAAAGCTGGTGCTCTAGCTCGTCTCCTTAGAGATAATAAATTCATATTTTGGCTTTCTGTTTTTCACAAATTAATGCCACATGTGGATATTTTGTACAACAAATTGCAGCTAACTTACACTGATGCTGTGAGAACTAAAGCCAATGTTGACCACTTCGTCAAAGCCATTGATAAGGAAAGAGGTAGCATGGACAAAGTGACAGAGCTGGTTAATCAGTACCCAGAAAATGCACCTAAATGATCGAAGCGTGAAGAAGATTTTTTACTTAAGTAGAACAGTGGCTGCCAAGGAAACCTGTAGCATTATTACAACGCAAATAAAAACAAGATTTTCATTCACAACATCTTGCTCAGCTGTATTTCTTTTTGAATCACAAAAGTTTGAAGAGTTTGAACAGAAATTCCCCGAGAAATTGCTTGAAGATACAGTAAATGTGTATTCATTTCTTGGAAAAAATCGCCTCAAGACAGAGCTTGAAATCATTTGCAAAAGAACTGATTTCAGAAACATGCGTGGTGCTGTAAGTCTTTTACAGTTTTTTTTTATTGAAAACAACTTATTGTCATCATTTTATGAAAGTTATAAACTGTTATTAATTATTGCAACAATACCAATGACGACTACTGAAGCTGAAAGGTGTTTTTCAACCCTAAAACGGATAAAGACATTTTTGCGGTCTACGATGTGTCAAGAGAGGCTTACAGCTTTAGCCATGCTTCCAATCGAGAAGGAAATGATTTCTAATATCTATAATTTCAATGAAAGAGTTATTGATGTTTTTGTGTCAAGAAAAGATAGAAGGATGGACTTTGTTTACAAAAACTGTACTTAAAAAAATATTTGTGTAAGCTACCATCCAAGTAAATTTGTGTAAGTAAATACTAGACCTTACTATCTATATGCAGCAGCTTTGATTATTTTCCTTTTTCTGTGTGTTTAATAATCTAATCTAATAATTGAGAGCATGAGGCCTTATGACTAACTATCTAAATATTTAACACTTAAAACAAGCTTTCTGTTTTGCGTTTATTTTACTACTTTAAAATTAAATGAAAATAATTGTTTCAGTAAAAAGAAGAATTAGCATATTATAACAAGTACGACCAATAAAGTAATCCTTTATTATTAAGTTGTGAAACAGTTAAAGTACAGTAATATCTGTAATAACATTTCGTTTCAAAATTAATACATTACATTACGGTATAGCAGTGCTTAAATTATATGAATATTGCAAGCAACACACAAGTGTGTGACACAGTGTATCTCAAAAACTGCAAATTATTAATTGTGAACCCCCTGTAGATGTACTCGCGAGCCGCCACTGGATCAAGCCCTAAAACAGGAAAAAGAAACAGATGAACTTTTGGTAAATGTAGCTAATTCCTAACCCCTATCGTTGTTGTTTATAGTGCGATGTTTTTTTATATGAACAGTCATAATTATAGGTTGGTTATTAATAATTCAAAGACGATTGTCTGAATAATGTAGTTATATTGAACATCCTTTTAAACGTGGTTCAGTTATGAATACCCCTCCGATTACATAACCTGCACTATTACAGAAAAATTTGCTACAACTTCCGTAAACAGATGTGTATAACCTACGTAAACCTAACGACTTCTTTAATTTTGCTACAAATTTAGAACTTTACATAATATGCTAAATGCAAGCAAATCACAGCAAAACATACAGTTGTCATTCACAGTAAATTGCAATCGACGATTGAATCCCAAAGAACTTAATTAAGCCTGGTAAACGGAAAATAAAGTGATACTAACCGGTGGAATGACATACCTGGTATTTTCTTTTTACATTTATTTGCACAGCTGAATGCCACGCAGGATCCCATGGAAACTAAATATGAGCAAGCTAAAGTATATTGTCAAACAAAGAAAATAATCTACTCTGACAAACCAGTTTAACGAAAAATATGAGCTTCTAGAAATCACAAATGTTCAGTGCTTTCCTATGGCAGACACGACTAAGAGGGTAACCAAACACGCTGAGGGATATCATAGTAGTTAACAGGTCGGCTTCAGAAATCTGCAGTTACAGCGTCTCCTATATTTCCTAACTCCATGCTTGATCCACGCAGCGTTGGCCGCCATAAGTTACCCTGGGTGCTGCAAATAACGTCATGAGCAGGCACGACGCAGCCGCAGAAAAGAAGCTGCTTTGAAACCACGGAAACAAAAACTTCCAAGCGTATAAACAGATAAACTGAGTAATTCAATAATCTTTATCAATGATACACAAGCTTACTGTTTTATCAACGGTATAATTTATTTAGTTTTTGTCTGCTTGTAACGTTATACCACAAATTAGCTGTGACCTATGGCGGTAGGGCCAGTGGTGTTTCCAGTAATATTACCTCCTTGGATTTCTGTGCCTCGCTCTCATGATTCTGCCGCCAGATGGCGACCTAAAGCAAAAGTCCCCTGCTTCTGATATAAAAATGTACGAAGCACTGGTATTTTCAGTCTTCAAAATTTATTTAACTTTTAATTAAAGGTGATTGTCAAAAATCTGGTTTTCAGAATATTGCCTTTTATTATCGTAAAGCATTATTTTTCACACTTTTACCATTATTAATAGTTCTTTTGTAATTTTGCAAGAACTCGAATTTACGAACCTTGCTCAAAAACGCAAGTCCGTACACCTGCTATTGGACGGACTTTACATCTACTTAGAAAAAAAGCTATTAAAAGACCATAAAATAAAATAAATGAATAACGTTTTGAAAACAATGTTATGCCGGCCCGGTGGCGCAGTGAGCTAAGCGATGGACTCTGATCATTTGTCCGAAAGGGGTTCGGTTTTGAATCCCGTTGAGGCATGGATGTTGTGTTTGTCTTACGGCACTGACTCTCTCCCTTCCCTGGAACCAGTGACCCTAAATTAAGGACGGGCGACTATTTACACCCCATTGAGCTTCTCACGGTGGTCATTAAACCTCCAAAAAAAAAAAACCGTTGTTATAAATACAAGCAATATAAAATAACAAAGAATAACCAGGACTCAATAACAAATATCGTTGTTTAAAAATTTTCTATAGAATGTGTAGGAATATTACAAGAAAATATTATTTCTGTTATAGAATGAATATACTCCTCCCTTTTTTTTACTAATAAAAAAGAAAATTGTTAACGTCGGCGCAGCTTTTTTATTTTATTTTTTTTATTGGAGGTCTAACGACCACCGTGAGCAACTCAATGGGCTATAAGCGGTCGCCCGTCTTTAATTTAGGGTCACCGACTTCAGAGAAGGAAAAGAGCCAGTGCCATATGACAAACACAACATCATGCATTACCGGGATTTGAACCCGGACCCCTTTCAGACGAATGATAAGAGGCCATCGCTTAGACCACTGCGCCACCGACATTTTTTTTATTTGAACCAGTGCCTTTATTTGGGAGCGCCTAGGAAGTTTTTTTAATGGAGTTTAACGACCACCGTGAGTAACCAAATGGGCGATAAGCAGTCGCCCGTCCCTAATTAAGGGCCACTGGTTCCAGGGAAAGGAAAGAGCCAGTGCAGTAAGAAAAACACAACATCCATACCTCACCGGGATTCAAATTCGGAATCTCGGACGAATTATCAAAAGCCATCGCTCAGACCACCGCGCCGTCAGGGCGGCTATTTTTTTTTAATTGCAGGTTTAGCGGCCACCGTGAGCAACTCAATGGGCTATAAGCAGTCTCCTGTCCCTAATTTAGAGTCACTGGTTCTAAGGAAGGGAGAGAGCCAGTGCCGTAAGGCAAACATAACATCATGACTCACCGGGATTCGAACATAGACCCCCCTTTGGACGAATGATCAGACCATCGTCGTAAGAATTTAACTGATCGTAGTCCGACACAGAGCTACACTGTAAATTTTAGTCTCCTAAATTAAGAAGAGTTGGCATGCTTTAACTCCTGTAGAGAAACTTTAATGTTTTTGAAGTTCCAATACCACACAACTACACAAAGTACAGTAGGCCGCCCCGGTGGCGCAGTGGTCTAAGGCGCTTGCCTCTGATCATTTGTCCGTAAGGGGTCCGGGTTCGAATCCCGGTCAGGCATGGATGTTGTGTTTGTCTTACGGCACTGGCTCTCTCCCTTCCCTGGAACCAGTGACCCTAAATTAGGGACGGGCGACTGCTTATAGCGCATTGAGTAGCTCACGGTGGTCGTTAAACCTCCAATCAAAAAAAAAAAAAAAAAAAGTACAGTAGCCGCCCGTGGCGCAGTGGTCAAAGCGATGGCTTCTGATCATTCGTCCTAAAGAGGGCCGGGTTCCAATCCCGGTGAGTTATGATGTTGTGTTTTGTCTTACGGCCCTAGCTCTCTCCCTTCCCTAGAACCAGTGGCCCCAAATTAGGGACGGGCAACTGCTTATAGCCCATTGAGTTGCTCGCGGTGGTCTTTAAAACTCTAATCCAAAAAAAAAAAGTACAGCAATTAATAAAAAAAGCTCGTTATAAATACAGATTTAGCACTGATGAAATCATAAACACTATATATTCCTATGATTTTTTTTTTTTTTTTTGATTGGAGGTTTAACGACCACCGTGAGCAACTCAATGGGCTATAAGCAGTCGCCCGTCCCTAATTTAGGGTCACTGGTTCCAGGGAAGGGAGAGAGCCAGTGCTGTAAGACAAACACAACATCCATGCCTGACCGGGACTCGAACCCGGACCCCTTACAGACGAATGATCAGAGGCCAGCGCCTTAGACCACTGCGCCACCGGGGCGGCATATTCCTATGATGATTAGGATAAACGACTGGGCCACAACTGCACTGCATCTGGTGAGCTCTGACATTAAGATGGATTGGATGGGTCCACCCAAACTCTTTGCGCCGCCCTGGTGGCGCAGTGATCTAAGCGATGGCCTCTGATCGTTCGTCCAAACGGGGTCCGGGTTCGAATCCCGGTGAAGCATGGATGTTGTGTTTGTCTTACAGCACTGGCTCTCTCCCTTCCCTGGAACCAGTGACCCTAAATTAGGGACGGGCGACTGCTTATAGCCCATTGAGTTGCTCACGGTGGTCGTTAAACCTCCAATCAAAAAAATAAACTCTCTGCCTTGTGTTTCCCACTGGCAAACTTCTGTAGTCAGTTTCTTTATAATTAATGTGTTTCCAAGGATGAAAATTTAAACATCGATAAAAAATACTATTATATTATAGCCTAGTATACCTAGTATTTTCTAAAATTGAACCATAATTATATTAAAAATCAATAACTTTTCCTTTGGTGGTGTTGAGACTAGAAAATAGAGACCGCGACCTGTACATTGATGACGTCACTAGACAAACAAATGTTGGATTGCTTAATTATAGTTAAATTTTAGAAAATATTAAGTATACTTGGCTATAATATAAAGCTATTTTTATCGATGTTCAAATTTTCATCGCAGCCCCGGTGGCGCAGTGGTCTACGCGATGGCCTCTGATCATTTATCCGAAAGGGGTCCGGGTTCGAATCCCGGTGAGGCATGGGTGTTGTGTTTGTCTTACGGTACTGGCTCTCTCCCTTCCCTGGAGCCAGTGACCCTAAATTAGGGGCGGGCGACTGCTTATAGCCCATTGAGTTGCTCACGGTGGTCGTTAAACCTCCAAAAAATTCAACTTCGTCCCTGAGGGGTCCGGGTTCAAATCCCGGTGAGGCATGGATGTTGTGTTTGTCTCACGACCCAGATTCTCTCTCTTCCCTGGAACCAGTGGCCCTAAATTTGGGACGGGCGACTGTTTATATCCCAACGAGTTGCTGACGAAGGTCGTTAAACCTCCAATAAGCCGCCCCGGTGGCGCAGTGGTCTAAGGCGTTGGCCTCTGATCATTCGTCCGTAAGGGGTCCGGGTTCGAATCCCGGTCAGGCATGGATGTTGTGTTTGTCTTACGGCACTGGCTCTCTCCCTTCCCTGGAACCAGTGACCCTAAATTAGGGACGGGCGACTGCTTATAGCCCATTGAGTTGCTCACGGTGGTCGTTAAACCTCCAATCAAAAAAAAAAAAAGACCTCCTATAAAAAAAATTATCTTTAAGAACGCATCAATTGTTCAAAAAATGGCTACAGAAGTTTGCCGATTGGAAATACAGAGCAAAGATTTCAGGTGGATCCACCTTAATGATTTGTTTTTTTTCTTAGTGTTAACCGTCTGCCGTATGGGGAGTTGTATCGTCACGGTTGTATCCCCTGACTATCATACCCAGTGATTAGGAGCGACGATGGATCACCATTCTACTTCAATTTAGGAATGCCTTTTGAATTATATTAAAAGTATTAATTTATCCGAAAGGAATTCACACGAGCAGTTTACTTATTCTTTAGCTTTTTTATCTTTAGCCAATGTATCTGAACCACGGTGTATGATAGGCAGGCGGTACGACTCTGGAAACAAAAATCACCCGTTAATGTCACTTGTCACCAGATGGCGCGACCAACGTGTGGCCCGGTGACTGGACACATCTATAGTGGCTAGAAGAGATGATGTAGTGTTCCGTGCGTTAATACCTCGCTGTTTTTTAAATTTTAGTTCCCTCTTTTCATGAAACCGCGAGATGGCGCTCCTGCCAGTTCCGATGCTATGATTTCTAAACATTAGCATGCTTTTTATCGCGTGTTTGATGGATAGCGATTAAAAATGCGATTTATTTGTTAGATCGGTCATGAAATGTAGTAATAATAAAAGTAACGTTGAGAACGTGTTTCTTACCTAGATGCAACAGTGGTTGCAGGTCCTGTAAACAAAAGGTAACTATTTCCCGTGCCGAAATATGAAGGAAGGCGGAACGAATGGATTTTTTTTTACTTGTCCGAAATCAAGTTGGCAGCCACTCAGTAATTATTTAGTTAAATATGCCACTTATTTTTTTGACTTTTATATATCATCGCACTTTGTCTAAAATTATTAAAATTAGGTAGGTTTTTTTTTTTTTATTTTTGTTCAAAGTTCTGTAAACTTTATCATGGGAAGATTAGGCCTAAGTACAGTATCATGTGACACCCAATTAAACATTTTGTGTCCTGTAGAGACAGAGCAAAGTTTGCCACAGGATCAGAACAGAATGTATTTGTACTAACTAGCCTTGTGACACGTAGATTCAATGCGAGATGATGCAATTCCCGAATAAAGTTGACAAAGCTTCCCCAAAACACACAAGGAGGTTAGAATAAGATATCTGGAGATGCCTTTGTTAGCGGAGCAGTACCACTTTGCGTGAAGCCTATAACCGCGAGAGACGGTCGTCAAAGCGTGGGAAAGCTGATGGTTTTCAACACTATTGCAATGCATTTTGTGTTAGCCGAATCGCCTTCTTTCGTCGCAAATCTTTCCAATTTCACATCGTAACTTGCTGCTAATGCGTGAGAAAATGCTGAATTTATAAAATCCTTAATTATTTTGAGACCCCTTCCCATTTTTATTTTAAACCGAAATACACGAACGTTAGTGCGAATTCTAAATAAAACATACCGTTAAAATTGAAAACTTCACTCATTTAAGAAGTACAATTCCTTCCGGTTTTATATTAACACGGTTTCTGCAACCCCAAACCACACTATTTCAAAATACACACAGTTGAATTTACATAGGTGTAATGCAAACAACTTCAAATTCCCACAGCTTGCGGCTTCACGGTTAAGACACTCAGGACATCTCCAGAAGTATTATTCTAACCTTCTTGTAAACACATCATTTGGAAGAATATTCCTTTATACCTATCCATACATGACATTAATAACTTTTAGTATAGCAACAGGATAAAACAGAAAGGTTTTTTGGTAAAATTTTAGGGAAATTACTATACTGCACGGAACGAGAAGCATGCACATCTATGAGCATAGTTTACAGCAACAGCATCGAAGCTCTCATCAGCGCCCTCTCTGATTTCATGATTTTAAGAATCCGTCTGCAGAAGCGCACGGCACACTATCTCTTCTAGGCACTATAACACAGCCTATGTTTTCTTATGGGAGGAAGGGGCAGAAGTATTCGTGTTTTAAGAATGCTGTTTTACTTGGAATTAAAAAAAACATAACCTGAAACGCTTCGTAAACATGCACTTTTGGGCCTACCAGGTGGAATGTCGTCAATTATAGCGATATTTAAATATATGCATATTCATTTTTCATATGTAGAACAGCAAGTTTAAAATGACGGTCGATAATTTTCTCCATCGTAAAATAGCTATTTTTTTTTTTAAAAAAAACGCAAAACAAAAAAACGAAATGTTTATCTATGCGCCATTGTTATGGTTTCATGCGGGCCGCCATTTATGCATTTAAAAATGGCGGCGCGTATGTATAACTTAAACAAATTCCACTGTCAGAGTTCTGTTGACATCAAAGAACTAATTAGTGATCGTCTTTCATCTCCTGGTGCTTTAGAAGTTGATATATGTTCTTTACATGTCGAACAATCTACCCGATAGTTCGATACAAAACGCTTTCGTCCCATATCAAAAACGTAAGAATTGAACTGATCCTAGTCTAAAACTATAATTTCAGTCTCCTTCTATATTAAAATGAATTGTCGTGCTTTAACTTCTGTAGAGAAACTTCAACGTTTCTGTAAATACAATACCACACAACTACACAATATAATTAATAAAAATACTTGTGCTAAACACAGATTTAGCACTGATGAAATCATATACGCTATGTATTCCTATGATGATTAGGGTAAACATTCAGCCCACAACTCCTGCACGCTCCCTGGTGAGCCATGACATTAACGACTTATTTTACTAACTATTAACTTTATGGGGAGTTGTATCAACTGACTATCATACACCGTGATCTCAACCAAATGCTGCCCCAAACTTCTGCGCTCACTGAACGGAAATGTTTACTTAGCTTCCGGGTTTTACAAAGTAATCGCGCAGCGTTTTAGGCAACGGTTTTACAACGATTAACATGAACAGCCGATAGTTTTTTTTTTTGTTTTTGTTTTTATTGAAGGTTTAACGACCACCGTGAGCAACTCAACGGGCTATAAGCAGTCGCCCGTCCCTAATTTAGGGTCACTAGTTCCAGGGAAGGGAGGGAGCCAGTGCCGTAAGACAAACACAACATCCATGTCTCACCGGGATTCGAACCCGGACCCCGTTCGGACGAATAATCAGAGGCCATCGCTTAGACCACTGCGCCACAGGGGCGGCGTCCATAGTTTGCAAAAACTATCGCTATAGTATCGGAAAACTAAACTATTCGAAATTGGACTGTCGAGAGCATGGAGGTTGGAAATACAGGAGACGTTGTGAACGCAGATTTCTGAAGCCGATCTGTCGTGATATCCCTCCGCGTACTTGTCTCAAGGAGGTTAGAATAATACTTCTGGAGATGCCCTGTGTCTCTTAACCGTGAAGCCGCGGGTGTGGGAATTTGACGTTGTTTACATAACACCTATGCAATTTAAACGTGTGTATTTAGGAATTGCGTTGCTTTTGGTTACCAAAACTGTGTTAATACACTGGCGGAAAGTGAAAAAAGAACACCAAGAAGGAATTGGCGGACGATCATGAAATTTACATATGTTAATGGGGTCGAGTTTATGTAAGTGTCATGTAATTTCGGGACCAACCGGTGAGCGCTTACGCCACAGCACGGCATAATATGCAAATTATCGTTGGTGGTATTTAAAGAGTACGGTGAAGTGAATGTAATCAGTCGTCGGCGTACGGACACGTGCGAAGAACCTGAAGAAGCTGCAATGCCTTGACATGGAAGACGTGTATGATTTCAGCAGTTAGCGGACTTTGAGCGAGGTCGTCTAGTTGGACTCCGTGAGGTCGGGTGGTCGTATCGTCGTATTGCGGAGCGAATTGGACGGGAAGTATCGGTGGTGGTACGATGGTGGCGTAGATGGTCCGAGGAACATTCCCACACGAGAAGACGTGGAACCGGAAGTCAAAGACGGACTGATGAGCGGACCGATCAACGCATAAGAAGAGCGGCGTTGTCAAGCAGAACATCCACTGCGACGCAAATCCGAGTTGCCGTTGTACCTGAGGTGACTGTGCGAACAATCCGCAACCGTCTACTGGATGCAGGACTACGTGCACGTGTACCTCTGGCATGTGTACCTCGGACTCCAGCCCACCGTCAAGAGCGGCTGCAGTGGTGCCGCCACATTCTGCACTGGAGAACGCAATGGCGATCTGTCGTGTTCAGCGATGAAAGCAGATTCTGCTTGGGAGCCTCCGATGGCCGTATGCGTGTTCGCAGACGCACAGGGGAGCGTCTCCACCCTTCTTACATCCGCCAGCGACACACAGAGCCTACTCCTTGTCTCCTGGTGTGGGGAGCGATCAGCTATCACTCCCGTACACAACTAGTATTTGTACCCGGTACGTTAAACAGCACCTCCTACATCAACAACATCATTCAGCCCGTTGTTGTGCCATTTGTAAGGTCGGTCTATCGTGGTGTTTTCCAGCAAGATAACGCACGCCCACACACGGCACGTGCGACGCAACATGCACTTCAGGGTGTGAGACAACTTCCATGGCCTGCACGTTCACCGGATTTGTCCCACATTGAGCACGTGTGGGATTATATGGGACAACGACTCATCCCGTCTCCACGGCCAGCCACGACCATCCCCGATTTACGCGACCAGGTTCAGGATGCTTGGAACTCAATACCCCAAACTTACATCCAACAGTACGACAGACTCCATGCCAGAAATGCACAGTGTGACGCAGTTCATGGCGGTTCAACCTCGTACTAACCATGTTACATGGAAATGTTATTTTTCAGTTTACCAGCAAATACAGCTGTATTTTGACCTAATGTTTTGATCACGTTATCCTCTGTATCCGTTATTATGCTGAATAAATTTCGTTGGTATCAGACGTCTCCTTCTTGGTGTTCTTTTTTCACTTTCTGCAAGGGTATAAAACAGGAATAAATTATGCTTCATAGACGGATAAAGTTTTGAACTTTAACGTTATGTTTTGCTTTGAATTGAATTCTTTTCTTTTTTCTTATTGGAGGTTTAACGACCACCGTGAGCAACTCAATGGGCTATAAGCAGTCGCCCGTCCCTAATTTAGGGTCACTGGTTCCAGGGAAGGGAGAGAGCCAGTGCCGTAAGACAAACACAACATCCATGCCTCACCGGGATTCGAACCCGGACCCCTTTCGGACGAATGATCAGAGGCCATCGCTTAGACCACTACGCCACCGGGGCGGCGCTTTGAATTCGCACTAATGTTCGTGTATTTCAATTTAAAATAAAATTGGGAAGGGATTTCAAAATAATTAAGAATTTTATAAATTTATCATTTTCTCACACATCGGAAGCAAGTTATGATGTGAAATTCGAAACATTTGGGGAAAGAAGGCGATTCGGCCAACACACAATGCATTGTAATAGCATTGGAAACCATTAGTTTTCCCACACTTTGACGGCTGTCGCTTGCAGTTATAGGCTTCACGCAAAGTGGTACTGCTCCATTAACAAGGGCATCTCCAGATATCTTATTCTAACCTCCTTGGCTTGGCTACCTACAGAGCCGTGGTTACCCTCTTGGTCGTGTCTTCCTTAGGAAAGCATTGAAAATTTGTGATTTTTAGAAGCTCATAATTTTTATTAAAATGGTTTGTTAGCGTAGATTTTTTTCTGTGTTTATTAGCGTACTTTAGTTTTTTCATATTTAGTTTCCATGGAATCCTGCGTGGCATTCAGCTGTACAAATAAATTTAAAAAGAAAATACCAGGTATGTTATTCCACCCGTTTGTATCACTTTATTTTCCGTTTACCAGGCTTAATTAAGTTCTTTGGGATTCAATCGTCGATTGCAATTTACTGTGAATAGCTACTGTATATATTGCTGTGATTTGCTTGCTTTTAGCATATTATGTAAAGTTCTAAATTTGTAGCAAAATTAAAGTCGCTAGGTTTACGTAGGTTATACAGATCTGTTTACGACATTTGTAGCACATTTTTCTGGAATAGTGCAGATTATGTAATCGGAGGGGTATTCATAACTGAACCACGTTTAAAAAACTTTGCTCAATAAACAACAACTATAAGGGTTAATAATTAGCTACATTTACCAAAACTTCATCTTTTTTTTCTGTTTTAAGGCTTGAACAGTATACTAGATTGCAGGTTTAACCATAGCTAATAAATAATACTCATTATAAACTAATAGACAAGGTGCTTTTGATAGTGTGCTACAAGATCAGTTAATGGAACTAGAGCTCCTGTATTTAAAACTGAACTTCACAAATTACTGTACAAATACAGATTCTCTGGATTAGCAGAGGTCATTAAAATAGTAACTTTTGCATGTGAGACACTGCACTCACTGCTTCTTGGAATTATATGACAACGCAAAACATTACTGTTAGTATCTCCTGATTCACAACAAAACCACTTTGTATGTAGAACATAAAATGATGGTGATACTAAACACAGTAGATGAGAAAAGTGAAAGTTGAAACAAAAAGGGTGCACAGATATTTAAAAGATTAAAAAAATAGAGAATGGAAGTAATAGACAAATGAACAAGGAAACATTTGAAAGTGACCGAACATGAGTAACTTACAGTGAATATTTGCGCTCCTGGCACTTTTCAAGCTATGACCTTGTAAACATATGTATGCACATTATGATATATGAAGAAATATTCTCATTATACTTGGAAATACATTAGAATAAAAACACAGCAATCACACATCTCTGAATTGCCTGCATTTCGTGTTCATTCCAAACATAGATTTGATTCTCTTCAGCCACCCCATTTCTAGTCATTGCACATTTATGGTACTCTAAAACTTCGTGTTCTCTTAATCATTTTAGAGAGCAGTAAGCATTTTAGGATCATAAGTTACTTTGATATTCTATGAATAAGCTATCAGTCAAATATATTTCATTCACTTCTGGTACTGTTTTCTTTACCTGATTTAGTTGCTATTCTGTAATGCACGTATATATTCTGAGATTAAACATTGTTTTCATGAATTTTAACTCTCTCATGAATAATCTGCTTTTTTCTGTCTAATATTAATTACAGCATTAATGATCTACAGCATATATGCTCTAATTAAACTTTCCAGTTTTTGTTCTCTGTTGATATTCAAAGTCCTCCTTGTTACATTTTCTTCCTTTACATCATATCTCTCAGGTGCGTACTTTTTTTGGTAAAATCCGTGAGATGTAGATAAAAGGTCATTCCTTGCACTGTGAATGTGGCATGTGTTTTTTGTCTACCGAGCTTATGACCTGTCTCTGCTTTATCAACAGATTATAATTTCTTCAAAGCTGAGGTATTTGTGGTCGTTGAAACATTCCAATATTTATTATGGTTTATTTGCACACAGTTCATGTTCTGATTAGCTCAGTGTAATTAGCCTGTACTGTTTTGCACATCGGTGTAAATCTCTTATACCCAATATTTTGATAGTTGTTTCAGATTTCCTGTATTGTACAGTATATATATATATATATATATATATATATATATATATATATATATATATATATATATATATATATATATATATTGGTATTCTTGGCATCCCCCACCCTTCATTTTTTGTTTTCCCATTAAAACTGGAGGACTAAGCCTTTTAAAGGAAAAGACACTCATATCTGCTGTGGCACCCATTGTATGTGAAGGAAAGCATTTTGCTGCTGCTAGTGAAGGTTACCGAAGATGAGATTTAACTATTTGAGATAAGTGTTTTGTACTGGATTTATATATAAATTTCCAATACAAACATTTGTCTTTAATGGTCTGATTGCAGCAGTATATAAGTTCCAGCTAGAAATACTGTTGGGTAAGCTTTTCTTTTCTCGCATATATAAAATGACTTCAAGAAGTTTAATATATATGTGGGCATCAACTCAGTAATATTCATGTTCTAAGTAGCTCATTCTCTTTTGTTTTGTGTAATTTGAGGTATATTGAACCCCCATAAGGAAATGATAGTACTGAAACATTTTCCACAGCTAAACTATGTACATCATTAGTGCGAAATGCACCTCACAGCTAGGCTTTTTGTTGACAGAAATGGGGAAATCTCGAATTCAGCTGAAGTAAAAATATAACAGCATAAAATGTATTTATAAAGATATTAACTGCAATATATGAAATGTATAGTTATGGTAAACAAATAAATTACTTGAGTGAAAAACTTTATTACGTAACCAGATCAAATAGGCTGTTCTGTGGCCATAAAATGTAGGTTAAACGTGCATTAGTATATGGGCTGCTGTTAGCAATGTTCTTTGTCATTAGAGCTAAAATGAATCACCTTGTTGTGTTGATTAACCACACCTTATGTGATCAGATTTTCCTATTCTTGAACATATGTTGTACTAGCAAAAAACTGCAAGATTTATCCTCAATGAAGTCTTTATTAATAAATATAACCTTGCTCATAAATGGTATACATATATTTCAGAAACCAAATTAACAATCCTTGTAATATACACACGTCTGTTTCATTTACTACTTATTAAGCTATTAACTTATTACATTATGAATGTGTCACTGTTAATAGTAATGTGTATTATAAGTATAATATTTTGAATGCAGTTGGATTTATTTTTAAAGAGATCTTACAATATGAATTATTTCTGCTTCTTCTGTAAATCTGTTTTTACCAAGACATTTTATCAACTCAGATTTCCCAAAACTTGTAAATCCTATTTCTACAAACTAATGAATTGTGTATTTGCTTGCTATATTTTGAAACTGCACCATTTTAAAAAGATACCCACATCCCCACCCGAAAAAAGTTCCCTTCCTTTTAAGGCTATTGCATTCCCTATGAGGCTGTAGCAGACACGTGACTTTAGCATGGCAACGAGCCTTAGTAACGTAAGTGAAGGACAACCAGTCCCTGTTGAAATGATGGCGTCCTACTTTGAAAGTTTAACTTCCGAGTACAAAATGCGGTACTTGGAAAAAATTTAAGCGATTGAAGGAAAATTTCTGCATGTGCTGAATGCAAGTATCTTTGAAGGTGACGCGAAAAGTTTCCGAAAGTACAAGTAGTAAATATTTTCAATTACTTTGTTTTGGTCGAACCGCCTTTACCGTACAACAGCTAGAGGCATATAAAAGTCTTGAAGCAAATAACACTTTATTATCGTGGATATTCGTTTACATGGTAATTTAGTGTGATCACTAATTAGTGAGTAATTAGGAACTCTTCAATAAAAAAGTGTTTCTCTTAGTTCTGGGAAACGTTTTCCAAGACTTAGAAATATTTAGAGCAAAATATGTTTTTCCACGCCAAATTGGGGTGAAACAAATCAATAATTTTGATTTGCGCCCTACGTTATTTATCCGTAAATAAATTTAGCAGCATAATTCCAGTCTGTAAGCAGACCTAGACACCAAAAAAAAATTTCATTTGGAAATAATTTTATCCGTTATTTGCATTTTTCCACAAAAGTGTACTTCAGCTCCAGTTAAAAATCCAGGTTACTGAAAATAAAATCAGCGGTGGTTTGGGGAGGAATGTAGAATGAAATATTAAAGTAAAAAACAAAAATCTCCCAACACTGAGAGCCAAATAATCTTAAAAGTGAAAATATTAAGTGAAAAGCCGAAAATTTGCAAAAAAGTGGGTCAAGCTCTCCTAAAAATTCCGGAACAGCTGAAGAGATTTGATTCTGACTAACAGTCAGATTGGCTAACAAATTAACTTTCAGCTCTGTAAAAAGTGTCAACACCTCCTTGATCAGCCAGGAACCTTCTGAATAGAAATAACTGAAGGTGAAAAACCCAAGCACACAGAAGTGCGGATTGGATACCGAAGCGTTGATTTAGGAAGTTTTTTTACTACGAGACAAACTCTGAAGGGTGTTCTATCAGAAAATAGTCAATAGCAATAAAGCCTACGCAAAACAAAAGCCAACACCTTTTAAATTCAACTTGAAAACGTCAAATCAACAAGTGAAACGACTGGCCCAATAAGTACAAGCACTGCACGCCAACAGCATTTGAACAAGTATTAGATAGGTTCCCAGCCTTACCAGAAAGACTTATAGATAAAACTAACCTTTAAAATATTTTTTACCTTTGAAGAGTCTATATCTTCAATATTTTTGTTAACATTGATCGCTAATGATCGCATTTTACACAATAACTGCAGGACAACCAGCTGTGTTTGTCCTTCAGGAACTTGCAAGGACTGTTGCCACTTAACTGAAACTTCTCAATCACGTCACGTGCTTCATCCTCATAGTTTTAAATTATTTACATTCATACCTTTTGAAGCCCACCACAGTCCTAACCAAACCAGTAGGGATTTCCTTCCTCCATTAGAAGAAACTAAAGTCAGTCAAGTGCTTAAAGCAATTATAAAAAATAAAATGAAAGTATAGTAACGTCATAATTTGCGTCTGATTTTTTTAATATCTTTCAACAAGCTCGCAGATGCCCCATTTTTTCTATAAAGGCTTGGAAATAAAATCTAGTATTTCATGAACTTTTTTTTTTTTTTATAATAATGTTCAATCAGAATACCCCCCCCCCCCCCTTGTTTATTTGCTTAAGAACACTCGCAATTGCTCGCTCTTCAAGTAATACATACGTAAAATGTAGTTGTTTACTTTAATTTTCCTCCTGACAACAGGGCACAAGTGTCCTTTAAAGCGCGATATTTTGAAAAATTCACACATATTGCAATATATCTGAAATTTGACCATTACTATTTCTATGATAAACAATATTTTACGATAATCCGCTAAGACAGAGAAAGATTTTAAACGCTTTATAAAATTACGTTTAATCTAAACACATTTTAAATCGTCAGTTGATATACGTTTCAGTCGTTACGAAGACGCTTTTTTAGATCTCTTTTCCTCCACGAAAATCTAAGTTTTTGTACTAAAATTCCTTTCTTGCAAGCCTAAGAGTTTATTATCCACTGCTTTTCCATTTCGCTTATAATTTAAGACAATGTAAAATCTTAAGAAAACGAACAGGGTCCCACTAATGCTTTCCAACGGAAAATAGTCTGCTTTTGCATCTTGAGTGTAACTACGCCAAAGCTGGTGATACTACTTTCACCGCGGAAGCGTATAAACTCGTCTTCACTTTGCTAGAATGGGAAGAGTTGGAGACAGCGACTCCTCTTATTCCAAGGAGGTTAGAATACAACAGAAGCGCAACATAAAGTTGATTAAGCCGCTTCTTTCCCCCCATCAGCCGCCAGTCGGTGTCGGCCATTTGCATGAGGATATAGCAGACACGTGACTCTCGACATGGCCACGAGCTTTAGTAACGTAAGTGAAGGACAACCAGCCC
The DNA here is from genome assembly GCA_039090855.1 of Macrothele yani. NCBI lineage: Eukaryota > Metazoa > Arthropoda > Arachnida > Araneae > Macrothelidae > Macrothele > Macrothele yani. Next base: position 95,920,383 of record CM077009.1, on the reverse strand, counting down.
CGTTGAAGTGATAGCGTCTTGCTATGAAACTTCAACTTCCGAGTATAAAATGCGGTAATTGGAAAAAATTAAAGAGATTGAAGAAAACGATCCTTATGTGCTGAATGCAAGTATCTTCGAAGGTGGTGCGAAAAGTTTTCCGAAAGTGCAAACAGTAAATATTTTCGATTACTTCGTCTTTTGTCGAAGTGCCTTTACCGCAGAACACTTCGAGGCATGTAAAAGTTTCGAAGCGTATACCAATTTCTTGTCGTCGGTATTCTTTCACAGTGTGATTTAGTACGATCACAAATTTGTGAGTAATCAGTAATTTATGGAGAAAATAGGTACGCTGCTATAGTGGCTATAAGGGGCAGTGTGGAAAGCGTCTCGCAAAAGACGTTCAGAAATCCAACCCATTCCGCTAGATGTCTCTGCAGATTGTTTCCATTTTTTTACCCTGTTAAATGGCATAGGAGTTGAGCTTTTCGACGTAACTTTATGTCGTTTATTAAAGTATTATAAGCTTCTTGAGGAAGACTTTTATCGTACACTTATCATAAATAAATATTTATAACAATAAGAAATTGTTAAAAAATGTTCAAACTAGACCTGTAAACAATTTAATATTACACAAATTATTTACTACTCTAATTTCACACCGTAAGTGCTGATGCAGAAAAGGCACCACTTGTCTCATACTTATCTTCCTGCGTTTTATAAAACCTTTCAAGTATCTCTCATATACCCTTAACATTTTAACTAAATAAACCAGACAACTGTGCAATCTGATACAAATTATAACAAAACACTTGCATACCTTTTTTTTTATAAAACACTTACATACCTTATACACTATCTACCAACAAGTGTTTGGACACCTGTGATAGCAAAGGAAAACGAAGTTTATTCAACTTCAATAGTTGATGGAGCCTCCACGAGCGGCGATTACAGCTGCGACCATCCGCGGCATACTCTCAACCAGGCGTTGTACGATGGCTAGCGGCATTTTCTTCCACTCGGCTTGGAGAAGACAGGTCAGTTCCTTCACCGATTTCGGACGGTGGGGGCACCCCTTAAGTCGACGCTCCAACTCGTCCCAGAGGTGCTCGATAGGGTTAAGGTCCGGGCTCTGCGCATGCCAGTCCATTCGATTAACCCCATTGTCACCATACCAAGCCATGGTAGACCTCGCAACATGACAGGTGGCATTGTCATCCTGAAAGTAACATGTGTCCACCCCGTAAAACTGCCACAACGTAGGAAGCGCATGGTCATCCAAAATGGTGCAGTAGGTCTCAGCGTTGAGTCTACCAGGAATTGCGACCAAAGTTCCCGTGCCATACCAGCAGGAACACCCCCATAGCATAATTCCACCGCCGCCGAACTTCACAGTTGGCACAATACATTCCGGCAGTAGGCGTTCTCCAGACAGACGCCAAACCCAAACCCTGCCATAAGAACGGTAGAGGGTTAACCTTGATTCATCGCTCCAGAGAACCTGTTTCCACTGTTCAGCGGTCCACTGTCGACGTTCTTTGCACCACGTTAGCCGATCAGCGCTATTGGACTTGGTGATCAAAGGCTTGTGGGCGGCAGCACGTCCATGATAACCGAGCAGATGGGCTTCCTTACGGATGGTACTCATCGAAAGAACACTCCCGGGTGCCTGTTAAAACTTCTCGCGGATGTGGCCAATCGATTTGGTGCGGTTCTTCCGAATCTCTCTGGCAAGCACCCGTCGGTCTCTAACTCCCAGTTTTGTGGGTCTGCCGGGTCGGGGCACATTCTGACAGTCACCTCTCATCTTCCACTTGTCAATCACGTAGGCCATTTTCAATTTTGGGTGCTTCAACTCGCTGGATATGTCACATATGGATCGACCATTTCTGTGATACCCGACGATTACACCTTTTTCGAAATCAGAGATCTCCGAACTGCGTAGCATCTTGCATGCGACTGGTTGCGTTGTTGTTTCCCACACGATATTTAAAGGCGGCGGCCGTAACGTGTATCAGGACCGCAGATATCGTCGATTGCAGGGGTGTCCAATTACTTGTTGGTAAATAGTGTATCTCTCAGTAGCTTCAAATTGACATAATTCCTTACTCATAAAAATAACCGTCAAATGCAGTTCAAGATTAGCTAATTCAAGTAATTCATATAAACAAAAATAAAGTTCATTAATTACTGACAAAATTACTGTAAAATTTTAAGAAATTTTGCTATTGTTCATAATGTTTCTCTACAAATGCAAGCAATTTAACCAGACCACTATACACTGAGTGGCTACTTTATTATTACCGCCCCCTCAGTACTTCGTTGGGCCACTTTTTGCCTTTAATACTGCGTCGATTCTTCGTGGCATGGACTCCACGAGATGTTGATAGGTGGTTTGTGGAATCTAAGACCATGCTTGATGAATAGCACTTTCCAGGAGTGCGAGATTGCAGGGTTGTGGCTCCAGCTGTCTGATGGCTCGTTAAACTTCATCCCACAAATTCTCAATGGGGTTGAGATCTGGAGATTGTGGGGGCCACCTAAGCAAAGTAAACTCACCTGAATGTTCCTGAAACCAATCCTGTACAATACGAGCACTATGGCAGGACGCATTATCTTGTTGAAAGCAGCCATCACCATTGGGATAAACTATCCACATGACAGGATGCACTTGGTCCGCAACGATGTTTAGATATGATGTGCCAGTCAGACGTTGATCAACACGAATTAAAGGGCTCAAAGCATGCCAGGAAAACACTCCCCAAACCATAACGTTGCCTCCACCAGCTTGAAGTGTTGTAGCAATGCATTTGGGGTCCATGCTTTCGTGCTGATTCCGCCAAATTCTCACTCGGCCATCGGCATGGTGCAACTGAAAACGTGATTCATCAGACGACATAATTTGTTTGCAATTATTGACTGTTGAATCCTTGTCCTCCTGTGCGAAGTGGAGACGTTTCTTCTTGTTAACTGCAGACAGCAAAGGTGTTCGAACAGGCCTTCAGCTGCCATATCCCATCCGATGTAGTGTACGGCGAACAGGCCTTCAGCTGCCATATCCCATCCGATGTAGTGTACGGCGAACAGTGCGTGCAGATATCATTTGAGGGGATCCTTGATTAATATGGTCTGTAATTTGCTGCACTGTTGCCCTTCTGTTGTCTGTTACCAGTCTGGATACTCTCCGTTCCGCCCGAGCAGTCACTAGTCGATGACGACCACACCCACACACGTTGCACGTAGAGACCCAGTTTTTTGGCTGACAGTCCAGTCTTTAAACACTTTAACAACAGCTGCTTTGGAACATTTCACGAATGCGGCAGTTTCGGTGATACTCGCTCCATGGCTCCGAGCTCCTACAATCATGCCACGTTGAAAGTCCGTCAAATCGCATTTTTTACCCATCTCGTCACCCAAAAATCCCTTCTACTACTGTCGCAAGCACTAAGCTTTCCCTTTTTATACTAGCCTCGCCCTCTGGCGGCAACAGCGTGCAGCCATAGCTCATTTGCTTAAAACTGTCAGGTGGTCATAATAAAGTGGCCACTCAGTGTATAATAATACAAATAATATCAGAACACTCAAAATATTTTTTAATTCCTCATATATAAATCAACACATGTTTTCAGCAGACAATACTTGATGAGCAATATAGCAGCAGAGCGGTAACACTTCAGTAGGTCTTGGAACTAAATTTTTTTTATTATTTCGCTAAATAATACGCGTTATTTAAGTTAAAAAATCATTTCCCATATGTTGCGCTAACTTTTAGTTTCTTTTGTGTGAATTTTTGAAATCGGGATTTTTTTTTATTCGAACTTTGTTTTGTGTTGATGGCGGATGAATACTTGGCGTCAGTTGTCTTGGTGATGCGGTTACAATTGGCGCAACGATGGGTGGTTTCTGAGATGGCTTTTCGCTTAGGCTTAACGTTTTCGATTATATGATCGTCAATGAAATGTTTTTCAGAAACTTCACTAAATTTATCAAGTGCCTTTTCAGCTCGGTGTATTAATCTTTCCCACTGTTTCAAAAGCGCTTCATTTTTGGGTACCCCAAACAGTGACAAACCGTTAATTAGTGTATTTAGTATTACACTCTGGCACAAAACAGTGATTCCTTTTTTTTTTTTTTGTGATAGTAATTACAACAATGTTTTTTTACATTTGGAATCATAGTGCAAGAAAATCCCACTTCTATTGATGATAACGCACCTACTGTAACACTATCTGCGTATCTCGTGAGACGGAGAGGATGGAAACAACCGTCAGCGACACTTACACATGGGGTTTATTTATTGACCGTTTCATCTGCTGAAGCATTACGGTGCTTTCCACACTGCCCCTTACAGCCACTATAACGCTGCCTTAAGAAGTAAAGTTCTCTTACCTCCCAGGTGCGGAGACCTGAGTAAAAAAAGATAGATTTTCTTTCTTTCCAGGAATCGCTGATTTGGGATAAAAATCACCCTTGAAAGGTTTTATGCCTTTTTGAGAGTTTAACTCTTCGACAAAAAGTATTTTTTTGAAAAGTGTCTTTTATCTCTGGGAAGCGATTTACAAGCCTCAGAAAAATGGGCAAAATATATTATTTTTTTTTCGTAAAATTGTGGTGAAAAAAAAATAGTTTTGCTGGGATATGTGCCCTATAATTTATTTATCCGTAAATAAATTTAGCAGCATAACTACGGCCTGTAAACAGACCTAGACACCAAAAGAGGATTTTATTTGGACACTAATTTTGCCATTATTTGCATTTTTCGCGAAAGTGGGCTTCAGCTCCAGGTAAAAATCCAGGTGTACTGAAAATAAAATCAACGGTAGTTTGGAGAGAAATATCATATAGAACAAAGCAGTAAACTAAAAAACTCCAACAACGACAGCCAAATAACCTTAAAAGCGAAAACTCGCAAAAAAAAAAAAAAAAAAAAAAAAGTAAGTCAGGGGAACGGTGTGCTCGAGATCTAAAAAATACAGAAGAGCCAGAGATTTGATTCTGACTAAAAGTAAGGTTTGCTAACAAATTAACTTTTAGCCCTATAAAAAGTTTCAACACCCCTAGATCAACCAGGAACCTTCTGAAAAGGAGTCCCTGGAGAAGGAAAAAAAAAACATGCGCACAGAAATGCCGATTTGGGACCGAAGCGTTTATTTAAGAAATATTTTGACTAAGAGACAAACTCTAAAAGGGGTTCTATAAGAAAATAGTCAATAGCAAAAATAAAAAAAAATAAAAAAAAAACTCTAGCCAACACCTTTTAAATTCAACTTGAAAACTTTGAATCAACGAATGGAACGCCTGGCCCAATAAGTGCAAGCACTGCGCTATAATGGCGTTTGAACAAGTAAAAGATAGATTCTCTCCTTTACCAGAAATCACTAATTTCTGGATAAAACTAACATTTAAAAGGTTCTCTGCCTTTGAAGAGTCTAACTCTTTAATAAAAGGTGTTTTCTAAGCTCTGGGAAGCGATCTCCCTTCGTTTGGCATACAAGCAAAATTTTTCGGTGCTGCCTTTAGAAACAGCAGCACCGAAAAATTCACCTTCAATAGTTGGCCTGAAAAAGACTTACGGTCTCGATTTCTTCTATTACCGCAATTCATAATGCCATAAATTCTAGGCATTTTGGCTTCAATTTTTTATAAACACCGACCGGTAATGATTGCACTTTACATACTAAGTGCAGGACAGCCAGTTATACTTGTCCTTCAGGAACTTGCAGGGACTATTGGCACTTCACTGAAACTTTTCGATGACGTCACGTGCTACATCCTCATTAATGCGCTAATGTACGGGTATATTTTTCCTTTAAAAGTTATCTTCCACTTGAAATTTATCAGCTTCCTACAAAGTGAACTTGTGTGCCCCCTAGCTAGATATTTTTTTCCAGTATTTTTTATTTTCAGCATCTCTAAAATCATAGCTAACGTTAAGCAGATGGACGCAAGGTTGAGATTCTTACTTATAAACCAGCTTCATCTACATAAATAGTGCTCGGTCAGAGCTACTAACCAACTAATCCTCTAATAGCTGGTTGTTTTTTCCCAGTGAAAAAGACAAAAATTGGTTATATTACACATAAAGAAACTTCAAAAAATTAAATTCGGGAAAGGAAAAAAGAAAAAGTTTTTTTTCTCCTCTAACACAGAAGAAAATGTAAAATCTAGTAAAAGAAAGAAGTACTAGATTTTATAGATTTTGGGAGGGAGGGGGGGGATATAAAACTAAATTGAGTTTAACAGTTTCCTTTGCGGAGATATCAAGATACAATTTTGATTGATAGCCAGTGATTAGGCAAGGGGAGGGAAGATCCACTGATCTTTATTTTAACAGGCCGAAACCTGTAAAAAAAACATATATGTATATATATATATATATATATATATAATTACTAAGTAGGCCCAAACAATGGAAAAACACACAAAAAATATAAAAAAAAAAGGGAAAAACAATGTGGAAAACACAGAAGAATATACAATATCTACAAACAAGTAATTGGACACCTGTGATAGCTAAGGAAAACGAAGTTTATTCACCTTCAATAGTTGGTGCAGCCTCCACGAGCGGCGAACCTCTGGGGAATACTCTCAACCAGGCGTTGTACGACAGCTAGCGGTATTTTTTTCCACTCGGCTTGGAGAAGACAGGTCAGTTCCTTCACCGATTTCGGACGGTGGGGGCATCCCTTAAGTCAACGCTCCAACTCGTCCCAGATGTGCTCGATAGGGTTAATGTCCGGGCTCTGCGCAGGCCAGTCCATTCGATTAACCCCATTGTCACCATACCAAGCCATGGTGGACCTAGCAACATGACAGGTGGCATTGTCATCCTGAGAGTAACACGTGTCCACCCCGTAAAACTGCCACAACGTAAGAAGCGCATGATCATCCAAAATGGTGCTGTAGGTCTCAGCGTTGAGTCTACCAGAAATTGCGATCAAGGGTCCCGCGCCATACCAATAGAAACACCCCCATAGCATAATTCCACCGCCGCCGAACTTCACAGTTGGCACAATACATTCCTGGAGGAGGCGTTCTCCAGGCAGACGCTAAACCCAGACCCTGCCATGCGAACGGTAGAGGGTGAACCTTGATTCATCGCTCCAGGGAACCTGTTTCCACTGTTCAGCGGTCCGCTGTCGACGCTCTTTGCACCACGTTAGCCGAGCAGCGCTATTGGACTTGGTGATCAAAGGCTTGTGGGCGGCAGCACGTCCATGATAACTGAGCAGATGGGCTTCCTTACGGATGGTATTCACCAAAAGAACACTCCCGGATGCCTGTTGAAACTAATCGCGGATGTGGCCCATCTATTTGGTGCGGTTCTTCCGAATTTCTCTGGCCAGCACCCGTCGGTCTCTAACTCCCAGTTTTGTGGGTCTGCCGGGTCGGGGCACATTCCGACAGTCACCTCTCATCCTCCACTTGCCAATCACGTAGGCCACTGTCGATTTTGGGTACTTCAACTGGCTGGATATATCGCGTATGGATCGGCCATTTCTGTGATACCCGACGATTACTCCTTTCTCGAAATCAGAGAGCTCCGAACTGTGTGGCATCTTACATGCGACTGGTTGCGTTGTTATTTCCCACACGATTTTTAAAGGCGGCGGCCGTGACGTGTATCAGGACCGCAGATATCGTCCATTACATGGGTGTCCAATTACTTGTTGGTAGATAGTGTAAATACACTGACGGAAAAAAAAATCCCAACACCACGAAAAAATAGTTGTAGAGGAATGAAATGGCGGCAATACATTTGTATAGGTAACATATTTAATAGATTAAGGTTTCAAGATCACAGCTTATTGTAAGCGCGAGAAGAGCCATTTTAAATGTAAAATGCTGGTACATTAATAACCGGTGTAACCACCAGAATGTTGAATGCAAGCACGCAAACGTTCATGCATTGTGTCGTACAGGTGCTGGATGTCAGTTTGTGGGATGGAGTTCCATGCCTGTTGCACTTGGTCGGTCAATACAGGGACGTTTAATGCTGGTTGGGGGTGACTCTGGAGTTGTCGTCCAATGATGTCCCATACGTGCTCGATTGGTGAAAGATCTGGTGATCTAGTAGGCCACGGCAACATGTCGACACTCGGTAGAGCATGTTGGGTTACAACAGCAGTATGAGGGCGGGCGTTATCCTGTTGGAAAAAACCCCCTGGAATGCTGTTCATGAATGGCAGCACAACAGGTTGAATCACCAGACCGACGTACAACTGTGCCGTCAGGGTGCGTGGGATAACCACGAGAGTGATCCTGCTGTCATAGGAAATTGCTCCTCAGACCATAACTCCAGGTGTAGGTCCAGTGTGTCTCGGCCGCAGACAGGTTGGTTGCTGGCGCTCACCTGGCCTCCTTCTAACCAACATACGGCCATCACTGGCACCCAGGCAGAACCGGCTTTCATCAGAAAACACAACAGACCTCCACTCCGTCCTCCAATGAGCTCTAGTTTGACACCACTGACGTCGCAACCAAACGACAGTGGTTTGGAGTAAGTGGAATGCACGCTACTTGGCGTCTGGCTCGGAGCTGTCCTTCAAGTAACCGATTTGCAACAGTTCGTTGTGTCACTGTGGTGGCAACTGCAGCTTGAATTGCTGTCGCAGACGCGGTACGATGCGCCACGGCCACACGCCGCACACGGCGGTCTTCCCTCTCAGTAGTGCCACGTGGCCGGCCGGAACCCGGTCTTCTTGGGGCAGTACCTTTCCTTGACCACCGCTGCCAACAATCAGGCACAGTGGCTACATTCCTGCCAAGTCGTTCTGCAATATTGCGGAAAGAAAATCCACCTTCTCGTAGACCTATTACACTACGTCCTTCAAACTCCGTGAGCTGTTGATAATGGCTTCTTCGTCTTCTTAAAGGCATTCTTGACTAACATCAACACACTACGTCGAATCTCAACGATAACTAACGCTCACGAACGTTACAGCGCGTATTTACAGCAAACCTGCTTTGCATGTTCCGAGGGGCGCTACTAGCGCCACACGTATGCGCCGAGCGTGAAATTTGCATAGACGTCATCTTACAGATGTACTCTCACCGCCTACCAACTGTCGTTTATCTAACACAACCCCTTCTTGGTGTTGGTATTTTTTTCCGTCAGTGTATATATTGGGATGTAAGGTCAGGTGATCCGCAATATACTACAGCCTCTCCTTGACAAATGTCAACTCCGCCTTCACGTGGTGCATCCTGTTCCCACTAAAAAGGCTCTGACGACCGCCAAATAGAGGTATAACTATACCATCGGGATTAGAGGAAATGCTATCCCACACTCACCAACCCGCTTGGCCAGCATGGTGAGTTATAACCAAACCCCTCCAAAATGACTCCACAACTTAAATCTTGGCCCTCAGTCTCAGGCAGCTGGAATGTATCTGGCCAAGGCAGCGGCCAGTGCGACATGAAGGCAGAGGGTGCTAAGAATCACCGGAGGACAGAACTAGGCTGCCACCTGAAGCTGACCTTGGCTACGTATAACGGACGCTCCCTATCTTCTGATTCAAGGCTCCTTGAATTGGAAGAGGAACTACAAAGGAACAATGGGGACATCGTCGGGCTAAGTGAGGTAAGAAGAAACGGAGAAGATCTCATTGAACTGAAAAGTGGACATCTCTTCTGTTATCTTGGGACAGATAATAGCAGGATTAGTGGTGTTGGATTTATAATAAACAAGAAACTGAAGGATAAAGTTGTAGAAGTTCAAAGTTCCTCTCACAGAGCTGCACGACTTGTTATCGAACTCTCGAGAAGATACCAGGCTCAAATTATTCAAGTTTATGCACCCACTACAAGTCATACTGAATAAGAGATTGAAGAATTTTATGAGGAAATTTGTCATCTAAATAATAAAGCACTTGAAGATCATTATGGGAGATTTCCATGCGAAAATAGGGCAACGGCAACAGAATGAAACTTCAGTAGATAAATTCGGACACGGCAACAGAAACCAGCATGGAAATACTTTCGTAGAGTTTGCAGAGGCAGAAGGGTTTTTCATCATGAACTCTTTTTTCAAGGAGAAGTCGCAAGGGAAATGGACATGAAGGCATCACAATGGATTGACAAGTTAAATTGATTTTATTATGTGTACCAAGAAATTTGTCATGGAAGACTGCAGTGTGCTAAACAAGTTCAACACAGGTAATGACCATAGAATAGTAAGATGTAAGAGGCACCTCAATGCTAAACTAGAGCGTGGGAAGCTCATAAGACAAACAAAATGTAGTGACATAACCAACCTTAAAAAACACCATAATACCTTCAAGTTGGAACTGAAGAACAGATTCTCTGCTTTAGAAGGCCTAACATCGGAAGAAGTGGACATCTCTGAAGTTAGCAGAAAACTAACCAAGGCTGTTATGGAAACAGCAACAAAAATAGCTGGTAGTAAAAACAAGTTGCATACGAACAAATTATCAAGAAAAAGCAAAATTCTGATGCAAAAAAATAAGAGAGATGAAGACAACTAAAGGAGATGTGACTTCCAATGTGGAATATATAGAGCTATGCAAGACGGTACGAAAAAATATCACTGAAGATGTAAGGAAATTCAACTGTGAACTAGTGAGGAAGGCGCTTGAAAACAACCAAAGCCTAAAGAGAGCAAAGGGACATCTGAGTAAGGAAAGAAAACAGATTATGGCTCTGAGGAAAGAAGATGGTTCTGTAACAAGGAATAGAGGTGAAATTTTGACAAGAGTAAAAGATTTCTACTCAAAACTGTATGAAAGGGATGATACATGTACTTCAGACATTACAAAAGGTACCAGAGTTCTTCCAGTCCTCCCAGCAGAAGTTGACATGCAATCAAGAACATGAAACGGGGAAAAGCTCCAGAAGAAGATGAAATTACAGTAGACATCATACAAGAAGCAAGTGGATAAATTGAAACAGTACTAGCCCAAGTTTTCACTCGATGCCTTAATGAAGGGAAGATTCCTGAGGATAAGGACAATGCTCAATGATCCTGCTACATATAACAGGTGACATTGAGGATCTCAGGAACTACAGACCTATCAGCCGCCTATCAGTGGTTTATAAAATCTTCACTAAAGTTCTTTCACACCGCTTGAAGGTGACACTGGACATGGCTCCACCGAGAGAACAAGCTGGATTCAGGAGTGGCTACAGCGCAATAGATCATATTCACATACTGAGAGAACTAATTGAAAGAGCGAGGGGATATGAACTTCCATTATGCATGGCTTTTATCGATTATGAAAAGGCCTTTGATTCGGTGAAACCATCAGCAGTTACAATGGCTTTGAAATCCTGCGGTGTTAAAAAGGCGTGCATTAATATTTTTCATAACATCTATGAAAATGCAAGTGCAAAGGTTCGGACATTTGAGAATACAGCACCCATAAAAATTGGAAAGGGAATAAGACAAGGTGACACTATATCTCCCAAATTCTTTAATGCCACATTGGAAAATATCTTTCAATCACTGAACTGGGAAAACAAAGGGATAAAGGTTAATGGAGATTATCTAACTCACCTTCGTTTTGCTGATGACATAATCATTTTTGCAACTACCCCATCAGAGCTGCAGAGTATGATATCCTGACCGACCATTTGCTCCCGTTTTGTGCGTATTCAACATCCCACTGGGGAACTCATGCCGCCCCGGTGGCGCAGTGGTCTAAGGCGTTGGCCTCTGATCATTCGTCGGAAGGGGTCCGGGTTCGAATCCCGGTGAGGCATGGATGTTGTGTTTGTCTTACGGCACTGGCTCTCTCCCTTCCCTGGAACCAGTGACTCTAAATTAGGGACGGGCGACTGCTTATAGCCCATTGAGTTGCTCACGGTGGTCGTTAAATCTCAAAAAAAAAAAAAAAAAAAAAAAAGAACTCATTCTGCAACAAGACAATGCACCGTGCCATCGCTCCCGAATTGTATCCGAATGGTTGGATGAACACTTCACCGACGTGATATCGCTTCCTTGGCCAGCTGGTCACCTGAGTTCAATCCCATCGAGCACATCTGGGATGCCATCGAAAGAGATGTTCGGGGCTGTGACCCCCCTCCATCAAATCTTCGTGAACTGTGGGAGCCTGTTCAGGGGTCGTGGATCCGTATGGCTTCCCAACCCTTCCGGTGTCTTGTCGACTCCATACCGAGACGAATCGCCGCCGTCGTCAAGGCGAAAGGTAGTGCTACACGCTACTAGACAGGTATCTCTAATTCAATTGCTCTTCAGTATACATGTGAACGGTAATCCCTGACATTTTTTTCTTTTGGAAGATCCATTAGTGCAGTCTATAGCAACACAACCCGGCATTTTGCGGATAAATCACTCAAATGTGATCCTGAGAATTATTCATTCATCAGAACGTCCGAAACTCAATTCCCCGGGTTATCTGTTGATGTAGTCGATAACCGCACAACTTTGCTTTCTGCAAATAAAACTTTTATTCGATCCCGAACTAATCGCAACGTGTAAAAACATGAGACAACAGGCTCTCACACATGCAGCACGACAGAATGTTTTGTACCAAAGAAGATGGCTGCTGGGTGGGCGGAGTCACAGACAATCGGCTTCACGGGAAACGGCTTAGGCGTCATCCCCTAAAGCTATTAGGGAGTGATGGCTTAGGGCAACCCTGTTGTATTCTAATCTCCTTGTCTTATTCCTACCTCCATAATCGATACTGCTACAACTATCGATAGTTCGAAGCTCATCTAGAGGTGGAGAGCTATCGATAGTTATGACTATCGATAGTTTTCGATAATCAAAAAAATAACAATCGATAACTATCGATAGTGTGTTGGCAAAGTTTCTCGAGAGAAAATGTGTTCTGGGATGAAAAAATTTTTCTGGCAAGAATTTTTCTTACTTTTTCACATTGGCAGAAAGCTAAGCTCCGATAAAATTTGAAACTAACTTTTGGGGGGGGGGGACGAGGGGCGGTTTAACGACCACCGCGATGGGCAGTAAACAGTCGCCCGTCCGTAATTTTGCGTCATTGGTTCCAGGGAAGTGAGAGAGCCAGTGCTGTAAGATAAACACAACATCCATGCCAGCGCTTAGACCACTGCGCCACCGGGGCGGGAATCTGTTTTGACGATATTTTCCCAAAATGTGTGTGAGCAAAAGTCACGAAAAAAAGTTTCTTCTGAAGAACGAGCTGATATGTGGGCCCAAATTCTCATTTTCTGTTTGTATTGTATGACATTTTTATGTTTCTGTTCACGAAAGCTAAAGAAGAAAATTCTACATTTTTGTATGCAAAAGTAATTTTTTCTATAATGTTTAGCAAAATCGTTGTAATAATTCGAGAGAAATTGAATAATAAAGTTTTGCGCGGGGCTGTTCCTCAATTGTTTTTTTCTGGGATCATTTAAAACTACACCAGCTGAATGTAGTCGTTCTAAATCATCCCTAAGGTTTGACGTAATGCCCGACGTTTCGTAGTTCTCTCCACAAAGGCTACATTTTGCGTCGGCCTTGTCCTTACCAAAAGAAAAATGATTTTGCACAAAAGATATTTTACGTTTACCTATCACTACTAATTATTTACTTTCAACATAAAACTGTTTCAGCGCCTGACGCACCTTTGAAGTTCCAATACAAACAACAAGAACAACGCTTTTTGACTTGGTCTAAAACGTAAACCACTGAACCGTACAGGTTTGCTTTGAGCTTGACTTAAAGTGAAGAACAACAGAGGGTAAAATCCGCAGCCTCCCTGGTGGCGCAGTGGTCTAAGCGATGGCCTCTGATCATTCGTCCGAAAGGGGTCTGGGTTCGAATCCCGGTGAGGCATGGATATTGTGTTTGTCTTACGGCGCTGGCTCTCTCCCTTCCCTGGAGCCAGTGACCCTAAATTAGGGACGGGCGACTGCTTATAGCCCATTGAGTTGCTCACGGTGGTCGTTAAACCTCCAATCAAAAAAAAAAAAAAGGAACTGACAGTCAACAAATTGAGTTCAATGTAATAGGATCAAGAAAGTAAAAAGGAAGCTTTTTTCTTCTTGCAATGTAGTTTAATAAATAAGTTAAAAAATATGTTTGCAGCTATTTGAATGACATTATAACCATTATTATAAAATAACACTTTCACAAATTTAGAAATACCTACCTTGATATCCCTTTTATGTTATTTTCTGTTTTATTTTTACAGTGGTGAAATGCCCTTACTGTAAAATACTTATGCATTGTCACTTTTAATAAGTTTTCCTAATAGCTTAAATATTAATCATAATGTAAAAACAAGATTTTGTGTGGAAATTCTTCCTATACTGCTTTAAGGATTTTTTTATATTTTGCTCTTGTGGCATACCGTGCCTGTATCTTGGAGAAAAGAATAGGGTGGAGGTGCTAAGATGTTCAATACCTGAAGCCAGTTTTTCCTGCAACCTCCTCGTGACCTAGAAGAACTAGATTTTTGGCCACAACCCACCATAAGCTCAAAAGGAGTCCAACAGCCTTACAGGAAGCAAGTGCCAGCCGATGCTCATGTTTTTTTCAAACATTTACGTTACTAATTTACTAATTTGTATCATTTTATTCATCTTAAAGATGCCTTATTTGAACAATATTAGAGCAAGAAGTACCAATAAAATCTTCAAAACTAAAATGTGACTTATTGATAAACATAAAGAATAAGGGGGGGGGTCTAGCTTTTCCTTCAAGTGATATTATATATAAATACACATTTGTCATCAGAGAGAAAAAGTTTTCAAGTCTACTTTTTTAACAGAGTCAAGTGGAAAAATTAAACCTATACACAAGCCATTGTGGCATACAACTAAAGTTTTGGAGTTTCTCATTGGGAAAAATATCTTCAACGACCTTCAAACACATGCATTAGACCTATGTCAATGAAATATTAAATATTTGATTCACATATTGGTCCAAAACATATACTTCTAGCTTCAAATCCAAAAATGTTAGATAAAAATCAAATAAATTGGTAATATTCAAAGGTCAATGAGATTTTTTAAAGGCAAATTGTAAGCGATGCAAATGAAATATTATGAAGGCTTCAAATACAGTACTTTCTTCCTTTATTTTTTTTAATGGGGAATGAGGGATGGTTTTTTATTTACCATAAATATCGCAAATTAATGCATTGTGTTTTTGTAAAAACTTAAGCGTAGGAGTGTCATACATTGTGAAATTTTGGTGCGTTTGTTTGGCATGGGAGTTGTACATTTACCGTTTTATTTTTTACGTTTACTGTGATAAGAACATGAAAAGCAATAATTTATTTAAAATGATGCCATTTCTTTCTGGACACCCACTCTCTCAGTCAAAGACAAATGTACTCAATGGGCTATAAGCAGTCGCCCGTCCCCAATTTAGGGTCACTGGTTCCAGGTAAGGGAGAGAACCAGTGCCGTAAGACAAAAACAACATCCATGCCTCACTGGGATTCAAACCCGGACCCCTTTCGGACGAATGCTCAGTAGCCATCGCTTAGACCACTGCGCCTCCGGGGCGTATAGACATTCTGTACATTGATGTATCTAATTACTGCAAATGTTAAAGTAGTTAGTGCAACATTTAAGTAACACTTCAGTAATTATTGCAACTCAATTTGTAACAAGAAAGATGACACCGAATTTTCGGGTGTAATAAGCACGTCTTTTGAATCCGTTCTGACGCAAATTAAATTTATCAAAGCTATTCAAAGTCAATGGAACCGGTTTGGAAAACAATCCTTATCTGACACGGAAGAAAGAAGTTTTTCAATCGGGTTTTTAATCCCTCAGATATTGCTGTAAACGGAATCGTAAGCTTACGAACTCTTAGAAACAGAGATATGGACAAAAATAAGATGTGACTTTACGTCCCCTGGTGGGGAAACCATGCATTATTTTAGGAAGAAAGTATTCTCAAAAGGTGTATCCATATAAGCGGTATCGGTCCAAGAAAAAAAATTAGTCGAGTTTTCAGGAGCCTAGATTTTGCTACAAATACATCAGAAGCAGAAATTAACACTTATGACCCCTGGTGGCTAAACCGTTCTTTACCAAACATTAGAAATTACGTGAAAAATATTTTCCATCAAGTCTTGTATGCGATACAGGAAGAATTTTTCAAATTGGAGTTTTAGGAGCAGAAATAACGCAGAAAACGAAATTTACCTTTGTGCCCCTAGCGGAAAGCTATGATTTACTTGTAAATTTTGAATTTATAGGAAAAACATTTCGCATCGGAAACACTATCCAACACAGAAGGAATTTTTAAAATCGTACCCTTAGAAGTAGAGATATTGACAAAAATAAGATATACATCTATGCCCCCTGGCGTTTAAATCATGCATTATTTCAAGAAGAAAATGTTCCTAAAATGTTTGTCGACATGAGCAGTATCGGTCAACAAACGACGTTTTTTTTTCAAACGGGATTTTGGAAGCTCATATTTTGCTGCAAATACATCAGAAGCGGAAATTAAGACTTACGCCACCTGGTGGCCAAACCATTGTTTACAAAAATTATAAATCATGTGCAAAGGGTTTCCCATCAGGAGCTGTATCCGGTGCAGAAAGAATTTTTCAAATCGGAGATTTAGAAGCAGAGATGTAGGGGGAAAGAAATTTACTTTTACGCCACCTAGCGGAAAATCTATGAATTACTTGAAAATTTTGAATATATATATGAAAAACATGTCACACTGGAAACACTATCCAACAACAAAGAAGGAATTTTTCAAATCGGACTCCTAGAAGTAGAGATATTGACAAAAATTAGATATACATCTACGCCCCCTGGGGGAGAAACCATGCATTATTTTAAGAAGAAAATGTTTCTAAAAGGTTTGTCGACATGAGTACCATCGCTCTACAAACGACGTTTTTTTAATTGAGAATTTAAAAGCTCATATTTTGCTGCAAATACATCAAAAGCGGAAATTAAGGTTTACGCCCGCTGGCGGCCAAACTATTTTTTTTACAAAAATTAAAAATTATGTGCAAACAATTTCCCGTCAGGAGCTGTATCCGGTGCAGAAAGAATTTTTCAAATCGGAGGTTTAGAAGCAGAAATATAGGGGAAACCCAATTTACTTCTATGCCCCCTAGCGGAAAGTCTATGAATTGCTTGAAAATTTTGAAATCATATGAAAAACGTGTCACACTGAAAACACTATCCAACAAAGAAGGAATTTTTCAAATCGGACTTCTAGAAGTAGAGATATTGACAAAAATAAAATATACATCTACGCCCCCTAGCGGAGAAACTGTGGGTATGTAGCGATAGGAGTGGCATCAGTCCACGAAAGAATTTTTTTTAATCGATATTTTAGAAGCTCAGATTTTATGGCAAATACATCAGAAACAAAAATTAACACTTACGCCCCCTGGTGGCTAAAGTATTTTTTACCAAAAATCTGAAATTATATGCAAAAGATTTTGTATTACGAGGTGCATCCGCTGAAGCAAAGATTTTTCAAATCGGAGTTTTAGAAGAAGAGTTATCGGGGAAAATGTAATTTACTTTTACGCCCCCTAGCGGAAATCTATGGGTAATTTGAAAAAGTAACTATATCTAAAATACTCTTCGACATAAATGGAATCCATAGATAAAAGAATTTTTTCAATCGGATGTTTAGAAGCAAATATGTGGAATAAAACGTATTTTTTAATTCGATATCATCTGCATTTACGCCCTCTAGCGGCGAAATTGTACATCGTAAAACAAAACGAAATGAAGGATCATCAATCGCATATTTCAGGCTTCCGAATGCAAAAAAAAGATATTTTCAAATCGGACTAATAGTTGCAGAGATACCGTGGGTACAGACGGACGGATGGACAAACTGGTAACATAAGCACGATCTTTTTTACAAAAGATGTGCTGAAAACCAAACAATAACGATTGTATTTTACTTAAAATGGGGCTGATTTTCATTAGAATTAGAGCGTAATGAAAAATGTACTTCATAATAATTTTTAGTTTTGTTTCCTCTTTTTTTTTCTTCTTTTAATAGTTAAATAAAGGTACGAAATATTTCACATTTCTGATGATATTTAGCTAAATCAGAATATTAAGTTCTCGTATTTGTACTACCAAATCTATCGTGTTTTGTAGATGGTAAAATCGGGAGTGTTTCAACTCTGAATTCTTGCGTTCATTCATAGATCTTTTTGTCAGAACAATAAAGTTCGGGTAGCATTCGGGAATAAATTAATGCCTAAATAATAAACATTTTCTGAAGCAAGCATGTAAATATATGGAAGATTACTTTAAAATAATTACATGTTTTCTTTCTGTTTCACAACAGACCTCTCAAAGCAGTTGTCAAAAACAAAGGGGAGTTGCTGGAATTAGGATGTACTTTTTAGAAGAGGTGTTGTCATTAAAACGGACAAAATGTGCCTTGAGATGGTGGGGGGGGGGTGTCTAAAAATCGTAAAAAATCATGAATGGCCCCTTATACACTATGCAGTCAGAATTGCTTTCATGTCAGGAAAAATATCACAGCTGAATATGCACGATACATCATGAATGCAAACTTTTATAAACTATTTGGCTGTTGTCGCAGCCAGCGAGAGAGATCTATCTCGGCTACGGGCTGTTATATAAATGGAATGCACAAATATGTTTTTTACTTATAAAAAGTGTTAATCTCCTTATCACTTACTCAGTTTTTTATTACTTTTCCAAAATGTGTATAAGCAATAAGACGCATCTTTTTTTTTTTTTTCCAAAAATTGCAACTTTTTTTTATGCTTACAAAAAATTTTATTGCTTACATATTATGCAAACAAAACGATCAAATGTAGTAGCTAAATTCTACCTGCATACCATACAAACAAGAATGCATAAGTAAAACTTTAGCAGTTGTACATTAGAGAAATGAACAATATTATTTATTCCTGTGCTGATGGCTGTAGAAAGTTTATTTCTCAAGCATCATTTTTCAAAAGTCATTGTTTTTGCTTATATATATTGTGTTAAAGTTTGCGTTCATCTACATTTGTTGCATTTCTGCTTCGATAATTAATACAAATACAAATTTTGGAGGGGTAAATAGAACTCTTGTTTTGAGTTGTGATTGCAAGCCCAAGAAACCAGCTACATTCAGCTCACTTTCAATGTCATAATCACAACTCAAAGCGAGATGTACCTAAAATAAAAAAAGAAACTTTTAGCCACACATATCATTATAAATAACATAATTTTTTGCTCTTGTGTGCAGTGCTTGTGGTCAATAAACTGCATCACCCAAAATGCAGAATGAAATCCCTGCTTTGCTTCCTTTCACAACCACAACGTTCTACTAGGTGGATAACACTTATTCTTTTTTCACTCTTTTCTGCTAATGTCAAAAACTTTCTCTTTCATTTTTCACTCATTTTCATGAAAGTGAAAGAACTCACGAGTTTTAACTGTAGAAAAATGTGCTTTTTGCAAATGTCGAAAAGTCGTCCTGAATACTGCAGATCTTCACGTGTGTGTGAAACCAGCTTTCTGTGAAATGATTGATCCACAGGCAAATAATTTCTATATGCCAAACAATTCCTCAATAAGTTGGGTTGAGCATATCTTGAAAGTCAAAACGGAATTAGAGATAGATGTGCAGATGAGAATGCAAATGCAATTAACTGCTTACAAAAAAACTGAACTTAGTCCAAGAGTGACATTATCCAGATTCAGAACAGTAAAACAATTGTATAAATTTGGAGCTGATTTTTTTAAGCAGTGAAAGGAATAACGAGTATGACTTGCAGTTTAAATGCTCGATCATTATCTTCCGTTATTGGTCACTAAAATTGTACGGCCCAAATAAAGCTTTTACAATCATCCAATCATGTTGAACAAAAAAATGTCACAGACAGTGAAATATAACTGAAAAGTTTGCTGATTGCAATGGAAAGCAGGAACAAGACCCGCAGGGACAAAACCAATTGACACCGTCACGAACGGGCGACATTTATGGCACCATCCCGCCTGACGCAGGGAAGGAAAGATATGGAGTTTTGCCTTAAGTAATTATCGCTGCACATTGAATAAAGTTTAACTTCCTTATTTGTGCTTAAGCATTCCACTGTATGCATGTATAGTAACATTTTTTGTCCCTCTCTTATTACTCCAGACAAAGTACCGAAGGAACTGCGCAAAATCCCTATGGGCAAAGTGTCCATTAGACCTTCAAGGATATCCGTTGAGTGTTATTAAGAGGTATCATTGCTTGGAGGTTACGCTAATGTTCATCCTACTGCAGCTGTTCGGGACCGACCAACACTTGCCATTGTTCAGAGGTGTCCATTAACGGAGGTTTTACTGTATTGCATAAAATGATTTATAAATAAGAGAAACCCGTCACCAAACATAGTACATACTTCTTTTTATGCTGCTGGTTGGTTAGATTATATAGCTTCTCTATTGATCGGTGGAACATACTTATTTTTTTCATATGGTGAATTTACTGAACATGTAAATTTAACAAATCCTTGTAACTTTTGATGCCCTACAATTACCGCCCTCAAATTTATAAAATATTATCACCATGTCATGCAATTTCCCATATTTTCTTTAAAAAATCAAAATATCACTTTTCGAGAAATTCTAGGTAAAATTTTAAATTGTGTGACCCTGAAATTAAAAATTTTAAATTATGCATTAATAAATCATCAAGCCAGTGAAAAGAGGTTTTAAAAGAAACCCTCATCACTCTATGACAAAAAACATTTTGAGTTATAAGTACTTTGACATACAAACACTGAAATTTGGCAATTTCTTGAATTTTATGATCTACCTCAGGAAATTTCAAAGCTATTGTGCTAAAAATTGGCACACATTCATTTATTGCGTATTTCAACAAATCTACAAAGTTTGTTTTTTTTTATTGGAGGTTTAACGACCACCGTGAGCAACTCAATGGGCTATAAGAAGTCACCCGCCCCTAATTTAGGGTCACTGGTTCCAGGGAAGGGAGAGATCCAGTTCCGTAAGACAAACACAACATCCATGCCTGACCGGGATTCGAACCCAGACCCCTTACGAACGAATGATCAGAGGCCATTGCCTTAGACCACTGCGCCACCGGGGCGGCCTACAAAGTTTCATCAAAATCCAAAAGAGTCAGGTTGAAAATGCGATTTTTCTGTGTTGAATTGACATGGATGGAAGGCCCCCTTTTGAAAAATTCAGGGCCGCCCCGGTGGCGCAATGGTCTAAGCGATGGCCTCTGATCATTCGTCCGAACGGGGTCCGGGTTCGAATCCCGGTGAGGCATGGATGTTGTGTTTGTCTTACGGCACTGGCTCTCTCCCTTCCCTGGAACCAGTGACTCTAAATTAGGGACGGGCGACTGCTTATAGCCCATTGAGTTGCTCACGGTGGTCGTTAAACCTCAAATCAAAAAAAAATTCAGGGATCCTTCTGATTAAATTTAAGCAAGCTGGTTAATGGAGACAAGGGTGATGCATGTTGTACTGTAACATTAAGCAAAACAGCGAGGACAGAAAAGTTGAGTTGTAACGCAGCGCCTTCTATTGACGTTGTTCACATTAACAAACTGATTCCGTATCATTATTTACATTTGAGATTTTATTTATATTAACTTTCACATTAACAGATGGATATTTGTATTCTGAATTCGTAGTACTTGGGCAAGAGAATTTTTCTGTAGGAACTGGAGTAATTCATGTGTAAATCTCATTCCTCCTGTAACGTACCAGGAGATGTGACGTACCTGCCAGAAGGACGCACACGACATAAAGGCAGATAGGAATCAGAACAAATGTCTGCGTAGCTCAGTTGGTAGAGCTGCTTGTTCCGGAATAAGCGTCCTCGGGTTCGAATCCCGGCGTAGACCAAATATGACGGAGAAATTTACTTCGTTATAATGGCGCCCGAACTACCCGGATGACCCGACCGTTCAAAATCTCGCATTGGTGTGATGTTATTTCCACACCGCGAGATAGGAAAAATATGAGCAGCACTTCGAAAGAAAAATAAGGGGGAGATGATGTAACGTACCAGGAGATGTGACGTACCTGCCAGAAGGACGCACACGACATAAAGGCACACTGTTAAAAATTCCCGTAAAAAAAGTCTTGTTGCCCGTGTATTTTTACGATCAAGGCTCGTTTCTGCAGTTTCAAGGCGATGCCCGTATTTTAACGGGCATGGATATGTAGGACAACTGTTTCTAACCGTAATTTTACGGGCGTTGCTAAGAGACACGGGTTAGCCAATGAACGATAATGACAGAAAAGGAATGCGGCATACGTCGCTTTCTGCTATTGGTCAGCGAGTCGTCACGTGATTTTACGGGGATTGCTCGTTTTTTTACCAAGACGAAGGGATGGGCGATATTTTCAAAAGTACGATATCTTTTAATATTTCTGAGACCGCTATATTGAATCGAAAATATCTGTATTTAAAGATCAATATATCAGATTGATTTTTCGATATTTTTCAATACTTCTGATCTCAATAAGACTGATATTTCGGTTTATTCACTGCATACTGCATCTGGGTTATCACTGAATCCGATCCAATGTTGTGCTAAGTATTGGCTATTGGGAACTTGGGACTAATTGGCTGTTGGCTTGTTCGCACAAATCTCAGCCAGTACTAAATTATCCTGCAGCTTGAAAATATAGCTGCAATCAAGTTTTGTTAATACCATTAAAATAGTGATATCTCAGAAAAGTACTGTATATTACTAACTTCGTACCTTTTACAAGACGGTCGCTGTACTTGGAAATAAACGTAGTGCGTTTATTTTGCCATTTCAGTCGTTTTGTTGTGTAAATAATTATTTCCGATAGCGGAATTGATATTTAACGTTTTTTTACAAGACCGACGCCATGGGTTAGTGCTTTTATTTTGCCCTTTTACGTTGTTTTGTTACGTAAATAAATATTTTCGACAGCGGAATTAACATTTTACGTTTTTATAATTCATAAAAATTCGCTAAAAATATATCTTGTATGCTGAGCTGGAAAGCCAACATCAGGGTTGTTTACATCGTAGCCAAGGTAATGTAAGGGCGTATTTATATTATATATTTTATACATTTATGTAATGTAAGGTGGGATATATTTATGCCCACTCCCCCTCCCCCCCGAAAGTGTTTAAATGTGTTTTATTTATTGTTAAAATGTGCCTTACATTGGAAACAAAAATGCTTAATTTAATAAAAAAAAATCATTAATTTACGTTACAAATTTTTTTTTATTTTTTCTATTCTCATTCTTTTATTTTGTCCTGGTGGATTTAATTTTTTTCATTTCATTGGCACGCCCTCAGAAAAAATCTATATATGCCCCTTGTATTTCTTAATGAAGGGGCAGAGCACAGATTGGATGAAAGTGGCCAAAACAGCAGGAAGTTGTCACATAAATTTACAGAACATAAATGCGGAAACTGTTTTTTTTAACAAAACATGTTATCATGATTCTCTGTACTTAACATTGCTACCTATGCAAGATTGTTGATACAGCGAGACAAAATTAGTCAAAAAAGCAATCATAAAAGTGTTGTGCACTTTTGTGTTTATATAACATCTGCACTCCCCTTCCACTAATGGGGGGGGGGGGGCTGTGGCTGTGGATAGTATCAACTGTCACCAACGATATTTGAAGGTTTTGGTTATCATTTGAAAGTAAACAAATTAGATGTCAACTTTCCTGTTAAGCACACTCAACATCTTTTTAAAGAATATATATGAATAAAAAAACACACTTGAAATGGAATTTGTGGTAGAAATATTTTGCTACATAGAAGACCAGAAAACCACAGGCAATTGGGTAAATAAGTCTCATTGATTTGATTATTCTACACATATTAAGGTTTTTCCATTATTCGAAATGTTTATTTAAGTACAAAAGCAGAGTAAAATGCCTAAAACAAAATCACTGGGTTACTTCTGTCTGAAACATTACCCCCTTAGCCTGTAATCAGAGCATATTATTGCAATTTCTAATGCAGAATGTTCTGCAAAGTCATAATATTGTTGAGAGGTAAATGGCTAGAGCTTTTTAATGCAATTTTGAAGTAGTTTGCACACATACATGAAAATATATTATTTCAAAGTTAGTGTGCATATACACTGTAGATACATATATAATTTTTTTTTGTAAAAAAATAACAAAAAAAAACAAAACTGAAAATACAACAAACCTTGTTAACAGGTTTCGGCCTAATTTGCCCAGTGTTATCCATTTTGTCATTGTGTCTATTTCTCTTTTGATAAAAACTGTGAACATATTTTTTTTTTTTTTTTTGTGAAAACTGTTATTCTTAAACGGAATGGCATTAACAAAATTCTGTTGCCCAGAAAAGTTTTAATGTGCAGTGCTCTTCCTCATTTGATTTCTCTAGTGTTTCTTTAAATTATACAAGGTTACTTTTTTCAAAATTCTTTTCCTGCTAAAATCTAATAAATGTGCAATGGAAAAATTGCATTTGTACTCATAAATATGGGTTTTTGGTTTGATTAAAAGGCAATACATTGTGCCAAATGTTTGACACTAGCTGTAGGAAGGGAGTTCTTAGACTACCATTAAAGACTATATTAATATATTAGCTGAAACAATGCTCAGATTATATGAATACCTTGCATTGCACCCATCGGTTTTACATTTGATCAAGTTTGCAAAAATTGTATGTGATTTTATACCTGCTACAACTGATTCAGCATCAATATCAGGAAAATTCTCATACAAAAAGATTACTTCTTCCTCAGAAACTGCTAGAAAACAGTCAAATTTTCAAAATAAGAAGCACTGTTCATTAAATGTGAAAATCCTCCAAATATGTGGCGTCAGTGAATAAACAAAGATGTCGCTCTTTCCAGGTTTTAGCAATTAAATGTCATGAAATCTATTCAGTCAAGAAATCTATTTATTAAATGTCATGAATAAAATCTATTCAGTCATGAAATGTTAATTAAATGTCATGGAAACTATTCAGTATCTAAATAATCATGGAAAATGTGCCTACCAAGTGGTAAAATACATAAAGAAGTTGTTCCTGTCTTGTCTTTCCTGGAACCACTCGCCCTAAATTAGGGACATGTGTCTGCTTATGGTGAATCAAGCTTCTACACATTCGGGAACAACTTTAGATGCTCATGGAGATCAACACACACACACACACACACCACTTCACTTCAAGCATTTTTTTCCAGTTCTCAGTCCATTTCTTTGGATTTCTCATCTCCATTAAAAACTTGTACACAATAAATACCTGAAGTATTCTTTATCAAGCCTAAAACACCTGAGGAGCTATCTTCGATATCATATCATTTTTTTTTTTTACATTTTAAATGCTCATTGGTGGAGTCTATCCTTAAAATTAAGGAAGTCAGCAGATTTAAAAAAAAAATTTACAGTTTTGAACTCAAATGGGATATAGCATTTAATGTTTCACTTATTAACACCAAAACAACACAAAAATAAGTACTGATTTCTCACCTAGTTATATTCAACTTGCTGTAGATGAGGGATTTTCTCTTTACATGCATATATATCACTAAGCTGTTCTCTAAGATCATAGGTTAGTTTCTTGATGAGAGCTTATCTGCTGGATTAAAGTTCAAAACTGATGGAAACACATTTTATTTACTCTTGATGTATCAAACATCTGCATTTACAGTGATCTCAGCTCACAACTTGAGCTTCACTGACATCCATCACACACAAGACCATTTGTACTTCACATTTATTCTCTTTTTCTCATGCAGGAATTCCTGAATCTGGTCCTCCCTTGATCTTCTACATTTTCTTCCTGTCACTTGTGCAGAATAAATTCTCCTAGTAATCATCTCACCACTCATTCTCCAAACCACCCAAGAATATTTGTCCCCACCTTACAAACAATATTTTGCTTCACACTACTCATCTACAAAACATCTTCATTCCTCACATGATCAAAACATATCTTGCCCCCACCCCCATAAGTAACACATCTCTACAGCTCACAAATCACTCTTCATCTGCAGTACTCCACCTTCACTGCTGCACATCAGAGTAGGAACAATTACTGTACTTTTTCACACACAACTATTAGGGACTTTTTTGAGAACCTATCATTCATCATTTATTCAAAATCCTCCTGAAGCAGCTGTGACTTTCAAAGATGAATTTACTAGCCTACTAATTTCACCACCTAATTTGTTTTCTCTGTCAAACATGCTTCCTAAATATGTAAATTGATTTACCTGGTCAATCTCTTTGCCATTTAGACTGATCTGTTTGATTTAATACTAACAATTCATCTGTCAAAAACATAACTTTGGGTTTTTCCTTTCATATACTAAGTTTGAAATTCATACAAACTTCATACATGTGGGACAACATACGCTGCAACTCACTTTTGCTCTCTGCCAACAGGATTGTTTCATCAGCATGAGCAAACATAATTGAGTAACTACTCTCCACAGATAGCATTTACATAGTCTAATGACGACTCAACCATATGTGTCTCTTTAGACATAAAAATATTCTTTACCTTAAAAAATTGTTTTGGTAATAAGTAATAACTAATTATAATACACAAGCTTGGCAGTGAATGTGGGGAATAAATATCCTACCAGTTTTCTCAGATAATTTCTTAGAAACATCAGCTGAATTTCTTTTTTTTTTCAAGAGCTGCTTTCTCCTACTAAAAGGGAGCAATTTTATTTGTCCTTTATTATTACATTTTATAGCTTAAAACTATCTTTATGCAAGATTGCAGCTCTCAAGCTGTATTTTTAGTGATATGAAAAACACATAAAATATTGTTTTTCAGATCCTAAAATAAAAAAATATATAGCAGAAAGTTTTGATGCAAAAATAAATAAAAAAATCATGCAACAGAAGTGAGCTTGTAATCTGCAGAAATGCTGAATATACTTTCCAAAACCCAAAAGGTGATTTTGTTGTTTCATGTGTGGGCATTGCTCGACTAGCAGGGGTATGGTTTCTGCCAAGAAGTTTCCAAAAATCCCAGTTGCAAAGGAATGTTTTCATGAGTTTTTCATCAATGTGAGATTATGAGAAATATGTATTTCCAACATTTCGAGAAAAGGTAAGTTGAAGCTTCAGTATGGCATAAATGACAAAAAAACAAAAGTACTTATTAATCCCAGCAGACTGGAATCTTAACCATCAATTTACATGGGAATAACTGAATTATAGAAAGAATAACTATTTTTATTGGGATGCAAATGTCAAAGTTAACAACATTATATCAGCTTGCAAGGAAGTGTTATGGAAAAAAATCTTTAAAAAAACTTTGTTATTGTAATTTTTAGAGCATTTTGTATACATTTATATTTTTCAGAAGGTGTGAACAATGTTTGCTATTTTTTTTATCGTTTAAGACAGAACACAATGTTAATGGAGTATACAGATATAATTACTTCTATGGTGTAAGCAAAAATAGTTCCCATGGCATAAGCAAAAAAATTAAAGTGCTTATAATATGTTTACAAGTGACATTTTTGTTAAAAACAGTAATTAGAGTACGAATAATTTGTGATGGCCTTTTCATAGAAAGCAATTATTTTTCCAGAAAGATATTATAAAAAATGCTAATGATTATTAGTCCTCCATTAAAATATGATTATAAAAATAAAAACATAAAAAATATCGTAATC
This sequence comes from Macrothele yani, assembly GCA_039090855.1. NCBI lineage: Eukaryota > Metazoa > Arthropoda > Arachnida > Araneae > Macrothelidae > Macrothele > Macrothele yani. The sequence goes on along the minus strand of CM077009.1, from coordinate 95,892,839 downwards.
CAAATTAATCAAGTATATATATTTACTAATTAATTAATGAAAGCCATACTAATTAATGTATGAAAAACATAAAAAAATATCATAATCCAAATTCATCAAGTATATATTTACTAATTAATGTATGAAAGCCTGTCTCTCCTAGATAACAAAAAAACGAATGGACAATCAGAGGAAATAACATGCTGTAAGTGTGGAAAAATCAGCAGATCAAGACGAAAGTTGTTATGCTCATATTTTTACCAGATTATATAATTACTTCAGGAAGTTTCACTATGTATTTACAAGATAATTATCAAAGGATGATAAAAAAAATTACATCTGATATATACATAGCCTGAATTACAACAAACTTTATACTACATAACTTGTAAGACATCAAGAAAACTCTCGAAAAGCTGTTTTGCATTTCCTTACCCAGCTGTTAAGATCTACATACTTTATCACTAACGAAAAAAAAAAAAAATGCTTAACTTCAAATTGTGTGTCATTGGTATGTATTTAATTTTGGCAAAGTGCCAGTTTATTTCAAACATAATACTCATAGGCAAAAGAACAATCTGCTATCAACCGTTCGTTAAATTTGTTTTCTGGGTGCCTACTGTCAACTAATAGTTAAAATTTTCAACCATCGAGGTTTTCAACACAGCAGATATTTTTCCTTGTAAAGTTCTAGAAATCGGAAGGTGACATAATATCATGTGAATCTCGATAATGAGATCGCAGTTTGATAGTCCTCAAGCAACATAATTTTCGTGACATGCCAGAGGAAAGAACACAGATTTCATTAAACAAGTTAAATCACATCAGCCATAGGCTGATATATTGAATATCGCACCGATATAGTGATTTTCTGATATATCGTAACTTGGATATCAATACTATATATCGAAATATCGGACAAAAATATCGATATTTCGAGATATTGATAAATATCGCCCATCCTAACCCTAACTGACGACACGAACACGAAGTCACGAACATGTGGTAGACACCAGCATGTTAAAGAAAGAAAACGTGTGAGTAGACACTTTTTAAAATTAAGTTTATTATGATATGTAAAAGTAACGAAATCAATTACACACATTTTTGTTTGATATTAAGCTCACGAACTGTGTACATATATATATATATAATTTTAAAAGTTTCACCACCAAACGAGGGTGGCTGAAGCATTGTCACACAGGAAAATCTATGTAGTAGCTAAGATTTCATTTGACTGGGGTAGGGGCATAACTCTCACATCCATATATGTTTTACTATCAATATGAAACAGTGCTTTACTTTCTGTGCAAGTCTTTATCGCCAGGTATATACCTAGCGTTGACTAGGATGTCGAATAAATTCGATCTGTACATGCTGATTTGGGAATTACGTAGGGAAGCATTCTTTTCGTATGTTTGTAGTCTGAAATGAATTCCATTTTGCAATATAACACGCATAAATATTGTCTTATCGTTTTGTGCTTTTTTTTTTTTTTTTTACGGCATAGTGTTCAACTCATGAATTTAAACAGAATTATTTCTAAAGCACAAACTGGCTGAACAATACTTTGTTTTTTTAAGACTCCTTTTCATTTGCTCATGTACTTAAGAACTTGTGAAGTATTATATTTGCACCAATGAATACAAAGATTAGCTATGGAGTACAGATATGTACAGGCATATTCTTTAATGAAAAGTTTATTCCAGTGTGTTTATGTGGGTATAAAATATATAAAAAATACAAATACACATGTATATTTGCTAAAATTACATACACTGATGTCTCAGAAATTGCACAAATGGCTAAAAAAAAATTCAAATAAAACTGGTCAAGTCATTTGTTTAGTATCAATAAGATGTATGAGCTCATTTACTCTTGCAAAGTTCATCAATATTTTGAGTTTTCTTGCTTATGTACAAACAAGTTATCTTCAACATCCAGCTTATTTCAATATTTAGTTTTTATGGTGGTTAAGGATAAAACACTAGTTTCACATAAATATGTAGTTGTAAAAGGCAACAAATACTTAAGGCAGTGCTCGACAATGTTGGAAATTCTTTTTCCATTGGAATCCAAAAACTAGTCGCCGCCCCGGTGGCGCAGTGGTCTAAGGCGCTGGCCTCTGATCATTCGTTCGTAAGGGGTCCGGGTTCGAATCCCGGTCCGGCATGGATGTTGTGTTTGTCTTACGGCACTGGCTCTCTCCCTTCCCTGGAACCAGTGACCCTAAATTAGGGACGGGCGACTGCTTATAGCCCATTGAGTTGCTCACGGTGGTCGTTAAACCTCCAATAAAAAAAAAAAAAAAACTAGTCGGTGATTTCAAAAAACAAATGCTTTTCAAACCAACCAGAGTTAAAAGATGTCTCATAAGTTTTTTATTTGGCAATAGAAGATTACACATTTCTGCATTGTATGTGAATGAGTAACTAGTTCATTCAGTGGGAATGGGAAATACTGCCTTGTAAATGTTTGGAGAGTGCAGAGAATGGACGATTATTAGCTGTTTAACATCAAGTTTCCAATTGTTTGCTCATTTTCTGATGATAATGAATTCAGTTATGAAAATTGGTCAGAGCTGTTCCCTGTAATTTGGTTTTCTCATAAAGTTTTTTGGTCATTGCTTGTGTTTTGTTTTTTCAACATTGAACAGATTGTTTTCACCCTGTAATGAGAAGTTTCACTAGTTCATTTTTCAGAAATTTCAGCTAAATATGCTAAACTTCACTACACATCCTACCAGCACTAGCCATAAATTCAGATTAATTTTGTTTTGAAAATTGGTTTACTATGTGATTCGGTATGGTTGCTAACAAATCCGCATATGCCCCCCCCCCCCATTATTTTAGTGAAACCCACTTTGAGAACTATTGGTCTAGAGGATGTTCAAGCCGTTCTGGTATCAGAGTTGGTTGTACATCAAGGTTTTTGGCTAGCAGTCACAATTTAACATATGGTTTGAATCCCATATGAGGCATTAGTTTTGCCACCCTGGTGGTGCAGTGGTCTAAGCACCATCTTATGATTGTTTGTCCAAGTGGGTCCGGGTTTGAATCCCGGTATGGCATGGATGTTGTGTTTGTCTTACAGCACTGGCGTTCTCTCTTCCCTGGAACCAGTGACTCTTAAATTAGGGACGGGGACTGCTTATATCCCATTTAGTTCCTCACATTAGCCGTTAAAACCTTTAAAAAAGAAACCTGTTTTTTACATAACATAACAGCTTTGGCTTTCTCCTTCCCTAGAACCAATGGCCTCAATTTAGAGGTGGAAAAAAAGTTTCATGTGATGAAATGTCACATTTTCGTTCAGGAAACACATTTGTGATTCTCCCTGACTGCTACATGGTTTTGATTGCTTTTAGGAATACCATTTCACTCACATTCCTTAGTATATAATTATCAATCATTTTGTGACTATGGTATATTCAGTTAACTCATAGGCACCCCTAGCTTAGTTTTCAGCAGGAAGAAGCAAACAATGGAAATCTGCATATATACAAACCCCATATGCCTCTCATTGAAAACAGCTTTTTACCACTCAACACATAAATTACATAAATTTAATTGGAAACCAGAAGAGCCAAAAAATATATATATTTTAATTATATCTATAATCACCTCATTATCACATGTATACAGTAATATTTCACATATATGTCAGCGCAAACCATAGCACGCATGAATAAGAGCGCAGCATAAGTAAAAGTTAGTGTAATTCCAGCCAAAATTAAGTTTAAAATGTAATTAACATGAGAATAACATGCAAAATAAGAAAAATATCAATGATTGAATTTACTTAGTTAAATTTAACACTTAAAAGCTTAGATTACTCAAAAATGTAAATTACTTGATCTCAAAATTTTAATTACATACCTTGTTTATATTTATGGCTTTTTAAAGTTATGTAAAATTGAAGACTGTTTCTGCTGTTGCCTCTCATTGAAAACAGCTTTTTCAAGTTTGTTTAAACAGGAATGTGTGGCAATTAGATGTATCGGTGAGTTGTATGTAGTGACAGTGTTTCCAAAGCTTCTACACTGCTTTCGTGACAGTCTGGGGATCTTTTGTTAATTCTTCGTTATGTCTCTTCATCATCATCCTGAATTTCATTGGCTATTTCTTGAATATCCCTCAATTCCCCAATAATGCATTTTCATTGATTTCTACAAACTCTTTAAAACTACTGAATCCACCTGAAATGGCACTCCAATCTTCATCATTGGCAGATTATTTGGTAAATGTGTAGATTAGCGTCCTAAATTATTTTGTCGGAAACTTGTAATATTGACTTGTGAGTGCGACGCTGTGGTAGGCCTAACACATCACTACGGCAACGATGTGAAGATTTGCTTTGTTGAAAGGAAGATTCGCTTCGCCGTGCAATTCACGTGCGGATGACTACAAGTCCAAGCAAGTACCTTCTTGCCAGGAGAGCGAACCATTTTATACTCATATGCTACACAATATAGTTTGTTCATGTTTTGTAATTGTTTTTAAAGCAGACGTGAAATTTTTCATTCTTTCGCATATGATTCCCTGATCCGAAATAGAAAGTTTGGTAAATGTGTACTTTAGCGTCTAAATTATTTCGTCGGAAAAATGTAACTGTGTGGGAAAAGTGTGACATACAATATTTTAAGCATGCAAAATAATGGGAAAAGGTGCAAAAATATAGTATTTTTAGATAAAAGGAAATAAGTTTTCCGAAGTATTTACCTGAGAGTGCGATGGTTTGGAAGAGTACGTGCGGTATAGGCATAGGACGAGAGAGCGGCAACGGCATCAAGGTGGAGTCCGGTGAATGGAAGCTTCGTTGAGAAGGGCAAGTAACGGGCGGAAGAATTAAGAAGGAAGCGGTTTAGCAGTACGTAGTCATCGAAAAGTCTTGTAGGCATACGCAGAAAGAAAGAGGTTGAATTTGTGCAGCATTGTAAGTTTTTGTTTTTTTTAAGGGTAATTTTGAGAAAGCGGAAGTACAAAATCGTCAGTCATTTCCGATTTCGTCAGGGCTTAAAATTTCATTATCCGCCACAATACAAGAAGCTGTCTCCCTGCCATAGTGCGATATATGAATTGAAGAAAATTGCTTATTTTGAAAAATATCCATGTCACGAGGAAAAAAATGTGAGCTACGATGTACTGAATAACAGCAGAACTGCAAATGAAGTGCTTGAAGAAATCACCTACCTGTGCACATCTTCCAAACCAAAACTAAAACTTTGGGTTCAACCGGAACCAAAACGTCTTCCTCAAAACTTCTGTCGTACATAAATTATTTTACATTCCTTAATTTCTTTCCATTCGGAGACACTGTGAAACCACTAATAACGACATTCTGCACATATCTTTCTCAAAAATGAATAAAACAAGTTTGAACTACTTCTGCGCATGATTACACGACACTCTTCCGAAAAATATACCCTACTGCTGTCGTATTCTTCCACGCATTTGCTACCAACTCGTACTTCGCTCCGTCGCACAGCACCTTCACGTGGTGGCCGTTAGCATCGCTTCAGCCTCCCGCACCACCTGCTACAAACCATCGTACTCGCAGGTTAATACTTCGGAAAAATTATTTCCTTTTTATCTAAAAATATAATTTTTCACCTTTCCCTATTATTTTGCATGCTTAAAAAAATGTGTGCATCGAACTTTTCACCCACAGTTAAATTTTTCCAACGAAATAGTTTAGGACGCTGAAGTACACATTTACCGAAAGTACTAATATGCTTTTCTATGTTGTACAGAAAACTGGGGAACTATAAATTTCGGTTTTGGTTTGAACAGATTTGCTGTGTCTCTGCACTTTTGGTTCTTCTGTTAATAGCTTGTTCGCACGCGAGTTTCTATCTTACTCATATGTATCTTTTGCAAATCGAAGAGGTTTTATCCGGTTTTCCTGCCAACAACGTACAGGATACAACAAAAGAAAGGGTGGCTGCTGTGGACCTATTTTCTGTAGCGTATCACTACAACATTTATTGCTCTTCTGCCAATAACGTAAGTCCTCTTTCTCTTGTACCCGTCATTTCCACACAGCAACAAACCTTCCTTTTAACGGACCAAAGCTTCACATCTTCACTGGAGCGATGCATTATTCCTATCGCAGCTTCTCTTCACAGTGTCAGACTCACAGGTCCATATTACAATAAAAATCTTTAAAACACGTTTAAAATATGAAATATCTGAAAAAATATGAAATACATTAAAATATGAAAAATATGAAGTTTTAACCCTTTGTCAATAAACACAGGAGGCTAGTTCCATCAGAGGCATGCATTCAGTCGCTGACTTGAAACATTTGGAGCAAAATTACATATGCTTCCAATTTATGGACCTAAAGCATAATATAATTAAAGAAGTGATATTCTTCTGTCCTTGGCACTGCGTAACAATAATACAAGTTCCAGTGATTAGCAGTGAAAAGCAACATGACATGCGATGACTGTCTTTTTTTCTTGTAGTAGAAAATTATATTCTGAACTTCATTTTTAGATTTAATTGCCCAGTCTGGCACCTAGGGCAACTAGATTATTTATTTACCTGCCCAGGTCAATGATTCACACGACTCAGGCATGGTATTTTTCAAACCCTGATATGTATAAGTAAAAATATATACAGTACATAATTTCATACATACATATTAATTAAAGCTTATATATTTCATTATTACTACTTTAGCAAAAACTTCCCATTACAAAAAAAATTACCTTTGCTTGTCTCTGTGGGCACTATTTCACTTTTACAGCATTGCAATCTTATGCGTAATGAAAATTTCTGTAGTACATACTAACTTTTTAATGAAAAATTTGTTATGTTTTAAGAACAATACGTTGCTACAAATTTTATTTTGTCCCCCTTGAATTTCATTATAACGAGTTTCGACTGTTATTCTTTTTTTACTGAATCTGGTAAATGCTGGCCAAGAAAATGACAGTGAAAATATATCATGAACAGTTTCTTTGCTTTGCAAATGTAGTAATTAAAGTTAAATGTAAAAAAGAATTGATTTCATTCTAAATTTCTGCGAGTGAAATCTTTCACCTGTGTCACTTTAAGCAGGGCTTGGAAAATATCTGAAATGTTACATGCGCAGCTGGGTATATACATAAATTATTTACCTACCCAGGTAGTAAAACCTGGATGCCCAGGAAAATTTATATTTTAAGATAAATCAGAAGCCACTTTTTTTAAGTTAAAAAATATGAAAAATTTTTTACACGTTTTGTAATTCCTATTTTAAAGGTCTATTCAAAATGTTCAATATGCAAAGCATGTATTTCATGTTTTAAGATGATAGTGCTGAAATTGGTACAAAATGATGCGATGAAATTGTTTTTTGAGAAATTTAAAGATTCTGCCGTGTTCTTTTCCTTTGTCACTAAACACCTGATTTGTACATCAATAAAAATTGTTTCAGTATCTTCAGGTATTGCCAAGATATTATAAATACAACTATTTAATAGCTTTCCAAAAAAATTTTTGTGCTCCAAAATGGTTTCCTTGTGGCAACACAACAATGAAAGAACAGGTTTAGTCACTGAAGTCATTTCTAAAACATTCCAAACAGGAAAATTTAATATTTTAGAAATATTGATATGCATTAATGTTCTACAATGACTCAGTTAGAATCAGGGTCTAAGCAAGTTTTTCTACTTTGGGTGGGGGTCTGAGATTTGAAATTATGCCCTATCAAGTTCAAAAGCTCTCATTTCCATTCAAGTATTTTTTTCTTTTTTTCTGATACCTTAATTATGGGGAAGCAATGTGATCTTTCAAAAGCAGTACTTCCAGTTTTTGACATAATTTTACTAAACATGTGAAAAGTAGGTAAATATCCAAAAATTAGAGATAGGAAACAAGACAGTAAAAGTTCTGGGAACACTGACAACACAGTGCTCAGTAGAATGTAAAATGAACCAGCACACAAGGCAGTGAATGTGAAAACGAAAAGAAGCATGATTCAACCCTATGTCAAATGTAATACTAGCCAAAACCTACATGAAAAACCAACTTTGACACCATTGTGGATTGAATACCCTTATAGACGCAATGTACTCGGATGCCAGTTCGTAGTTCTGTTTGTCATTGATATAACATATAAATACAAGAATATGCCTGTACATATCTTTACTACATAACTGCCCTTTGTATTCATTCATGCAAATACTACATAAGTACGTATGTGCAAATTAAAATGTCTAAAAGAAACTAAGTATTGTTCAACCAACTGTGCTTTAGAAATAATTCTCCAATTAAAACATGTCTAAAAGAAACGTAAGTATTGTTCAACCAACTGTGTGTACAGAGTTCGTAAAGCCTAATGTTAAACAAATCTGTGTGTAACTGATGTCATTATTTATCATATTGTAATAAACCTGATTTTAAGATATGAAAATATCATTACTCACATTTAGAACTGAATTGATTCAGTTATAATGTAAGTATCCAACAATTTCACACTCGCACACTCTTCCACAAAAAACATGCATTTACTTGCACACTCTTCCACAAAAAATGCATTTATGTAAAAAGTCGGTGACTACTTGCCGTGAGGCTTAACCGAATATGACCAAACTTCATATTTACAGGGATTGCCTTTCAAATTACAGCTTAAGTTAATACGGTCAAACTTATTTTTTCGGGTATAGCCCTTCAAATTATGGCGTAGCTCAATACGGTCAAACTTATTTTTATGGGCAATGCCCTTCAAATTATGGCGTAGCTCAATACGGTCAAACTTGTTTTTTTATGGGCATTGCTCTTCAGATTATGGGCTTAGTATTTAGGGTTCAGACCGTAATTTCATGGGCTTTCACAAAAATGGGCCAAGCCGTAGTTTTATGGGCAACGGCCGGGCCCCCAGTTGCCGGCCATTGCCCGTAATCTAACTGTGAAATTTTTAACAGTGCAGATAGGAATCAGAATACATGTCCGCGTAGCTTAATTGGTAGAGCAACTTATTCCGGAATGAGTGGACCCGGGTTCGAACCCCGGCGCGGATAAAAATGACGGAGAAATTCACTTCGTTATACTCCTTTATTCTTCAACGATCTAGGGCTGAGATTTTGGTAAATGTGTAGATTAGCGTCTTAAATTGTTTCGTCGGAAAAATATTAGTACCTGGAAAAAGTGCGACGTACAGATTTTAGAGTATGGAAATTAATAGCAAATGGTGCAGAAATTTCGTATTTTAAATGTCTTTTATATATTTTTTTCGTAACATTTACCTGCAAGTTCGATGCTGTGAAGAGACGCTGCCGTAGGCCTAACATATCGAACGTACAGGCATATGTTACGATAAAAATCTTTAAAAGACATTTGAAACAGAAAATTTCTGCACCATTTGCCATTAATTTTCATAATCTAAAACCTGTACGTCACACTTTTCCCAAGTACTAATATTTTCCCGACGAAATAATTTAAAACGCAAATCAACACATTTACCTAATATTTTACTTAATATGAGTTTATATAGCTGAGGTTTTTTTCTAAAATTGAATTAGGTACGTAATTATCAGAATGAAAATGCTTACCACAAACAACAGTTGAAGGTAACTTGTCATTTGGAGCCATATCCAGACGAGATATTTCTTTCAGCAACAGTTGCTTTAAGTTCTGATTTGAGGAAACTCATGGAATGAAAATCACACGTTTTTCTTCTCAGAACATGTGCATATCGGCACACAACAGTAAACCATTTTTAAAATGGGTTAGATTTGGCTGTGAAAACAACAGTTTGGTTTTAAAACTGTAAGGTTTTTTTAAAAGAAACAAGAAAAAACGACGAACATACACAAGCCAGCAATTCAAACAACGTAAAAACTGAGATGTTTATACCTTGGGACGTAGTGCCATCTAACGGATGAATTCGTCCCTAACGCGCACTGGCCAATCACCAAAAGTCTATTGTCTTCAACGCTAATGTTATAGCCTTTTCTTCATCCAGTTCAGCCTTAGTTGTACCAGTGTCATTTTGCACTACAGTTTTTTTATTGGAGATTTAACGACCACCGTGAGCAACTCAATGGGCTATAAGCAGTCGCCCGACCCTAATTTAGGGTCACTGGTTCCAGGGAAGGGAGAGAGCCAGGGCCGTAAGACAAACACAACATCCATGCCTGACCGGGATTCGAACCCGGACCCCTTACGGACGAATGATCATAGGCCAGCGCCTTAGACCACTGCGCCACCGGGGCGGCTACAGTTTAACTTGAGCTGCTGTGTAAATGCAATAAAATTTCTGCTTAAATTGGGTTAGTAATACAAAACAATTCTTGCAATTACCTCGGCTGAAACTAGGTTGATTCATTCTCCGCGATGAAATAATTTTACTACAGTAAATTACATCGACAATGTAAAACTATAGCGTCTAAAAGGAGAAGGTGCCGTGCGAATTCAAAAACTGCTTTCGAAATGTCCCACGCCGCATCGCAGCGCTGTAGACGACGTCTGTGTCAAAGAATGTGTGTTGTGTTGTGCAATGTGAAGTTTTGTGAACCAAACAACTGGGGTTGGAAGTTGGATATGTAAGTGTACGATTATCTTAAGTGTGCGGTTATGGAAACGCATTTTACGGTAATCACAGTGGCGGCTAGTGATAAGCTGAGATGGGGGGGGGGCTGCATCTCGATTCTGTAGATATCACTTCGAATAAGCTAAGTTACTGAGCCTGTGCTGATGCTGTCCGTTTAATAATAATAATAATACTTATGATAATAATATATATATATATATATATATATACAGGCCCGTGCGACTTGCGGAACACGCAGACATCAACAGTTCGTGTGGCCCCCATGGCTGGCAATAACGGCCGCTACACGCCGCGGCACCGAACGAAACAGGCTTTGGATGTGGGCTTGGGGTATGTCGGTCAAGGCTGCTTTCACACGTTGCCACAGTTCATCAGGCGTAGCCGCGGGTGGTGCTTGTCGGGCCACTCGGTTGCCGATCAGCGACGAGGCGTGTTCGATGGGTGACGTATCGGGAGAACAGGCGGGCCACGGCAGCAGTGACACCTGGTGGGCCGTGAAGAATTGTTGCACGATGAGTGCCACGTGCGGGTGCTCATTGTCCTGTTGAAACGTGGCCGCTGGCAGGTCCTGCATGTAAGGAAGGACTACAGGCTCCAAAACATCGGAGATGTAGCGGTGGCTGTCGAGTGTACTGGCGATGAGTACCAGAGGGGTGTGGGTGTCATATCCAATTGCGCTCCAAACCATAACGCCAGGCGACGGAGCGGAATGGCTATGCATAATGCAGGCGTCATTGAGTCTCTCACCGCGGTGCCGCCACACGCGGATCTGACCATCGTGGTGTTGTAGGCAGAAGCGGGATTCGTCGGAGAAGACAATGTCGTGCCATTCCGTAGTCCAGGTGCGGCGTTCAACGGCCCACTGCCACCGCATTCGCCAGTGGTGTAACGTCAATGGTAATCGGAGCAATGGGCGCTCTGCGACAAGTCCCCGCTCCTGCAGACGACGTCAAACGGTACGTGCTGACACAGGTTGTTGCGCAACACACCCTAATTCCTGCGCTAACGTTCGTGATGTGGCGGTGCGAGCCATCAATGCCCGCCGCACAACATGCCGGTCCTCTTGTTCTGTGGTGTGCCGCGGCTGCGGCAATCGCTCGCGTCGGTTCGTCCGTCCCTCCTGCACCCACCGAATCCATACTCGCCTCACTGTGGCTGAATGTCGTCCCACACGACCGCCGATGTCTCGGTACGGTAAACCGCTGTCGCGAAAAACCACTATTTGTCCTTTGTCGAACTCCGAAACGTGCTGGAATGATTGCCGTATTCTGTGACGAGGCATCAGGAAGCTTCCCACGCACAGGTCCGGCAGCACAACACAGTTCCACTACTTACACCCCGCCTGCTGTGCACCCTTCTTATAGTACTTCTCGGTGACGAGCCGGGCGCACATGATTTGCACATGCCCTGCAGTGCTAATCGTTTTGCATGTCCTCTAGCGGGAGACGCATGCTGCGAATTTCAGGCCGATCGGATACTTCCTTCTGGGTGTTGCATTTTGGGTGACCAGCAGTGTATATATATTGATAGAAAGTGGTTTTTTTTACAAGAAATTAATATTTAGATTTTATATTTAGCGATTGATAGGGAAAATGTAGATGTACCGATACCTAAATTAGGCAACAGATATTAAGCGATGGCCACATTGCCACATTTATGAAGAAAGTAATCGAACTATAGGACTTGATGAGATGCATTATATCTTAAAAAGAAACTGATTAATCAGTGCATCCTTCCAGTTCTTACGCATGGAGCACAGACATGGACCTCAACTAAAATAGACATACAGATGTAGCAGACAACTGAAAGAAGCATATAGAGATGCATCCTTGATGTTACCATGAAAGATACAAATAGAAACTCGTGGATCGAGAAAATGACAAGAGTGGAAGACATTATGATCAGAATTCCTGAAATTGCAGTGAGATGGACATATTGCTAGTAGAAAGAACCACTGACGGAGAGTTGAAATATTGAACTGGATAGCAAGGGAAAAAACAATACCCAGAAAATGACAAGAGGGTGACGGGTGCATAAAATTCGAAAGCATGAAAGAAACTGGCTCAAGGCAGACTGTTGTGGAAGAAGAAACTTGGAGACTCTCATCCAGCAGTGGATTGATAGAGGTTGCAAATTTTATATACATGCATATACGTATATATATTTAAACAAGAATATAAGGACAAAAAATGTAAAAAATATAATGCGTGTGGCAGTGGCAGCGGAAACGCACACTCAAGGTCATGTACGCTTTCTCAAGTGTGTCATTGTGACCCCTAGAAATATGACAATATATATTTTTCCTTCTGATACACTCCCTTTGAAACGTCGACTCGATACCAACTAATGCAACTTGGACGGCGATGAAACACATTTTGTAGAATTTTGAAGGGTATTCCAGAATTTCGCGATGAGTTTTTATTGCGATACTCACACACCGTCATTCTCTTTAATAAAAACGGATTGGAAACATATTCAGTCCAGTTTTAAGTTTGAAGCCATGATAACAATTTAGTGTAGAAAGATTTGTTTTCCAAAATTTACCAGCTTCGTAAATTTTCTAAACAATGATATCTGATTAAATGTTCTTTTCAAAGTAATTAAGTATAATGCACTACCTCAATTGAAATGCGCAGCTTATTTTTTGGGAGGGAGGGGGGATGCAGCAGAAAAAAATTGTACCCAGTGGAGTGACTTCAATGATTTTTGGTGAATAAAAATTTACGTGAGTTTAAAAGCGAAAATTTCGTTGTGCTTGGTAAGTGAAGAAATCAATTTTGTGCAAGTATTCCGCTGCAGAAATTAATCTCTCTCTCTCTCTCTCTCTCTCTCTCTCTCTCTCTCTCTCTCTCTCTCTCTCTCTCTCTCTCTCTCTCTCTCTCTCTCTCTCTCTTTTCAATTTATCCAATACGGAATTCTATTCTTAATCGCAATTTGTTCACATGCCCATTTTGACCAGAAGAGAAAATATAAGTAAAACTTTTTTGCAAAAGTCCCGGCAACTGAGTATTTGTCATTAGCAAACACAAATATTTTACAGTTCGATGGTCATATATTCATACAGCATTGCAAATGTCAAATGTCATCTATAGCTGCTTAATTATTCACGTGCTATTTAGAAAATCTATATTTTGAGGTTACTCACCTTTAATCCTTAACTCTTTCATGAGGTTTTCGTCTCTACACATTTCCAACACGTATTTTTCTCATTTACATCATGATTCGAGGCCGCAAAATAAACTCAAAAAAAAAAAAAAATAATAATAAATAAAAATCATTTTCAACTCACGCAAATTTCACTCCCTTCCTTTCCTTTCACAATGACGCAAATTCCGATTCAAAACAGTCTACCACAAATATACACAATTGAACTCCCTAAAACACATTAATCTAATTAAAACTTCAATCAATAAAAACCTATTTACACATTTCCTAAAACGTCAAAGTAAAAAAGCTGTAACCCAAAAGGATTTACAATTGCACATCAGTGCCAAATTAAAATAATCCCAAATACCTGACACAACCACAATATTCAACAGTTAAGGGCCTCTCTCCCCTCAGAAAACAAGCTTAACATCCTAGTACTTTCAGCCTCCTCTGCCCCGGCCATTTTGAAGGAGTGGACGCAACAGATGTACCACCCGTCACCTCCGCGAAACGTAGCGAATGTTCCAGTGCTCGCGTGGCCCGTCTGATTTCCCGTTCTGCAGGAACAAATCAAAAATTGGAAGGTGGAAAAAAAAACCAAAAAACAGGTTGAGTAATACATTCAAACATACCTTATTTAATACTTTATTTCAACATTCGTCATTATTTTAATTCATTCCCCTATTTTATTTTTTATTCGGAAGCACAAGAACCGTATTAATCAACAAAGCACACGGGCCCGGCGACGCATTCCCACCCAACGAAAGACTGCATTCGCGAGCAACCCGTGCTAGCGAGACTGACATTAATGCAGTCCTCAGGGAAGTTTTATTTAAAGGAAACGAACTGATGTGGGAATAGGCAGAGTTTCCCACCTGAATTGGTTTCAATACCCGTCAGGGCTGCAAGCAGCGGAGTTCGCCAACGTTTCTTGCGCTCCCAGTGGCGTTATGCAGGGAAAACTTCCAGTTGAGTTCAGAAAACTTCTCTCTCTTGGTACGGCATGAAAATAAAACTGCTTTGGGTAGGTGGAAGGGGGGGGGCTGCAGCCCCACAGCAGGAGCCGCCTCTGCCTAGATATGACTCGAAACGCTACACCTAGTCGTTGCATTCCCAACCAGTAGATATGTGGTTGTTTCAAACGCTTGGCAACCCCCACTACCAATGACCTCGTTTCGCTTTTCTTCCGCTAGACGGCTAGAGCACGCGCAGTAGCCCATTGCTCTCGATATCACATGTAACCTGACACCCGCAGATGAGCTCTGCGTTCTTGCCTTGTCACCATGTGCAAACTTAATAGTCTGACATCGGACGTTTGCGTTTCGGGAGCGGTTATGTGTGTGCTGTGTAGTATTTCTTAATTTTCTGATTCGTTATTCTTTTATTGTGGGAATGAAACATACGTTATTAGCGTTGTTGTTATTAATAAATTAATGTTTTTTTTTTTGCAAATTTAAAATGAATAGTGTTGAAAATCTTTTATCAAATACTTTTCCTGGACTTTCCTATGAAAAAAAGCAAAATATACGAAAACTTGGACGGCTATTACCTGGCTTGAATATTATCCAGAACATAACAACTGGTAGGCGTCGATTTAAGAGATTTTTTAAAAGAGAATTCTACGTAAATAATGAGTGGTTGTATGGGTGTGATGTAAAAAATGCACTATTTTCTTTCCCATGTTTATTGTTTGGAGGCGAGGATTCGTGCACAAAATCAGGCATGACAAATATTAATCATTTTACCACTCGCATTAAAAAAACACGAGGCTTCAGAGAAGCACATTAAAAATGTTTTTAAATTGTCACTTTTTGGTGCTGTCAATATAGCTGAACAGTTAGACACAGCATATAGACGTAAAGTTTTAGAGGACAATGAGAAGGTTAGGCATAACTGATATGTTTTAAATATTTTAATAAATTGTGTTAGGTTTTGCGGGGTTTTCGAGTTAGCATTGAGAGGTCATGATGAAACTGAAACATCATCTAACCCTAGAGTATTTAAAGGTTTGGTTAATTTTTGTTCGGAACTAGATGCTGCATTAAAAACTCATTTAGAAAAGGCAACTGTCTTTAAAGGAACATCGAAAACAATTCAAAATGAAATTTTGCAAATAATGTTAGAAGTGTGTCATGATGAAATAACAAAAGAAATGATAGAAGCACAGTTTTTAGCCATCATTGCGGATGAAACAAGTGACATTTGAAATATATTTCAAATAGCCATTGTTTACCGGTACGTGGTAAAAGGAAAACCAGTTGAAAGGTTTTATGATTTTATTTCTCCTTCACATCATGACGCACAAACCTTGGCTTCTTATTTACTAGAAGAGCTGAAGAAACACAAAGTTAATGAAAACCCCGAAAAATTAATTACACAAACGTACGACGGATCATCTGTTATGGCCGGTTCTTCCCACGGTGGGCAAGCAGTTGTGAATGAATCTTATCCAGCTGCTGAATACATGCATTGCTATGCTCATCAAATAAATTTAGTTATGATGAAAGCTGCTTCTATAAATAGAAATGTACAATTTTGTTTTCTCTAGTTTGCAAGGCATCTGTACGTTTTTTTTTCAAATAGCCCACAACGAACTGCAGTACTTGATCAGGTTGTGAAAAAACGTTTACCCCGAGCTTCCCCTACAAGATGGAATTTTCTCTCAAGCAGTGTCAATACGGTTTTTGATAAAAAGAGAGATATTATCGAATCCCTGAAGACCATTCTTAAGTCTAATGACTTTAAAAGTGAAAGTACTATTTGCCAGGCTAATGGTCATTTAAAGGTTCCTAGAAGCTACAGCTTCAGCTTTTGGCTTTCATTTTTCACTAAAATCGTGCCTCCTGTAGAAATGTTGTTTGGTCAACTTAAAAAAAGTGACCTTGATCCCTTTACAGCAAAGAAAGCTATTACTGTGTTTGAGACAAATGCAGTGACAATTAGGGAACAAATTGATGTTGATGAGACTGCAATGACACAGGTTACATCTGCTTCTTTTTAAAAACGGAAAACTAACCACTTTGAGTGGACGAGAGAAGAAAAAGAAGTCTGTAATGTCATTATTTCTCAGGCTAAGGAAAGGTTTACTTTCACAGGGCATCTAGTTGCAGCTTTGTTACTTTTACCACAAATTTTCCCTCATTGTGCCACAAAATTCCCAGCGGAGACATTGAAAACAGTGTGTGCTGTGTATCCATTTATAGATAAAATGAAACTCCGCCATGAACGTTTGTCCATCTACTGTGCAGAAGAATTCAGATCACTCTCAGGGGGTGTCAGCTTATGCGAGTTCCTCATGAAGAACAATTTAGGAAAAACATTTAGTGAATGTTACACGTTACTGAAACTTATACTAACAATTCCTATGACATCAGCTGAAGCAGAACCGTGTTTTCCCACTTTAAAACGAATGAAAACATTTTTGAGGAACTCAATTTTTTTTTTTTGATTGGAGGTTTAACGACCACCGTGAGCAACTCAATGGGCTATAAGCAGTCGCCCGTCCCTAATTTAGGGTCACTGGTTCCAGGGAAGGGAGAGAGCCAGTGCCGTAAGACAAACACAACATCCATGCCTAACCGGGATTCGAACCCGGACCCCTTTCGGACGAATGATCAAAGGCCAACGCCTTAGACCACTGCGCCACCGGGGCGGCGAGGAACTCAATGACACAGGAAAGGTTGTTGTCAGTCTTGGCCATGCTTTCTATTGAAAAGGATCTTATCATAGGTATTCCCGACTTCAACTAGAGAGTTATTGACAAATTCGCTACGCAGAAAGAGAGAAGGATGGACTTTCTCTTCAAATAACTTATGGTAAGAACTGATTTCATGTTCTTATCCATTAATTGTTATTACGTAATTTAAAATTTTGGAATATGGTAATTATGTAGAAAGCATCTTATTGCTGCATTACGTTGCTTTTAATAATGCTAAACTCCTCATGCGCAGCGTCCTCCCCCTACTTATTGAAATTCGTAGCTCCAAGTACACCACCACCACCAACAACAACAAGAAAAACATTTCTCGCGAGTGGTGTTTCTAAGGAAAACGATATATGCGCAACACTAAGGGGACCAGACGTCCCCAATTCTTGAGGACAGTCATCGAATTTAGTTTACTGTCCCCAAAAACGTCTGAAGCCTTTGGGGACACAAATTGTCCTCAAATTTTAATGTTTGTCCCCAAATGTCCTCGAATTTACACTTCCTCATTAACCCTTTAGATTTTCAATGAAAAATGTTCTTAAAAGTAGTTTCCATTGTAGTAATTTTCCAACATGCTTCTTGTGAAAACAAATTTTGACTTTCTTTTTCTTCTTTCTGGGTTTAACGACCACTACAAGCAACTCTAAAGACTTTAAGCAGTCACCTGTCTCTAATTTGGAGACATTCGTTCTAGGGAAGGGAGATACCAAGCAATGGCGGCTCGTGGTTGGAAAAATAGGTGAAGAGGTACAAGAGCAGTATGAAAAGATATATACTGTCTACAATGAAAATCCCTTAATGAGGACATACTTATTTTTTGTATATCAAATCAATTTTTCTTCCTCTTAAAGCTGCAAATTTGTCGACTATGTCGTCATAAGATGGTTAGATGATTGTTTCTTCGTGAGCATCAATAAAATGTCTTCCTGAATGGAAATATTTGCCAGAGAAGCAAGTCTATCGTGGGAACTAGTGTTTCTTGAGCAAGTTTGTATTCTTTTAAGAAAACTTCTTTCCACTGGCACACTTGTAGATGTAATTGTTAAACTGAGGAAAACCAATTTATAATCTTCTGTAAAAATGTCTTGGTCTCCGTGAAGCACTTCGAAGGAGTTCTTGAGTCAACATATTCCTTAATTTTTTTTTTTTTTTTTTTTTTTTTTTTTTTTGATTGGAGGTTTAACGACCACCGTGAGCAACTCAATGGGCTATAAGCAGTCGCCCGTCCCTAATTTAGGGTCACTGGTTCCAGGGAAGGGAGAGAGCCAGTGCCGTAAGACAAACACAACATCCATGCCTGACCGGGATTCGAACCCGGACCCCTTACGGACGAATGATCAGAGGCCAACGCCTTAGACCACTACGCCACCGGGGCGGCCCTTAATTTTTCATCGGCATACACAAGACTCAGTTCATTTTTAAGGCGCTGGTGTTTAGTAAATATGTTTCCGTAAAAATGTAGATTTTCAAGTGCGCGAGTGGAAAAGCATGCATTAAATTATTCGAATTTGGTTGTGTCAGCAAGTCAGACAAATTGAAGTTTCTTACAGTCTTGAAATCTTATATCCATTTTCATAAGAATGTGGTCCAAAATTTCAAAATATATTTGTTTATAATTTTTTTTTTTTTTGATTGGAGGTTTAACGACCACCGTGAGCAACTCAATGGGCTATAAGCAGTCGCCCGTCCCTAATTTAGGGTCACTGGTTCCAGGGAAGGGAGAGAGCCAGTGCCGTAAGACAAACACAACATCCGCCGCCCCGGTGGCACAGTGGTCTAAGGCGTTGGCCTCTGATCATTCGTCCGTAAGGGGTCCGGGTTCGAATCCCGGTCAGGCATGGATGTTGTGTTTGTCTTACGGCACTGGCTCTTTTCCTTCCCTGGAACCAGTGACCCTAAATTAGGGACGGGCGACTGCTTATAGCCCATTGAGTTGCTCACGGTGGTCGTTAAACCTCCAATAAAAAAAACAAAAAACACAACATCCATGCCTCACCGGGATTCGAACCCGGACTCATTTCGGACGAATGATCAGAGGCCATCGCCTTAGACCACTGTGCCACCGGGGCGGCGTTTATAATTTTGAAAAATTGTTTCCTGTGTTAGAGCAGCATATTCCCGTGCTTATTTCTGTGATTTTGCTAGCTTTTCCAAACTGTGTTTCAAATAACTCATCGTTCCTTTTATGGCTCAAAATTTCACAAGTTTTTTTGTTTTTTTTTATTATTTGAGTTACAGAGTAGTTTATGTTTAGTTACTTTTTCTTCAAAAGTTCGAATAATAGATCGGTGGAGCCAAAAATCTAAATTCAAAAGTGTTCATATCATTCAAAAACCCTTTGGCAAGATGAATTGATTTTTTGTCTGATTATTCGCTATTCGTCAGAAATCGAAACACTTCCTCAATTTATCCCAATCTTCAACAACTAACTACACTTATTAATTTCGAAGTGGAGGACCATCGAGTTTCTGTTATGGTTGGTCTGCATCTTGCGGTTGTTGATATAAGTGTATAAGACCGCTTCGCAGAATGGTAAACAAACGAAGCAATTCCACTGAGGCTTGCAAAAAGTATTCGACACTTAGAAATTTTAGAAAAACTCTGGTGTAATACAAGATTCAAACGATGAATTAAGCATTGAACAAAAACAGCTTGAGAAGCTTTATCCTTGATTTTTTTCTGTAGCCCATTTAAGTGTCCAGACATTATACTTGCCCCATCGTAGTATTGTCCTATTTATTTGTGTTGGTAATCAAACTGTTCCAAAATGTTGTCTAGCATTTTGTATAAAGCTCCTGACGTTCTATCTTCATTCACATCATGGAAACCCAAAATCCCTCAACCAATACACCTTCCGAATCAACAATCAAAAATTATTTAATTTTTGACATGATAGTTTATATATTAAGAAATACATTCAATTAATTCATTTTGAATAGTTTTTTTATCCTTTCGTATTGATTTTCAATTTCTAAAGAACTTTTTCATATCAACAATGAAAGTAATTCAATGAAATTTCCACGATTTATCGAGCCCATGCTTTTCGTCATGGCCATGGAATGCTATTTCTTGTTTGCTCAAATACAGTATAGACTGATACTGCATCAATCACTATCTGCAGGAAAAGTCCATTTAAACGAACGTTTTCGTTAAAATGCGTTTTCAAAATCCTAGCATTCTTCCTCAGTGCATCGGCAATGGTGTTTTGAATTTTTCAAAATTCCTTAACATTATTCCGCATTTCAGGTGTTAGCAAGAATCACGATGTTTATGAAGTGACCGTGTTACGCTTAATAAATCTGAGAATCCGTCTTTATTCCACGCCGAATGTTTATTACTAAAAAGTAAGCAGGGCCAAAAAAATAATAATAATAACACAGCAGTGCTGCAAATCCATTTATATTCAGTAAACCAACAATTTTTTAAATTAATATTGTTAGATTTACCGCTCTTCTTGATTTCGTTTTTGGCAACAATTGTCAGTGAATCCCTTGGTCGTCTTTGAAGCAAAATGTCTCTTTTATCTTCATCTTTCCACAGAGTAAATGGAGTTTGCAATAAATTACAAACAATGTCGTCCACAGGATGCATACTAAAAACTATCACTATTAGTTAAATTGTACACAAACCTAAAATATCATTTAAAGCTTTCAACAAATAATCACGAAACACGAAAGAACAAATTCCTTTCGGAAAATAATGTACGCCGCCCCGGTGGCGCAGTGGTCTAAGCGATGGCCTCTGATCATTCGTCCGGAAGGGGTCCGGGTTCGAATTCCGGTGAGGCATGGATTTTGTGTTTGTCTTACGGCACTGGCTCTCTCCCTTCCCTGGAACCAGTGACCCTAAATTAGGGACGGGCGACTGCTTATAGCCCATTGAGTTGCTCACGGCGGTCGTTAAACCTCCAATAATAATAAAAAATAATGTACCACAGCATTACAAGGAAAAAAGCCCTAGCAGATTGAATGGTAGTCCGCCCACTCCACCGTGATCTCTCACGACTTTACGCTCAAAAACTGAAAGATGCAGAGGTAAGGCGCGTGAAGCTGAAATACTTCACTTGAGCGAGCAGATTGGGGAGGGTGACGTCACGGTTACCATGGCAACTCGGCGGAAAACTGCAGACTTCCAAGCATTCTCATTTCGGCTCTTCACTTGCAGTGTTTTGCGTATAAGGATTTGTTTTCCATATTGAGTGCGCCATGTGAATTAATATCTATTCAAAATTTTGAGTATTTTGGAACTGAATAAAGGCAAAAAAGAATATATTATAAAAAAATACTGAATAAAACTTTATTTTGTGTTAAATAGGTGAAGAGGCACTTCACCTACTTCACCTGAAAAGCCGCCACTGATACCAAGTGCTGCAAGACAAACACACCACCCGTGCCTCAATCGGGACTTGAATCCGTACCGACTTGTACGAATGGTCAGTAGCCAGCACTAGGTCAATGCACCACTGGCGCGGTCAAATTTCGACTGTACGGGTTCTGAGTTTCTCCAAAAACTTTGGCAAAATGGAAAAAATCGCCATGCAATCACTATGTTGTGCAGCCTAATTTTAATTCAACGCATGTACCTAAGGTAAAGCATTTCACTTTTGCTAATATGTTCTCGCCATCATAGTTCTGCTTTGTCAATACAAATTACCAACATTCTACAAGATATATCCTTTTAGGACACAGATTGTAATGTGTGATATCACACTTATTGAAGCAATGCAGTTTTGTGACAAAAAGATTTGCATATTTATTTTGAGTATGTATGTGTCCTCAAATGAACTACCGATTTGGGGACGCCACGCCCTTTTGTCCTCAAATCGGTGTCCCGATATCTGGTCACCTTACGCAACACCCTATTTTTGAACCCACGAGCCGCCAGTGCCTAAACCTATTCCACTGCTTTTCCATTTCGCTTATAATTTAAGACAATGTAAAATCTTAAGAAAACTTACAGGGTCTCACTAATGCTTTCCTACGGAAAATCGTCTGCTTTTGCATCTTGAGGGTAACAGAGTAATCACGCCAAAGCGGGCGGTACTATTTTCACCACGGAAGCGTACAAATCTGGCTTCACTTTGCTAGCATGGGAAGAGTTGGCGACAGCGCAGCATATCCTCTTATTCCTACCTCCATGTTACCAACCTTGGATACTATCGATATTGTCATCGATAATACCTCTACGCCCATCTTTATTTGCAGTAAGTGTAATTTCGTGAATGTTTGTTAATGGTTAGAAAGCTTTAGGCTAATATTATTAAGTAGGCACGTGGTAGGATGTCGGATGATCGGATCCCGATCTTGCTGTGTAGGTAAGTAAAAATTGTGATGACGAGGTTGATCGTAAATTTCAGATTCGTTTTCTTCGTATGTGAAGTTACTGCGAACTTCATCATTCATGGGGCATTTTGGTTAATTTAGTTAAAACTGCCCCGTTGAGCAGAAGTTGAATGGGAAAAGAGCAGAAGTAATAAACGCTCAAGGGTCAGAGAAAATTTCAGCAATTTTAAACATTAGTTAGCTATGAATTACTGTTTGTTTTCCTAGTGTCGTATACCAGGTGCATTGTTTTGCTTTCATTTTTCTTCCATTGAGTATAATATTTTCTTCCATAGAATATTTCATCGCGAAACGGAAACCTTTCGGTGCTTGCGAACATAAGTTGAAACTTGTATATCTTATAAGATTCATGTTAATTCCCATTCTGAATCTGAGATTTCCGTGCTTTTTCATCAATTTTATATATTTGATTTTTTTTTCTCTCAACATAGCTTTCCTTTGCACTTAGACTCGGCAATCAAATCAAATCAAGTCGGACCTACCGCCCCGGTGGCGCAGTGGTCTAAGGCAATGGCCTCTGATCATTCGTCCGAAAGGGGTCCGGGTTCGAATCCCGGTGAGGCATGGATGTTGTGTTTGTCTTACGGCACTGGCTCTCTCCCTTCCCTGGAACCAGTGACCCTAAATTAGGGACGGGCGACTGCTTATAGCTCATTGAGTTGCTCACGGTGGTCGTTAAACCTTCAATCAAAAAAAAAAAAAAAAGTTGGACCTACTGTTTTTACAAAGTGCTGCTTTTCACAGATTTGAAAATTGAAATTGATAGCTGAATAAAATTTCTAGAACTCTTAAAAACATTTTGAATTTTTCCTTGGTGTCTTACTTTTCAACACAAGTTGCAATAAACTTCTGTAAAAAAAAAAAAAAAAAAAAAAAAGGCTTTTCTGGTGAGCAAGTGGTGTGAGGCGTTGGCTTGTTATCATTTATCTGAGATGTGTCTGGGTTCAATTCAGGCTGAAGAATGGTGTCCCCTAAATTAGGGACGGGCGACTGCTTATAGCCCATTGAGTTGCTCACAGTGGTCGTTAAACCTCCAATCAAAAAAAAAAAAAAAAAAAAAAGCATGGTGTCTTGCTTCCCTGGAACTAGCTGCCCAAAGTTTGGGATGGGTGACTACTTATTGCTCATGAAGTTGTTCACAGTGGTTGTTAAACCACCCAAATAATAATTATAAAATGCAATGCTGCAGAATGTAATAATAATAATAATAATAAAAATCACCTAGAAGGACCACTGATTCTAGGGCAGGGATCAGGTGCATTGCTAGACTATTTCAGGGAGGTTTCAAGCCCTAACAATTGTATCCAAAGCCTCCCAATAATGTCAAATTATAAGTTTTTCTTTTAAGTTAAAAAAAAAAATACTTAAAAGAAAAACTTATTTCAACATTATTGGGAGGCTAAAAATCTTAAATTTAGAAATATAAAATAAAAAAAATTAAACACTTGAGTTTGAAATATTTTTATTTTTTTTAAATCAATCTTCAAAAGAAGACAAACCAGTCTATAACTAATTTAAGTTTGACCACTGTATGCTGCTGAAGCACATGTGAGAAACTGTCTATTGCTTAAAGATGTGCCCTGAGGAATATTCGGCGTGTGGTGTGGTTCATATATATATATTTTTTAGCCATAAGTACTTTTGAAGAGTTGGCAATACGGTATGCACCTGGTAGATGTGGATATCAGTTGGGCTTTCAGAAATTTTAGGTCTCATACACAGAATTTGATGGAGGGCTAGTTGTCTTGCCGTTCAGTGAGCGTCTCTTTATTGCCCTTAACTTAGGATACACTGTTTCTGAAGCCTAGCACCTTGTAATGTCGCCACCCCTAATAAATTAGAACGCCCAGCTAACATGCAAAGAACATACAAGATTCGCTGTTCATTCTGTGGGCTGTAAAGCAAAAAGTTTGACTTTCTAAATCTGTTTCAGATCTTGAAAAACTAAAAAAAAAGGCAACACGAAAATCCTCTTAAACTGAAGAAAGGCAAATCCACTGCAGCACTGTTCGATATTCCTCATGGCAGCCAGTAGTGGTGGTGGTGTTGGGGGGGGGGGGCTATACCCCCAAAGCAGTCTTTTCCTTTTTGAATGGCCAAGATTGTAAATAATAAAGAATTTTTTGTAAACATACAGTAAATGACTAAACAAATTTATTTGCTGTGAATGTGGAAATTAAATGTTCTGTTCTAGCTTCAGAGAGAGGGAGAGCAGAAAGGGGAGAAAAATTAGTTTCAGAAACAGAGGAGGCTGAGAGGAGAAGGGAAAAGTGATTTTGACTGATTATGAAAAGGCAATAGATGTGCTTTGTTTAATATAACATTTCCATAAACTTCAGAGACAGAATCGCCAGTAAGGCAATAAATGACACAGGAATGACTTTAAGTGAATAGTTCCTTTGAGCAGAAATGGAAAAACCATGCCTTGCAAAAGAATAAATTCATTTTAATGAGGAATTACCGCTTATATTGTTTAGGCATCATTCAAGTTTAAAAATTTTCTATTAAACTGAGCTGTTCTAATAGAGTGGCTCAAATTTATTTTGAAAGATTCTATCCAGATCTGATATCTAAAAAACACTGAGCTTATTTCCTTGTGAAGCAGGCAACTGAGTGTCATAAAAACAGTCTTCATTTTTCAGCTGCTTTCCCCACTTTGTGATTAACAAATTTAGAAAAAAATTGATAAATAAATAAAAATTACTTTTTAAATTTAAAAACTAGATTAATTTTTAAATTTTAGGAACTTAGTTTTTAAATTTTAAAAACCTAATTTTTAAATTTTAAAAACTTAATTAAAAAAAACTATTCTGATATTAGTTTTAAAAAGATGTGCAATCACACACAAACTGGCAGGGCTGGGGCACCTTTGCCAGTTTTCATGTGTGTGTGTGTGTGAGAGAGAGAGAGGGGGGGATACACTTCCACAAAGTCTTTCAATTAATGTTTTCTTTTTTTGTAAATCAGAGTGTCCCCCCTCCAGATTTGTCCTTTGTCCCTGACCCATAAAAGCAACTGGAGGCCATATCCATATCAAAAACCTGCAAAAGATGGAGATACAATATTTTTACCAAAAAATAATATATAAATAATAATAATGCAGCACTAAAATTACGGCAGTCCCTGACCCATAAAAGCAACTGGAGGCCATATCCATATCAAAAACCTGCAAAAGATGGAGATACAATATTTTTACCAAAAAATAATATATAAATAATAATAATGCAGCACTAAAATTACGGCAGGACTTCCAAATCAGAATGCTTTCACGTAGTTTCTGATTTAGAGTGTATTATTCTGTTTTGTTTACATCAAACCTGATCACACCCAACGTGAAAGAAAGTAAGTTCATGATAAATTTTATGCAGATTTTTTTTAGAGTTTCGCTATAACAGAATGCCTATTCCATTTGTAAATATATTTTATGAAGAAAACTTGTTGAGTAATCATCCTAAGTTTTTTCTTCTTGTTGTTTTGTATCCTGAGCTAATGCGTTTTTTTATGCAAAACTATTTCCAACTTTTGTTTGGGAAGTCAAAATGGCCAAGACTGACACCTCATTTTTTGTTAGTATTTATTGAGATTTTGCAAATTATGCTGGTGTGGAATTGGTCACAATTGGTGCATGAGGCAGCCAAACATTTGGAGACAGCTGTTAAGTGGGCTAAAGTGTGTTTCATTATGTTTTTTTATGAAATTATGATGTATGAATCTGTGACATGAAATAAATATATTATTATTTTCCATTATAAAATAAATCACTGGAGACCTCTATCATTATATCAACTCATATCATTTTCTTAGATTTTTCATGGTTAACACTAAGCATGTGCTCTGCATGCTCCTTTCAGTTGTTTGCTGCCTTTGAATGTATTTTTTGGTTAAGATCCATGTCTGATCCATCCATATGTAAGAACTGGGAAGCTGCATTGATTAAAAACTTTTCTTTTATGACAATGGTATATTGCTCTTTAAAACTGTAGTTTCTTCCAAATGCTGTCCAACCAAGTTTTGTATGCTTATTAATTTCATCTTCGACATGGTCCTTGCGTGATATCTGTTGTCCAAGATAAACAAAGAGCTTATTTCTAAAAGGTTGTTAGTCATTTTTTTTTCAATTCTTCAGAAAATATTTTTAATTTATGGTTTATTATTAAATTTTAAGAAAAGATAATGTTTACCAATAATCTCTGTGATTCCTGTATATGTGCTACCAACTCTCGTATCGAAAAGTCAATTTTTGACTTATTGCCTTTTGGAAATAAGCTCTTCAAATGTAGTCACCATTTATTCTTGAATTGCTTCATCAATCACTAAATCTTCAGTTCAGTGTGGTGAATTGATTAGGTAAAAATGCCTTGGAAAGAAGACTAAAAGTTTTTAAAAGCATTGTGAATTCTGATTTGCTACTTTTACTGGTATTCAGTATATTTTATAAAATGTTTATTCCTAATTATTTTGACTGAAATCTCTTAATTTAAGCACTTTTTAATAAAAGAAAAAAAATGTAATTTGTTAGTCACAGCCTAAACACATTCAGTCTTTTTTTTTAAAGTAACATTCTGTCATTTTACATGATTACTAATGTTCAGTGTGATTATTGAGTCACACTGAATAGATGTAACTAACATAGTCCCACTGAATAAATGTTTGTACAAAATATAGTCCCATCTATTCATTGTGACTAATAAGCCTTTTTCCCCAAGATTCTGAGGCAAAGGAAGGAGATATGTGTTGTGTTAAGGAATAAAAGAAAGGGTAGCGTAGTAAAAATATTCTTCGCACGCATAAAACTCTTATCACTTAGCCTTAATGACTGCATAATTTCTTTCTGCAGATTTTTTGCCATCTTAGTGGTCAGAGGTGTAGGTTAGTGGTCTGAATCCGAATGAAGCATGGGTGATGGTGCGCCTCCTCCACCGTAAATCAGGGATGGTCAACAGCACATGGCCCTTATAGTAGTTAAAGCAGAAACAAACAAATAACATTCTCTTTACCCTTATGATCTGTGGGGTGCCCTGTTATGTGATCCGACGGTTTAATCTCATCCTTGGAATACGGATATTTGGGTTATGATTTTACATGTAAAACACACTATTCGCTATTTTCGAACATATGATCATATAAAAAAATTGTTTACCCATTATCTGCAACCACCTAACTACGAAAAGTGCTTTAGTGCCACTAAGCCATGCTAAGGCCCTTCTTCACCCTTGCTTCAGTTCTTGTTAAAAGCACTGTACATTAATTTTGTCTTCTGTAAGTTTATTTTTAAGCCCATTTCTTTACTGTTCTCAGTAAGTTTCTGAACCACGTTCTGTGGGGGTGCTTATAAAAATGACTACGTCACCAGCAAAACAAAGATCGATTGAATAATCTCCATTAATATTTACCTCCTTGTCTTCCCATTTCAGTTACTAAAAGGCAATGTGTCCTGGAAAAGCTTGGGAGAAACGGTGTCACATGTGATGTACCTGCCTTTCCCATTTTTATGCATGCTGTTCTGCCGAACCTTTGAACTTTCGTTTTCATAGATGTTATTGATAATATTAATGTATGCATCTTCAGTACTACAGGATCTCAAAGATATAATGGCATGGCTTTACAGAATTGAAAGCCTTTTCATAACACTGGGGAATTGAAAGCCTTTAACTTTCGTTTTCATAGATGTTATTGATTTTCGCGGTGCCTGGAATTTCTGACCTGATTCTGGTTATTTCTGTGCTGCTGATTCCGGAAATGGTATCCTTTTTGCTCTAGCAGCTCTAGTTTTTGATATATTGTTGGCATTTTTACCGAGTATTACATTACTTTTATGCTAGCATTTGTTACCTGTAAAAAAATTGTTTTCGTGGTTCGTGGAATTTTCTACCTAATTCCAGGTATTTTTGTGCTGCTGATTCCGGAAATGGTATCCTTTTTGCTCTAGCAGCTCTAGTTTTTGAGATATTGTTGGCGTTATTACCTAATATTACTTTATTTTTCCCGCCAGCATTTGTTACCTGTTCATATACATACCTTTGAATTTTCTGTTGCTGTCCTTGTTTGCATGTGCACGCTACATGTTCAAACGTGTTTTATTTCTGTTTCAAGCATTGACATGGATTCATCACTAAAAAATGTGTCAATCATCCGGATGTTTTTTGTTACATGTGCGGAGAGTACACGTTCGCTCAACAGAGACAAGCTGTAATGGACTTTGCGAAAAGAGCTTATTTTTGCCTACTTCACAGTAAAACTAGGGCACCGTGAAAAAAAAAAGTTTACAGAGCAACTGCGACAGTGGATGAATGGGAAAAGGAAGTGCATGAAATTTGGTATACCAATGGTATGGCACGAACAGAGCAACCACAGTGATGACTGTTACTTTTGTCTGGTGAATATAAAGGACGTCAATGGGAAGGACTGGAGTAAGTGGATGTATCCTGATCTAGCCTCTGCTAGACACCCTGTTCTACATTCAGAAGAGATACCTGTCACAACATGTAGCAGGCTTCCAGAGCTCTCCGAAAAGTCGGATGAATCGGCTGGTGAGAAAACCTATGCTGAGCAACATGATAATGATTTCCAAGGACCTTCATCAGCTGCATTGGATTTCAGTCAAACAGAATTGAACGACTTTATAAAGGACCTAAGTTTTCCAAAGAAGGCAGCTGAATTGTTAGCTTCCAGGCTGGCAGAAAAAAATGTACTGTTACCAGGAACAAAATCACAGTGTATCGCAACAGAGAAGAAGAGTTTCTGCGATTCTTCACAAAAGAAAACTAATTCATTTTCTGCAGCAATGTGCCAGGATTGCTGATGAAATTGGGTGTACAGGAATACATACCCAGTGAGTGGCAGTTACTCATAGATAGCTCCAAACGCAGCCTCAAATGTGAACTTCTGCATAACAGGAACAGATACAGATCAATCCCAATCGGTCACACAGTATGCAGGAAGATGGGGCAACAATAGCCGTAGTCCTATAGAAGATAGCATACTGCAATCACCAATGGGTCATCTGTGCAGATTTGACTATGGTGAATTTTCTCCTAGGGCAGTAGGCCGGGTACACCAAGTGCCCGTGCTTTGTATGTCTGTGGGACAGTACAGCTAAAGATCAATACTGGTTGAGAAGACAGTGGTCTGTGAAAGAAAACATGGTAGCTGGAGAGAAAAATATCATCATAGAACCTTTGATCATCATAGAACCTTTGGTAGACATAGAAAAGATCATATTGCCACCATTGCACATCAAACTTTGTTTGATGAAACAATTTGTAAAGGCACTTAAGAGAGATGGAGTGTGTTTCGCCTACATTTGTAGAAAATTTCCAGCATGGAGAAAATAAAAGCAGGTATATCCGATGGGCCACTCCTGAATCCAGCTTGTTCTCTCGGTTGAGCCATGTCCAGTGTTACCTTCAAGCGGTGTGAAAGAACTTTAGTGAAGATTTTATAAACCACTGATAGGAGGCTGATAGGTCTGTAGTTCCTGAGATCCTCAATGTCACCTTTTTTATGTAGCAGGATCATTGTAGCATAAAAAAGGTGACATTGAGGATCTCAGGAACTACAGACCTATCAGCCTCCTATCAGTGGTTTATAAAATCTTCTTCACTAAAGTTCTTTCACACCGCTTGAAGGTAACACTGGACATGGCTCAACCGAGAGAACAAGCTGGATTCAGGAGTGGCATCGGATATACCTGCTTTTATTTTCTCCATGCTGGAAATTTTCTACAAATGTAGGCGAAACACACTCCATCTCTTAAGTGCCCACGGCTCTGAAATCCTGCGGTATTGAAGATGCATACATTAATATTATTAATAACATCTATGAAAATGCAAGTGCAAAGATTCGGCTGTTTGAAAATACAACACACATAAAAATTGGAAAGGGAGTGAGACAAGGTGACACCATATCTCCGAAGCTCTTTAATGCCACATTGGAAAATGTCTTTCAATCACTGAACTGGGAAAACAAAGGGATAAAGATTAATGGAGATTATCTAACCCACCTTCGTTTTGCTGATGACATAGTCATTTTTGCAACTACCCCATCAGAGCTGCAGAGTATGATCCAGGAACTTGCTGACAAGAGTAAAGAAGTGGGATTAAAAATGAACTTTCAGAAGACAAAAGTGATGTTCAATGCTTTTACAAGAAATGAAGATTTATCGATTGATGGAGAAAAACTGGAGATAACAGATGGAGATAACAGATACGTATGTTTATCTTGGACAGCAGATATCAAGGGAGGGTCACATTGATGAAGAAATTAATCGGCGTACAAAACTTGCCTGGAGAGCTTTTGGAAGAAACAGCATAATTTTCAAGAGCAATATGCCATTATGTCTTAAAAGAAAAGTGTTTGATCAATGCATCCTTCCAGTGCTTACGTATGGTGCAGAGACGTGGACCTTAACTAAAAGAGACATACAAAAGCTGCAGACAACTCAAAGAAGCATGGAGAGGTGCATGCTTGGTATAACCAGGAGAGATAAGAAGAGGAACTCGTGGATCCGAAAAATGACGAGAGTGGAAGACATCATGATCAGAGTTAAATCCCTGAAATGGCAATGGGCTGGACATACTGCCAGAAGGACAGACCATAGATGGACAGCCGAAATTTTAGATTGGATTCCAAGGGACAGGAAAAGACCCAGAAAAAGACCACATGGGAGATGGGTGGATGAAATTCGTAAATATGCGGGAGTGACATGGAGGAGACTGGCACAAGACAGACCGTTGTGGAGGAAACTTGGGGAGACCTTCGTCCAGCAGTGGATTGATAATGGTTGACAATGATGATGATGATATCCGATGGACCACAAATCTGGGAACTCGTGAAAACCCAGCGTTTCCAAGACTCGATGGATAATACACTGATGGGGAAAAAAACCCCAACACCACGAAAAAATAGTTGTAGAGGAATGAAATGGCGGCAATACATTTGTATAGGTAACATATTTAATCGATTAAGGTTTCAAGATCACAGCTTATTGTAAGCGCGAGAAGAGCCATTTTAAATGTGAAATGCTGGTTTAATAACCGGTGTAACCACCAGAATGTTGAATGCAAGCACGTAAACGTTCATGCATTGTGTCGTACAGGTGCTGGATGTCAGTTTGTGGGGTGGAGTTCCATGCCTGTTGCACTTGGTCGGTCAATACAGGGACGGTTAATGCTAGTTGGGGGTGACGCTGGAGTTGTCGTCCAATGATGTCCCACACATGCTCGATTGGTGAAAGATCTGGTGATCTAGCAGGCCACGACAACATGTCGACACTCTGTAGAGCATGTTGGGTTACAACAGCGGTATGCGGACGAGCGTTATCCTGTTGGAAAACACCCCCTGGAATGCTGTTCATGAATGGCAGCACAACAGGTTGAATCACCAGACCGACGTACAACTGTGCCGTCAGGGTGCGTGGGATAACCACGAGAGTGCTCCTGCTGCCATAGGAAATTGCTCCCCAGACCATAACTCTAGGTGTAGGTCCAGTGTGTCTCTGCCGCAGACAGGTTGGTTGCAGGCGCTCACTTGGCCTCCTCCTAACCAACACACGGCCATCACTGGCACCCAGGCAGAACCGGCTTTCATCAGAAAACACAACAGATCTCCACTCCGTCCTTCAATGAGCTCTAGCTTGACACCACTGACGTCACAAACGGCAGTTTTTTGGAGTAAGTGGAGTGCACGCAACAGGGCGTCTGGCTCGGAGCTGTCCTTCAAGTAACCGATTTGTAACAGTTTGTTGTGTCACTGTGGTGACAACTGCCGCTCGAATTGCTGCCGCAAACGCGGTACGATGCGCCACGGCCATACGCCATACACGGCGGTCTTCCTCTCAATAGTGCCACGCGGCCGGCCGGAACCTGGTCTTCTTGAGGCAGTACCTTCCCTTGACCACCGCTGCCAACAATCATGCACAGTGGCTACATTCCTGCCAAGTAGTTCTGCAATATTGC
Source organism: Macrothele yani (assembly GCA_039090855.1). Taxonomy (NCBI): domain Eukaryota; kingdom Metazoa; phylum Arthropoda; class Arachnida; order Araneae; family Macrothelidae; genus Macrothele; species Macrothele yani. Next base: position 95,860,167 of record CM077009.1, on the reverse strand, counting down.
GGAAAGAAAATCCACCTTCTCGTAGCCCTATTACACGACATTGTTCAAACTCCGTGAGCTATTGATAATGGCTTCTTCGTCTTCTTAAAGGCATTCTTGACTAACATCAACACCCTACGTCGAATCTCAACGATAACTAACACTCAGGAACGTTACAGCGTGTATTTACAGCAAACCGTCTTTGCATGTTCCAAGGCGCTACTAGCGCCACACGTATGCGCCGAGCGCGAAATTTGCGTAGACGTCATCTTACAGATGTACTGTCACCGCCTACCAACTGTCATTTATCTAACACAACCCGTTCTTGGTGTTGGGATTTTTTTTCTGGTCAGTGTATTAAGGCATGTGTGGTTGTCATTTTATATGGTTGTACAGAATTTTCTTAGGAACCATAAGGCCGCTAACTACAGTGAATTCGTGGAGAATATGCTCACTGTGTTTTGTACACTTGGCTGTAACATGAGCAACAAATTGCATTACCTTCACAGTCATTTGGATTGATTTCCACATTGTCTTGGGTGATATCAGCGATGAACAAGGGGAGCAATTTCATCAGGAAATAAAGGCCATGGAAGAATAGTGCCGTGGACAATGGGATACACATGTGATGGCGGACTATTGTTGAAGCATCCACCGCAAGTGTCCAGGAACATCGCATCACAGGAAATCACAGAAACCCAGGTTCAGCAGCATGTCTCAATGACAAAACTTGTATGTCGTTGTTCATGCTCTAGGCTTCTTGGGATTTCTCTGCATGTGTCATATCGTGAGAAGCAGATCTGATGGACAAAAATTAATGTTATTTTTGGAATCTCTGACCCCAAAATACTCCCAAAAGGGTCTAACATCTTGGACACCAAAAGTTGTGTTCCCCAGTGTAATCGATAAAAGCCGTACATAATAAGAATTCATATTCATTTGCTCTTTCAGAAAGGATCTATAATGCTGTAGATATCACTCCTGAATTTTGCTTGTTCTCTTGATTGAGCCATGTCCAGTGTTTCCTTCAAGCGATGTGGCAGTACCTTCGGAAAGATTTTGTAAACAGCAGATAGGATGTTGATGGATCTGTATTTCCTGATATCCCCAAGGTGCCCCCACCCCTTTTTATGCAGCTAGTTTCTATTTATCCACTAGCTTCTTGAACACTTTCAATGGCGATTTGATCTTCTGCTAGAGTTCTTCCTTGTTTCATGTTCTAATTGCATATGAACTTCTACCTTGAGGACTGGAGGAACATTGGTGCCTATATATATATCTCTTTGTAGAATAGACATACCACCCTTTTTACGTAGTTTGTATGGAACTCACTAACTCCAGTCAGAATATCAACCGTATATTGGTATAGTACTATCTTCTTTTTTGGAGTGTCATAATCTGTTTTTTATCTATTACTGAGATAACCCTTCATTTTCTTCCAGGTCTGGGTGTTCTCAATTATTATTATTTTTTTTTCACTAGTTCACAATTGAATTTACTTTTATCTTCAGTGATACTGTTTAACATTGTGTTGCACAGTGTTCTGTATATTTCAATTTTAAAGCTACATATTAAATAAAACATGTATATGTAGGGTTTGAAAAATACCCGAAAAGTTACATGCCCAGCTGGACATGTGCAGAAATTATTTACCTTCCCAGGTAGTAAAAGCTGGATGCACCGAAAAATTTATCTTTTAAGATAAAAAATCAGAACCCTAATTTTTTTTAAGTTAATAATATGAACTTTCTTTTTTTTTCACATGGTTTGCATTTTCAATGCCCGAAAGCCAGTTGCGGCTCGTGGTTGAAAAAATAGGTGAAGAGCTACAAGAGCAATATGAAAAGATATCTACTGTCTTCAATGAAAATCACTATATGAGGACTGACCTATTTTTTGTATATTAGATCAATTCTTCTTTCTTTTAAAGCTGCAAATTTGTCGATTATGTCGTCATAGAATGGTTGTTTCTTCATGAGCATCAATAAAATATCTTTCTGAATAGAAATATTTCCTAAAGAAGCAAGTCTGTCTTGGATTTTTTTTTTTTTTTTTTTTTTTTTTGGATTGGAGGTTTAACGACCACCGTGAGCAACTCAATGGACTATAAGCAGTCGCCCATCCTTAATTTAGGGTCACTGGTTCCAGGGAAGGGAGAGAGCCAGTGCCGTAAGGCAAACACAACATCCATGCCTCACCGGGATTCGAACCCGGACCCCTTACGGACGAATGATCAGAGGCCAGCGCCTTGGACCACTGCGCCACCGGGGCGGCAAAGTCTGTCTTGAGAAATAATGTTTCTTCAGTAAGTTTGTATTCTTTTAAGGCAAGAAAAACTTCTTTCCACTGACACACTTGTAGATGGAATGGTTAAAATAAGGGCAACCAATTTATAAGTTTCTGTAAAAATGTCTTTATCTTCATGAAGCACTCAAAGAAGTTCTTGAGTCGATATATTCCTTAATTTTCCGTTGGCATGTACAAGACTCAGTTCATTTTTAAGGCGCTGGAGTTTAGTAAATATTTTTCTGTAAAAATGTTGTAGATTTTCAAAAGCGTGACACTGAAAGCTTGAATTAAATTGTTCGAATTTGGTTGTGTCAGCAAGACAAACAAATTGAAATTTTTTACAGTCTTGAAATCTTATATCCATTTCCATAAGAATGTGGTCTAAAATTTCAAAATACAATTGTTTATAATTTTGAAAAATTGTTTCTTGTGTAAGAGCAGCATATTCCCGTTTAGATCTGCTTATTTCTGTGATTTTGCTAGCTTTTACAAACAGTATTTCAAATACTTCATCGTTCCTTTTATGACTCAAAATTTCACTGGTTTTTTTAATTTGAGTTACACAGTAGTTTATGTCTAGTGATTTTTTCTGCAAAATTTCGAATAATAGATCGGTGGGGCCAAAAAATTTCATTAAATACTATTGCAAAAAATGTAAATTCAAAGTGTTCATATCGTTTAAAAACCCCTTGGCAAGTTGAATTGATTTTTTGTCTGATTGCTCACTATTTGTCAGAAATTCGAATACTTCCTTCAATTTATCTCAATCTTCAACAATTACACTTACTAACTTCAAAGTGGAGGGCCATCGAGTTTCTGCTATGGTTGGTATGCGTCTTGCGGTTGTAGATGTGAGTGTATAAGATCGCTTCACTGAGTGGCGAAAAAACAAAGGAATTCCAGTGAGGCTTGCGTAAAATATAAGACACTTTAAAATTTTAGAAAAACTCTGCTGTAACACAAGATTCAAACGATGTGCTAAGCAATGAACAAAAACAGCTTGAAAAGCTTTATCCTTGATTTTTTTCTGGAGCTCATTCAAGTGTCCAGACATTACACTTGCCCCATTGTAACATTGTCCTATTAATTTGTGTTGATAATCGAATTGTTCCAAAATTTTGTCTAGCATTTTGTATAAAGCTTCTGACGTTCGATCTCCACTCACGTCATGGGAACCCAAAAATCGCTCAGCCAATACAATACACCTTCCGAATCCACAAATCTTGTTATTAAAGAGCCCTGAGGTCTGATTTGTGTCTGTGGTGTCATCTACTTGAATAGAAAAGCATTGAACTTCATTTATTTCATTTTTAACATGATCGTTTATACACTGCTGGACACCCAAATGCAAAACCATGAAGGATACGAGATAGCAAAGCCAGATTTACTGGACACATAACGACAGATACAAAGATGAAACGATTGAGCTTACAGGCCCGTGCGACTTGCGGAACACGCAGACATCAATAGTTCGTGTGGCCCCCATGGCTGGCAATAATGGCTGCTACAGGCCGCGGCATCGAACGAAAGAGGCTTTGAATGTGGGCTTGGGGTATGTCGGACCAGGCTGCTTCTACACGTTGCCACAGTTCATCAGGCGTAGCCGCGGATGGTGCTTGCCGGGCCACTCTGTTGCCGATCAGCGACCAGACGTGTTCGATGGGCGACATATCGGCAGAACAGGCAGGCCACGGCAGCAGTGACACCTGGTGGGCCGTGAAGAAATGTTGCACAATGCGTGCCACGTGCAGGCGTGCATTGTCCTGTTAAAACGTGGCCGCTGGCAGGTCCTGCAGGTAAGGGAGGACTACAGGCTCCAAAACGTCAGAGATGTAGCGGTGGCTGTTGAGTGTACCGGCGATGGGTACCAGAGGGGTGCGGGTGTCATATCCAATTGCGCCCCAAACCATAACGCCAGGCGACGGACCGGTATGGCTATGCAAATGTAGGCGTCATACAGTCTCTCACTGTGGTGCCGCCACATGCGGATCCAACCATCATCGTGTTGCAGGCAGAAGCGTAATTCGTCGGAGAAGACAATGGGCCATTCCGTAGTCCAGGTGCGGCGTTCAACGGCCCACTGCCGCCGCACTCACCGGTGGTGTAACGTCAATGGTAATCGGAGCAACGGGCGCCGTGCGACAAGTCACCGCTCCTGCAAACGACGTCGAACGGTACATGCTGACACAGGTTGTTGCACAACACGCCCTAATTCCAGCGCTAACGTTCGTGATGTGGCGTTGCGAACCGTCAATGTCCGCCGCACGACATGCCAGTCCTCTCGTTCGGTGGTGTGCCGCGGCAATCGCTCACGTCGGTTCGTCCGTCCTTCCTACACCCACTGAATCCATACTCGCCTCACTCCAGCTGGATGTCGTCCCACACGGGCACGATGTCTCAGTACGATAAACCGCTGTCACGATAAGCCACTATTCGTCTTCTGTCGAACTCCGAAACGTGCTGGAATGACTGCCGTATTCTGCGACGAGGCATCAGGAAGTTTCCCACGCACAAGTTCGGCAGCACAACACACTTCCACCACTTACACACCCCGCCTTCTGTGCACCCTTCTTATAGTGCTTCTTGGTGGCGTGCCGGACTCACGTGATTTGCATATGCCCTGCAATGCTAATCATTTGCATGTCCTCTTGCGGGCGACGCATGCTGCGAATTTCAGGCCAATCGGATGCTTCCTTCTTGGTGTTGCATTTTGGGTGGCCAGCAGTGTTTATTCAGATATACATTCAATTAATTCATTTTGAATAGTTTTTGAGTCACCTGTGAAGATATTTTTTATCTTTTCGTATTGATTTTGAATTTCTAAAGGACTTTTTGATATCAACAATGAAAGCTTTCCACGATTTATCGAGTCCATGATTCCGTCATGGCCACGGAATGCTAGTTCTTGTTTGCTCAAATATAATACTGCATGAATCACTGTCTGCAGGAAAAGTCTATTTAAATGAATGTTTTCGTTGAAATGAATTTTCAAAAGCCTAGCATTCTCCCTCAGGGCATCGGCAATGGTGTTCTGGTTTTTTTTCAAAATTCCTTAGCATTAACTCACATTTCAGGTGTTTGCTAGAATTGCCATGTTTATGAAGTGAGCGTGTTTTATTTAATAAATCTGAGGAACCGTCTTTATTCCATGCCGAATGTTTATTACTAAAAGTAAGCAGGGCCAGCAAAATAATTTTTGTAACACAGAAGTACTACAAAGCCATTTATTCAGTAAACCAAAAAATTTTAAAATTAATATTGTAAGATTTACCGCTCTTCTTGATTTCTTTTTTGGCAACAATTGTCAGTGAATCCGTCGGTCGTCCTAGAAGTAAAATGTCTCTTTTATCTTCATCTTTCCACCGATTAAATGGAGTTTGTAATAAATTACAAACAATGTTGTTCACAAGATACATACTTTAATTAAAACTATCACTAACTGTTAAACTGTACACGAAACTACAGTAACAGCTAAACTTTTGACAAATAATCACAAAGCACGAAAAAACAAATTCCTTTCGGATAGCATGTACCACAACACTGCAAGATACCCTGGGTAAACCGTTTCACCGTGATCTCCTTCGAAGGTCACGATTCCATCTGCAGAGCTTCAGCGGCGAAAGATAAAACACTTCACTTGCGTGCCCAGATCGGGAGTTTGACGTCACGGTTACCATAGCAACTCGGTCGAAAGCTGCAGACTTCCAAGGGTTTTCATTTCGGCTCTTCACTTGCACTGTTTTGCGTATGAGGACTTGTTTTCCGTATTGAACGCGCTATGTGAATTGATATCTAATCGACATTTTGAGTATTTTGTAACACAATAGAGACAAAAAATAATATATTATACAAATTACTGAATAAAACTTTATTTTAAGTAAAATAGGTGAAGAGGCACTTCACCTACTTCACCTGAAAAGCCGTCACTGCCGAAAGCGTGCATCTCAAGTTTTAAGATGATGATGATGATGAAATTGGTATAAAAAATTTACTGATCCTGCCATGTTCCTTTTGTTAAAGTTTTCGCCCTTTGTCACTAAACACCGGAGGCTAGTTCCATCAGAGGCATGAATCCTGTCACTGATTATAAACAACATTTGGAGCAACACACAACATATGATACAAATATCTGGACTTAGAGCATAATACAATTAAAGTGATACTGGTCTGCCCTTGGCACTCCGTAACAATAATACAACTTCCGCTGATTAGCAGTGAAATGAAACACAACATGGGGCGACTGTCTCTTTTCTTGTGTAGTAAGAAATTCTATTCCAAACTTTTTTATTTAAAAATTTAGTTCCCCAGACCAGGCAACTAGATTTTTTATTTACCTGCCTAGGCCAATAATTTACATGCCTCGGGCATCTCAGGCATGGTATTTTTCAAGCCCTAGTATGGATTTAAATTGTAGATCAGATGTTGGCGTTTTATTATTTTTGGGTGTAAGCATTCTTTATTCATGGAGTTAGCAGTCTTAAGTTTGGGATAGGCAATTCTTCTATCATTCAGCATTCATAACTTTTATTTTATTATTAACTTATTTTGTTTTTCTTTTTTTACCTGAAAGGGATACTGTTCATTCCAATGAGTTGCATTGTATTTTTTCTTGGAATTTTTATTTTGGGGATCAGATGAAGTGATGTATCCTGATGTCAAAAACTAAAATTTTAGTTTTCAAGATTGGATTGCACCATATTAATTGATTAATAACATGGATATTCCAATAGAAACAAATGGTTTTCTAAAAGAAATGTCATAAAACTGTTTATTTTCATTAAATGTCATAAACTCTAGTTTGACTCATTACACTCTCACAGTACGCTGACTTAATCATTTGAGAAGTCTTAGTGAAAGATTTTCCGAGCAGAACAGAAAATTTTACACTTGAACGCTGTTTAAAATTTGACATCATTGTCCTCGTGACAGAGCCTCGAATGCCCGTAATCATGAACTACACACATACGCTATATATATATATATATATATATAAAAAATCTCGTGGCTAAATGTGGAAACGAAGAATATTATGACGTGAAAACAGGTCGCGCTGCTGATCGTATTCTTTGCAGTTTGTGACAAAAAATCGTTTTGGCAATGGAAAAACAGTTTTGGTGAAAATATTGGCAAATAACACTGGCGGAAGAAAAATTGAATTTAGCAAATGAGTTGGCAAACACTTTAGAAAAGCCAGAGCAACCTCTGGAAGACTTTCTATTCCTAAAAAAGTCAACCTTTTTATCACTAGTTGTAAACCTTGAAAAATTGACTTATTCAGTCATATCGCCATAAATTGCAGTTAAAAATTAGGTACTTCATAATGTAAAACATTTTCATGCACGAAATTCTGATGCCCAAGAAGACATTTAAATTCTAAAGAAATAAAAGTAAGGTTGTTTCATTAAACAGTATTCTTATTGTTTAATGGAACTGCACACATTCACAGCCTAATTTATGACTTCATACATATGAGGCTTAAACAGCAAGAAATCGTTACTCCAAGAAGACCTGCATGTAACAATATTTTTAATTTGTCCAGCTTTTTGCTTTGTAACTCTTATCTGTTTTGATGCCCAGCTAGCCGGGAGTTCATTATTTTTGGGGTACAGTTTGCAAGTTTGCTACTTTAGGATTTATTGTTTATAAGGCGAGACTTTCAAAGAAAAAAAAAATGGCCTCTTAGAATGAGATGTATTAAAAATTGCTTAGTTTTTTAAACCTTTTTCATTTCATAGTATGTTCTGCTCTGCCTTTTTTTGTGCCAGTGTGCTTTGCACTGTACAGTTCATTGTCATTTTTCTTTAAAGTAAATGACCGGTGGACAGTGCCTTCATAGTGAATACAGCAGAACAGAATGCACTGGTGCTGCCTTGGTGACTGAGTGCTACAAAGCGTTGGCTTCTGATAGTTCATCCAAGATGGGTCCACGTTTAAATCTCATGTGAGATAATGGACGGTTACTGGCTCTTTACCTTCCCTGGAAGTAGTGGCTCTAAAGTAGGGATAGACAACTCCTTATAGCCCACTGAGTTGCTTGCTATGGTTGTTAAAACCTTAAAACCACTGCCCCCCAAAATGCATTGGCACAAGGAGGAGGGGGGGCATCCAAAGAAATTAAGGAGGTTGACAGCAACAAGATAAATTTACTGGCAAAATATATCAAAATTTTTCTTTTTTACTGATTTTGCAGGTACTGTATTAAGCTGTTGATTTCCTACTGATCTGCAGCAAACATGAAGCTAAAAGTAGCAACATGAAGCTAAAAGTAGCCTGCCAGAAATCAGAATTTATAGCAGTTACAAAGTGATCAGTTGGATAAATTAAAAATGGCAAAAAAAAAAAAAAAAAGTCATACACAACTGTCCATTTTAGGGGTTTGGCTCTAGCAACATGTTCATCTAAAAAAAGTATTGAAAATTGTGTGTGCTCTGTATCTTTGACTTTTATATGGGGCCTGACTATAAGCATTTTGTGTCACATTATTGATTAGATAGAAAAACAAAGTATTGGTCAACAGATTTAGCAAAACAGAATAAGAATGTATCGAGACAGATTGCATATGCATGCAACAGCGCCCATATGGGGGCTCAAGCCCCCCCCCAGCTGTGTTGGTATAGCCAAATTTTTGATAAATTTAAAACACTAAAGTTGAAACGTTTTTAAAAGCATTGTTAAATAATAAGATATTAATGATTGACTAATAGATTTTCCTTAGCCCCCCTCCCTAAAATTACTCATATGAGCACCACTGTATGTATGTGATGTGGGATATTCTTCAGGCAGATGTTGTATTCTGTAAATATTAGTTTTTAGGAGAATAAGGTGTAGCCGTGGAGAAAGATGGATTGCAGGTAAAATATTAAAAGCTGGAGATTGAGGATGAACTATGTTAAGAGTTAGAAAATCTTGTAGTAAATGGAATGAGGTAAAAAGGTTTGTTCCCAATCATAATTTTTTTTGTAAGTAACTTTTGCTAAAAGAAAACACATGTGAATATAGAAGTGAGAGATTAAGTGTTCTCCTTAGGGCCTTTTTACCGCCCAGCTATTTTTCTCTTCCACTCAGCTAAATTTCCTTTAATGAATGTTTTCACAATGCACCATGATAGTAAGAATGGAAAACTTATTCCCACATACACCATAAATATTGATGAAAACTAGCTGAAATCTGCATCAAATATCATTTATTAATAGCACTAATTTTTTTACCATTTACATACAATTTTCTAATATTGCATGTTACATTAATGCCTACCACACCGTTAAAGTTGTTTCATAAGTAATAATGTTTTTTTTCTCAATTGGGGAAGGGGTCGTTAAAAGTACCACCCAGTTGTAAAAAAAAAAAAAAAATCTATGAAGAACCCTAGAGATGATGATAATCTTTTAGGAACTTAAATTCAAACTAGGTCTTTTCATTTTCTGCCAGAGCAAGTTACTATTATTGATCAGTTATTAGGTGTAGTCAGATAATAAAAGCATACCGTGAATTTGATTCAGTGGTTTATAAAATTAATTATGTTTATGTATTCTATTTCATTTCATTAACAGTGTATGTTGTGTGTTGCATGTTTGCTTAAATTATTTCATGTTCTGTTCGTTTTAAGTAATGTTTTATTTGTATTTTTTCTATTAACTGCCCTGTGAACTGTAAGATGAAACAAAATAATAAATATTTCCATTTAGTTTATTAATTTATGCTTGGAGATTTAGTGGGACACATCTTTTAGACCAAATAGATAAACCTTACTGTAATTAGCCCTTAACCACAGAGGTGTGGTCTGTGAGACTGTTTCGAGGTCACTGAGGAAGTTGAAAAACTGCTTCGGACCACATTTTTCATTTATCCGTCCGCTTATTTTCTAGATAAAGTCCAGTGACATCATCATGTCTGGTTCCCTGCTTTCCCATCTAAGTTTGCTGACGAAACCATTGTCTACTAAAGACTTGTAAGAAAAAATGAGATATTGAGTACTACTATTTTTGTTGCAGAATGGAAATTTTCTAAGTATGTAATTTCTGTGCTAAATAAATGTGCACAAACTAAAATCCAGTGAAGTTATAAAATATTTCATTTTATTGTGGTATTTTTCACAATATTTCACTTCAATTCAATATTTTGCCCGTTTTGATAATATTTTTTTCACCACAGGGAGAATAGTAAATTCATATTTGTTTTAAAGTTGTTTGTAGTGCATTCATATAAAATACAGTGTGAGTCATAATTATTGTTGGGGTTTCTGTGGCCTGGCATTGGTCAAATTGTAACCGACCAAATAAAACTGCCTAGAGCATAAACAAGTTCACTGCAGAAAGTTTTATGTGGCAACATGGTACTCACTGAATTGACGTCATACTTCAAAATGGTGACTGTTCTAGAAAAAACAATGTGCATACTCTGGTTCTTTGAAACAAAATCAGTTATCACAATGCAGCATCATTACAGAACGCAGTGTGGCAGAGCTCCACCTTCCAATAATGCTATCCGATGTTGATTAATGCAGTTTCAAAAGACTGTTAGTGTGCAGCATCAAAAAGGAGCAGGAAGACCGAGCACTTCGAAAGATGATGTTGATCGCATCCAAGAAGTCATTTCTCCAAGCTCGCAGAAGTCAATGAAGCGAGCTGCGTCGCAGTTAAGTATGCTACAAACGACTGTTTAGAGGGTTCTGCATAACTGCCTACAACTCTGAGTGTACAAACTGCAGATTGCACAGGCTTTACAGCAGGACGATAAACCCCGCTGTTTCAAATTTGTCCAAGACATTTTGTCCAAAGTTGAGGTTGATGAACATTACCTGCAGACATGGATATTTAGTGATGACGTAATGTTTTTCGTCTCGGGGATGGTACATCAGCATAACTGCAGAATACGGAGCTCCGAAAACCCTCGCCCCTTTCGAGAAGACGAACGAGATAGTCAGAAGGTGAACGTTTGGTGCGCTATTGTCATGTTTGGAAGTGTTGGGGCCCTTTTTCTTTGTGGAAAAAACAGTGACTGCAGTGGCTTATCTGGATATGCTTCAGTTGGAAGATCGATTGCCCAATGTGATGTTCCAGCATGATGGCGCACCGTCGCATTGGGCTGTTATTGTCTGAGAATTTCTTGACCTGCATTTTCCTGGGCGCTGGGTTGGGTGTGTTGTGGACCCATTCCGTGGCCTCCGCACTCACCTGACATTATGCCACTGGATTTCTTCCTGTGGGGATATGTGAAAAACATCGTTTACTAGACCCCTATGACCTCCCTCAATGACCTGAAGACCAGAATTGGTGCTGCGATAGCAACAGTAATGTCGCAAATGCTGGCGAACATTTGGCAGGAAATTGTTTATCTCTTGGATATATTACGTGCCACGAAAGGTGCACTTGTCGAAGTGGTTTAGCAATCTGGTTTATTGAATGTATCAATTCTACAGGTAATAAAACTTTTAGCTGTCATCTGTCATATTCTGTTTGCAGTTTTAGTTTGTTGTTTCCCCGTTTTTCGATTATATGCCATTGAAACCCTGACAACTATGAATCACCCTGTATTATCAGATAAGTACTTCCATACTCAGCAGTCATTACTTTTTAAAAAAGAGCCACAGTGCACAAGACTTCACCTTTAATTTTATGTAGTTAAGGGTTAAAAAAAAAAGTGTCAAGATGTGACAGAAATTTTCCAACTTTTGTTTTTTAAATAGATTTATAAGTGACTTTATATTGATCAGTTTTGTTTGTTCTTAATTCAGAGAGGGAGAGAGACTATTATTATTATTTTTTATTTGCAGGTCATAGAAATGAAAGAAAACGATTAAAACTATACAATATATGCCTTGTGATACTTTATCAAAAAGTGTTTTTGGGTAATGAATGCTCAGAGGAAAGAGCTCCGGAGTATTATTGTAGGAGGTAGGCCCATTTCTTAATGCAAGAAAATTATGACAACTGAGTTTTGAAGAACTTTTCATGCCAAATGCAAGTATGTAGTAGAACTACCAGTGTCACATATAACCAAAAAAAATAAATAAATAAATAAAATTACATAGTGATCTGTCAAGTTAAATGCCACTTTGCAAAGGTGAGATGCTTCATCAGTGTAGTGTATGCTCCAGGAAATTCACACTAAAAGGCAATCTTTCAAAGCATATACTCACCCACACAGGTGAGAAACCTTATCAGTGTGATGTATGCTCAAAGAAATTCACAATGAAGAACAATCTCTCAAAGCATATGTTTATCCACGCAGGTGAAAAGCGCCATGAATGCCACACATGTTCTAAGAAATTCACACAGAAGTGTAATCTTTTATCACACATGCTGATTCACACGGGTGAGATGCTTCATCAGTGTAACGTGTGCTCCAAAAAATTTACAGAGAAAAGTAACCTTCTGAAACATATGCTGATCCATACAGGTGAAAAACCTCACCAGTGTCATGTATGCCTAAAGGAGTTCAGGCAGAAAAGTTGTCTTTTGCAGCACATGCGCCTTCATACAGGTGAGAAACCATACGAGTGTGAAATATGTTTTGAGAAATTCACACACAAACGTAGTCTTTCACTTCATACGCTCGTTCATGAAGGTAAGAAGTCTCAGAAATGCAATGTGTGCTCCAAGAAATTTATGCAGAACAGTAACCTTCAGAGTCATATGCTTGTTCATACAGGTGAACAGTTTCGTCAATGTGATGTGTGCTCCAAGAAATTCAAGCACAAAAGCAGTCTTTCAAATTATATGCTAATTCATGCTGCTGAGAAATTTCACAAGGGCAATCTTAATAACCAGGATCTTGATACTGCTGAGAAATTTTACTATGAGAGTAATATTGATACTGTTAAGGAATTTCACCAAAACAGCAATCTTCATACTGCTGATAAATTTTATGAGCAAGATAATCTTGATGCTCATGTAAAATTTAGCCAGGCAGGGAGTCTGGATATTTGTGCAAAAGTTGACCAGAAGGATACACTTGTTACTGATGCTGAAGTTTACCTGAAAAGGCACACTTGATACTGGCCCAGAAGTTTACCTGAAAAGGCACACTTGATACTGGTGCATAAGTTAACCAGAAAGATACACTTGTTATTGGGGCATAAGTTAACCAGAAAGATACACTTGTTACTGATGTAGAAGTCAACCAGAAAAACACACCTATTACTGATGCAAAAGTTAACCTGAAAGGCACACTTGTTACTGATGCAGAAGTTAACCAGAAAGGCACACATGATACTTGTGAGAAATTTTACCAGTGTGTTATATGCTCTGCTAAATTCTCACAAAAACATCTCACAGATCATATGCTACTTCACCTAGGTAATAAACCTCACCAGTGTGGTATATGATTAAAAATATTTCAGCAGAGAGATCATCTCTCCAAACACGTATTTCTTCATACAGGTGAGAAACCCCACCAGTGCAATGTATGTTTGAAAAAATTCACAACGAAATGCAATCTCTCACGACATGCACATCTTCATACGAATGAAAAGGTCTTTCCAGTGTAATGAATGTTCCAAAAATTCAAAGAAATGTAATTTACAAAGGTGTACTTGTTCATATAGGTGAACTGCCACTCTTACATGCCATGTACTACAAGAAATATCCTGATATGTTGCAAGCATCACTGGTATTTTGGAAAAGTTTCTAATGGCATTGGGTAGGAAATCAAATTTACAGGGTATTAACAGAGAAGCAAACTTCATTGCACGCAGTTATTCTTTTGTGCAGTGTGAACATACGTACATATACTGAAGTCTTTAAGTAGAATGTTGCAGTGACACATCAATTCCACAAGACATGAGATGACATTTTACTACTTGTACATGTGCTAATAATATCTCGTGTCTTTTGAGAAAAGCTGAAGTTCTTAACTGACTTCTGCCGCATTTAAGTGTTGATACCTACAGGGATCATTAAAAAAAGTTTGTGTTTTAACTAACTAATATCACTAAGATGTTCGTTGAGATTCAGAGGTTAGCTTTATCAGAAGTCCCCAGGAGCAGAATCTTTTTCAGAAGTCTGCAACGGAAAAAGGAAAACCTAAAAACTGTCTGCAAAGTAAAGGGATGTCTGAATGTTAATTTTGCCATAAAATTTATTGTTCTACACTGTGACAAAGCTATGTTTTAAAAAATGAGTCAATTTCAGATTTTGCTAATAGTGCAAATTAGTATTTAGTTGCAATAGTCAAACTAGGTTTTCTGTGACAAGAAATGCAGAAGAAACTTGAACTATTTTATTTCATTCAAAACTTAAACATCATTCTTTTTTTTATTTTGCATTTAGTTAATTGATTAAACTTTAACTCTTTCCTTTGAAGGATGTTTGCCTGATAGACATTCTGCTCTTACTATTTCCTGCAGCAATTATGTTGCACTAGGGGCCTCGCCAATGTTTGTTTAGGTGACTGAGTTGGAGGGTTAGGGGTCATGTCAACTTTGGAAACAACAGTAATTTTGCAACATTTAACTTGATGTGTAAAACAGGAATCCATATGTAAGATATTTGCTTGAAACCCAATTTGTGAATTGACAACAGTTTAGAGAAAAATTTATTGAATTTGTGAAAATGTTATTGGAGCATTTTCATTGATATAATTAAACTCCATAAAATTAAAGTGAGAAAAATGGCAAGGGTTCTTTTAAAGCAAAAACTTTTCATCTGATTAATCTGAAATGAAACTATTATACTTTAAATTTCACTAAATTATGGGTTTTACACAGGAATAAAGGAAATTATTTACAGTCAAATTTTTGGGTAGCACCCCTACCCTTCTTCAGGACTGCACTATAGTAGGTGTTGCCATTCATTAGCTAACCTTTCACATCATTTAATGTTGTACCTCTTCTCTCAATTTCCAGTCGTTCTGACAATTTTCTCTGGAAAAAATGCTGTTGACTGTAAGACTTATTTGACTGTAAGTAATTTCCTTTATTCCTGTGCAAAAAAAAACATAATTTAGTGAAATGTATAGTGTATCAAGCCCAGGAATAGCCATGACATCAACTGTTATAATTGGAAGAAAATAATAACTAAAACAAAATTGTGACCGTCAGCTTCTGGAATACCGTTTAATACAGCCTTGGAAACGAAGTAGGGGGTATTAAAAAATGCATAAAATTATGGTTTTAGTAAACAAAAATCCGAGTTAAAGTCATCTGGAAGTAAAAAAATGTAAATGAAATAAAATGCGGCTGTCAACTTCTGAAATGCTGCATGGCCGCGGAAACTGAAGGGAATGTTGCAAACACTTAACAAATATGGATTTTGTAAAAACAACAACAACAAAAAAAAAAACCCAGCATGCATCAATCTAACTGAAAGGAAACTATCCGGAAGCCAAAAAAAAAAAAAAAAAAGGCAAAATTGCAAGCATCAACTTCCGGAATGCCTCATAATGCAACCGTGAAAAATGGAAGATGGGTGAGAAAAATGTGTAAAAATATGGCTTTTGACAACAAACAAAAAAAAAAAAAAGAAAGAAAGAAAGAAAACAAAAAAAACCCCACCTTATCAATCTAACTGAAGTGAAGCTATCTGGAAGCAAAAAAGAAAAAAGTTGCGTGATCAACTTTACAGAATGTCGACTGCTGTGGAAACAGAGAAAACACTTTAAAAATATGGCTCTTGTAAAAAAAAAAAAAAAAGAAAGAAAAAAATTCCTTTCATTTAACTTTCAGTTAGATTAAAATATTTAGGCCTCCATGCCAAAAAAAAGAAGGAAAAATTACAAATATTAGCTTCTGAAATGCCACATCAAACGTGCATGGTGCATTAGAAGTGCATAAAAATATTGCTTCCAAGATTCAAAGCTGAAAAAAGGCAATTATATCTCATCAAGTTGAAGTTATCTGTTTGAAAAATATGGAAGAATGAAAGCTAAAATAAAATGGGTGGGGAGAACTGTTGTCTGAGGCATGATTTATCGACTGTAGCTTTATGTTGGGAATGAGAGCCAATGTTAAAAACACCTGAAACATTTCCCTTCCTTTGTTTTACAATTTAAAAAAATCCTCAAAACAATTGATGTTAAGAAAATAGAAAAACAGTCTGCACATCTTTCCGAGAATCTGCGACAGTCATTGCTGCGTCGCACTGTTTCTGCTCCTGGGAGCTCCACAAAGAAAAATAATCCACCAAATAAATGTTTAACTGATTATTTACTTACTGCTGCTGTATCAGATGTCTCCATTTATAGCAATCTGGGCTCACTGCTCAAGCTTCATTGACATCCATTGCACAACATACACAAAACAGTCTGTGCTTCATACTCATAATATTTTCTTATGCAGACACTCCTGAATCTGGTCCTTCTATGACTTCCTTGGCCTTCCTTTACTTTTCTTTCTTGCCACTTGGGCTGAAAATTTTTTTAGTAAGCATCTCATTAACATGGCCAAACCACCTGAGAATATTAGTCTCCACCTTAATAACATTTTGCCTTATATTACACAACTGCAACACATCTTCATTCCTCACATGATCAGAGAATGTCTTGCCACAACTTGCCCATAAGTACCTCATCTCTCCTGCACACAAATGGCTCCTATGTCTCTTCTGCAATACCCAGGTTTCACTGCCATACATCATAGTAGGAACAATTACACTTTCATACACAGGCATTCGGGTGTCTCTTGAGAACCCATCATTCCTATGAAATCCCCCCGCACGGGGATAACTGGTTTTCCAGTTATTTGGAGAGCGACGGCCCGAGCTAACCTTGTGACGGTTTCTCTTGCCTTTGCGGCTTTGACGATTACATAACCGAAGGGACAGCTGTTCATCCAGCTGCTGGGGGATGGTGTCCCCACAGCCCGAGCCAACATGTACTATATGTGATGATTTTCACATTTTTTATGTTTTTTCACTTGACATGAACCCGCCTCATTTGTAGGTTGCTGAGGTTGTGATTATGCGCCAGCTCAGGATTTTAGTTTCTCGTTTTCTTTATTGTCTTCTCCATTTCATGTTTCTTTCTTTGTTTTTCCGAGCTGGTTAGCTAGACCTACCTGCACGTTTGCTGTGTGCGGTGACCCGTAAGGTGGAAAAGGGGGTGCTGGAGGCTGAGGTTTCTGGTGGCCTGGGTGTTGTTGTCGCCAATTGCCAACACTCCTCTTTGCCCCCTGCTTCACCCTAAACGGGCGGCTGGGAACGAACCCACTCCTAGTCAATGAGGTCTGTATCCGAGTGGAGCCCAGACCTCTAACGGCTTGTCGTTTCGCACGACAGGGTGAGTCTGGGGATAGGGTGGGCATGCCAAAGGGGTGTTCCCCAGGCATGGGAAAGTCTGGGTGCACGCCGAGCGCATGTCTGCCCTATCAACTTGCTATATCCGCTTGCTATCCCTAGAGCCGTGTCCTGCGTCCACTTGGGCTTGCGGACCTCCGGCTCTCCCTTGTTGGGCTCGATTGTGGGTGGGGAAGTCTGCGGACGAATTATTAATTTATTCCATGGATGAAAATAAAGTTTCCCACGAATCAAAAACCAAAAGAGGTAATGAGGAAGGCTCATCCCCTTCCGCCAAAAAGCATGTGCCTGATTCTTGTAACGCTCGCTTCTGTTTTGTTCATTCATTAGACCCTTCAAAGCCTCTGAGTGCAAAAAGTCCATTTTGGATAAATAAAGCTCTTCAATCCATTGCAAGCTCTCCTAAGAGCGTAAAGAAGCTCCAATCTGGAGATCTTCTTGTAGAGATGTCCACTGTGGCCTACAGTAGCACACTTATAAACACTACCACGCTGCTTGAGACTTCGGTCAAAATAACACCTCATGGGTACCTAAATTCATCTCGAGGTGTTGTCTCCTCTCAGGACCTCGTTGAGTGTACTGAGGAAGAACTACTCGAAGAACTGAGGAGTCAACACGTTACGGGTGTGCGGCGTATCCTCTTCAGGCGGAATGGGCAGTCCGTCCCATCCCGCAACATCATTTTAACTTTCGACAGTCCTTCCCTGCCTACGTCCATCAAGGCAGGGTATCTTCACTTAGAGGAACGCCCGTACATCCCTAACCCTTTGAGATGTTTTAGGTGCCAGTCTTATGGCCATTCTCAGCAGTCGTGCAGGAGCAATCCTCGGTGTGCACGCTGTGGTGCCACAGAACATCTTTTACAGGAATGTGTGGCCGAGGCCGAGTTTTGTGTGAACTGCAAGGGTTCACACCCAGCATCAGCCAAAGATTGTCCCAAGTGGGAGGAGGAGAAGGAAATCCAAAGGCTCAAAACGGTGGAAAATATTTCCTATCCTGAGGCCAGAAGAAGAGTGGTTCCTGTTACATCTGATCGGCGATCATACGCTTCAGTGGTGGTTGCCAAATCTACGGTTGCCATTCAGACCGATATTCATATCCCCCCTAAATGTCCATACAATGTAAACGAAATCATCGCAGCCGGACTGGAGGCACTCCAGTCTCGAGCTAGGGGTCTGAAAGCGCCACCCACCAGTTCGCCGAAGCAGACTCATCCCACCACCAACAAGGGAACTCAGGCTACTTCTAACAAAAAAACCAAAGCTCAGGATAAGAAAAGCATTTCTTCTCCTCCAAAACCTCAGCAAACGACTCAACATCGTGCGCCTCCCGCTAAGACACTTGAGACAAAGCATGCTCCCATCTTGGCCCCTGGTCACACGCCTCCAGATCTGGGGAGAACCCCCATCAAAGGCGATGGAGCCTGACTTCGTTTGATCATTTTCATTTCATTTATAACCATGGCTTCAATCATTCAGTGGAACTGTCGAGGTTTTCGGACGAGTTTTGATGAAGTGAAACATCTGCTTTCATTCTACTCTCCGGTGTGCTTTTGTTTACAGGAAACAAAACTTAAACCATCAGACCTGCTTTCAGTTCGAGGCTACAGTGCGTATCGGACAAATAATGCACTGGGAGACATCGCCTGTGGGGAAGTCGCTATTCTTGTCCCTCACTCGGTGTCTTCCGTTGCGATATCCACAACTTTGCAGGCCGTGGCGGTGCGAATATCTGTCCCTGTGCCTCTTACTGTCTGCAGTGTCTATCTGCCGCCGGACGAGAACGTAAGTGTCTCTGTACTGGAGAGATTAGTTGATCAGCTGCCTTCACCTTTACTTTTACTGGGTGACTTCAATGCCCATCATCATTTGTGGGGTAGTGTCAGCATCAGCACGAGGGGTCGTCGCATAGTCTCTTCTGTCCTCGGCCTCTTTGTGCCTTTTTAACACCGCTGCTGACACGTACTTCCAGTTAGTGCCGGAACCTATTCTTGTTTGCACATATCTTTTAACTCCTCATCTGTTATATGCATTGTGAAAGGTGGCTCTGTTATGATGAAGTTCGACCAGTTTATTACTTCAATGGCTTTAAAGTTGAGTTCGGTAGACATGAAAAAACGTATGCCTTCGGATTTCTTATTCCTGGTGTTCAGGATTCGCCTCACTGCACATTCCCGGATGTAGCTTCGAGAATCCGTTAGCATTGCCAGCTGTGCGTTTTCGAGATGCGCAAAGTATGCATTGTTTGAAATTACTTTGTCGGTAATTTTCTTTACATGGTCAGGCAACTGCCTTGTGAGAGTAATCATCTTCCAGATATGTGGGGCTCCATCTTGGCACTGTGGTTTCATTTTTATCTCGAACCACATTGGTGCATAAATCAGCATTACAAGCTTTACGTTTATGGAAGATTATCGGATGGATTTTAGGTACTGATGTATAATCGTAACAGACGGTTTGCGGTCGTCAGCCAGCGTGGATGACTGATTTTGCCTGGATTGGCCTTACCCAGATTTGGGGGCAACGCGATACAAGTATTGCTGATCAGTGCGTAAATTGCTGATATCTTTTGGGTCCAAATGCGGGAGAGTAGTATCAAATTTGACCACTTTGTTTTCACAATCTTTTAGAAGTGAACCAACAGGTCCAGAGTAGGAATATGGTCTTGTTGTGTGGCCATCGAGTTCCTGAATGAGATGCCTTAGTGACAACTCATTAGTATGTAGCAAACATATGCTCCAATGCAGGGCTCTTCCACAGTGGGTTTGAAGCAAACATTACTCTACCCTTCCATCCCGTATTAACAATTGTTCCATCGCATCCGATGATCATTAGGCTCTGGAGATAGACATTATGCGTTTCCGTAAAGGCGATTATGCTTTTGACTATTTCTTTCGCATTTCCATCAGAATTTAGCGAGATATGTCCTATGAACTTGCCTTCGGGCTCCTCTATCAGTGCTATGTGCGCTTCAGATTTTATCTCTCAACGACCTGTCATCAGCTTAAGAGTTGGATCTTTGCGCCTATCAAAATACAAGCTTTTGATGGGGCTCTCTTTTACTGCCCGAAACTCATTTTCTCGGATTTGTTTTCTTTTCTTTTCTACTTCCCTTCTCATCTTGTTCTTGTCAACTAAATACATTGGGTTTTCTGGTGATACTGGACTGAAATCAGCAAGAACTTCTGCAGTAATTTTGGCCACGGCTCTACTTGAGGCGGTCGTTAAATCTGCAGCCAATGCAGTACGAGACATGGTAATCCTCCTTTGACTTGATGATGGTCCGACTTATAACTTTTCTCTAAAGGATAGGTCCACTGGAAGTCTGTGTCTGTTACTGACTCAAGTTCCGTGTATTTGGTTGTCGCTTCCAAATTTTCCTGACACCCCAGATTTTCCTTAACCGCAGTAACCTTGTCCCCCTGAAATCCACTCTTACTCGGACGCGACTTTTAATCCGGAACAATAGATCTATTGGTTTTTCGACGTAATCTTCCCTCCCTTTGCAATTGCTGTGTTGTTGCGATATCAACATTTCCGATGACCAATCTGTCTTACAGTCCTTTGGTCATTCAAAAATTGCCATTCCCTGTCCGGAACTTTGAATTTTTTTTTCGCAGGTACACAATGCTAGATCATGGCACTTGCAAGCACAAATCTCGAATAAATTTCCAGCAACTGTTTCATATTTCTGTATTTTAAAATTCAGGAATGGTGTACATCTACTTTTACAGGTCTCCCTACATTCTTGTATTTATGGCGGTAGAATAAAATCATGGCAATCACGCGTTTTGAAGATACAACAGGAATGGAGGCACGAACCCAGATGTCAATAATTTTCCTGGCAACTACATGCGCCACGCTTCGAGAAGAAGGCTTCTCACTTCCTTCTAACTTTATCTGCGAACGGGTGCTCTGGTAACATTTAATCATGTCTTCGGTAGTTGGGAGTAGAACTGTATCGTGAGGAAATAAATTTTTTCCTGTACCAAATAACGGACATCATTCGTCCGAACGGGGTCCGGGTTCGAATCCCGGTGAGGCATGGATGTTATGTTTGTCTTACGGCACTGGCTCTCTCCCTTCCCTGGAACCAGTGACCCTAAATTTGGGACAGGCGACTGCTTATAGCCCATTTGAGTTGCTCACGGTGGTCGTTAAACCTCCAATCAAAAAAAAAAATAACGGACAGCTTGTGTTTGCCTCAGTTATGAAAGGTGTAGGTGCACCGCGCCGCCTGGCATTGAGGGAGGGAAGGGAAGGGAAGGGAAGGAAATGACAACAGTTATTTTGCGGTATTAATCGCCTATATATTTTGAAGGCAAGAAGGTATTGAGCAAAACTGACAAATTTTTTTGGGGTTCTAACTGACCCATTAAGTAACTTTTCCGCGCTATGCCAAGATAGATTTCGAAAAAAAAAAAAAAATTCCGAAAAGAAATTTCCCGAAAAAGGCTTCAAAGTTGATTTTTCGTCTTTTTTTTTACTTTTTCAATGCCAGAGGGGCGCGGCTAGAATTTTTCGGGGGTTCTAACTGATTCGCTGAGCAACGTTTCCGCGCTATGCCAAGATCGATTTCGAAAAATAATTTCCAAAAAGAAATTTCCCGAAGAAGGCTTAAAAATCGATTTTCGCCTTTTTTTTTTTACTTTTTTAATGATGGGGGGGGGGTTGCTAGATATTAAGAAAAATTGATTAATTTTTTTCGTGGGTTCTAACTGACGCATTAGGCAACTTTTCTGCGCTATACCAACAAGATCGATTTCAAAAAAGTCTTTTTTCGGCCCACTCTACTGTACAGTTGCTCACGGTGGTCGTTAAACCTCCAAAAAGAAAAACAAAACTTTTTGTCGCCGCCCCGGGGGCGCAGTGGTCTAAGCGATAGCCTCTGATCATTCGTCTGAGATGGGTCCGGGGGTTCGAATCCCGGTGAGGCATGGATGTTGTGTTTGTCTTACGGCGCTGGCTCTCTCCCTTCTCTGGAACCAGTGGTCCTAAATTAGGGACGAGCGACTGCTTATAGCCCCCTGAATTGCTCACGGTGGTCGTTAAACCTCCAATGAAAAAAAAAAACCTTTTTGTTCAGCTTATAGTTGTGTGCTGTATATAATTGTGTTATAAAAAATACGAATTTTCAAATGACAGGTAAAACATTCCAGAAAATACTGCTGCTGCTTCACTGAATCCGTGCCTCACCGGAATTCGAACCCGGACCCTTCTCAGACGAATGGTCATAAGTCAGCACTTAACCACTTCGCCACCGGAGGCGGCTGAGAACTCCACCAATGTACAATATGTAACAAGCCGTTTATGCAAAAAGTCATCTATCATGGATCCACACTTGTGAGAAACCTCATCAGTGTGACCTTTGCAATAAGTCATTTACAAGTAAAGGAAATTTGACAAGTCATCTGCTAATTCCCATCCATTTACATGCTCACATTGGAAAGTGTACATTTTATGGATGCTCTTCAACCTGTCTTCAACTGTGTCGATATATTTCAACACCTATTAGTAAAATTTATATTTTTGTGCAGTATACGTAAAATCTCCTGCCGCCCGCGGTTGCGAAATGGTCTAAGCGCAGGCTTCTGATCATTCGTCCGAGATCAGAAGCCAGCGCTTGGACCAGGTTCGAATCCCGGTGAGGCATGGATGTTGTGTTTGTCTTGCGGCACTGGCTTCTCCCTTCCCTGGAGTCAGTGGCCCTAAATTAGGGACGGGCGACTGCTTATAACCCGCTGAGTTGCTCACGGTGGTCGTTAAACCTCCAATCACAAAAGAAAAAAATATCCAGGCCCAAGCTTAGGCCTTTTTAACAGTTTTTATTCCATCCTGTTCTTATTCACCATGTTTAGACGTCAAGTTAGTATTATTGCGCTTTCACTTAGGCATTAAATATTAATACCTCTGGCCTAAGCCTTTTTAACAATTTTTATTCCACCGTGCTCATATTCATAAGATTTAGACACCAAGTCAACTTATTTTAAGAGGGCCTTTACTTAGGCATTAAATATTAATACCTTGGCCTAGGCTTCGACCTTTTTAACAATTTTTATTCCATCGTGTTTATATTCATAAGAGTTAGACACATGTCAAGTTAGTATTATTGCGCTTTTACTTAGGCATAAAAGATTAATGCCTAGGCGTGGGCCTTCCTAACAGTTTTTCTTCCATCGTGTTTATACTCACAAGGTTTAGACACCCAGTCAAGTAAGTATTATTGTGCTTTCACTTAGACATTAAATACTAAAACCTTGGCCTAGGCGTTAATATTTAATGCCTAAGTAAAAGCGCAATATTACTAATTAATTTGGCTTAGTGTCCAAACTTTAGAATAAAAACTGTTAAAAAGGCCTAATTGTAGGCCTATGTATTAATATTTAATGCGTAAGTAAATGCTCAATAATACTAACTTGAAATGGTGTCTAAACCTTATGAACACGATGGAATGAAAACTGTTTAAAAGGCCTAGGTATTCATATTTAATGCCTAAGTAAAAGTGTAATAATATTAACTTGACTTGGTGCCTAAGCCTTACGAATATGAGCACGGCGGAATAAAAACTGTTAAAAAGTCTTAGGCCAAGGTATTAATCTTTAATGCCTAAGTTAAAACGTAATAATACTAACTTGTCATGGTGTCTAAACCTTATGAATATGATCGCAGTGGAATAAAAATTGTTGAAAAGGCCTAGGCCAAGGTATTAATATTTAATGCCTAAGTAAAGGCCCTATTGAAACAACTTGACTTGATGTGTAAACATTATGAATATGAGCACGGGGAATAAAAACTGTTAAAAAGGCCTAGGCATTAATATTTAATGTCTAAGTAAAAGCGCAATAATAGTAGCTTGACTTGGTACCTAAACCTTATGAATACGAGCAGGACGGAATAAAAACTGTTAAAAAGACCTAGGCCCGTTTATTCATATTTGATGCTTAAGTAAAAGCGCAGCGTTATTTGCTTGATTTATTATGTAAACGTTATGAATATATTGCGTCGTGCTCAGGTTCATAAGGTTTATGCACAAAACTAGTATTATTGCCCTTTTACTAAGGCATTAAATATTAATTACTAGGCTTTTGCGCTCGTCTGAAACCAAGAAATCGCAATTTTTATACGGCCCCTAAAGTGGTTGTCCTGTGGCCCATTTTTTTGTCGAAAAAGTCGTCTTTTGGTAAACTGCTCGTTTAACGATGAATTCGCGTTCCACGAATTTGTTTTCGGTGAATTCGTTTTACTTTTTTCGATAAAGTCGTTTTTCGGTAAATTGTTCGCATCGACTAGACGGGTCTACGACATAACATCGCAGGTCAAAACTTCTCGGCACCATAACATCGCAGGGTAAAACATCGTGGTACCATAACATCGCAGGGTAAAACATCGTGGTACCATAACATCGCAGTAATTCCTAAATAAATTGTTTTAGATAGATTTTGAAGAATTGCAAAAATATATATATTTAAGGGGGAGTGAGACCATAGAAATTGATGTCCTGATTAAATTTTGGTAGAAATCGGGGTACCTCGTACCGCTTAACCAACAGTGCCCAGGCCCGGGGTCCAGGGCCACTCATTCAAAATTATCGTAAAATCTACAGTTTTCAATTTAAAACCACCAGATTTAGTATACTTTGGTGCTTTAACTTAGACTGTTTTTGGAATGCGTGTGGGTCAAGGAGCCCCCATACGCAATGTTCGTCAAACCTACAGTTTTCAATGTACAACCACCATATTTAGTATCCTATCTCATGGTGCTCTAACTTAGACGGTTTTTGGAACGGGTCGGGGCCCGGGCTTTAGGAGCCTCCTACAAAATTTTCGTCAAATCTACAGTTTTCAAATTAGAACCACCAAACTTGGTGCACTACCTCATGGTGCTCTTATTCCAGGGCCCCTCATTCAAAATTTCTATCTCATGGTGCTCTAACTTAGTCCAGGCCCCCTCATTCAAAATTATCGTAAAATGTTCAGTTTTCAATATACAACCACCATATTTAGCATCCTATCTCATGGTGCTCTAACTTACACGGTAGACTGTTTTTGGAACGGGTCGGGGCCCGGGCTTTAGGGCCCCCTAAAAATTTTCGTTAAATATGCAGTTTTCAATTTAAAACCACCAGATTTGGTATAATATCTCATGGTGCTTTAACATAGATAGTAGACGGTTTTTGGAATAGGTGGGGCCCCGGGCTTTAAGTCCCCATACAAAATTTTCGTAAAATCTACAGTTTTCAATTTAGAACCACCGAATTTGGTGCACAACCTCATGGTGCTCTAACTCAGACGGTGACGGTTTTTGGCACGAGTGGAGGCCCGGCCCGAAGGGCCCCCTACCTTTCCAAAAACCTGCGGTGTAAGTTAGAGCACCATGAGGTAGTATACCAAATTTGGTGGTTCTAAATTGAAAACTGTAGATTCTACAAAAATGTTCTATGGGGCCCCCGGGCCCCCACCCGTTCCAAAAACCGTCTACGGTCTAAGTTAGAGCACCATGAAGTAGTATACCGTATTTGGTGGTTCTAAATTGAAAACTGTAGATTTGACGAATATTGCGTGTGGTGGCCCCTTGACCCTGGGCCCCTACCTTTCCAAAATCCATCTACGGTGTAAGTTGGAGCACCATGAGGTAGTATACCAAATTTGGTGGTTCTAAAGTGAAAACTGTAGATTTGACGAACGTTTCTATGGGGCCCTTCGACCCCGGGGCCCCCATCCGTTCCAAAACCCCTCTACAGTCTAAGTTAGAGCAGCATGAGATAGTATACCAAATTTGGTGGTTCTAAATTGAAAACCGTAGACTTTACGAAAATTTTCTATGGGGGCCCATCGACCCCGGGCTCCGACCATTTTCAAAAACCGTCTACGGTCTAAGGTAGAGTACCATGCTGACATTTTCTGGATCCTGCCGAAAGTATGCCCGTGTAGACATTTTGACAGTCGACATTATGACTGCCGCCGCAATAACGTTTGTTCTGCATGTTATAGTACAAGACATCAAATGCGAGACAAAACCAACCTCGGGACCTAGACCTAGGGGCTCTTGGTTCGAGTCAAGCTGACAGCTAAAGATCCGCCGTGGTTCGGAGCACCACACGCTGATGGACCAGAGGTAGCGATACTCCTCGATATAAAACAAGTCTAACCCCCAAATCCTTTGGCGCTTCTGTCCTGACCATTTAGTCCTTAGCGCAGCAGGATAAGTAGTACCCGGCGGGTGTCAATAACCAACCTTCTAAACCCCAATTATTTATGAAAATTCCCAGGAATAAGATGAGAGATTAATTAGTGACCCCTCCTGAAATATTTTGATAAGTACCACATACTAGTCCTGCAAATTAAATCAGTGTCTGAACGAATTTTAGCTACCAAAGATCAAATGTTTAGAAAAATACAAAGAAAAAAATGAAAAGAAAAAAAGCCGTTTAATGTTTTGTCACCGCGATGTTTTGTGCCCGCGATGTTATCACTTGCGATGTTTTGACCTGCGATGTTTTGTGTACGCGATGTTATGACTTGCGACGTTTTGTCACCGCGATGTTACGTCGCGCGATGTTTTTTTTTATATATATATATATTGGAGGTTTAACGACCACCGTGAGCAACTCAATGGGCTATAAGCAGTCGCCCGTCCCTAATTTAGGGTCACTGGTTCCACGGAAGGGAGAGAGCCAGTGCCTTAAGACAAACACAACATCCATGCCTCACCGGGATTCGAACCCGGACCCCGTTCGGACGAATGATCAGAGGCCACCGGGGCGGCACGCGCGATGTTTTGATCTGCGAGGTTATGTCCGCGATGTTTTGACGTGCTACGCGACTAGACATCGAGCTTGTGGTTGTTCCATGGAGGTAGGAATAAGGGGAGAAAGCACTCTCCGTTGACTAAGGCATGGCTTACCGTTGACTCCTGATCATTCGTCCGTAAGGGGTCTGGGTTCGAATCCCGGTGAGGCATGGATGTTGTGTTTGTCTTACGGCACTGGCTCTCTCCCTTCCCTGGAACCAGTGACCCTAAATTAGGGACGGGCGACTGCTTATAGCCCATTGAGTTGCTCACGGTGGTCGTTAAACCTCCAACCAAAAAAAAAATGCAATCCAAGTGAAACCAGCGAAACGTCACGGCAGCCATCTTAAGCCCGACATGAGCAGACTATGACATAGCTGTTCGTGCTGTGCGAGGCACGAAGTTGGCAATTTGTTTTTAATATTAATAAATTTGCCTTTCTTTATTATACTAATTGTTAATATACTGCTTAATAATAAAGGGTTTCGAATGTTCACTTTTTCGAGTAAATCGTTTAGAGTAAAATAAAATTGATGAAGATATGTGTTACAAGTTAAAACCAAAAATCTTTCTGTCTAAACACGTTTAATATTAAAAATCATGAACCTCACACTATAGGAAGACATAAATACATACAGTTGAAAACGTTAAAAACACACTAGTACTTTCGTGACCGCCATCGGTCACTTCCTCAGGTGTGACTACCAGTTCTAAGCAGCAACGGTCAGCATATATGTACAGCATGATGTGTCAGGTCAGACGGGTGCGCAAAGAGACATAGAAACAACAGATGGTCAGGAGTCAGTAATAATTATTTATTTCAATTTACTTCCGATATTGGAGGTTATATTTTAACGTGCATTAATGCATTTGCATTTTTGAACTTCACTTTTAGTTGGTAAAGTTCGATGAACACTTACTTCACTTTTAGTTGGTAAAGTTCGATGAACACTTACCGCACGTGGGGCTTGGCTTTCAATTCATATTTTCGTTATGTGGATGCGGCACGGGGGTTGTTGTTTTTTTTTTCCATTTGGCCACGGTTCACTTCTTTTTTTTTTTTTTCCGTTGGAATTATTTTGCCTCATCACCAAATGAGTTTTTCCTTTGCTGCATCCTCATTTACTTCAATATTTATTCTTAACCCGAGGAGATCACTGACCAACAAGAGATGGCGCCACAACGCCCAAGAAGAAGCGATAGCAGATGACAGAAGCAGCCCGCGAGAACCACCGAAATGCCCAGCTGACACGGTCCGTGCTAGTTGGAGCAAAATGTCCCCTCGAAGACGGTATAGTAGTAGTACCGAAAGTACTCGGGTTAAGAATAAATATTGAAGTAAATGAGGATGCAGCAAAGGAAAAACTCATTTGGTGATGAGGCAAAATAATTCCAACGGAAAAAAAAAAAGAAGTGAACCGTGGCCAAATAGAAAAAAAAAAAAAACAACCCCGTGCCGCATCCACATAACGAAAATATGAATTGAAAGCCAAGCCCCACGTGCGGTAAGTGTTCATCGAACTTTACCAACTAAAAGTGAAGTAAGTGTTCATCGAACTTTACCAACTAAAAGTGAAGTTCAAAAATGCAAAAATAATTATTTAAATCACAGTAAGTCATGTATAAAGTATTTCCAAGCATCAGGAATATAGTTTGGAATATCATCGTTGCAGCAACTTCTCCGGTGAGTCAGAATCTGAAGAGCTTCTGTAAACAGTAATAAATTCTTATTCTTAGGTATAGTCAGAATAGTAACCTCAGACCATATTGGTTCGAAAGGTTTGCTTAGAAGCAAACGTGACATAGCTGTGGAGCCATTTACCGACTTTAATACTGTATTTGTGTTCCTGCAGTCTGACCTTTCGATTACGAGATGTGGAACCTATGTAGGAAGTATTCCCTTCATCGGGGTCAGAGGACAGGAGAGGGATTCTGTAAATTCCATAATTATCTAATAAATCAGTTCTGTCACGATCGCTACGAACCAACGAACATAATTTACAAGAAAACAACCCAAAGTCAATACCAAAAGGTCTACAGATATTTTTAAGTAGATGTGAAAGTGGCAGCAAAAACGGGATAGAACCTACAAATTTTATGGTTCTAACTTCTCTGGTTAGTGTTGTAGAGTCAAAACGTTGGGATTTTTTAATAAGTTTATTAACAATGTAATCAGAGTACCCAAAGGAATTAGCCAACTCGTAGATTTTCAGGATTTCTTGTTCATAAGTTTGCTTAGTAGAACAGTGAGAACGGGCTCTGTTTACCATAAAACGCAAGGAAGCAAGTTTTTGCCAATGCGGATGATTGAAAGTGGCAGGGATATAATTTTTTTATTGGAGGTTTAACGACCACCGTGAGCAACTTAATGGGCCCGTACCTAATTTAGGGTCACTGGTTCCAGGGAAGGGAGAGAGCCAGTGCCGTAAGACAAACACAACATCCATGCCTGACCGGGATTCGAACCCGGACCCCGTACGGACGATTGATTGATTGATTGATTGGAGGTTTAACGACCACCGTGAGCAACTCAACGGGCTATTAGCAGTCGCCCGTCCCTAATTTAGGGTCACTGGTTCCAGGAAAGGGAGAGAGCCAGTGCCGTAAGACAAACACAACATCCATGCCTCACCGGGATTCGAACCCGGACCCCTTTCGGACTAATGATCAGAGGCCATCGCTTAGACCACTGCGCCACCGGGGCGGCCCCGTACGGACGAATGAGCAGGGATATTTAAAACCAAGGAGGTTATACACTGGCGGAAAGTGAAAAAAGAACACCAAGAAGGAATTGGCGGACAATCATGAAATTTACATATGTTAATGGGGTCGAGTTTACGTAGGTGTGATGTTAATTTCGGGACCAACCGGTGAGCGCTTACGCCACAGCACGGCATAATATGCAAATTATCGTCGGTGGTATTTAAGGAGTACGGCGAAGTGAATGTAATCAGTTGTTGGCGTACGGACACGTGCGAAGACCCTGAAGAAGCTGCAATGCCGGGACGCGTAATTCGCATTTCGACATGCAGTGCGCGATTACGTTCTCTAGACCAATCACACGCTAGCCAGAGATTCAGGATTTCGGTTAAGGGGCGGAGCTAAAAACTGGGGTCACGTGGCTACCTAGTATAACGTTAATAGCCATCATGGAGTCCACGCCGTGTAAAAAGTTGGAAAATGTTTTGCCTCAAACATTCAAGCATACAATAATTGAATATAAGGTAGTTTCTGATGAAAGCTTTATATGTAAACTGCGCGTTGAATTAAAGAACGGCAATGATTTTCAGTTGTGACTTCAGAATTTTGCAGACAATACTCATACCTCCTGGATTGTGAGGAGCACTGTAGCATGCAGTGAAAGATCAAAATTTGTTTTCAACAGAGATTATGTCTGTGAGCCACCCCGATGGCGCAGTGGTCTAAGGCAATGGCCTCTGATCATTCGTCCGAAAGAGGTCCGGGTTCGAATCCCGTGAGGCATGGATGTTGTGTTTGTCGTACGGTACTGGCCCTCTCCCTTCCGTGGAACCAGTGACCCTAAATTAGGGACGGGCGACTGCTTATAGCCCATTGAGTTGCTCACGGTGGTCGTTAAACCTCAAAAAACAAACAAAAAATTATGTCTGTCAGCCTTCAGGACATGGAAAATATAAAAAGGTAAGGGTTCGGTATTTACTAAACAAAATTATGAAAAAAATTATAAATAAAAAGTAAATAATAAATAAAAATATATAATAACAAATAATAATATCTGTTTCTTTTTTACAAGGATGAAGAAAAATAAGAATAAATAAAAAGTAAATAATAAAAATTAAAAAGTAAATAAGAACAGTAAGTAAAAAGTAAATAATAAATAATAACAGTAAATAAGCCGCCCCGGTGGCGCAGTGTCTAAGGCGTTGGCCTCTGATCATTCGTCCGTAAGGGGTCCGGGTTCGAATCCCGGTCAGGCATGGATGTTGTGTTTGTCTTACGGCACTGGCTCTCTCCCTTCCCTGGAACCAGTGACCCTAAATTAGGGACGGGCGACTGCTTATAGCCCATTGAGTTGCTCACGGTGGTCGTTAAACCTCAAAAAAAAAAAATAACAGTAAATAAAAAGTAAATAATAAAAATTAAAAAGTAAATAAGAAGAGTAAATAAAAAGTAAATAATAACAGTAAATAAAAAGTAAATAATAATAAATAAAAATATATAATAACAAATAATAATAATAATATCTTTTTTTTTTTACAAGGATGAAGAGCTGACAAAGAAAAATAAAAACTGCAAAGCAAGTTTATCCATAAGAATAAAACGGGATAGTAAAGATGTTCGCTACAGAGATGCATATGTTAAAGAAAGCCTCGGTACAGTGCCTAGAAGAATTAGTGTGTCGTGCTCGCTGAAAAACTTGCTGCCCGCATTCATGAAAGCGGTAGATGGCGCTGCCATCGGATGTCACGTCGCTTTTCAGGGAGAAAGGACGACGAAAAAGCACATCTTTCTATGACACACACCCAGCTCGCCAGTATTATGTGTACTCCTTGAACGATATTTTATAAGCAGTAAACTTAAGTATATACAAAATAATCGACACACCTCTTTCACCCCCACCCCCCCCAAAAAAGAACGAAAGGGGTGCTCAAGATTAATTAATAAGGGTATCGTAGTTTAAGTTAAGCTTTGCATTGTGCTAACGTCAACATTAATGTTAGATATTTCGGAAGTTTTAGAGTCATACATGGGTTACATTATGCAAAAACACTGGAGATCAATATGCAGTTTACAATCACTGAAACATCAACCTTACAGTATAAAGTAAAAATTAAAAAAAAAAGAAAATGTTTTGCCCCTCAAAACGTTACCGGAAAAAAAAGGGGGAAATATTTTCTTAATGAGACATCCGCTTTATAAGTTGCATTCCAATAATGTCTTAAAATTCAGTAACCTAAAAACTTTATAAATTATTTAATAATGTACTTCATTTTTCAGCAATGAGTGACTAAATTTCTTGGTAAGAACATGGGATCAAAATAAATATTGAAACTTTCCATTTAGTTGGCTTTGAAAAGAAGCCTTTTAATGAGTTGAAAATAGAATACAAAAAATGCGATTACTATTTTTAAAATTGGTCTATTTTCTAATAATATACTAACTGTAATCCATTTATAAAAATCATTCCTAAAAAAACTTTGCCTGTGATACGATAAACAAAATGAATCATACTGGACAGAAGTAAATATACAAAAACTGAATGTATATGCTGACATTCTTTTAAAGAAAAATAATTATAACATTTTTCTTTACTTTTCTTTACCTTATAATAATTATGTGATTAGATTTGCTATTCTAATGGGTTTGCAGTGAACAGAGGAAAAATATTTTGCACCTTAAGTAAAAAGTTTAATAAGGTAAAAATTAAGAAGTGGGTGTTCATGGAGTCTGTCTAAAGGGTATAATTCTATGCAGTTCCTGTAAACTATTTTTACTCTTAAAATAAGGAAATTATTAATGTAGCATACACACAGGCGTAACGTGGGGAAGGCACAGCAGGGCATGTCCCACCTCCCCTTAAAAATTGGAAAAACTAATTAGTCGTTCGCCTTTTAAATGTCTTTTAAATTTGGGAAAATAGTAGGTATGGCGTCAGGCTTGAGTAATGGTTTGTCTCGGCATGTTAGAACTTCCTTACCTTGAATAGTGGAACAATAATGCATCTCCATGAATTTAGATTCAAAGTGCAAGGCACATACAACACAACTTTCATCAAGTTTCTTATCAGCTCTGGGAATTGCCTTATCCCATTTGCTCAACATATCAGGAATTTTGGGGACAGCAAAGAGTAATATTTTATTTTTGCAGGATTTATAGCCAGTATTACATCCTGGCACAAAACAGCTGCTTTGCCTTTTCCGTTTTCTATGTTTGTTATTATTTGCTAATGCAGAATTTCTCAGTCCTTTCATAGCTGACATTATTTCCCTATGATCTTATAACTGTTGCAGTCGATTTCAGTACAGCGCTTAAGTTTAACCACACAGTAAGTTTAACGCGTGACAGCCAATACTTGATCAACTTCTACATCTTCACGAATAAAAAGTTACTAACTTCGGAAATAAATTTCGTTATAAACAATCCACAGTTGAATAAAACTAGCACACTAACACCCGAATAAGCCTATTGCGTTTCAGTGATCAAATGTTGAATTACCTTGTGTATTACTGTTATGATCGAGCTACAACGAATTAGCAAAGATACTGCCAAAAAGATTTTCCTCCACTAACCTTTGTTTTGTGAAAATTTGAAGTTTCGTAAGGCAGCAAATCCTTGGCAAACAAACTTCCCACCATTGAATAGCATGAAGCCGATGAAGTATCCTAACGTA
The DNA here is from genome assembly GCA_039090855.1 of Macrothele yani. Lineage (NCBI taxonomy): Eukaryota > Metazoa > Arthropoda > Arachnida > Araneae > Macrothelidae > Macrothele > Macrothele yani. Next base: position 95,826,511 of record CM077009.1, on the reverse strand, counting down.
ACTTCCGTTGCCAGCGCCCTCTGTCATTTCATGACGATTGGTCACAAAACCGTGAGGGACATCTTATGGAGCACGTCACACTAATTCTTCTAGGCCCTGTAGCCAAAGAATATCTAACTGATAAGAAGGTAAGGCTCAGCGAGACGTAACTAGCGCCACTATATTATGCGGCAAAGAATTACTACACAGAAGCCAACATTACAGGCTGATGCCGCAGGATGCCGAGCAGACTGAGTTAGACTGAGCATGCGTGTTTGTGTTCAAAGAATATAAACGCTTGTTTGTGTTGGCGTTCTATTCAAAGGTTTTGTTGTTCTCATCTAGATCTGCGTTTATATTACAGCCATGAAATACACCCACTCCATTCCGATGAATAACAATTCATGGAATGGAGTGGATGAATAACAAGAACAAATTTGAAACCGTTTGAAACAAATATCCTGGAAAACCATTAAAACAACGTTTGCTGAAAAAAAAAAGCTATCGTTACGTTGAAAAAATTAATTTATCAATTATATGAAACTGACTTTTATGAAAAATACCTCGTAATATTGTAAAATGAAAGAGGGAAGCATTCGATTACACATTGCATACCAAAGAGACAGCTTTAAGGATGCACTCGAACGTGAGGAATTAGTCCGGTCGGTAGAGAGCTCAGCTGTCACGCCAACGGCCCAGGTTCGAACCTACTCAGATACGAACGAATGTTTTTCAGATCTGTTGAGAAAATTTCCCCAGCGCAGTGCGTTTAATTTACAAACTTCGGAAGGGTAGAAAAAAAAAATTGTAGCTTTGGGAAACTGCGGTTGTCTTTGCTTTTTTTTTTTTTCTTTTTTATTATTATGGCTACTACTGGGAAATTGGCGGACAGTGCTGGCCCAGCAAGACTGTTTTTGCTGGGTACCTAATGTTTACGTTTTGTGGGAACCCATTCCTTTGTTTTGCTACTGAAGCTTAGCTTCCTTTCCGTGAAATAGGCTTCCCGTCCCGTGTCTCCTAACGCTTTTTGCGCCTGAATGTTAACTTTCCCGCAGAGCATCTGCTGCCGCATTACATGGTGGCGCTGCTGTCGCCTGTTTTACATTATCTCTACGAGAGTTGAGCTTCACGCGAAGCTTTTATATTCTTTGCTGTAGCCTCGGTGCTATCATAGAAGTAAATCATAACCACAGCCATTTAGTAGAAAATGCTGAAGCTTGGACTTGGCTTAGAAGGAGTGATGAAACCAGGGATATTTTTCTCAATTATTTTAATAAAGGTAAGCAGCATTATTATTGATGTTGTGTCATAGATTCTTTTTTTACTAATAATACTGAAATTTTACTGTGAAGGATTTCACGCAAGAACGTTTTTCTGTGACACAGAGTAATACGACAAGTGAAACAATTCTCTTTGCACGGAGCAGGTGATGATCATTGCATGGGAAGCTTGCGTGCCCCCTAGCTTGATATTATTTTTTTCCAGAATTTTTTATTTCCTGCATCTTTAAATTAACTACTAACATTAAGCAGATGGGCCCAGGGTAGAGATTCTTACTTATACACAAGCTTCACCCCCATAAATAGTGCTCGGTGAGAACTACTAACCAACTAATCCCCTAATAGCTACATTTTTTTTTCAGTTTTAAAAAGACAAAAATTGGTTGTATTACACATAAAGAAACTTCAAAAAATTAAATTCGGGAAAGAAAAAAGAAAGTGTTTTTTTCTCCTCTGACACAGAAAAAAATGTAAAATCCAGTAAATGAAGGAAGTACTAGATTTTTTTATAGATTGAGGGGGAGGGGGGGGGGAGAGTAAAAAAACTGAATTCAGTTTAGCAGTTTCCTTTGCTGAGATATGAAGATCCAATTTTGATTGATGGCCAGTGACTGGGCAAGGGGGAGATCCACTAATCTTTATTTTAACAGGTTAAAATCTGTAATATATATATACTATATTCTATGGGTTCATAGGTTTGCTTCTATTTCCATGTGTTTCTTACGCTGGATTGTTTTGGTTAACTACCTTAAAAATCAGAATAAAAATCCAGGGAGCTGTAACATATACTGGAAGAAACTTCAGTTCATGATCGTTAAATAACTGTTTGCAGAATTTGAATCGGCACAGTAGTTTGGATTTTACGAGCCACTATATTTGTAAGGGATGTAAGGTCAGGTGATGCGTAACATCACAGCCTCTCCTTAACAAATGTCAACCCCGCCTTCTCGTGGTACATCCTGTTCCCACTAAAGGGGCTCTGACGACCGCCAATAGCGGTATAACTATACCATCGGGATTAGAGGAAATGCTATCCCACACTCACCAACCCGCTTGGCCAGCGTGGTGAGTTATGGCCAAACCCCTCCAAAATGACTCCACAACTTAAATCTTGGCCCTCAGTCTCCGGCAGCTGGAATGTACCTGGCCAAGGCAGCGGCCAGTGCGACATGAAGGCAGAGGGTGCTAAGAATCCCCGGAGGACCGGACTAGGCTGCCATCTGATGCTGACTTTGGCTACGTACAACGGACGCTCCCTATCTTCTGATTCAAGGCTTCTTGAATTGGAAGAGGAACTACAAAGGATCAAGTGGGACATCGTGGGGCTAAGTGAGGTAAGGAGAAAAGGAGAAGATCTCATTGAACTGAAAAGTGGACATCTCTTCTACTATCGTGGGACAGATACTGGCAGAACTAGTGGTGTTGGATTTATAATAAACAAGAAACTGAAGGATAAAGTTGTAGAAGTTGAAAGTTCCTCTGACAGAGCTGCACGACTCGTTATCCAACTCTCGAGAAGATACCAGGCTCAGATTATTCAAACTTATGCACCCACCACAAGTCATGCTGAAGAAGAAATTGAAGAATTTTATGAGGAAATTCATCATCTAAATAATAAAGGTAAGCAGCACTTGAAGATAATTATGGGAGATTTCAATGCAAAAATAGGACAACGGCAACAGAATGAAACTTCAGTAGGTAAATTCGGTCACAGCAACAGAAACCAGCGTGGAAATACTCTCGTTGAGTTTGCAGAGGCAGAAGGGTTTTTCATCTTGAACTCCTTTTTCAAGAAAAAGCCACACAGGAAATGGACATGGAGACATCCAAATGGGACGACAAGTGAAATTGATTTTATTATGTGTAACAAAAAATTCGTCATAGAAGACTGCAGTGTGCTAAACAAGTTCAACACAGGTAGTGACCATAGATTGGTGAGATGTAAGATGCACCTCAACACTAAACTCGAACGTAGCAAGCTCATAAGACAAACAAAATGTATTGACATAACCAACCTTAAAAAAACACCATAATACCTTCAAATTGGAACTGAAGAACAGATTCTCTGCTTTAGAAGGCCTAACATCGGAAGAAGTGGATATTTCTGAAGTTAACAGAAAAGTAACCAAAGCTCTTATGGAAACAGCAACAAAATTAGCTGGGTCTAAGAACAAATTGCATGTGAACAAATTATCAGGAAAAACCAAAATGTTGATGCAAAAAAAGAAGAGTGATGAGGACAACTAAAGAAGATGTGACTTCCAAAGTGGAATATATAGAGCTATGCAAGACAGTACGAAAAAGTATCACTGAAGACGTAAGGAAATTCAACTGTGAACTAGTAAGGAAAGCAATTGAAAACAACCAAAGCCTAAAGATAGCAAAGGGACATCTCAGTAAGGGGAAAAAACAGATTATGGCACTGAGAAAAGAAGATGGTTCTGTAACAAGAAATAGAGGCGAAATTTTGACAAGAGTGAAAGATTTCTACTCCAAATTATATGAAAGGGATGATACATGTACTCCAGACATCATGAAAGGTACCAGTACCAGAGTTCTTCCAGTCCTTCCAGCAGAAGTTGCACATGCAATCAAGAACATGAAGCGGGGAAAAGCGCCAGGAGAAGATGGACATACTATAGACATCATACAAGAAGCAAGTGGAGAAATCGAAACAGTACTCGCCCAAATTTTCACTCGATGCCTTAATGAAGGGAAAATTCCTGAGGATTGGAACAACGCTACAATGATCTTGCTACATAAAAAAGGTGACATTGAGGATCTCAGGAACTACAGACCTATCAGCCTCCTATCAGTGGTTTATAAAATCTTCACTAAAGTTCTTTCACACCGCTTGAAGGTGACACTGGACATGGCTCAACCGAGAGAACAAGTTGGGTTCAGGAGTGGCTACAGCACAATAGATCATATCCACGTACTGAGAGAACTAATTGCAAGAGCGAGGGAATATGAGCTTCCATTGTGCATGGCTTTTATCGATTTATGAAAAAGCCTTTGATTCGGTGAAATCATCAGCAGTTGCAATGGCTCTGAAATCCTGCGGTATTGAAGATGCATACATTAATATTATTAATAACATCTATGAAAATGCAAGTGCAAAGATTCGGCTGTTTGAAAATACAACACACATAAAAATTGGAAAAGGAGTGAGACAAGGTGACGCCATATCTCCGAAGCTCTTTAATGCCACATTGGAAAATGTCTTTCAATCACTGAACTGGGAAAACAAAGGGATAAAGATTAATGGAGATTATCTAACCCACCTTCGTTTTGCTGATGACATAGTCATTTTTGCAACTACCCCATCAGAGCTACAGAGTATGATCCAGGAACTTGCTGACAAGAGTAAAGAAGTGGGATTAAAAATGAACTTTCAGAAGACAAAAGTGATGTACAATGCTTTTACAAGAAATGAAGATTTATCGATTGATGGAGAAAAGCTGGAGATAACAGACACGTACGTTTATCTTGGACAGCAGATATCAAGTGAGGGTCACATTGGTGAAGAAATTAATCGGCGTACAAAACTTGCCTGGAGAGCTTTTGAAAGAAACAGCATAATTTTCAAGAGCAATGTGCCATTATGTCTTAAAAGAAAAGTGTTTGATCAATGCATCCTTCCAGTGGATCCGAAAAATGACAAGGGTGGAAGACATCACGATCAGAGTTAAATCCCTGAAATGGCAATGGGCTGGACATACTGCTAGAAGGACAGACCATCGATGGACAGCCGAAATTTTAGATTGGATTCCAAGGGACAGGAAAAGACCCAGAAGATGACCACATGGAAGATGGGTGGATGAAATTCGAAAGTATGCGGGAGTGACATGGAGGAGACTGGCACAAGACAGACCGTTGTGAAGGAAACTTGGGGAGACCTTTGTCCAGCAGTGGATTGATAATGGTTGACAATGATGATGATGATGATATTTGTAAACAAATCGCCGGTTCTTCGCGTTTTTCAGTGTTTTCGCTTACACTGCAGGCAATATGCATCTCATTTAAATTTTAAACAACTGGAAACATTCTGGCTGGACGGTATACGTAAATACAAGTGAAGCTAAACACCATACCACTTCAATAAAATACGTGCAGATTGTTATTGATGTTGCAACACCAGCTAGAAATAGAAATGAGCCGAACAAACTTTGAGTAGCACGCTCCCGAAGGGTTCTGCTCTTGTACCAGTGCAAATGGCCGACAACGACTGGCGGCTGATGGAGGATAAAAAGCAACGGCTTCGTCAACTTTACGTGGTGCTTAAGCGCGCCTCTTGTTGTATTCTAACCTCCTTGGAGATACCTATGAACAACAAACGGTGTCAAAACAAAAATATCACCATTCCAAAATACGTTAGGGCTAATCAGCCACCACCTGAAAATAGTGGGTAGCTGGGTCATACTAGGTAGTCACGTGACCCCAGTTTCTAGCTCCGCCCCTTAACCGAAATCCTGAATCTCTGGCTAGGGTGATCATGATCATGATCATATGTAGAGTATTTTAGGAAGGAAGTGTCTGACCCCAGATCTTTAACAACCCTTAGAAATAGGAAACTAGGAGATTTGGGCTAGAGCGCCCGATAGGAAAGTGACACGGAAGCGAAGTAGAAAGGAGGAGGAAGACGCCCATATTTATTACCGGGGGCCAGTACCCGGGGTCCGACGGCTTAACGTGCCCATCCAACGCACGGCGGGTATTTAGTGGATCGAGCGTTCGTACATGCCTGGGATCGAACCTGAGGCTCTTCCCGTGGCAGTCACGAACGTTGCCCACTCGGCCACCCGTGGCCCTCTGGCTAGCGTGTGATTGGTCTAGAGAACGTAATCGCGCATTGCATGTCGAAATGCAAATTACGCTGCCGGGACATGGAAGACGTGTACGATTTCAGCAGTTATCGGAATTTGAGTGAGGTCGTCCAGTCGGACTCCGCGAGGCCGGGTGGCAGGGGCTGCTCCTGCTTTGGGGCTATGGGGCTGCAGCCCCCTACCCAAAGCAGTTTTTTTTCATGCCGTACCAAGAAAGAGAAGTTTTGTGAACACCGCTGTAAGTTTTCCCAGCATAATGCCACGACTTCAGTTTTCTAAACTCAAATGGAAGTTTTCCCTGCATAACACCACTGGGAGCGGGAAGAACGTCACGGACTGTGCTTCTTGCAGCCCTGACGGCTATTGAAACCAACTCATGTGGGAAACTCTGCCTATTCCCACATCAGTTCGTTTCCTTTGAATAAAACTTCCCCGGGGACTGCATTCATGGCAGCTCTCGCTAGCAGCGTTGCTCGCGAATGCAGTCTTTCGTTGGGTGGGAATGCATCGCCGGGCCTGTGTGCTTTGTTGATTAATACGGTTCTTGTGCTTCCGAATAAGACATAAAATTGGGGAATGAATTAAAAATAATGACGAATGTTGAAATAAAGTATTAAATAAAGTACGTTTGAACGTATTACTCAACCTGGTTTTATTATTCTTCCAATTTTTGGTTTGTTCCTGCTTTTATTCAACTTAATAATTCTAACAACAATGTTGCTCCCATCTAATAACAAATACTCAGTGTGCCGGAATGCCGGGACTTTTCAAAAAAAGTTTTATTTATATTTTCTCTTCTGGTCAAAATGGGCATGTGAACAAATTGCGATTAAAAATAGAGTTCAGTATTGGATAAATTGAAAAAAAAAGAGAGAGAAATACTAATTTCTGCAGCGAAATACTTGCACAAAATTGATTTCTTCACTTACCAAGCACAGCGAAATTTTCGCTTTTAAACTCGCGTAAATTTTTATTCACCAAAAATCATTAAAGTCACTCACTGGATACATTTTATTTTTCTGCTGCATCCCCCCTCCCAAAAATCAGTTGCGCATTTCAATTGAGGTAGTGTACTTAATTACTTTGAAAAGAACGTTTAATCAGATATCATTGTTTAGAAAATTTACGAAGTTGGTAAATTTTGGAAAACAAATTTTTCTACACTAAATTGTTATCATGATGGCTTCAGAATTAAAACTGGACTGAATATGTTTGCAATCCGTTTTTATTAAAGAGAATGTTGGTGTGTGAGTATCGCAATAACAACTAGTCGCGAAATTCTGGAAGACCCTTCAAAATTCCACAAAATGTTTTTCATCGCCGTTCAAGTTGCAGTGGTCGGTATCAAATCGAAGTTTCAAAGGGAGTGTATCAAAAGAAAAAATATATATTGTCATATTTCTAGGAGTCACAATGAGACACTTGAGAACGTGTAACGCGTACATGACCTTGAGTGTGTCTTCGGTACCACTGGCACGCGCATTAATTTTTTTGTCCTTATATATATATATACGTACAGTATATGCATGTATATACAATTTGCAACCACCATCAATCCACTGCTAGATGAAAGTCTCCAAGTTTCTTTTTCCACAACAGTCTGCCTTCAGTCAGTTTTTTTCATGCTTTCGAATTTCATGTACCCATCTCCCTCTTGTCATCGTCTGGATATTGTTTTTTCCCTTGATATCCAGTTCAATATTTCAACTCTCCGTCTGTGGTTCTATCTTCTAGCAATATGTCCATCCCATTGCAATTTCAGGAATTTTGACCATGTCTTCCACTCTTGCCATTTTCCCGATCCACGAGTTCCTATTTGTATCGTTCCAGGAAACATCAAACATGCATCTCTACAAGCTTCTTTCAGTTGTGTGCAACGTCTGTCTGTCTATTTCAGTTGAGGTCCATGTCTGTGCTTCATGCGTAAGAACTGGAAGGATGCACTGATTAATCAGTTTCTTTTTAAGAAATAATGAATCCGACGAAGTTTTATAGGTCGATTATTTTCTTCATAAATGTGACAATGTGGCCATCGCTTAATATCTGTTGCCTAATTTAGGTATCGGTACATTTACATATTCCCCATCAATCGCTAAATATAAAATCTAAATATTAATTTTTTGTAAAAAAAAGCACTTTCGATCAGTATATATATATATTATTGTTATTATTATTATTATTATTATTAAACAGACAGCGTCAGCACAGGCGCAGTAACTTAACTTTTGAAGTGGTATCGTGATATCTACAAATTGAGGTGCAGCCCCCCCAACTCAGCTTACCACGAGCCGCCACTGCCGGGTGGTCGTATCGTCGTATTGCGGAGCGAATTGGACGGGAAGTATCGCTGGTGGTACGATGGTGGCGTAGATGGTCCGAGGAACATTTCCACACGAGAAGACGTGGAACCGGGAGTCAAAGACGGACCGATCGACGCATAAGAAGAGCGGCGTTGTCAAGCAGAACATCCACTGCAACGCAAATCTGAGCTGCCGTTGCACCTGATGTGACTGTGCGAACAATCCGCAACCGTCTACTGGATGCAGGACTAAGTGCACGTGTGCCTCTGGCATGTGTACCTCTGACTCCAGCCTACCGTCAGGAACGGCTGCAGTGGTGTCGTCAACGTCTGCACTGGAGAACGCAATGGCGATCTGTCGTGTTCAGCGATGAAAGCAAATTCTGCTTGGGAGCCTCCGATAGCCGTATACGTGTTCGCAGACGCACAGGGGAGCGTCTCCACCCTTCTTGCATCCGCCAGCGACACACAGGGCCTACACCTGGTCTCCTGGTGTGGGGAGTGATCAGCTATCACTCCCATACACAACCAGTGTTTGTACCGGGTACGTTAAACAGCACCTCCTACATCAACAACATCATTCAGCCCGTTGTTGTGCCATTTGTAAGGTCGGTCCATCGTGGCGTTTTCCAGCAAGATAACGCACGCCCACACACGGCACGTGCAACGCAACATGCACTTCAGGGTGTGAGACAACTTCCATGGTCTGCATGTTAACCGGATTTGTCCCCCATTGAGCACGTGTGGGATTTTATGGGACAACGACTTATCCGGTCTCCACGGCCAGCCACGACCATCCCCGAGGTTGAGGATGCTTGACGTCCAGGTTGAGGATGCTTGGAACTCAATACCCCAAACTTACATCCAACATCTGTACGACAGACTCCATGCCAGAATTGTACAGTGTGATGCAGTTCATGGCGGTTCAACCTCGTACTAACCATGTTACATGGAAATGTTATTTTTCAGTTTAACAGCAAATACATCTGTATTTTGCCATAATGTTTTGATCACGTTATCCTCTGTATTCTTTTTTTTTTTTTTTTTGAATGGAGGTTTAACGACCACCGTGAGCAACTCAATGGGCTATAAGCAGTCGCCCGTCCCTAATTTTAGGGTCACTGGTTCCAGGGAAGGGAGAGAGCCAGTGCCGTAAGACAAACACAACATCCATGCCTCACCGGGATTCGAACCCGGACCCCTTTCGGACGAATGGTCAGAGGCCAACGCCTTAGACCACTGCGCCACCGGGGCGGCATCCTCTGTATTCCTTTAATATGCTGTATAAATTTCGTTGGTATCAGACGTCTCCTTCTTGGTGTTCTTTTTCACTTTCCGCCAGTGTATTACTGGAGACACCACTGGATCTACCGCACCGGTGGCGCAGTGGTCTAAGCGATGGCCTCTGATCATTCGTCCGAACGGGTTCCGGGTTCGAATCCCGATGAGGCATGGATGTTGTGTTTGTCTTACGGCACTGGTTCTCTCCCCTCCCTGGAACCAGTGACCCTAAATTAGGGACGGGCGACTGCTTATAGCCCATTGAGTTGCTCACGGTGGGAGATAAAACCCCAATCAAAAAAAAAGAACACCACTAGCTCTGCCGCTATAGGTCACAGCTAATCTGTGGCGTGACGTCACAAGCAGGCAAAAGCGAACTAAATAATGCCGTTGATAAAACAGTAGGCCGCCCCGGTGGCGCAGTGGTCTAAGGCGCTGGCCTATGATCATTCGTCTGAACGGGGTCTGGGTTCGAATCCCGGTCAGGCATGGATGTTGTGTTTGTCTTACGGCACTGGCTCTCTCCCTTCCCTGGAACCAGTGACCCTAAATTAGGGACGGGCGACTGCTTATAGCCCATTGAGTTGCTCATGGTGGTCGTTAAACCTCCAATATCGCCGCCCCGGTGGCGTAGTGGTCTAAGGCGTTGGCCTCTGATCATTCGTCCGTAAGGGGTCCGGGTTCGAATCCCGGTGAGGCATGGATGTTGTGTTTGTCTTACGGCACTGGCTCTCTCCCTTCCCTGGAACCAGTGACCCTAAATTAGGGACGGGCGACTGCTTATAGCCCATTGAGTTGCTCACGGTGGTCGTTAAACCTCCAATTAAAAAAAAAAAAAAAAAAAAAAAAAAAAAAACCTCCAATAAAAAAAAATAAAAAAAAATAAAACAGTAGCTTGTGTATCATTGATAAAGATTATTGAATTAGTCATTTTATCTGTTTATACGCTTAGAAGCTTTTGTTCCATTGATTTCAAAGCAGCTTCTTTACTGCGGCTGCGTCGTGCCTGCTCATGACGTCATTTGCAGCACGGACGGTGACTTATGGCGGCCAACGCTGCGTGGATCAATGAGGTTAGAATACGTGGATAGGAGTGGTGTCTCCAGTAATATAACCTCCTTGATTAAAACCTGAGAGGTAGATTTCCGAAAAACTGAAGTAACCAAATTTGTGGTACGATCACGGGTGAGCAGGATGTCTAAAAACGGCAAAGTAAAATCCATTTCAGTTTCAACTGAAAATTTAATAGAGACAAATTTTGACGAAAAACTATTAACTAAATCCTGTAAGTCCGACGTTGATCCCTGCCAAAAAATTAAAATATCATCAACGTGTCAAATATAAAGGAGTGGTTTAATAGGGAAGGTGTTCAGCACCTCGTTTTCCAATTGCTGTAGGAGAATTTCAGCAAGAAGGGGCGATAGTGGAGAACCCATTGTGGCTCCTTCCAACTGCTTATAAATAACATCGTTAAAATGAAAATACGTCCTATTATAAACAAGTTGTAGAGCATAAATTATGCTTTAGCGTTAGGGGCAGAAAAAGTTTTGGAAGCCAAGAGTTTGGAAAGAATCAAATTATGAACAGTGGGAACAGGAATATTAGGAAACAATGATATGACATCAAATGAGACCATCGTAAATGGAACCAGAATAGGTTGAATAAAGTGAATAGAAGATAAAGCCTGGGTGGAACTGGAGATAGAGTAACGTGAAAGTGAGATGATTCAATAATTTGTCACGAGTACACTCAAGAAGGCGAGTTTGGGAAGAATTGGTGGTCAGGACGAATTGGGTGGTCAGGTTTGTGTAATTTTAGCTTTCCAAACAAAGCAGGGAGGTGGGGCCCAGAGGGGGTGGGTGGGTGTAAACCTTTAATAATGTCAGGAGGTAAGTCTGGAAAGGATTTTAGGTTATTAATTGCAGTGATCGTGGCAGAAGTTGGGTCTCGAGGGCAAATGGAGTGTGGGATTTGTTCAATAGCCTCCAACATTTTTTGATTGTACACCTCCGTATTGATGATGATAATTTGTGAGCTTTTATCTGAAGAAATAATAGAGATGTCTTTATTGTTGCGAAGTTCTCGTAGACCTGTAACTTCTTCACGGAATTGATATGTGATCTTTGTAGCTGAAACCTTTGTTTGCTATTACGGACAACATCAGCAACCTTAAAACGAGTAGGTTTTTGCACATTTTTAGGTAAGGCACGTATAATAGTTTCAATTTTAGAGATAAGGCTAAAGTTATCAATATGTGAAGTCTGAAAATCATATTTTGGTCCCTTATCAGGTGCCGATTTTTGAGCTGTAGAGAGGGAAATCCTACTTAAATGTTTTTTTTGATTGGAGGTTTAACGACCGCCGTGAGCAACTCAATGGGCTATAAGCAGTCGCCCGTCCCTAATTTAGGGTCACTGGTTCCAGGGAAGGGAGAGAGCCAGTGCCGTAAGACAAACACAACATCCATGCCTCACCGGGATTCGAACCCGGACCCCTTACGGACGAATGATCAGAGGCCAACGCCTTAGACCACTGCGCCACCGGGGCGGCCTACTTAAATTTAGATATGTACAAGAAGGTTGTGATTTATGGCCGTAAAGCTGTCCAGGAGAATTGGGCTTATAATAGGTTTTTTTTTATTGGAGGTTTAACGACCACCGTGAGCAACTCAATGGGCTATAAGCAGTCGCCCGTCCCTAATTTAGGGTCACTGGTTCCAGGGAAGGGAGAGAGCCAGTGCCGTAAGACAATTACAACATCCATGCCTGACCGGGATTCGAACCCGGACCCCTTACGGACGAATGATCAGAGGCCATCGCTTTGACCACTGCGCCACCGGGGCGGCAATAGGTATTGTCAGCCACCAAGTTACGCAATTTAGCCACATGGGTAACCTGAAGTTTTCCTTTAAGTGACAGACAAGTAGCCAATATAATAATAAGAGCCCTAGTAAGAAGAATTGGTATACATCGCATTGCTGAAAATTTTCACCCGTCTAAAGGAGTTAATGCTTCGAAAGATCATTTTTTCGAGCAAATCGTTTGGAGTATAAATCATATTGGTGAGGCTTTTCCCCGTCTGAATGAGTAAATGCTTCTTTTTTTTTTTTTTGATTGAAGGTTGAACAACCACCGTGAGCAACTCAATGGGCTATAAGCAGTCACCCGTCCCTAATTTAGGGTCACTGGTGCCAGGGAAAGGAGAGAACCAGTGCCGTAAGACAAACACAACATCCATGCCACACCAGGATTCGAAACCGGACCCCTTTCGGACGAATAATCAGAGGCTATCGCTTAGACCACTGCGCCACCGGGGCGGCTAAATGCTTCGAAAGATCCCTTTTTCGAGTAAATTGCTTAAAGCATACATCACGGTGGTAAGGCTTTTTACCTGTGTGCATAAGCATATGCTCCGAAAGACGACTTTTCCGAGTTTCTATTATTGGGAACCTCAACGAACTATAGGGGGCGCTGCGCAAACGTAAACAAACTTCTCTAGTACGGGTAACGTCGCACGTGTTTCCATAAAGTCGAATGTTAGAATGGCTGGTTTGTCGCTTTCAATCCTTGAAATAATGAAATTTGTGGACGCTTCCAAAAATTCCAGATGCATTAAAGAAGGGGAAGTGATTGTTAATGTAGGCCATATAATTTCTTGTGGAATTAAGAAGGCCGCCCCGGTGGCGCAGTGGTCTAAGCGACGGCCTCTGATCATTCGTCCAAAAGGGGTCCGGGTTCGAATCCCGGTGAGGCATGGATGTTGTGTTTGTCTTACGGCAATGGTTCTCTCTTTCCCTGGAACCAGTGACCCTAAATTAGGGACGGGCGACTGCTTATAGCCCATTGAGTTGCTCATGGTGGTCGTTAAACCTATAATCAAAAAAAAAAAAAAATTAAGAAGGAAAATGGAAGAGAAATTCTCAAAGTTTCGCACTGCATTCAGTCCACGGCAATAACGTCGTCGCCTCACTCCATCAACGGTGTTTTAGATACAAGTAACAGTGAAATTTCTATAAAGTCATTTGAGTGATCTTGTAAAGCGGGCAGAAGTGGAACGTGTAAGCACTGTGTAGCAATAATGCTTTACTGTAACAGGTAATTTTTATTTTTACATTTTAAGGCAAGTGATATAGTAATACCGACAGTGATGTTCTAATCCGGATTACTATTAAAAGCTGACATTTCGTTTCACTCGACGTTTCCCAGGACCCATTTTCAAAATTGTCAAGAATAACTTTTGTAAGTTTTGAACATTCTGTTACTAAAAGTGTTTGTGAATTGGTAATTGTTGATGATCATTGGGTTCTGCGTTTTTGAACCGATGACCGTTGACAGAACATTGCAAATCTTGTTCCATAATGAAGTTTAAATTTATACGGATAACAGCAATTATTTGTTTTCAAGATTATGTAGAAATGCGGATTTTTTAATTACTACTATGCAATAAAAGCATGCTGCCGTGTTTATTATTTATTCAAAGACGTTACTAGGTTAGTAGCATTTCACTGGAAGGATTTCAAACGCAAGGCACAAACGTTTATACTAACTTGTGAAAAACATAGCCGAAACCTTGGGAACGACATTGCGGGACACAACAATATGATTTGTTCTTCTTCACGGAATTCTCCATTATACAACTCTCTAATTCCAGAATGAATGCAAAAATACACCAAACTACGACAACTGAACGTAATGAGCGATCTACCAACAGCCAAGCATTGAGCCAAAAACGTTACCCGTACTACAGTAATTCATCCTTTTGCCGCTAGAGAGAGAGCGGACCGCTGAGGTTGCCAATAGTTTTTTCCTCTGTTAGCACAACAAAATTTCATACTGTTCAGTGCCATTCTGTCAATCAAAATGGGAAGTTAGGCTGGTCATATCTAAATTGACTTTTTTTTTTTTTTTTTTTTTTGATTGGAGGTTTAACGACCACCGTGAGCAACTCAATGGGCTATAAGCAGTTGCCCGTCCCTAATTTAGGGCCACTGGTTCCAGGGAAGGGAGAGAGTCAGTGCCGTAAGACAAACACAACATCCATGCCTGACGGGATTCGAACCCGGACCCCTTACGGATGAATGATCAGAGGCCAGCGCCTTAGACTACTGCGCCACCGGTGCGGCTAAATTGACTTCATACACGTGCTTTACTACTAAATTGCTCTTCGGAAATTAAAAGATTTCATATTAAATATTTCTCCGTTGCTTACCTGTGAAAAGTAACTCCGGGAGGTGGTAGCCCGCAATTGTTGTGACATTCGTAAGCACAACAACATACCATTTCTAAAAAAAATAACTTTAAATTTTTAAAATCAAACTTCTCAGGTACTTAACCCAATGGCTCAAAACCACCATCAGAGGCTTAAGATGGCCGTCACCCCGTCAGAGTCGTCTGCTAAGAAAGCTTCATGTTTGTGACGTCATACTTTCTCCCTTATTCCTACCTCCATGGGTTGTTCCTGGTTCATTCGATAAATTTGTTTTCGACGAATTCGTTTTCGGTGAATTCTCCTGCTGCCCCCCTCCTATTGAAAGACGGTAGCTTTGAGTTGCGTGATCGTTGAATGTTGCTCTGGCTATTATCATCCAAAAATTATATGTCCATGTACAGTGATATGTATGTATTTTGCTGATTGAAAGGGACCAATCTTGTGGGAAAAGTTTAAAGGATTCGCGGTTTTGGAGAATATTTGTTGATTCTGTATGATTGCGTCATTTGCACAGGATTAGGGAGTTCGTTTTCAATGAAGAGGATTAGAAAGTTTCAATGTAAGTTTGACATATGTTTCTAAATTATTTTACTAAATTTTTGTATTCGGAGAAACGGTTTCATGTGCCTCTCTATTAAAAAAATAGCATTTGGAGCCACCTTTCAAAGGATTCTAGCCAACCAATTTATTTGTATAAATATTGCATTCATACAGAACAAACGTTTTGCAAAGAAATTAGTTGATAGTACTTACTATCAATAGGAATATCTACAACTGCATAGTGAAAGTGTAAAATGAATGTGTGTTATCTTGAAACTGTTGAGTGTGGAAAGGAATTCATAAAAAGTAGTGTTTCGAATGATATTTCCATTCATACAGATGGTGATTCTCATGTGTGCATCATGTGCTCTGAGGAATTTTCAAGCAAAGATGACCTTACAGGTCATCTGCCCAATCATGCTGATGATCTATCTCACAAATGTGTCATGTGCTCTAAGCAGTTCAGATTGAGATGTAGTCTTTCAGCTCACATGCTGTGTCATGGAAAAGCAACACCTTACAAGTGTAACACATGCTGCAAGAAATTCACACATAGGGCTAGTCTTTTACGACATATGCGCTCTCATACAGGTGAGAATTCTCACAAGTGTCGTATATGCCCAAAGAAATTCACTAGAAAAGAGGGTCTTTCAAGCCACATGCTTGTTCACACAAATAAGAAAGCTCTTACGTGTAGTGTGTGTTCAAAAAACTTTGCATCAAAATTGACGTTTAAAAGGCACATGCTCCAACACTCTGGTGAGAAACTTCATGAATGTGAAATATGCTTTAAGAAATTCTGGTCCAGATGTGATCTTGTGCAACATGCTGTCATTCATGCAGGTGAGAAGCCACATCAATGTAATATATGTTCTAAGAAATTTTTGTGGAAAGGTTCTCTCAAAGCTCATGTTGCCCTTCATACAGATGAGAAGCCACATATGTGTGATATATGTTCCAAGAAATTCATGAGAAAACGTGATCTTGCAGCTCACATGCTTACTCATACGGGTGAAAAGCCTTACGGGTGTGACAAATGTAACAAGAAATTTAGACTGAAAAGTAGTCTTTCCACTCACATATTAATGCATACAGGTGAGAGGCCTTATGGATGTAGCATGTGTTCTAAGAAATATAGACAGAAAAGTCAGCTTTCGAGACACATGCACATTCACTTAGATGAGCAGCCGCATGTGTGCGAGATATGCTCCAAGAGATTTACACGAAGTACTGGGCTTTTAAACCATATGCTTATTCACACTGGCAAGAAGTCCTTTGAGTGTGGTATATGCTCCAAGAAATTTGTACGGAAACAGCACCTTTCACAGCACATGTTCTATCACACAGGTGAAAAGCCTCATGAATGCGGTATCTGTTTCAAAAGGTTCAAACAGAAACATTTCCTTAGAAGTCATAAGCTGATTCACACTGACGAGAAACCTCATCAGTGTGAGGTTTGCCCGAAGAGATTCAGACAGAAAAGTGAACTTTCAGTGCACCTGCGTCTTCACACTGGGGAGAAACCATACGAGTGTGAAATATGTGGCAGGAGATTCACACAGGGAAACCATCTTTCGCAGCATGTAATTCTTATTCACAAGCCTGAGGAACTGTACAGATGCAACCAATGCTCTAAGAAATTTATAAGACAAAGTGAACTATCAAGACATGTTCTCCTTCATGTAAATTCGAAGCGCCCGATTATCATAAAGGTGAGAAGTGCATCATCAGTTGAGGAGGTTGTGAGATCAGATACATCAAGTTCTGAAATTTCTGGGGGTAATTGCTCTAAATCGTAATTTGGCTAGGTTTCCAATTATCAGCTGTTCAGGTAGTTGTGTGTCACTTTCTGCTTTGTTTATGTGATACCTTTGGACACCCACTATCATGAGGCTAAGAAACTACTGTCACCACTATAGAAAAACAAAGAAACATAAGGAAATTCTTCCTAAGTGCTATATGTACCATAATTTTCGTCATATTATCCGCACCAGTGTATAATCCGCAGACTGCGAAATTCACATAATTTTTTTTTTCCTTCGTATAATCCGCAACGGCATATAATCTGCAGACTGTGACATTCAGAAAAAAGTTGCTGTATAATCCGTACATCACCGATGCTGAACGGGAAGTGGAATTTCCAACAGAAAAGTTGGTCTCATAAATAACCCAGGAGTTCGAAGAAGTAAATAGAAAATGATATAATTAAATGAAGAAATTCACTTATAAAGGTTACTTCTTCATGTTTTTATCTGCGGAAAAATAAAGCTCAGTGGCGTGGCATCCATATATCACGGCGATGCTGCTCCAGAGTATTGCATTACACCTTGCCAACGCCGCCCCGGTGGCGCAGTGGCCTAAGCGATGGCCTCTGATCATTCGTCCGTAAGGGGTCCGGGTTTGAATCCCGGTCAGGCATGGATGTTGTGTTTGTCTTACGGTACTGATTCTCTCCCTTCCCTGGAACCAGTGACTCTAAATTAGGGACGGGCGACTGCTTATAGACCATTGAGTTGCTCGCGGTGGTCGTTAAACCTCCAATTAAAAAACAAAAACACCTTGCCAACGATGAAATGTTGATACAAAAGTCAGAAATACCGTATGTACATGCATATAAGTTGAAAGTTTTTGGAGGAAATCCTGGCCACCCCGGTGGCGCAGTGGTCTAAGGCGTTGGCATCTGATCATTCGTCCGTAAGGGGTCCGGGTTCGAATCCCGGTCAGGCATGGATGTTGTGTTTGTCTTACGGTACTGATTCTCTCCCTTCCCTGGAACCAGTGACTCTAAATTAGGGACGGGCGACTGCTTATAGACCATTGAGTTGCTCGCGGTGGTCGTTAAACCTCCAATTAAAAAAAAAAAAAACACCTTGCCAACGATGAAATGTTGATACAAAAGTCAGAAATACCGTATGTACATGCATATAAGTTGAAAGTTTTTGGAGGAAATCCTGGCCACCCCGGTGGCGCAGTGGTCTAAGGCGTTGGCATCTGATCATTCGTCCGTAAGGGGTCCGGGTTCGAATCCCGGTCAGGCATGGATGTTGTGTTTGTCTTACGGTACTGATTCTCTCCCTTCCCTGGAACCAGTGACTCTAAATTAGGGACGGGCGACTGCTTATAGACCATTGAGTTGCTCGCGGTGGTCGTTAAACCTCCAATTAAAAAAAAAAAAAACACCTTGCCAACGATGAAATGTTGATACAAAAGTCAGAAATACCGTATGTACATGCATATAAGTTGAAAGTTTTTGGAGGAAATCCTGGCCACCCCGGTGGCGCAGTGGTCTAAGGCGTTGGCATCTAATCATTCGTCCGTAAGGGGTCCGGGTTCGAATCCCGGTCAGGCATGGATGTTGTGTTTGTCTTACGGCACTGGCTCTCTCCCTTCCCTGGAACCAGTGACCCTAAATTAGGGACGAGCGACTGCTTATAGCCCATTGAGTTGCTCACGGCAGTCGTTAAACCTCCAATCCAAAAAAAAAATAAAAAAAAAATCCTGCTTTCAGAATCGGGGGATCGGCTATATATGTGGGCCAATAAAAAATAGGGCTAGACTTCCACGGATTCTTCAGCAGAATTTACCGACAGATTTGTGTACGTCTTAGACCTCGGCACAGGGGTTTTTCGCATGTCACTGTGCGATTGTTTTTTGACCTCAAAACTATTGCGCAGTGATACGATCATATCCTCAATTATGCCCACTATTTAAGTTTAAATTTGGCAGTGTAACTGAAATGTTTCCTTTTCAAAGGCAAGAATAGTAGTGAAGAAAAATATCAGCAGCAAAGACGGTCAAAATGGTGAAGAACAAAACAAATACAAGGCACAGGGCAAGAGATTCAAAAAGAGGAATGCATAGGTTTGTGCAGCAAGTGCTGTTCGTGCATTTTCCTTTGCTGGTTGACAAAAACAGGGATGGCACCAGTGGCGGCTCGTGAGTATAGCTACAGGGGGTTCACAATTAATAATTTGCAGTTTTTGACATACACTGTGTCACACACTTGTGTGTTACTTACAATATTCATATAATTTAGGCGCTGCTATACCTTGATGTAATGTATTAATTTTGAAACGAAATGTTATTATAGATATTACTGTACTTTAACTGTTTCACAACTTAATAATAAAGGATTACTTTATTGATCATACTTGTTATAATATGCTAATTGTTCTTTTTTACTGAAACAATTATTTTCATTTAATTTTAAAGTAGTAAAATAAATGCAAAACAGAAAGCTTGTTTTTAAGTGTTAAATATTTAGATAGTTAGTCATAAGGCCTCATGCTCTCAATTATTAGATTAGATTATTAAACACACAGAAAAAGGAAAATAATCAAATCTGCTGCATATGATGGTAAGGTCTAGTATTTACTTACGCAAATTTACTTGGATGGTAGCTACACAAATATTTTCTTTAAGTACAGTTTTTGTAAACAAAGTCCATCCTTCTATCTTTTCTTGACACAAAAACATCAATAACTCTTTCATTGAAATTATGGATGTTAGAAATCATTTCCTTCTCGATTGCAAGCATGGCTAAAGCTGTAAGCCTCTCTTGACACATCGTAGACCGCAAAAATGTCTTTATCCGTTTTAGGGTTGAAAAACACCTTTCAGCTTCAGTAGTCGTCATTGGTATTGTTGCAATAATTAATAACAGTTTATAACTTTCATAAAATGATGACAATAAGTTGTTTTCAATAAAAAAAACTGTAAAAGACTTACAGCACCACGCATGTTTCTGAAATCAGTTCTTTTGTAAATGATTTCAAGCTCTGTCTTGAGGCGATTTTTTCCAAGAAATGAATACACATTTACTGTATCTTCAAGCAATTTCTCGGGGAATTTCTGTTCAAACTCTTCAAACTTTTGTGATTCAAAAAGAAATACAGCTGAGCAAGATGTTGTGAAAGAAAATCTTGTTTTTATTTGCGTTGTAATAATGCTACAGGTTTCCTTGGCAGCCACTGTTCTACTTAAGTAAAAATCTTCTTCACGCCTCGATCGTTTAGGTGCATTTTCTGGGTACTGATTAACCAGCTCTGTCACTTTGTCCATGTTACCTCTTTCCTTATCAATGGCTTTGACGAAGTGGTCAACATTGGCTTTAGTTCTCACAGCATCAGTGTAAGTTAGCTGTAATTGGTTGTACAAAATATCCACATGTGGCATCAATTTGTGAAAAACAGAAAGCCAAAATAGGAACTTATTATCTCTAAAGAGACGAGCTAGAGCACCAACTTTAATTATGGTGGTTGGTTGCTTAGAGGTTGATTGGATTTCCTCCATACATTCAATTAATTTCTCTCTCTACTCAAAAACAGTATTAACAGTTCTGCTCTTAAAATTCCACCTTGTAGCTGACGCCCGAGGTATTCGTTTGCCAACTATCTTGTCCAAAACAGACACTCTCTGAGGGGAATTTGAAAAATTTTTTGTTGTAAATGCATTTATGGCACCTCTATTCATAGTGATTGTGGAATAACTTTTTTACGGGTCTTATAGAGGTTATTTTTCATGAAAGTTGGTTGTCAAATTTTCGAACTAAAGCCTAGTTCGTCATCAGGACTATGTCCCTGGAGTAGTTGCTGCCACTCAATTGGAAGAGTCCATCCACAATTATCGTTAATTGTGGTACTTCTTCTTCTTGCTATTTCGATCTCTTCTTCAAGTTTCCTCTTTACTAAGTTTGACTGGTGGGCGATTATTTTCACTGAGTCCCAATTTATGGAGTGTCCACTTGCTTGTATATGTCTGTCTAGCCCTGTTTTGTTCCCAATGTTCCTAATAGCTGCTTGGTGTTCTTTCATTCGGACCTTAATACTTCTCCCTGTTTCTCATAATATATATATATATCCAATATATATATTGGAGAAACAGGGAGAAGTATTAAGGTCCGAATGAAAGAACACCAAGCAGCTATTAGGAACATTGGGAACAAAACAGGGCTAGACAGACATATACAAGCAAGTGGACACTCCATAAATTGGGACTCAGTGAAAATAATCGCCCACCAGTCAAACTTAGTAAAGAGGAAACTTGAAGAAGAGATCGAAATAGCAAGAAGAAGAAGTACCACAATTAACGATAATTGTGGATGGACTCTTCCAATTGAGTGGCAGCAACTACTCCAGGAACATAGTCCTGATGACGAACTAGGCTTTAGTTCGAAAATTTGACAACCAACATTCATGAAAAGTAACCTCTATAAGACCCGTAAAAGTTATTCCACAAAAAATTTGTTATATCACTTAAGTCCGAAATTTTTTTCTGACATCTTGGTTTTGGCTTGTTGCTTGAGCTACAATCAAGTTCAACTGATGAGCGTAACAGTGAACGAAAAAGCATGTTTATAGGTTTGTTGCACTATGGTCTGCACGCCAGCATGGTGCCCAATCATTACATTCGCACCGTCATAGCTTTGAGATACAAGTTTTTCTGGATTTTGCACAACATAATCTAAACTGGCACAAATACATTTGGTTATAGATTCTGCGTCGTGCCCTTCAGGGTTATCAAATTTCCAAAATCTTTCAACTGGTTGGCCATTAGCTAAAACATAGCAGAAAACTATAACTAACTGAAATACAGACGAGACGTCTGATGTTTCGTCCGCAATCAAAGAAACATACTGTGCAGTTTTTATTTCTTCTATTATGTTTTCTTGACATACAAAAAGCATACAATCTAACAATTCATTTTGAATTTCTTTCGAGGTACCTTTAAAGACAGTAGCGGTACTCAAGTGTTCTTTCAAAGATGAGTCAAGTTCTGCAGAAAAGTTTACAAACCCTTTAAATATGCCAGGATTTAAGGAATCGTCATCCTCACGATGACCTCGAAGGGCCAACTCAAATGCACCGCAAAATTCAATACAGTCCATAAGCTTAGAAAGGACATACCTATTTTTAGTCACTTGTTCATTGTGCTTTTTAACATTTTGTCGATAAGCACTGTCAAGCTACTGACGAACGTCAACCTTTCTCAGCAAATTGAAATCCAATGTAGCACTTATGTGTCCATGAGAACTTGCGTGTTTTTTAATTTTTTGTGTCAAATGAGCTAAGTCACAAACGCCGTTTTTCACCCAAGTAGGATCACCCTTTTCACGGGAAAATAACAAACAAGGAAAGCAAAATATTTTGTTTGTTTGTTCACAACCACAAAGCCAAGGAATTTTTTCGTATAGCTCTTCTTTAAATTCTCTTTTAAAAGTTCTAGATTTTGATGTCGATGTTTGACTTATATTAAGTTGGGGCGTTGGCCTGCCACTCTCTTTTATTGCTATTTTAACTTCTATGGGTAAATTGCCAAACGCTACTTCCTTTAAATTACTAACTGAGTACTTACAGGTACTTTCCATTATTGTACAGTAAATAAAAACAACAGTTCACTAGCTACACTACAATAGATAAACTGTAATAAGTGTAATTTTAACTAAAACTTTATCACCAAAAAAATAATCGAAACTGGAAACTCCAAAACACAAATGTAACACGCGCGCAAAGGTTAGGGGCATCCCCCGTCAACTACAGCCGGGCAACAACTGAGCTGAGCTGTGTAACAGGCAGCTCATGAGTATTCTCCGTTAAGCCGCTTGTAGACATGTTTCCCCCTACCGCAAGCAAATGGACTCTCCCGTCTGTCGCGTATCTCGTGTGTCCAGTATCGAGAGCGGCACATTCAGTCCGCTCCTAGCCACAGGCGCGTCACTACACTTAACCTCACTTTGCGCATTCTACGCTGTTTTTCATTGTCCGCTTTTTTAAACTTACTGAAGATAAGCCATTTAGTACTGCGTCAATAAAGATGTATTATTTATATCGTATAATTATTTTTCTATTTTTTATAGGGGGTTCACGTGCTCTTGTGCTCTTATGGACGAGCCGCTACTGGATGGCACAACAGTCAGAGTTGTCCTTCTGAACAATACAAATGACTCTCGTAATGAAATATCGGGAAAGTTTCAACTTTCCCGATATTTCATTACGCGAGCGTGCGACAGGCTCCGTACAAACTCCTGAACTAAGGGAAATTTTCCCCAGGGAGTTCCTTTTCCAAGTATACCCAATTTTCTGCACAATTACCCCGCAGATTTTTTTAAAAATCAGAGGAACATAAAAACTTTTTTTAAATTGGCGTCTTATCCGCATCAGCGTATAATCCGCAGAACCTATATTTTAAACTTTTTAGCAGATAATCCATGGATTATACAACAAAAATTACGGTTTTCCTCCACTGCATTTGCTGACATGCTTGTTTAGGTTTGAGATCATAGCTTTTGCGATTTAAACCACAAATATTATATAAGAAATTAGAACACAATTGCTAATGGCATTTCATTATGCATAGATCAGTTTTGAATCTTGGAGATTATAGTTATTAAAATGACAGTAAAGGAAACTAAAGCGGAACCATGGTTTCAGCTGCTAGGGCTCTCTTCAGCCATCACATTTTATATGTTGTTCTGTTCTTGATCAGTTTTTGAAAGTCTCATCATAGAGCTGTGGTCTTGTGCTGCCATCATTTGGCTGGACTGTTGAATTTTCAGATTTTAATTGGTCATTTATATTTTGGGAAAATGATGCGAGGAAACTATCCCATATTTTGTTAATTTTGATGGATGGGTCCTTGTTCAGGGGTGATTTCAGATGATAAGCTATCATCTGAAATTTTCGGCTTTTTTTTTTTTTTTTAGAGATGGTTTTTTTTTGTTTTATTTTTAGAAATGTTTTACGTTTTTCTGTTGAAACTTTTTTTTTTTAAACCAAAGTCACAAATTTATTTTTCTCTTTGTATTTTATAACCACTGGCACAGCCCCTTACAAAAGAGTGGTATTTTCCTGTTCCCTTGGTTGGTGGCCAAAGCAAAACTCAATTCCACTGGGAGTTGGGAAATCCCAGTGCCAATCTACCTCCACAGAGGAGAAAAGACAAAGGTCCAAGTGTCTACCCAATTCTACTGGGAGAGATCCCCTACCACCCCCCATCCAATGTTATGTTTCTCTTCTGATAGTGTGTTAACTGTTTGTTTTCATTCATGGTTTGGTGCTGGGTGTTCCTGGAGCTACTCCAAACAAAAGAAGTTCCTCACCCCTTTCTGCTCCTGCCCCACCCCAGAGCTTAGTGGCACACACACTCTACTACAGTAGTCTATTCCCTTGCCTGCTGCTTTTGTATTTCAGGACTTCTCATCTCATTATCATGGAGATATCTAAGGAGGGTCTGGGTGCTGACTATTTTTTTCACCCCTCCCCTTCTCCCCACCCCTGGTTATCCTTACCACCACTCCTCCTGGTGAAGTGCTATTCTACAAAATAGGCTCTGTTCCTGACATCTCCTGTAATTCATTGAAAACATTGTATTCAACTGCATTCATTGAAACATTTTATTCAACTGTAACTACTAGTTTATTAAATAGTTTTACTTACACCGAAAACTTCACTGTGAATTTATAGAGGCTATGACTTATTACGTGAATATACAAATCATTTAAAGAATAAACTGAACAAACTTCGTCATATACATTTCATAATCTTTTCCGCACAAGAAAATACACCATTTACACAGGCAGGCATCAATTACGTAAGTTGTTTTTTTCTTTTCTTTTCTCAGTATTTTACTTTTTATAAGTATTGTAGCTTTGAAGAATCAAACACTGGAAATTTTATAAAGCCCACTGTTTTTAAAAAAAATATCAGAACTTGGGAATAAATTATGAATGTAACACATATATTCTGACTTTTATTTATTCGTAAAAGTATTGATCTACGTTAATTTCAGGAGGGTTGGGTTTGGTTTCAGAAATTTGATTCCACAGAGCAAGCACCGCTGCTTGTTGCAAGCTTGATAATTGATTGAAATTTCAATAGATTCACGGATGAGAGTTCGTTTCCCACCTGTGAAATGTGAAATGACTTTTTGTTTAGCCCAAACAGGTGTAAACCTTTAATCAGTAACTGTTTTAACATTTTAGTTTCCTTTACTAGCATTTTAATAAATATAATCTTTATGATTCAAAAATGATCTACACAAATTGTTAATTTTGAGGTTAGCAATATCCTCAGGTGTGTCACTCCCCACTGGGGTAAGGATTTAATTAGGGAGTTAACAATATAAATACTTGCACAATAAAATCATCCAATCCAATCCAACAGTTAGCTACCCAATCCAATAAAAATAGCTATTGGCTAATGCTATGTCCCCTCATAAACCCAAGCAAGTTAAGAAAGTCAATCCAATTGCATCTTAAAAAAAACAACAACAACAAAAAAAGACACTTTTTGGCTTAACAAAAGTCTGTTATTATTCTACTTGCATACATACATATGTTCTTTTGCCATTTGTTGTGGAATTATTTAAATCCCATAGTGGCACACTGAGAGTCATGATGAGAAGCGTAAAGAAGCCCACCAACGCATAGTACTTTGGAAGTACAGCCCTTTTATGTTTTTGAATTGTATGTGCTTAATGATGTTCATTAACAAGCCAGGAAAAAGGAAGGTTCACATAAAAATCTCAAACAAAAAAATTCTGTTATTATTTAACATTTTATTTTCATAAAACAAATATTCTTTACAAAATTGCAACTTAATATCACATAAATTATTCCAATTAAGAAAAAAAGTTCAAAGGAAATGTAGCAGTGACACTAGTTTCTTTGCCCTGTGATGGTGGGTTTTTATGCAAATGAAGTGGAGTGACATGTAGAATTACTTGAAGAGCTGATAGTTGGAAGGTTTGTCTATTGAAACACTATGTAGTGTTTCAATATCTTTTGATTGCTGTAGTCAGCAGTAGAAAGTTTGTCATAAACTTTTTAATAAGTGGCCCGTCTTCCAAATGATGTACCTTGCAAAAGAACCAGCAAAATAATAGTACCAACAGACAGACGAAAGTTTGAATCTTTGTTCATAGTGTTTCAATATCTTTTGATTGCTGTAGTCAGCAGTAGAAAGTTTGTCATAAACTTTTTAATAAGTGGCCCATCTTCCAAATGATGTACCTTGCAAAAGAACCAGCAAAATAATAGTACTAACAGACAGGCGAAAGTTTGAAGCTTTGTTCATAGTGTTTCAATATCTTTTGATTGCTGTAGTCAGCAGTAGAAAGTTTGTCATAAACTTTTTAATAAGTTGCCCGTCTTCCAAATGATGTACCTTGCAAAAGAACCAGCAAAATAATAGTACCAACAGACAGGCGAAAGTTTGAAGCTTTGTTCATAGTGTTTTAATATCTTTTGATTGCTGTAGTCAGCAGTAGAAAGTTTGTCATAAACTTTTCAATAAGTGGCTTGTCTTCCAAATTATGTACCTTGCAAAAGAACTGGCAAAATAATAGTACCAACAGACAAGCGAAGGTTTCCTGTAAACAAATACAATTGAGTTTTGCAGTTCTGGAATTTTTTTATTGGAAAAAAAGAGAGAAGTTAAAATTTACTTCCTTGCAAATTGGCAGTGTAGGTATGGAATCAAGAGATGTGAAGTTTGTATTATGAAGAATCATGTGACTAGTCAGATACCCTCACTTTCATGAATTATAGCACAATACATCCATTTTTGCATTTTACTCTTAACAGGCTACCATAAGTGACAGCTAATCTATAGCTGTGGCCTCCCCATCAATGAGGGTTGGGAAAACGTCTGGGATATAACTGGCCGTAGGTCACAAAACTGTATCATAGCAAGTGTTCTGTTTAAGTAAGCATCTAGCAATGACCAGAAGATGACACAGTGGTCTTAGTGCTGGCTTTTACCCATTTGTCTGAGTGGGCTTGGATTCGAGTCCTCCATGAGGTGTGGGTGGTGTGCTTCTCTTTCGGCACTGGCTGTTTCCCTTCCCTGGAACTTGTGGCCCTCAGAGTTGGTGGTAGTGGTCATTAAATCCTTAAACAACAAAATAAAAATTCAGACGTCTGCCTCTGAGATCGACAATTCTCAGAAAATTCAGGAAGGAATTTTCACAGTTTGTACTGTACAACCAGCCATTCCAAGTCCCAATGAGTGCAACGTTCACCAAGGATCTATCTGACACTCGCTCTGTAGCTCTTCTGACAGCTTTTGTGCATGTCCTGTGCACAAATTCACAGATTAGACTCCATACTGAGATTGTGGTACTACTGACTTGAAGGAAAGAAAATTTTTAACTACTCTGTTATCAAAACAAAAAGGTTTCATAACTATAAATAAACCATTATATTTATTTACAGCAAACCTTTCGCTATTTGTTGGTACTAATTTTCAATTTCTTTTGCAAAATTCGTTTCAAAAAGTGGCTCCTATTGTTGTAAACAATTACCACATTTTAGAATTCTTATATCATTATTTAACTGTAAAATAGTGCCTAAGCAGCAGGATAAACATAACATCAGTGTAAATAACTTTTAAAAATTTAATGAGCACTTTCGTGATGCCAGTTGTTATCAAGAATGCTTTTCCTGAAAAGAAAATGTAAGCAATATTTAATTAAAAAGTACTAATGTAACTCATTTTCATCAGTCATTTAGAAGATACAAATCATTACCTGGAACCATAAACAATTTGGAAGAAATTTTCAGGAAAAAAATGTTACATGTTGTTTGGAATATGGCTAAGCTTCTGTATTTGGCCTGCTCACCTTGGATGCCTCAAAGCTTAAACTTTCATCCAGTGCCATTAGGTGATGCCATGTCTGCTTCTAAGTTGAATGGAGTGCCATTTCACTAAAGGAACAGACAAGGCTACCTGTGATAAAGAAATGGACTCTTGAACAGACGTAATTTCTCATATTTAACAAATTAAACAACTCCATACAGATATATGGTGTAGAGCTGATTGATGTTATTAGTAGTGGTCATGCATTATTGGATAGTAGTAGTGCCAATATCATTTTATACATTTCCTAAACTGCTCTGTGTAAATGCATGACAGAGGAGCAAAGGTAACCTTTTTGCATTGTTATTAGTAGTGCTACTAGTTTCTGAATTTTTTTGATTGGAGGTTTAACGACCACCGTGAGCAACTCAATGGGCTATAAGCAGTCGTCCGTCCCTAATTTAGGGTCACTGGTTCTAGGGAAGGGAGAGAGCCAGTGCCGTAAGACAAACACAACACCCATGCCTCACCGGAATTCGAACCCGGATCCCTTTCGGACGAATGATCAGAAGCCATCTCTTAGACCACTGCGCTACCAGGGCAGCCTGAATTTTCTAAAATGCTCTCTGCAAATGCAGGAGGGGTGACCTTTACACCTAATTATTACCACCACATTTTCCAAGAAATGCATGCTGCCCCAGTGGTGCAGTGGTCTAAGCAATGGCTTCTGATCACTTGTCCAAGTTGGGTCCGGGTTCAAATCCCAGTGAGGCATGGATGTTGTGTTTGTCTTATGGCACTGGCTCTCTTCCTTCCCTGGAACCAGAGTCCCTAAATTAGGGACGGGCGACTGCTTATAGCCCATTGAGTTTCTCATGGTGGTTGTTAAACCTCCAATCAAAAAAAGAAAATGCGCCAAGTTTAAAGCCACAGGTAAACATACCACCAATGAATTTTTTATTAACATGATAAAATTTGGACATGAGCATGTAACTGTAAATAATAAGTATTAAAACACAATATAAGCATTGAGCTAACCTACCATCATACTGTAGCTTGTGCAATTACACTTCCAGCACCTCCAACATACATAAAGGAGTCCGATGGCAAGATGTGTATGGTAGTTTTTAATAAATTATTTATTTAATTCAAAACCCCTTCCTCCTGTTTCTGTCCTAAGCCTATTTTCAAGTTATCCCATAAAACCTTGGAACGAATGTATGAAAACAAACATAGAACTATTTAAACAACATTTAAGGGATTGAATACACTCTAAAAACTGTGTGGAAGAAATATTCATTACATCATACATGGAAAATTAATCTGCATTATTAACTCAGCAATCAGACATCTGTGAATTGCATGTATTTTACTGTTTCTTGTGTAACAGTCATGTCAGAAAACTTTAAAACTACATTGTCTGGAACTGGAATCGAACCCGTATCTCCCGATTTTTGTTCGAGCATGGTATCTGTTGCACAACCCATGACGATGAAGTCCCAAGTATCCGAGTGATTTTCTAACGTTACTGTTACATGAGATTGTTACGACTTTTCTGACGTGACTGTTATGTGAGAAACAGTAAAATACATGCAATTCAGAGATGTCTATTTGCTATTAATAATTCAAATTGATTTCCATGTATGATGTCAAGAATATTTCTTCCACACTATCTACCTGGACTGGAGATTTAATCAACTACACCACGACAGAGCGGGATTTGCTTTGACTGGTGAGAATTGGAGATTATTCTGGTTCTTATCACTCAGATACTTGGGACTTCATCCTGGATGGTGTAATAAATAACATGCTTGAACGGAAATCAGAAGGATATGGGTTTGATTCCCATTCCAGGGCGTTATAATTTTCAAGTTTTCTGACGTAACTGTTATGTGAAAAACAGTAAAATACACATAATATAGAGATGTTTGATTGCTGTGTTAATAATCCAACACTCTAAAAACACTAAATAGTGACTTAAAAACCATCACATTAGACCATACAGGAGCCACATTTGATATATTTCGCTTCACTAAGCTCCATGGGCATCTTCAGAAAGGTTTACACACGTTGTCTGCCTGCAGCCGAGTGTAGTGTCATCGTACAGCACGCAAGTCCATGATCTCATCAGCCCTGTGACAGTGGCATCATCTATTGGGAATCACAGTATCTTTGGTTCTTAGAAATCAACTTCTATTCATTTTTTTCTGCTTTATATTTTATCTCTGATTATATAAGCTTGTTCCAATAATTTGGTAATTGTTTAGGGTCATTATCTGATTACATAGCCGATTTATATTTTTTGTATTAAGATGGTTTCAGCAATTCTCAAAAATGCTTTTCTGAGCTGCATCTTTTCAAAAATTTCATTTAGATTGCAGATACGCTTTATTTTCTAAGCAATACTGTATTAAGGCTGTCTTAGCTTTCATGATAATTAACACAGCAATCGGACATCGTCGAATTGACTGTAATTACTGTTTCACACGTGAATTAAATCACATCAGAAAACTTGAAAATTTCAAGTTTTCTTGAATCGATTCCTGCTCCACGGCGATGAAATTTACAAGTTTTCTGATGTGATTTACTTCACGTGTGAAACAGTAATAACAGTCAATTTGGCAATGTCTGATTGCTGTGTTAATTATCATGACGTATTTACCACGTATTATGAGAAGAATATTTCTTCAACTCTGAATACCTAAACAACTGGAGATTTACTTAACAACGCTAGATGGCAGGAGAATCTGCATTGAATTTGAATGTGGTCGGAGAATATTCCGATGCTCTTAGCACACAGATACTTACGAATTCGCCATCATGGGGTTTGATTCCCGCTCCACGGCGATGAAATTTTCAAGTTTCCTGATGTGATTTAATTCACCTGTGAAACAGTAATTACAGTCAATTCGGCGATGTCCGACTTTTTTTTTTTTTTTTTTTTTTTGGCCAATTCTTCACATGTTTATTTTTTTTATTTTTTTTTATTGGGGGTTTAACGACCACTGTGAGCAAACTCAGTGGGCTATAAGCAGTCGTCTGTCCCTAATTTAGGGTCACTGGTTCCAAAGAAAGGAGAGAGCCAGTGCAGTAAGACAAACGCAATATCCATGCCTCACTGGAATTTGAACTTTGACCCATCTCGGACGAATAATCAGAAGCCATCGCTTAGACCACTGCACTGTTATAAGGTAAAATGTTTTTTGACACATATTCTCGCAAAAGTTTGGGTCCCCCTCAACATACAGTGCTATGGCCCGATGGTAAACCCACCCCTGTACAGGTTCATATCATTTCTGTTACAGTGATGTAGTCTAGTTGAAATGAGATACTTCATTGTGTGAGTTCATAACGAAAAACTTTCTCAAAATTTTTCAGTAGGTGTTTACCCATTACAAGAGTGTTTTAAACATGGTGCTCTATAATCAAACACAGCCATTGCATTAAGAAATTTTAATGAATGAACAAAAATGTAGGCAACATATACACTATATTGACAAAAGTCACCGGCAATCCCTTCGAAAGCAAATGAACGAATCCGCTGTTTTGTTAAGATGTGCGGTACAGCTGCAAATGGTATAAAGCAAGCCTGCAGCTCACCGTGATCATATCGCACTGTGAGGTTGAGTGAAAATGTTGCAGCGCGAGAGAACTGACTTTGAGAAAGGAAAGATTGTTGGGTGTTATATTAGTGGGTTGTCCATAAGAGAAACCGAAAGGCGTTTAAACATACCCAAGGTTTTTGGTGTACTGAATAAGTGGAAGACACATGATGTGCCCGAAGGAGCAAAACGTACCAGCAGACCAAAGAAAATCAGTGATAGAGGATGTCGAAACCTCAGGAGAGTCGTTACACCTAATCGACAGAGTACTGCACAAGACCTCAGTGTACAGATGAGTAAAAATGCTGGAACCTCGGTATGTACATCTACCATTCGCAGAGAACTTCATTGCATGGGTTACCATGGTCGTGCGGCTGCTCATAAACATTTCATCTCCACTTGGAATGCTACTCGTCGTTTAGCATGGTGTAAAGAACATTAATCGTGGACCATAGATCAATGGAAACGGGTCCTATGGACTGATGAATCCAGATACGTGATCCATCAGTCTGATGGCCGTGTGTGGGTATAGCAGCAGCTGGGAGAACGCTGTTTACTACAGTATACTGTTCCTACGGGCAAGTTTGGAGCTGGCAGTGTACTCGTGTGGGGGTGTTTTTTGTGGTATGGTCCCGGCCCATTGGTTATCGTGGACAAACCTGTTATCCAGCATGTCTACCTCGATATTCTGGACAATTATGCCCTACCAACTCTGTGGCAATACTATGGAACCAAGCCTTATTGGTATCAGCAGGATAATGCACCGAACCATAAAGCAAGGACTGTTTGGCGTGGTTTGATGATAATTCAGTATCGTGTGTGGACTGGCCAGCACAGAGCCTGATCTTATTTCCATAGAGCACCTATGGGATGAATTAGAGCGCCGCATTTATAAGAAGCTTGCAACCAAGGCCTACTACTAAGCAACACTTAGCGGCAGCATTATGTACTGAATGGAAACGCATACCTATCGCTGTGTTCCAAAACCTTGTCAAAAGCATTACGAAAAATGCAATTCATGAGACTACCTTATAGGTTGTCTTATGTTATAAACGTGATTTTAATTAAACTATACATAATATCTAAGGTATTTTACCTGATATTGTCAAAGTATTTCTCATGTTGTTTGCTCTGTGAGGCACGTGTTCCCAGCCCCGAGAGGTCTCTTACGTTACGGACCTTTGGTTAGTTATAAAAAAATAATAATTGAGAAATAAAACAGTTAGGTTATATATTTTCAGTTCCACATTCATTCACTTGCACAGTCAAACGTTTAAAATTTACTATTAATTAAAATATTTTAGTAGAAAGAGTTATACTCATCGGGTCAGGAGACGTCTCACACGTGGTTCATTGTTGTGGCGAGCGCTTTCTGTGATACGTTTACCGCCATCTTCGGGCCATTATTTCTACACGAGGGTTCCTCGTGTGTGTGTGGTTTTTGGAGTTGCCTGTTGGGAATCGATGGGAAGGTTTGCTGCCTGTACGTGTTAGGTGATTTGTTTCTAATGTGTCGCCATCTACTGGATGAGTTGGTAGGTATCAGTCGTAAGTATAGTGTGTGTCTCTATGTGTTAGGTGATTTGTTTCTAATGTGTCACCACCTATTGGATGACTTGGTAGGTATCAGTCCTAAGTATAATTCTTTTGTGTAAATATTTTTGGGCTATTATTATTTGTTCATAGAAAACAGGTCAAAAGCATGTCTCGAAGGGTCAGTGCATGCATTAAGGTCAAAGGTGGACTGACACCCTACTAATGTAATGTCAATAAATGCTGTGTTGTGTTTCTCTTCTTGGTGTCTGGTGACTTTTGTCAATGTAGTGTATATATTATTGAATGGTAAGTTATGTTTTTAACCTCTGGAAAAGAAGAGAGTTCATTGATATGAATATTTTACCTATTTATGGGAATTTTTGTAGCAGTTTTCCTGTAATTGAAATGCTACTATTGACAACATTGAAGTGGTATGGATTTTTAAAGCTGTTTTTTGGCTGGATTTCTCAATCTCAGTGCAACATGTAGTTCCATGCATCAATATGGTTTCTTTATATAAACCTGCGTATTCCCACCATCATGGAGCAAAGAAACTAGCACCACATAAATGTTATTGCCAAGTATTTTCGTATAAAAAAAAAAAATACTTTAATGCTGCAATAACACATCTTTTATGCAAAAAAAATATGGATTCTTTTATACAAGGAAATGCAGAATAATAAACTGGGTGGTAGTGAGGGTGATGTGTTGTGAAACAGTGAGCTTAAAGAAGCTGTGAAAAATAATACAGAAGCATGTCTCAGAAAAGGGTTGTAAGGTACAGAGAGTGAGTTGAAAGTTTTGTAATATTTGGACCACTTTGTCTTCATACGTACCTTTACGACGAAAGCTGACTAGCATTCAAAGTATAGGCCATTGTGTTGCACCATCTTTAGCCATCTGTCTGCCAGTTCTTCAATTCTGCTGTGGTACCAGTTCTTGTCCTTTGAGGCGAAGAACTACTTCACCCCAGCTTCCACCTCCTCCTGGTTGTTAAAGTGCCACCTGCGAAGGAAGTGGGCTATGGACCGGAACAAGTAATAATCCGACTGGGCAAGGTGCTGACTATATGCTGGGTGGGACATCAGTTCGATGCCCTCAAGTTCCTGGAGTTTTGCCCGGGTTGTTGACATGGTATGAGGCCGAGCGTTGTCCTGCTGTAGGAGAGCACACTTTCTGTTCACCCATGCCAGGTACTTCTCCAAAATGGCATACATCTGCTTCAGCTGTTCAGAATAGAGGTTGGCATTGATGGTCCGACCATCTGGAACAAATTGGTAATGGATTATCCTCTCGAAATTCTGCTAGACGCAGAACATCACCTTGTGCTCGAAGCACCCACATTTGGCAACAGATTCAGGAAGCTGGTCCGGGTTCAACCACTGCCATTGTGTGTTAGGATTACGGAAATAGACCCACTTTTCATCGCACGTAACAAATCTCGGGATGAAACGTACATTGCACAGGTTTTTGTAGAAGTTTTGTGCACACACCCACTCTGTGGTTTCTTCAACTGGCGTCAGTTCATGAGGGACAATTCGGCAGCTCCTGTAGACTTTGCCGAGGTCCTGAAGGTGACAAACCATGGTGGTTTGTGATAGCCGCACTGATGAAGGCCATAGTAATCGCTGAAATATATTTGCATTAAACTTTTATATGTAACTTAGCTTGTTCTACACTACCTTCTTCTTAATTAGTTTGTTAGTTACTTGCATTGCCTACGAACTCATTTTTAATTGCAAAACTTTCGACTCGCCCTCTGTAGAATCACTGAAAATGAATAATGCTCTAAAAAGCATGAAGCAGTAAAGCAATTCGTAAGAATGCTAAGGTGTACAGACAAGAAATGAGTCTTTGGAAAGGTAAATCATTCTGGAAGTACACAAGATATGGAAATGGGAAAAGTGAAGTTTAAAGGTTTGGGAAACGTAAGTTCAAATAAATTATTTGGGAATCTATTGAATGAAGTGAAAGGTGTGGGGATGTATTTTTCTATGATTTATTAGAACATGGAAGAAAAGATAATTTTTGGGTCAGAACAGGATTCCAGAGAGAGAGAGAGAGAGAGAGCACAGTAAGGATCTCAAGAGAAGAGATTCTCAAAGCTATAAAATCTCTTGAAAATGGTAAGGCCCAGGGATGGATTTAGATGAAATTTTCCCCTGAGCTGTTTTTTGAAATTTGCCCCCCCCCCCTTTGCTACTCATTATTTTTCTTTTATATATTGATATTTTGTTAGAAATTTTCGGATGATTTAAAAAACAAATTTTCATATTTTATTTTGATAAAATCTTTAAAAAACGCCTTTATTTTTATTATTGGAAAAAGTAATTAAGAAGAAGGTAGTGTAGAAGACGCTAAGTTACGTATAAAAGTTTGAAAATATTTATGAAATTTGAAAATGAACGTATAAAATTTAAACAAGTAACATAATCGTTCAATCAATTAGTAATGTGGCAAGGCAAAATGATAAATTTAACTTTCATTGTGCTTTTCAAAGCTCAGTGAGTTCATTGAAGTTCTCCAATGATGCACAGATAAATTGCACAGATGACCGGGAAAATTCGCCCCCTGAAAGATTTGCCCCTGGGCTGAAGCTCGGTCAGACCCCCTTCCTTCCTTAATTATGGCACTGGTAAGGCCTGGCAGGTATTAGCCTACCTGCCATACTGCATTCAAAGGGACTACACCATGCAGAGCAGTTAGTCTGGTTGTTTGATGCCACCTGAGTAAGCAATCAGTGCATACATTGCTGCTCTTCTGGAATTCCCCAAATCCACCAATGTTGCTGTTCTTCATTGACAGAAAGCAGATGGTACCACTCAGTGGCATAACTAGCACAACATGCCCCCCCCCCCCAAGGTTTACTTCAGCACCCCTAAGCGCAGTAATTTTCCCGAAATTTCGGATACAAGGACGGACGTTTTTTTTTCGGTGTGTGCATGTGTGATTGTAAGGATCAGGGAGAGTTTCTGGAAAAGTAAGAAGGTACCTAAAGCCCTGTAGCTTTAAGTTTGAAAGTAATTTTTGGAAGAGAAGTATGTAACACAATGATTGTTCAGCATGTTAACTTTGAACAGTTGACATGCTAAAAAATAATTTTCTTTTTATTAGAAACAACACTTGAGGTTAATTAACTCTGCAGGAAAAAAAGAAAAAACTGGTCAAGTTTTGGAAGTTTCTTTGGCGCTCTCCTTTTTTCTTTCACTGGTACTGTGATCCACTTGTGTGACATTTTGCAAATAGATGTTGTTCGCTTGTATATTCAGGTTTTCTCAGGGCTCATCTAAGATGAATGAGATAGACATGCTTACTATAAGGAATAACTAAAAGCCATAGCAACATGCAATTGTTTTGTCCAAAACTAAAATAAATCACTTGAAGAAATCACCCTCTTACACATTGCAGATCTGTGGCTGCTGTGAATATATGTAGTTGCTTGCCGTGTACATAATCCTAGGTGACTGACTGTTTTCCCATGTTAGCCATGGGGAATCCCCACATGGCCTCACACTTTTCCTCAACAGCATAGAGACAGAGGGAAACTTGACGTTTATTTAGGCAAAGGTAAATTATTAAATATATCTTAAGGGAAAATATGAATGTCTGGGCTAATTTTTTTTTTTTTTTTTTTTTTTTTTGCATGTTGCGGATTTTTTTTTTTATAAAATTATAATTGGCAGCTGCAGTATGCCCCTTTGTTACCTGTGTCTCCCTCTCCCCGCAATTGTGGGGGGTGGTAGTTATGCCACTGGTACCACTACAGAAAAACTGTGCTCTGGGAGGCTGCATAAACTGAGTGATCTTGCAAAACAAAGCTTACTGCAGAACATGAAGGCACATACATCTTCTGCCACAGACCTGGTTGGTGATGTTGGCCAAGCCACTGGAACAGCTATTTGTACCAGAACAGTTCATTAGGAACAGATTATGAAAGTTACTTGCAAGTTGCATGCGCATGGTTACCATGACCATGATTACCATGCGAGGCCATCTATGTACAACCTTTACATTGCTCAGGACAATGCCAGACAAGAACTGTCGTGATACCTCACTCACTGTCCTTTTTTTGGGGGAGGGAAGGGGGAAAGGAGAGTAATGACCACTGTGAGCAACTAAGTGGGCTATAAATGTAATTTGCCTGTCCCTAATTTAGGGCCACTGGGGAGAGAGAGCCAGTGCCATAAGACAAACCCAACTTCCATGCCTCACCAGAATGTAAACCCAGGCCCATATCAGAGGAATGGTCAGAAACTAGACCATAGACCACTGCACCACTCACTATTTGTGGACAACAGGAGAGGGTTGTGTGGAGACGAATCATGCTATACACTCACTCTTTCACTTGGATAGACGTTGGGTGCGGTATTTGCTCATGGAATTCTGTCGGGCAGACTGCATTCTCCCTACAGTTAAGTTGGGAAAGAGGGTGATGGTGTAGGACTGCTTCTGCTGGGAAGGACATGGTCCTTTGGTGTGGTGTCCTTCAGCCTAATTACTGCCAGATACAAAGACAGTGTGAACAATTCCACACTGCCTATGCTGGGACAACTCCTTAACACAGATGATCCCTGCCTGTTTTAGAAAGGATGAGCACCTTGCAACACTGCAAGGTCTGTACTTGCCTGGTTTGAGGAGCAGAACATCTGAGTGTTGGATTGGTTGACCCACAGTCTCAGTCTAAATTTAATAGAATGCATGTGAGACAGGCTGGAACACTGAATCCAATCTCAGCTGCTATGACCTTCTTCTATGGCAGAAGCTTTGCTAGAGAAAAATTCTGGTAGAGACCTATCAGCATCTTGTGGTAAACATGCCCACAGAAGGGTTGCTGCAGTCATAACAACCAAAGGCATGTCATCTATGTACTAATTTTGGCTAATAAATGCTTTTGTTTCCTTCTGACCCAGGCGTCCAATTACTTTTATGTTCCTAATGTATTTATGGATGAATGTATGAGATGCCATGTGTGCAAGTTGAAACGTGCTGATAACTATACTCGGGGCAAAGCTATCCTGGCAATGGGGATAATGCTACGGATCCTTAGCACTCCCAGTTGCAAGTATTACTCCGCACTAATTGTGTGTAATTAATCTTCACTCGAAAGTTTTGCGAGGGAGCCCACAGTGACAGACTGACCCCTCATTTTAGCACCATGTCCCAGCCCTGACCATATCCCCAGTACTCCCCCCCCCCCCGCGTGCTCCTCGCTGACCGGTAGACAAGCAATTTATCTCTCTCTCTCTCTCTTTCTCTCTCTATTTATCTTTTTTTTTCTTTTGAAATGTTACAGAACGTGTAACTTTTCTTTCTTTTGAAATTGCTAAACACTGGAAGAAGTCTTAAGTGGCCTAATTTTGTTTTCACATATTTTTCTATTTTTTTTATATATATTTCATTTATTTATACTTACTGCTTGAAGATTACCAACTGTGGGATTTAATTCAAAGTATTTTTACCATGTCATCAGCTATGCGTAAAATTTCGTTCTTCCCAAAATTTTGCATTGATTAGATTTTTTTTTTTATAACAGACACCCGTTAAATGTGTATGCCTTTTTAACTACACTGTGTTGCCATAAGTACTGGACAAGAGCCGGTCTCTGTGATTAATGATATTTTAGGGTTCACTGTAAACTGCCACACATCTTTCAGCAACTTGGAAAATTGTCACATGTTTTCCATTGAGGGGCCGGGCACAAATTGCTGTTCCTCTGAGGAACACTTTGAATGTGTGGCAATTTTCCAAGTTTCCGAATTATGTGTGGTAGTTTCCCGAAGTGCCTAACGGCGGGAAGGAACTCTTTCATTTGTCTGAATTTTGATGCCGGTTCATTCGCGTTTAGGCAACTGCGCACAAAAGTTGAAAAGGAAAAGATAGCCGTTCCTTGGCCTATATTGAGAACTGAATTGGGAACTCCAAACTAATTTCAAGAAAACGTTCTATGTAAGCCAAGCGAGAATTGTATTTTAATTTGAAGAAATAAATTGCCGATGGATCTGAGGTACTTCAATACTAAATTCAACCTTCATTCTCGCAATGGTGCGACTTGAAAAACCAGTGAGTTCTGCCCGTAAGAACTGTTATTTCATTTTCCGATTTATTCGGCAAATGTTTTTCCATTAATTTATTGAAAACATTCATAGCGATCACCTTAGCAGAGCTTCGTAATGGTTTCCCAGTTTTATGCGGCTGAAATACACTCGAGTGACCGGCAGATGCCATTCGAAAAGACAGAAGAGTGTTTTAAAACAACAATCAAGAAGGAGAAAGCAGGGGGAGAAACGCGAAATGCCTTCGGAAACACTTTTTTCGCCCTCATCTTTCCGCTAATGACCCCCCACCGCCCACAGCAATAAATATCCACTGGATTGACAGCTTAACTCTGACCCAAACAAGAATGCTGTGACAGAGAACCATCAGTGACGTCACCAAAACACGAATTTCTATATTTTTTTTTTAGAAATGCCGCTGAAACTGAGATCTGAATTTTTTAAATGCACACACACACAACGTATGAACATCTGTGTCCTTTTTAGGTGCCAGTTGAAGCTGGAGTACGAGCTTTTAGACCGGAACTATTTTATGCAGTGGAAGTATACACTCTGTAGCCTTCCTTCCAATGACAGGTTAAGTTTGCCCCGAGTATAGAGAATGTGTTTTTAGGTGCTAAAAGACAAAAAAACTTTTGATGTGCTATTAATTTCAAAAATATTTGTGAAAATATTACTATAATTTGCAGCTGCAGTATGCCAAAATATATTTTCTTCAACGATAATCTATTTATTTTCTGTGATAAAAAGATAATGTTAGTTCTCAACTTGTTAATCGCAACTTGATGGAAAAAGTTCTATGGAGTTGCTGTGAACAACATATCTTATCTCAAGATTTTCTGTGGCAAATTTAAACCTATTGTCATAAAATAATCACCGATAATGAGAAAACAATCATTCCACATCATAGAAAGTCAATTGTGCACATTTTTAAGAGGGGCATATCGCTAACACTTAAACAGTTGATTTCAGGTACCAATTGGCTTTTAAAAACTAAAGCTATTCTACACTGTTTGAAATACACCGTATGTTTTTCTAACACACACATGAATTTATTTCTTAGGGTTTTTATTTTTGAACCTGAAAGCGTGTTAAATTTCCTTTGAAAACATCCTGCACTTCTGTAGCTGTTTCAAACAGTAGGTTTTTTTTTTTTTTAGAAGATGACAATCCGTTTTTTGGTGTAAATATGACAAGGATGGTAAGTCAGATAATATCCAAAAACTTGAAAGTTTCGTCGTCGCGAAGCAGGAACCAAACCCACGTCTCCCAGATGGCGCCCAGTTATGCTAACCACTACATCACCCAGACATGTCTCAAGTTTCCGATTAATTTGAATATAACCATCACAGGATTCACTAGTCGAAGCAACCAGCATTCATGTTTAGCGAATCTGGAGGTTAAGAATCCAATCCCGTGATTGCTCGAAGAAGCAGATAAATCATAAATGGATTACGGGATTACACCATACAACACAAATTTTGAAGATGACAATCTGTTTATTGGTGTAAATATGACAAAGGGGCTCTGACGACCGCCCATAGCGGTATAACTATACCATCGGGATTAGAGGAAATTCTATCCCACACTCACCAACCCGCTTGGCCAGCGTGGTGAGTTATGGCCAAACCCCTCCAAAATGACTCCACAACTTAAATCTTGGCCCTCAGTCTCCGGCAGCTGGAATGTACCTGGCCAAGGCAGCGGCCAGTGCGACATGAAGGCAGAGGGTGCTAAGAATCCCCGGAGGACCGGACTAGGCTGCCATCTGATGCTGACCTTGGCAACGTACAATGGACGCTCCCTATCTTCTGATTCAAGGCTTCTTGAATTGGAAGAGGAACTACAAAGGATCAAGTGGGACATCGTGGGGCTAAGTGAGGTAAGGAGAAAAGGAGAAGATCTCATCGAACTGAAAAGTGGACATCTCTTCTACTATCGTGGGACAGATACTGGCAGAACTAGTGGTGTTGGATTTATAATAAACAAGAAACTGAAGGATAAAGTTGTAGAAGTTGAAAGTTCCTCTGACAGAGCTGCACGACTCGTTATCCAACTATCGAGAAGATACCAGGCTCAGATTATTCAAACTTATGCACCCACCACAAGTCATCCTGAAGAAGAAATTGAAGAATTTTATGAGGAAATTTGTCATCTAAATAATAAAGGTAAGCAGCACTTGAAAATAATTATGGGAGATTTCAATGCAAAAATAGGGCAACGGCAACAGAATGAAACTTCAGTAGGTAAATTCGGTCACGGCAACAGAAACCAGCGTGGAAATACTCTCGTAGAGTTTGCAGAGGCAGAAGGGTTTTTCATCTTGAACTCCTTCTTCAAGAAAAAGCCACACAGGAAATGGACATGGAGACATCCAAATGGGACGACAAGTGAAATTGATTTTATTATGTGTAACAAAAAATTCGTCATAGAAGACTACAGTGTGCTAAACAAGTTTAACACAGGTAGTGACCATAGATTGGTGAGATGTAAGATGCACCTCAACACTAAACTTGAACGTGGCAAACTCATAAGACAAACAAAATGTATTGACATAACCAACCTTAAAAAACACCATAATACCTTCAAGTTGGAACTGAAGAACAGGTTCTCTGCTTTAGAAGGCCTAACATCGGAAGAAGTGGACATCTCTGAAGTTAACAGAAAAGTAACCAAAGCTCTTATGGAAACAGCAACAAAATTAGCTGGGTCTAAGAACAAGTTGCATGTAAATAAATTATCAGGAAAAACGAAAATGTTGATGCAAAAAAGAAGAGAGATGAGGACAACTAAAGAAGATGTGACTTCCAAAGTGGAATATATAGAGCTATGCAAGACAGTACGAAAAAGTATCACTGAAGACGTAAGAAAATTTAACTGTGAACTAGTGAGGA
Organism: Macrothele yani; assembly: GCA_039090855.1. Taxonomy (NCBI): domain Eukaryota; kingdom Metazoa; phylum Arthropoda; class Arachnida; order Araneae; family Macrothelidae; genus Macrothele; species Macrothele yani. The sequence goes on along the minus strand of CM077009.1, from coordinate 95,784,438 downwards.
AAGCAATTGAAAACAACCAAAGCCTAAAGATAGCAAAGGGACATCTCAGTAAGGGAAGAAAACAGATTATGGCACTGAGAAAAGAAGATGGTTCTGTAACAAGAAATAGAGGCGAAATTTTGACAAGAGTGAAAGATTTCTACTCCAAATTATATGAAAGGGATGATACATGTACTCCAGACATCATGAAAGATACCAGTGCCAGAGTTCCTCCAGTCCTCCCAGCAGAAGTTGCACATGCAATCAAGAACATGAAGCGGGGAAAAGCTCCAGGAGAAGATGGAATTACTGTAGACATCATACAAGAAGCAAGTGGAGAAATCGAAACAGTACTCGCCCAAATTTTCACTCGATGCCTTAATGAAGGAAAGATTCCTGAGGATTGGAACACTGCTACAATGATCCTGCTACATAAGAAAGGTGACATTGAGGATCTCGGAAACTACAGACCTATCAGCCTCCTATCAGTAGTTTATAAAATCTTCACTAAAGTTCTTTCACACCGCTTGAAGGTAACACTGGACATGGCTCAACGGAGAGAACAAGCTGGATTCAGGAGTGGCTACAGCACAATAGATCATATCCATGTGCTGAGAGAACTAATTGAAAGAGCGAGGGAATATGAACTTCCATTGTGCATGGCTTTTATCGATTATGAAAGAGCCTTTGATTCGGTGAAACCATCAGCAGTTACAATGGCTCTGAAAACCTGCGGTATTGAAGATGCATACATTAATATTATTAATAACATCTATGAAAATGCAAGTGCAAAGATTAGGCTGTTTGAAAATACAACACACATAAAAATTGGAAAGGGAGTGAGACAAGGTGACACCATATCTCCGAAGCTCTTTAATGCCACATTGGAGGGTGTTTTTCAGTCACTGAGCTGGGAAAACAAGGGGATAAAGATTAATGGAGATTATCTAACCCACCTTCGTTTTGCTGATGACGTAGTCATTTTTGCAACTAGCCCATCAGAGCTGCAGAGTATGATCCAGGAACTTGCTGACAAGAGTAAAGAAGTGGGATTAAAAATGAACTTTCAGAAGACAAAAGTGATGTTCAATGCTTTTACAAGAAATGAAGATTTATCGATTGATGGAGAAAAGCTGGAGATAACAGACACGTACGTTTATCTTGGACAGCAGATATCAAGTGAGGGTCACATTGATGAAGAAATTAATCGGCGTACAAAACTTGCCTGGAGAGCTTTTGGAAGAAACAGCATAATTTTCAAGAGCAATATGCCATTATGTCTTAAAAGAAAAGTGTTTGATCAATGCATCCTTCCAGTGCTTACGTATGGTGCAGAGACGTGGACCTTAACTAAAAGAGACATACAAAGGCTGCAGACAACTCAAAGAAGCATGGAGAGGTGCATGCTTGGTGTAACCAGGAGAGATAAGAAGAGGAACTCGTGGATCCGAAAAATGACAAGAGTGGAAGACATCATGATCAGAGTTAAATCCCTGAAATGGCAATGGGCTGGACATACTGCCAGAAGGACAGATCATCGATGGACAGCCGAAATTTTAGATTGGATTCCAAGGGACAGGAAAAGACCCAGAAGAAGACCACATGGGAGATGGGTGGATGAAATTCGAAAGTATGCAGGGGTGACATGGAGGAGACTGGCACAAGACAGACCGTTGTGGAGGAAACTTGGGGAGGCCTTCGTCCAGCAGTGGATTGATAATGGTTGACAATGATGATGATGATGATATATATATATGGGATGTAAGGTCAGGTGATGCGCAACATCACAGCCTCTCCTTGACAAATGTCAACCCCGCCTTCTTGTGGTGCATCCTGTTCCCACTAAAGGGGCTCTGATGACCGCTAATAGCGTTATAACTATACCGTCGGGATTAGAGGAAATGCTATCCCACACTCACCAACCCGCTTGGCCAGCGTGGTGAGTTATGGCCAAACCCCTCCAAAATGATTCCACAACTTAAATCTTGGCCCTCAGTCTCCAGCAGCTGGAATGTACCTGCCCAAGGCCGCGGCCAGTGCGACATGAAGGCAGAGGGTGCTAAGAATCCCCTCAGGACCGGACTAGGCTGCCATCTGATGCTGACCTTGGCTACATATAACGGACGCTCCCTATCTTCTGATTCAAGGCTTCTTGAATTGGAAGAGGAACTACAAAGGATCAAGTGGGACATCGTCGGGCTAAGTGAGGTAAGGAGAAAAGGAGAAGATCTCATTGAACTGAAAAGTGGACATCTCTTCTACCATCATGGCACAGATACTGGCAGAACTAGTGGTGTTGGATTTATAATAAACAAGAAACTAAAGGATAAAGTTGTAGAAGTTTAAAGTTCCTCTGACAGAGCTGCACAACTCATTATCCAACTCTCAAAAAGATACCAGGCTCAGATTATTCAAACTTATGCACCCACCACAAGTCATCCTGAAGAAGAAATTGAAGAATTTTATGAGGAAATTTGTCATCTAAATAATAAAGGTAAGCAGCACTTGAAAATAATTATGGGAGATTTCAATGCGAAAATAGGGCAACGGCAACAGAATGAAACTTCAGTAGGTAAATTCGGTCACGGCAACAGAAACCAGCGTGGAAATACTCTCGTTGAGTTTGCAGAGGCAGAAGGGTTTTTCATCTTGAACTCCTTCTTCAAGAAAAAGCCACACAGGAAATGGACATGGAGACATCCAAATGGGACGACAAGTGAAATTGATTGTATTATGTGTAACAAAAAATTCGTCATAGAAGACTGCAGTGTGCTAAACAAGTTCAACACAGGTAGTGACCATAGATTGGTGAGATGTAAGATGCACCTCAACACTGAACTTGAACGTAGCAAGCTCATAAGACAAACAAAATGTATTGACATAACCAACCTTAAAAACACCATAATACCTTCAAGTTGGAACTGAAGAACAGATTCTTGGCTTTAGAAGGCCTAACATCGGAAGAAGTAGATATTTCTGAAGTTAACAGAAAAGTAACCAAAGCTCTTATGGAAACAGCAACAAAATTAGCTGGGTCTAAGAACAAGTTGCATGTGAATAAATTATCAGGAAAAACCAAAATGTTGATGCAAAAAAGAAGAGAGATGAGGACAGCTAAAGAAGATGTGACTTCCAAAGTGGAATATATAGAGCTATGCAAGACAGTAAGAAAAAGTATCACTGAAGACATAAGAAAATTTCACTGTGAACTAGTGAGGAAAGCAATTGAAAACAACCAAAGCCTAAAGAGAGCAAAGGGACATCTGCGTAAGGGAAGAAAACAGATTATGGCTCTGAGAAAAGAAGATAGTTCTGTAACAAGAAATAGAGTTGAAATTTTGACAAGAGTGAAAGATTTCTACTCAAAACTATATGAAAGGGACGATACATGTACTCCAGACATTACAAAAGGTACCAGAGTTCTTCGAGTCCTCCCAGCAGAAGTTACACATGCAATCAAGAACATGAAATGGGGAAAAGCTCCAGGAGAAGATGGAATTACTGTAGACATCATACAAGAAGCAAGTGGAGAAATCGAAACAGTACTCGCCCAAATTTTCACTCGATGCCTTAATGAAGGGAAGATTCCTAAGGATTGGAACATTGGAACACCGGTACAATGATCCTGCTACATAAAAAAGGTGACATTGAGGATTTAGGGAACTACAGACCTATGAGCCTCCTATCAGTGGTTTATAAAATCTTCACTAAAGTTCTTTCACACCGCTTCAAGGTAACACTGGACATGGCTCAACCTAGAGAACAAGCTGGATTCAAGAGTGGCTACAGCACAATAGGTCATATCCACGTACTGAGAGAACTAATTGAAAGAGCGAGGGAATATGAACTTCCATTGTGCATGGCTTTTATCGATTATGAAAAAGCCTTTGATTTGGTGAAACCATCAGCAGTTACAATGGCTCTGAAATCCTGCGGTATTGAAGATGCACACATTAATATTATTAATAACATCTATGAAAATGCAAGAGCAAAGATTGGGCTGTTTGAAAATACAACACACATAAAAATTGGAAAGTGAGTGAGACAAGGTGACACCATATCTCCAAAGCTCTTTAATGCCACATTGGAGGGTGTCTTTCAGTCGCTGAGCTGGGAAAACAAGGGGATAAAGATTAATGGAGATTATCTAACCCACCTTCGTTTTGCTGATGACGTAGTCATTTTTGCAACTACCCCATCAGAGCTGCAGAGTATGATCCAGGAACTTTCTGACAAGAGTAAAGAAGTGGGATTAAAAATGAACTTTCAGAAGACAAAAGTGATGTTCAATGTTTTTACAAGAAATGAAGATTTATCGATTGATGGAGAGAAGCTGGAGATAACAGGCAAGTACGTTTATCTAGGACAGCAGATATCAAGTGAGGGTCACATTGATGAAGAAATTAATCGGCGTACAAAACTTGCCTGGAGAGCTTTTGGAAGAAACAGCATAATTTTAAAGAGCAATATGCCATTATGTCTTAAAAGAAAAGTGTTTGATCAATGCATCCTTCCAGTGCTTACGTATGGTGCAGAGACGTGGACCTTAACTAAAAGAGACATACAAAGGCTGCAGACAACTCAAAGCAGCATGGAGAGGTGCATGCTTGGTGTAACCAGGATAGATAAGAAGAGGAACTCGTGGATCCAAAAAATGACAAGAGTGGAAGACATCATGATCAGAGTTAAATCCCTGAAATGGCAATGGGCTGGACATACTGCCAGAAGGACAGATCGTCGATGGACAGCCGAAATTTTAGATTGGATTCCAAGGGACAGGAAAAGACCCAGAAGAAGACCACATGGGAGATGGGTGGATGAAATTCGAAAGTATGCAGGAGTGACATGGAGGAGACTGGCACAAGACAGACCGTTGTGGAGGAAACTTGGGGAGACCTTCGTCCAGCAGTGGATTGATAGTGGTTGGCAGTGATGATGATGATGATGATGATGATGATATATACGTATATATATTTTTATACAAATTGATGGTTATATTCAAATTAATCGTAAACTTGAGACTTGGTCATTCTGGGTGGTGTAGTGGTTAGCATACCCGGGCGCTTTCTGGGAGACGCGGATTCGATTCCCGCTCCGGGACGACGAAATTTTCAAGTTTTCAGATATTATCCGACTTACCATCCTTGTCATATTTACACCAAAAAACGGATTGTCATCTTAAAATTTGTGTTGTATGGTGTAATCTCGTATTCCATTCATGAGTAGGTTTGTCCTTTCTAATTTCATTATGAAATGGCACAAAAAACTTAAATTAGCAGACATGTACTGTATGTCAAGTATCTTTTTAAACTGGTACTTATTCACTAAATGTTAAGCAATCTGAATAGAAGAAATGTCATCTTTGTATATTTCATTGACAGCAGATCTAAAGCCATCAGAATGACCTGCATACTACCTCACTGCATTGCGCCAGGTACCTAAGCATGCGACTACGCACGTGGGTAGCAGTGGGAGACCAAGATTCTTCTTTTTGAAAAGATTGATCCTTGTTGGTGATTTAATAAACATTTTTTTCCATTTGGTACCAGTTTGTCCACATTAGGATAAAAGGTTCCTATATTTTCACAAAATTTGTGCAAAGCATGAACGACACGGATTGCGTGTTGAATTTTCGGTTAGCTCGCAGAAAGAACATCAGCAGCTTTCTTCATGTATGATACTGCATCCATAAACAAGAGTAATACATTGTCGACCTTCATTCATTTGGCCAGAACAAGTGCATAGATTCATTAAAAATCTAGGAACTGTGACATAATTTGCTGTGAAAATGTCTTTATACACTTGCAGAAAAAATATTGGAAAGGGTTTCGTCATTTTTCAACACACCAACTATAACATTTCCCACTCTTCTGCCACTGGAATCTGTAGTTTCATCAATGCTCACCCAGATTTTTTCATTTTTGCACATGGGCCTAATATAGGTACTAATGTTTCTTCATAAAATTGTGGAAGATAATTGTGGAGATTGTAGATATAATTTCTGTGGGGTTAGTTCATTAGGGGGAGCATTGTTCCTATAGTTGATAAGAAATTTTCCAAACTCTGGGTTGTTAACTTTATGTAGAGGAATATCAGCTGAAACAAATTCCTTACATAAATCAGAATAATATACAGAATGTTTTGGTGGGGCCTCCTTGGGGTGCTCTATGGGCAACAATGGCACACAGAACAGCAACAAGGGCCACTATGAATCTTGGAGAGGTACTAGCTAGTGCTGTGTGACATAGGTGAAAAGACCCCAACTCATTGGGTTTTGTTCCAGAATCCTTTGGTTAAATGACCAACTGGAACTGTCAGCTGTGGGCTAATCCCCCACACAGATGTACTTACCTGAAAGACAAAATGAAATGCAAAAACTGACTCAAGTGTGGGATATCGTGGATCTACCACACTTGAGAAGGATGGTCCACCACAGAAATGATACAGAAATAGAAAAAGGCACACGAGAAAGAGATCTCGGCTGAGTGAGTGTAAGATTGGAGTATGGAATACTGGAGGTATAAATGGCAAGAAGAATGAGGTGATTGAAGAAATTAATAAGTATAGATTGGATGTGCTGTGTGTGAGTGAAACCAAAAAGAAGGAAATTGGGATAGAAGAAGTGAATGGAACAGTGAGTGTTATGGTTTGGAGTATTGGATAATGTGAGAGGACAGGCTAGTGTAAGAATGATTTTAAGTGAAAAGGTAAAGAACAACTTGATTCACCGTAGCTGCAAAAGTGAGAGAATTCTGTGGATTTGTTTGAAAGTGAAAATTCAGAGAATAGTAATTGTTGTAGTGTATCCTAATTGTTACTCAGAACCTTCTGACAGGAAGAAAGATTTCTGGAATGAGCTTAAAGTTGTTTTGAGCCAGTTTGGTGCTAAAGAGAAAGTTATAATGGCAGGGAATTTCAATGCTAGAGTAGGTGTGCAGAATGCGATTTCTGATAATGTTCATGGTAAGTTTAATGATCCTTGTGTGAATGATAATGGTAAAAGATTAATTAAACTCTGCATTGAGAATGATTCGTGTGTATCTAATACATTTTTCAACTACAAGTATATCCACACATATACTTGGGAAAATCGTACTTTTGGTCAAAAGTGTGTTATGGATTTGGTTGTTTAATGTTATGGATTTGGTTGTTTCAGCATCTAAAAACACTCATTTGATGAGAGGTGCAGTTGTTGGCTCTGATCATTACTTGGTAGTATCACAAGTGAAACTGAATGTTGGTTGGAGGAAAAGGAATAGGAAGAGGCCTAGGATGGAAAGAATAAAGATTGAAAGGCTCCTTGATCACCAGTTTTACTCTAACTTACTCAGAGAACTGAAGAAGCTGAAGTCATGTGAGAGGGATGTAGAAAAAAAGTGGGAATGTTTTAAGAACTGTGTGTCACTGCTACTGAAGTGGTCTGTGGCACCACAATAGTCGGTAACAATAGAGGTGATGCTTGGTGGAATAGGGAGATTGAAGAGGCAGTAAAGAGAAAGAAGGAAGCCTATTTGGGGATGTTGCAAGGTAGAGTCTCTGTGGATGAATATCACTCAAAGAAGCGTAAAGCTGCTAAGCTGGTTCGCCAGAGTAAGGCAAAAGATAGGAAGGAGAAGGTGGAAAGGCATGAACTGGCTTTTTGGAAAGATAGGAAGTCTTTCTGGAAGTACATGAGACAGGAAAAATAGGGGAAACAAAGTTGTAAGGTGTGTGAACAATAGGATTGGGAAAATGATATGGGAGCCCAATGAGTTAAGTCAGGGGTTCCCAAACTTTTTGAGACCGTGCCGCCCTTCACATGTAACACTTTCCGTGCGATGCCCCTGTACCCAAAGTAAAAAAAAATTGCCCAAATTCGACTTTGATATTTTTTAAAAAGAAAATAGTCATTTACATTACTAGCTTGCATTCTTTTTAATGTAAAAATACAAAATTAGAATAAAACAACAGAACTGAATAAGAAGAAATGGATGAAATAGGCTTATTTTTACAATGGTGACACTCTTCATTTGGGTTTCACATTTTTACAGTCATTTTAGAAACTACCTAACAGAGGTATTTGGGTCTTAATGGGATGGGGAGCTTGTTTTTCGTCCCACAAAACATTGCATCTGGGGACAAAGTTCAATACAGCTACGCAGATATACTTCTCAACGTTAACTTTGCTTCTATATCTAGATTTTATTACTGCCAGAGCTGAAAATCTTGCCTCGCAAAGGTAGAACATGGCAAAAGGGAGAATTACTATCACGGCTTTGTTACTCAATTCTGGGTACTACTTTGCCACACTGTTCCAAAACTGTGGCAGAGTTCCGGAAGAGAATATTATATTCAGTGTGGAGTCTGAAGAAATGCCTACGGTATTATTAACTGTTCCTGCTCAGCAGTGAGTTATTAGATCAAGAAAACAAAGGCGATTCTGAGGCAGAAGCAGATAACATCACAGTGAAAGATGGAAGCACCGGAGGGATCTCAAGAGAAGAGGTATGTAAAACTCTAAAATCTCTTCAGAATGGTAAGTCTCTGGGAGTTGATGGCATAACTGCTGAGATGTTGAAATATGGTGGTGATTCTGTAATTGATTGTTAACTGAACTTTGCCAGTTGTGCTGGGAGTTACGAATGGCCCCTCAGAATTGGAAGGATGCTATCATTGTTCCTTTGTATAAGAGAAAAGGCGATCAGACTGATTGCAAAACTATTGTGGTATTAGCCTACTGAGTGTGCCAGGGAAAGTGTTTGGTAAAATCATTACTGAAAAAGTACGAGGTCTTACATCAAAGAAAGTGTGGTATGTTCAGTGGTTTTATGCCTGGTAAAGGCTGCACTAAATAAATTTTTTGCATTGTGCATGATAATTGAAAAGTATCAGGCTGTTGGTAAGAAAGTTTTTGTTGCCTTCATAGATTTAGGAGAAAGCTTACGCCCGAGTAAATGGATACTTTTGTGGAAGGTATTGAATAAATATAGTGTTACTGGGAATCCACTTAATAGTGTAAAAGCAATGTATGCTGGCAGTAGAGCTTGTGTATGAGTGAATGGTGTTTTATCAAAATGATTTTCTATTGATGCAGGAGTCAGACAAGGTTGTGTATTTAGGATGCATGTTACCATGGCTGTTTATATATTTATGGATGCATGCAGGTGTGATGCCAAAATGGACAATACTGGTTTATGCCTGGATAATATCTGTGGGTGCAGATTGCTGATGAAATGAAACTGTCCTGTTGGCAGAGAGCAAAAGTGAGTTGCAGAGTATGTCGTCCTGGATGTATGATATGAAGTTTGCATGAAATTCAAACTGAGTATAAATAAGGGAAAAACCAAAGTTATGGTTTTTGAGCGAGGAACTGTTAGCACTGAATGCAAGATAAGTCTAAATGACATAGTGATTGACCAGGTGAATGAGTTTGTTTATTTGGGAAGCTTGTTTGACAGAGAGAACAGATTAGATGGCAAAATTAGTAGGTGAGTGAATTCTTCATTGAAAGTCATAGCTGCTTTGGGAAGTTTTCACAGGAATGATGATTTCTCAAGACAGGCCCACATGGCTGTATATGAAAGTGTAATTGTTCCTACTCTGATACATGGCAGTGAAACCTGGGTAATGCAGAAGAAATATAGTAGTTTGTGTGCTGGAGAAATGCATTACTTATGGGGAGAGGGGGGGGGGTAGTGGCAAGACGTGTTCTAATTGTGTGAGGAATGAAGATGTTTTGCAGTTGTGTAATGTGAAGCAAAATCTTGTTAGCAAGGTGGAGACTAATATTCTTAGGTGGTTTGGCCATGTTTAAAGAATGGGTGCTTAGATGCTTACTAAGAAATTTTTTTTTAGCCCCAGTGGCAGGAAGGAAAGGCAGAGGAAGGCCAAAGGAGTCATGGGAAGATCAGATTCAGGAGTGTCTGCATGAGAAAAAGATTATGAGTATGGAAGGTCTTGTGTATGTTGTCTGATGGATGTCAGTGAAGCCCGAGTTAGGTGTCAAGATAGCTATAAATGGAAAAGTTTGATACGGCAACAGTAAGTAAATAATTAATCAGAAATTTATGTGGTAGCATTTCTTCGTGGAGCTACCACTGAATCTTAGAGAATGGCTTAGTGATATGTATGTATGTATGTATTGAAGGGCTGGAATATGAAGGATTCAATTGCTTATTGTAGAAGTGCTTGTCTAGGTGTCGCATGTGAAGCAGCAACAATATGCTTACTGCTAGACAAATAAATGATGTGTTACTTTTGAATGCTGATCTGCTTTTATAGATTTCCCACATGGCTAGCAAAATAGTACTTTAACTGTTGGTAATAAACAGGATTTTAAATTCCACATATTTTTTGCAGATGGGGAAATTACACTCGATTTGACTTTTGGCATTATATTTCATTTCATGTTTTTCTAAACAATTGATCTTCAGGTTTATTTACTTTAAAACAATGGAGGAAACATGCAAACTTTGTATTTATTATGGAATTTTGGAAAATATGTATTTACATATAAAATTTTAGAAAATATGTGTTTTTATGTGAAAAGAATTTTTTACTGATGAAATCCATTCTGTACTGATTACACAGTCCTGTTGTATTCAAGCATAAGAGTTGAGGATATGTTGTCCATGATGAACAATGTATTGTGAAATTTAAACCGAGATAAATAAGGAAAAAACTGAAATGGTTTTTGATTGAAGAAGCGTTATTACTTAGTGGAAGGTCAGTCAGAATGGTACAGAGTTAGGCCAGGTGAATGAGTTTGTGTACTTAGGAAGTATTATCATCTGACTTCTGCTTTACTTAGTCACATTTTCTTCTGTATCAACTTAGCCAGCTCGACTCTCTTTTACCAATCAGATTTGTCTCTTGATTGGCTCAAGTTACATGTCTCATGGACTTTGTAGTTTGAATAGGTCAAGTAGAATTAATAATAGCATACTGGCGGGCATCTTTAGTCTGGCCAGGAAATTTGGAATTGGAGTATAGTGAGATGAAAAGATGGAACTCAATAATTATTTGTGTGGCAGAACCGGATTTAAATCTGGTAGCTGGTGAAAGCTATCAAATTGCAACATAACCATGCCAATAGTAGTCAGACTCAGATAGAAATTCTGATAGATCAATCTGGCTGAAGTTTAATGTTAACAGTATCATTAGATATTTAATGAAAACATGTCCATGAAATCTGGTTAAAAAAAAAAAGAGAAGGATCTCAATAAGTAGCTTAAGTAGACAAACAAACACCTTGCCACTCTATGGACAAACCAGTCATCAATTTCTACTTGCAGACACACACACCAGTCCCTGAATTAAAAACCTTCATGCAGATGTATGTAAACATCACTTATGCAGTGTATGTGCAAAATATGTCTGTCACTATGTGATCTCTGTTTAAATTTCCCAGTGGCACAGTGGTCTAAGCGCTGGCTTCTGACCGTTTGTCTGGGTTCAAATCCCAGTGAGGCATGGATGTTGTGTTTGTCTTACAGCCCTGGTTCTCTCTCTTTCCTTGAATCATTGGCTCTTAATTAGGGAACGGTGACTGCTTATAGTCCATCGAGTTTCTCACGATGGCTGTTGAATCCACAAACAAACAAACCACATGATCTAGGCAACTATTTAAAACTACTGCTCATCAGTAATGTTGATCACATTGGGGGCGGGTGGGGGGCATCTTTCAAAGTTTGATCAAGTGCTTATTGCGGGTGCTCATTTAGCTGGAGCGATGATTTTGAAAACAGCAGAGCTGACTGGTTTCTCAAAAAGTGAGATATCTCAGGTCTGTAAGATAATCCACATTGCTTGTCTAAGAGGCATAACTGTGCAATGATGAAAATCTGGCAGGAACGAGATTGCCATTGTGTGCGAAGGCTTGTTCGGAGAAACAAGATTTAGTGTGTGCAGTAATTGACTGAAGCCCCCAACGAAGGCTGTTCCTGACCCACCTTAGCAAATTATGTGCAGGGAATTGAAGAGGATCGATATTGGCAGACACATGTTGTAAAAAACCATTGATTTCTGTGAAAAACCAGAAAGTTTGTCTACAGTGGTGTCAGGAATACTGTGACTGGACACTGGAAAGTAGTTGCGTGGTCTGAGGCGCAATACACCTTGTTTTGTATCAGTGGTAGACAGAGTTTGGCAGGAACCCTTGAAGCAATGGATCCAGCTTTCCTTATCACAATTCAAGGTTCTGGAGTTGGTGCAATTGTATGGGGCACATTCTGTTGGTGTGGAATGGGTCCCTTGATATTGCTGGAATGTCGGGTGTCTTTCAAGGATTATCTGAATATTGTTGCCAAATCAAGTCCATCCTGCAACATTGACTTTTTATCTAGCAGTTGATGGCAATCTCATGAACGACATTATTACTGCCCATTATGCAAGATGTGTGCAGCAGTGGTTCTGCAAGCATCTTCCCTGGCTACCACAACCTGGATCTGAACCCCATTACAAACGTATGGGACATATTGGAAAAGCAGGTCAGGATTCCAAGGGTGAAATAATCTTCCATTAAATCTGAGTCAGTTAAAGGGATGTCTGGTGAATGCCTGGTATGTTGTAGATGTACTTCAACACCGTGTGGAATCTATACCAAACTGCATGCGTGCTGTAATGTAATTTAGTGGCTTGTACTGAATTACATTACAGTATCTAATTCAGAAGCTTGTATGGGTATGTAAATAACAGGGATGTAGTTGGGAGGAACAGCAGTGGGCTGCCATCCTGCTACTTTTTCTAAATATGCGAAGTGCTCCATCTCTGCTGCATTCTCTTTTCCTTTCACAATTCTTTTGTATAGAACTCAAAGAATATTCATTTAATTTAAAAGGAAGATGCGAGACATTCAAAATACTCATAAATAAAATGGCAGAGCTGTTAGTGTTCCCCAGATTGTGTATCTGTGAAGGAGAAGTAATGTATTTAAAACACTGTCATCTCTCTCTCTCTCTCTCTCTCTCTCTCTCTCTCTATATATATATATATATTAGGTGTGATCAAATTATAAACCCTTTGGTGTGACTTTATTAAAACAAATGAAAAAGTACATCTGCAAGTGTTGCAGAATTAAACAAAGCAATATATAAGGAAGCAAGAATGCACCAGTGTTTGTTTGAAGAAGTTACCGTTGGCATTTAGACATGCATCCACTGCTTGGGGAGATGTTGGATACCAAGAAGGACTTTGGTTGCTCCTTGAACCATTTAGTAACTGCAGCCATGACATTTGCATCAGAGTGGAATCATTGTCCCTTTAAAGCTTTTTTTAAGGGGTACAAACAAATGAAAGTCATATGGTGACAGATCGGGGCTATAGGTTGGGTGGTGCAAAACCTCCCACCCTTTTTGTGCTGACGCATCCTGCGACATGCAGACGAGCATTGTTGTGCAACAGAATCCCACCATGCAAAAACACGCCCGGTCGCTTATTCTTGATGGCTTTATGCAACTTGTCCAGTGTGTCCTTGTAGCAGTTGGCATTATTGTTCACAGGTGGCCCTTCATGGTAAAAAAATGTGGTCAGCATAACCTTACCAGCAGAAGCCTGTGACTTGAATTTTTTGGTTTTGTTTTGCTGATCTGGGATGTTTCCATTACATGCTCACTGGTTTGCTGGACAGCTCAAAGTGGTGGCCCCACGATTCGTGGCCTGCCACTATGCACGACAGAAATGCATCCACCCTCCGCTTCATAATGCAGCAAGTGGTTCAAACTCCAACCCATGCATTCTTCCTTTTGGTGGTCTTTCAGCATCTGTGGGATCCATTGTGAACACATGTTTTGATACTGCAGTGTCTTCATAACCACTGTATGAACCCCGAATGACATAGCGAATTTCTCTGCTAGTGAATGTAAGCTTTGACAACAGTCCACCCATATTGCTACATCAATCTTGGCGATGGCTTTGTCTGTTGCAACAACATGCGCCTGGTCTGGCTATGGAAGATCTTTTGTTTCCTCATGTGCTTCACAAAATATTCGCGCCCAGTCCGTCAATGTTGTCTTTGACACACGTTTGTCACCATACACCGGCTGCATTCTGCGATGAATGTCAACTGGTCGATATCCTTCCACTGTTAGGAACTGAATCGTCGCTCGCTGATCCACCTTGGACGGATTTGGAATCACACCAGCCATGTTGTCAACGATCTGCAGCACAAACCACACGTGCGAGGAGAATGAACGTGTTCTCGCCTGTTCATTTGTCTGCGCTTATCACGTGAGCTGTGATGTAATCATGCTCCCAGTGTGCTGGTCCATGTGACATGGCACAAAGGGTTTCATTTGATCACGCCTCATACATACAGGGTTCTTAGGAAAGTCCGTTTACCCCCCTCTAACTTTTAAACCGCATATTGTACCGCCACAGAAGTAACCTGCACCTATAGGAAAGTGACCATGCACAATTGATTGGACGCGCCCCTAGTGGCGAAAAACAGAAGTTAGCAAAACTAACTCAGAAACCAAGAGAGATATGCAAAAAAATCCTATTACAAAATGAAAGAGTGGTGTTTAATTAGTACAAAACGACACTTGGCTCAACAGAAACACTTACAGAAAAGACATGTTAAAGCAGTGAACTTTAAATTACACACAAACCAACACAGTTCGTGTAGTACAGGTGCAACTAACCTGGCGAGTGGTCTACCATACACATTGTTCGAAGTGTGCGCCATCAGCAACGATACACATCTGGACTCGGGACAGAAATGCCTCTCCAACAGCATGCAGCACTGCAGGAATTACAGGTCCTGACGATGCGTTCCTTTAAATCTGCCACGCTGGAAGGTTTCGTAGAGTACACTTGATCCTTCAGGTATCCCCAAAAGAAGAAGTACATCGGTGTTAGGTCGGGTGACCGTGGCAGCCATTCCGTACAACCGCCATACCCAATAATATTGTTGCTGAACGTGCGAGATAAAAACGAGCGAACTGGAAAGGTTTCGTGGGAAGGAAAACCATCATGTTGAAACCATATGCGTGGCAACGTAGTCAAAGGAACATCATCCAACCAGTAACTTACTGGAACCACATAACAGCTGCAAGTAACACTGACCTGTTAAATTTCCCTCAATGAACACAGGTCCAACTACGGATGTTTGCCACATTCCACACCACACATTAAGTGAACAGCGTACTTGATGGCGTGCTTGTCTCGTCATGTGTGGATTTCTCACATCCCAGTAGTAGGAGTTCTGGTGATTGATGATCCCGCCAGTCCATGACTCATCAGTCCATAGGATGCTGTCCACAAACCATGACTTTTACTGTAAGGTGTTCAAGATGCAGTCACAAAAGTCATGCCGCCTTTGAAGGTCTCCAGGCATCAGGTTTTGCGCGATAGCATCACGGTAGGGATGCACACCATGTTCGTTCAAGATTTGCCACACCCGATAATCCACACTTACTGCCGTCATACTACTTCGGGGATTCGCCAGAACATAGCCCAAAACATTCGCAGGATGCGCATCGGCACCAATGGGACGGCCAAAACTATGACGCTCAGTAACGCTTCCTGTTTCTCGCAGGCGCCGGACAACTTTGGCAATTGTCTGTGCTGCTGACGAGTGAGAAACCGTACTCTATACAACTTCGGCCTTTTTTATATTCTGCTGACATTCGCCGTACAGCAAGACCATATCACAGTACTCGTCATTCGTGAAGATAGCCATCTACCTGCCGACCTCTTACTCTGATTCACTCTCAATTCCCACCCATCATTTATAACCCTTCGGCTGTCTGACCTTATTTTACGTCAAACTTGAAATTAGCATAACTATGTGTTATATCAAGTAACCACTTTTCTGTTGCGTGCTAGCAGCCGGATATCTGATGCTTTGTTCACGTTTTCTTGTCTTTTCTGTTGAGCGAAGAGTCGTTTCATACTAATTAAACACAGGTCTTTCATTTTGTAATTGGACTTTTTTGCGTATCTTTCTTGGTTTCTGAGTTAGTTTTGCTAAGTTCTGTATTTCGCCACTAGGGATTGCGCATGGCCACTCTCCTATAGATACACATTAAAAAGTTAGAGGGGGGTAAACAGACTTTCCTAAGAACCCTGTATGCAGTGATAAGTCATTGTATGAAGAAATATGTGGTGATTATGGAGAGCCTTGTGTAATAGAACTGTCAAAGAAAGAAGACATTTGATGTTTTAAAATAATTTATTTCCATAAACATTATGACATAATGAAACATGAAATCATAACGAAAAGTTTCGTAAACCATGAACTTGGTACAGTACAGCAGTGATACAAAACAGAAGACCTATTGCCTGCGACATCTTTGGCTGCTGTTTCAGTGTCACTGTGAAAAGGTTTCTCATAATGTGCTTTACTTTTCACGATTTTGACGATACAAAACAGTTTAAAATGCTAGGATAATGTAAAAAATTAGTTCTTTTTTTATGGAATACGGGGAAAAAACTAATAAGTTCTCTGATAAGAAGTTACACATGAATGCCATACCAGCATCACAGAAAAGTTTGGGACATTTTATTTGAATAAGCACGATTACTACCAGCTTAGTGAACCCAGAAAACTTTTTTTTCTTTCACTGCAGCTTGAAAATGGATCACACTCCAATACACTAGCAATTTAATTTTATTGCATTGCAGTAAGAAAGAAAACAGATGAATAGACCCTTGAAGGAGTTCTTTTTACTCCTTTTAGATTTTGTGAAACTAAGTGAGAGGTTATGTAACTGCATGTCTTTTTCAGCCTGCAACACAATGGAATTCTTGGAGGCTACACCTTGAATTTTAAGAAATTTCACTGGACTTAAAATAAGGTTTTTAATTTCCAGAGTTATGGTAAGATTAAACAAATAACACAAAGTTAGTTTATGCTGATGACTGAACTTCCGGCTTTTGTGAATGTCCTTATTTTGAAAGAATATAAAATATGCAGCAACAAACTATGGTACAAGATTTTGAATAAAAGCTGTTTTATACTTAATTACAGGAAAATATATATTAAAAATAAAATTCAGTTGATTGCATTAAAGACAACTATATCAATGGAATTTCACACAAGAATGGGGCTAGTTGGCTCTGTTTTGCAAATTCTCTTCATAAATCATGCTTAATGAGATTTTTTATTAGAATGTTTTTAAGCTATGGTTGAATTTAAATGTATATCCTTATTATCTTATGATATTACACTAAATTAAATAAAATGTATTTTGGATATTGTTCCCAAACTCTTAACTGACAATCACATTTCGTGTTATGCTAGCAATTAAAAAAATATTATGGGCTAAGCACATTGCTTTCTTGTTGTTCAGCCAACTCCACGAAGAAAGCATTAACACTGAGCAGTGGCATCACAGTCAGAAGTAATCACTTCACCAAATGTATATACCAAGAAATGTCCAATATAACACTAAAGCCAAACTGAAATTTATTATATAATGTAGTTCAAGTTATCATCACTACACACAAAGCTTCGTGCTGAACATGACAGTATATGCTACTTTATCCAAAATATTTATGTGTGATTACATTACTGTGCAAAAAGCCTGATACTGAACGATAGTGCTGTTTACAAAATTCATTTGAAATTTTCATGCGTAAATGACCTTGTGATAGTATTTAATAATCACACTGCTGGTTTAATTTTCAGACAGAAAAAAATCTTTGCAAATAAGTAGTCAATAATATTAACAGAGGAACTTCAGCACATCAAATCTGAGAAGCACTTTTATATTCAAATGAATTTTGCAAAGAACGTGCATGTGCCATACTGTTTCGTTTGTGTGAATCAAGCATACAAAAAATTGTTTTTTTTTTCATCTTGATCTAATTTTTTTTAAATTATAGGATGGCATTGGATCTACGATTCTTTAGAATAGTGGCGTCAGTTTAATGTGGATTCTGAATGCTTATAATGTATTATAAATCTGTTTATTTAGTGGCATTATTCAATATATATATAATTTGCTTTGCAAAAGCTTGGCTTGGGACTTAATATATATCATATTACACCTCTGAATAAACAGATTTATTAACGCTATTAGCGTTTGGAACTGAGGATGATGAACAGACTACACTGTGAGGCAAAAGCGAATATTATGATAAACTTTCCAAGTGTGGTTCTTTATTGTACTAACTTCATGAAGTATGAACTGAATAAAACTTAGGTTAAAATAAAATTTCAATTATGTTCTGAGGTTATGGTAAGACTGAGTGCATTTTTTTTTACCTGTACATCTTGGTGTGTGTTGTGTATACATATGTTTTTTTCCTTGTTTTAAAATGACCCTGTAATCTGAAAGCACTTTACAAAGTTTTGTGAGGGGGAGGAATGAAAAATCATTACTAAGTTTGACTTTAAATACCAACAGATAGGAACATAAAGGCTGATTCAAAAGTTTCAAGAGTAAATTATTACCTTTGTTCAGAAATACAGTTTAATTGCAGGTGCTTTAACATTACTGTATACCAGAGTGTGTTATGCTTTATAAAATCAAAGCTTTTTGCAATGCATTGGTAAGCAATAGAAATGCAACCAATATCTATTTAAAGACAAGCCCAAGTTGTTTGTTAGTACTTCCACAGTTGATCGTTATACTGAAAAGCAATTACTATAAATACATGGTTTTGGATTTGACTGCATTAAAAGGCCCATATATCTTCAGCTTTTTAAAAGTGTTTCTCCTCCTACTACCTATTACAAAAGAAATAATTAATTTTGATGGGCACATCCAAATTTCTTTCACATAAGAAGAACAGCTTTGGTAGTAATTTTGATCTTAGCACAGCATTTCCACCTGTGGGATGAACTCCTTGCATATCACAAGTGTCATCTTTTTTAACTCTTTCCTGAAAGTCCTGCCCCCCCCCCCCCCCAATAAAAATTGTAAAGAAAATAAATTAAGGTACAGAAGCAAATACACAAAATCTTGCATTGTGATAGATATTCTAGAAATATAAGTTGCTTTTACTGAACCAGTCCTAAAAGGTTTTAACCTTTCATTGTGGTAGGTAATATAGCTCAGTTTTTACATACTCAATCTTACTTGATGCACCGAGATAAGATACTGCGTTTTTTTTTGCAGCAAGTGATTGTGAAAAAGTAAGATTTTTTGTTGTTATGAATAACTATTTCACAGTAATACTGAAGTTGCTAATGAAGATATTATTATGATTCAGGCAGGATATCCAATTATTTACATTAACAAAACAGGTGAATAACTACTTTGCAACTTCATGTCATGATGAAAATGTAAATGAAATAATAGTGGTGATATGTTTGAAAATGAATACTGACAAAATTCCACAGGGACTTTTCCATGCTAAAAGTAAGCTCTATACACGTGAATATACACAGATTTGATATGGACTATTACAGCAGCCGCACAAACTACAATGCGTCGTGAACCACGTTTTTCCCATTTGCAATCTTCAATCAGACTCATAAAAAATAAGCCAGCAGTGAATTTCCTTTCTATGCTGGAAAGAAAACCATGCTCTCTCTACCTCACCCCTGTGAGTAAAAATGGCACTTCTTTAATGATGAATTCACATCTTTGTTTACTGAGAATAAAGAGAAGGCACTTCCTTGTCTGCACCTCTTTTTTTCTGTTGGCACATTTCAGCTGAAATTTCTACAGTGAAAATGATTTTGATAACTGTACATGAAAACACTGAATGCCTGAGAAAGAAAAAGAAAAAGAAAAACCTCTTCATTTAGAGAGACTTCCTAAATTGACAAAAAAGTGTTCCTGACTTGGAAATTTCAATGCTCTATTTGGCATGGTATTTTACATAGGCCACTTAGTGTAAATGTTTCTTTTTATTTCTCAATATTATGCTCACTCGAGGGGCCATTTTGTCAGCTGTCCAGCTCTCATGCAAGATTGACAACAAAACTTTCCATAATATTTGTTGTTGCAGTAATTTGTTTTCACTATCATCTCACAGTGAGCAAATCTTGGGCTGTCCACACAATCTGCAGGCATTGCAGGATCTAAAAAACATAAAAAAAATTAAGTTAAAGGCATTTTTAAAATTAAAGTAGGGTGTGCTTTAGAAAAGAACCATTTGCACCAAAAAAAAAAAAATAAAAAAAAAATAATAATAAAAATAAATAAATGGAAACACTGGTTTTCAAAACCTTAATCAACATCCCCCAAAATGCCCATACCTTGTATTCATTGTGCAAAGATTTGGTTTAAAACTGGCACACTGATAATATGTAATGATTACTGTAAATTAGCAAACAGTTATTAATACAACCATGAATGGCTAAAGAAAGAGATACAGAGCTGGACTAATCATAATCATAAATGGCTTAAGAGAGGGAAACAAAACTGGACTAATCTCAACCATGAATGGTTAAAGAAAAGGACACACAGCCAGACAAATCACAACCATGAAATGCTAAAGAAAGTGACACAGAGCTGGACTAATTATAATCATGAATTGCTAAAGTAAGAAAAACAACTGGACTAACCATAACCATGAATGGCTTAAGAAAGCAACACATAACTGGATTAATCTTAACAATGAATGGTTAAAATAAGGAAACTGAACTGTACTATTCATAACCATAAATGGCTAAAAGTAAGGGACACATAACTCTGGACTAATCATAATCCTGAAATGCTAAAGTAAGGGACACAGAACTGGACTAATCAAAACCATGAATGGCCAAAGTAAGGAAGGTGCACAGAACTGGACGAATAATACCTAAATTTTTAAAATAAGGGAAATAGAACTGAACTACAAAATGTCAAACCGAACAAGTAACCATGAAGGTAGAGTTAACAGATTGTATGACAGAAAAGAGAACCTTTAAAAGATCAAAGTATATAATTATAAATAACTTGTAATAAGAATATTTATTATATCACATATGTTACAATAAATCATTATTTTGATATTTGTTATATTATTGTACTCATCATTTTGTTTCACCATTGCCAAAAGGAAATTATTTGTTAAATAATATTGATAAGTATCATCACATAATAATGCATAACATATGTACATTCTCCTTTTTATTTAACTTAAACATGATTGAAATTTATAGTGAATACATTTTTAAATAACTTGTTCAAGAAATCCTTATTTTAATAGTTGTTGTACTAATTATTTCTTTGCACGTTAAACAGTATTGATAAAAATCATCACAAGTTAATTCTTTAAAATCGAACTGGGTGATTACCAAACTTTGCATAGATTTTGGTAAAAGGTAGTTTCTCTTATCTGCCGACTGAGCATTCATGATGCT
The DNA here is from genome assembly GCA_039090855.1 of Macrothele yani. NCBI lineage: Eukaryota > Metazoa > Arthropoda > Arachnida > Araneae > Macrothelidae > Macrothele > Macrothele yani. The sequence continues at coordinate 95,763,239 of CM077009.1, read as the reverse complement.
AAGCACTTTCAGTTAGGAAAGTGAAGAAATAGCAGATTTTTAAAAATTCAGATGGCTATGCTTTCATTACTTTAAAATATTTTAGACATTTTGCATCTGAAAATAAATTTTTAAACTCAGTATTGTCCATTTCAACTAAAACGGATTTAAATTTATACTGCGATCAAATAATAATGAATTGTCAATTTTCTCATCATTCTCTTTTAAATATTCAAGAGATACTCTAATCTCACTGCAAGTTGATTTATTGTCCAAGCTCATCCATTGAAATAATTCAAAATGCTTCATCCATTTATTTAAATCATAAATGCCACATTAACCACAGATATTTTAAAGCTTAATTCGTGTACGAGTCAATATAAACAACACTTGCCGTTTTTACACGATATTATAAAAGTCGATGATGGTGACTATAAAACTTTAATCAAAAGGTTGGAATACATTTGTACTTTCGGGTCTACTATAGACCCATCTTCAGATTTGAACTAATCGAACTCTGAGATTACATATGGTTATATATCAAGAACAATGCCAGATTACAACTTGAGAAGCAAAACACATGTGACGTAGTCAATCACAAAGCCTGTGCACGAGAGTCAACGTCTTTTGGGAGGGGCTGTTTGTTCAAAATAAGGTTCTTCCAAACCCCGGAATGTAATTAGGTAAATCATCATTGCAACAAGAGTCAAAGTTCTTAAGTATAAATAAACTTTCTGTTAATAACAAATTTGATTTACAAGACGGAGATGCCGGTATTGACATATTGTCCCAATCTGGAAAAAACTTACCACTGTTAACTGCTCTTGCCAAGGCAGTCGTTTGTGATCCATTCCGAACATTGTATTTATGTTCTATAAGTCTAGTATGAAACTTCCTAGAAGTTGATCCGATATATAGAGAACCGTTAGTTCCTGGGTCGTTTGATCTCAACAGAATACAGTAAACACCCCATTTGTCGAGGCTTGGCACAGGATCATGGCCGCCATGGATCGATGATCAGATATTAATTGTTTTGACTCCAAAGTCGACTTGATATCTGTGGCAGGCATTCTTTAGGGCATGAACAATAAGTGGAATAAATTGTACTGACCCCACAAATCTTGGCTTCTGATTCTCCTTAGACAAGGAAGTTAGTGTCCTATTTGCAACTTTCCCAATTATACGTTGAACTGTGTTTTCGGGGTACCCATAAATTCGTGCTAAGTCTGTAATTTTCTTGAACTCCTGATTACGAGTAATTGAAGAAGAAAAATGTGAGAAGGCGCGATTAACCAAAAAGTAAAATTTGATCATCAGGATGGGCAGATGCAAAAGGAATTAAAGAGGAATATGCTGAAGGTTTTCTGTAAACAGAAAAACTGACAGAATGTGAAACAGGATCACGTACAAGGAAGATGTCCAAAAAAGGTAACGAATGGTTATTCTCCATTTCAACCAAATATCTGATGGTTGGATGAAAGGAAGAAAGAAAGTCGACAAATTTAGGAAGGTCGCTGTTGGTAGACGGCCAGAAAACCATGACGTTGTCAACATAAGGAATAAAAGGGTAAGTGTTAACATCAAATTGGCCCAGAGCCTGGTTGTCTAAATTTTGAAGTAGAATTTCTGCCAACACAGGAGAAAGGAGTGACCCCATAGGGGCTCCATCAAGCTGCCGATAAATTTGTTTGTTGAACCTGAAATATGACCTCTTTAACAAGCTTCAAGGCACGGTCAACGGCTTGTATCTCCAACGGCGAATATAAATCTAAAGCAGACAATTTGGAATTAACCTTGTTAAAGAGAGGTCGTATTTCAGGTTCAACAAACAAATTTATTGGCAGCTTGAAGGAGCCCCTATGGGGTCACCCCTTTCTCCTGTGTTGGCAGAAATTCTATTTCAAAATTTAGAAAACCAGGCTCTGGGCCAATTTGATGTTAACCCTTGCCTTTTTATTCGCTACGTTGACGACGTCCTGGTTTTCTGGCCATCTACCAACAGCGACCTTCCTAAATTTGTTGACTTTCTTTCTTCCTTTCATCCAACCATCAGATATTCGGTTGAAATGGAGAATAATCATTCGTTACCTTTTTTGGACATCTTCCTTGTACGTGATCCTGTTTCACATTCTGTCAGTTTTTCTGTTTACAGAAAACCTTCAGCATATTCCTCTTTAATTCCTTTTGCATCTGCCCATCCTGATGATCAAAAATTGTCAACGTTTTACTTTTTGGTTAGTCGCGCCTTCTCATATTTTTCTTCTTCAATTACTCGTAATCAGGAGTTCAAGAAAATTACAGACTTAGCACGAATTTATGGGTACCCCGAAAACACAGTTTAACGTATAATTGAGAAAGTTGCAAATAGGACACTAACTTCCTCGTCTAAGGAGAATCAGAAGCCAAGATTTGTGGGGTCAGTACAATTTATTCCACTTATTGTTCATGCCCTAAAGAATGCCTGCCACAGATATCAAGTCGACTTTGGAGTCAAAACACAATTAATATCTTATCATCGATCCGTAGCGACCATGATCCTGTGCCAAGCCTCGACAAATGAGGTGTTTACTGTATTTCGTTGAGATCAAACGACCCAGAAACTAACGGTTCTCTATATATCGGATCAACTTCTAGGTAGTTTCATACTAGACTTATAGAACATAAATACAATGTTCAGAACGGATCACAAACGACTGCCTTGGCAAGAGCAGTTAACAGTGGTAAGTTTTTTCCAGATTGGGACAATACGTCAATACTGTCATCTCCGTCATGTAAATCAAATTTGTTATTAACAGAAAGTTTATTTATACTTAAGAACTTTGACTCTTGTTGCAATGATGATTTACCTAATTACATTCCGGGGTTTGGAAGAACCTTATTTTGAACAAACAGTACCTCCTCCCACAAGACGTTGACTCTCGTGCACAGGCTTTGTGATTGACTACATCACATATGTGTTTTGCTTTTCAAGTTTTAAGTTGTAATCTGGCATTGTTCTTGATATATAACCATATGTAATCTCAGAGTTCGATTATTTCAAATCTGAAGATGGGTCTATAGTAGACCCGAAAGTACTAATGTATTCCAACCTTTTGATTAAAGTTTTATAGTTACCATAATCGACTTTTATAATATCGTGTAAAAATGGCAAGTGTTGTTTATATTAACCACAGATAGTTTAAATTATATTTCATAACAAATTGCAATGTTATCACCACAAAGAATAAACTCTGCTCTGCAGTAGTGTCACTGTCATAGTACAACAAATACTCTAGTTGTCACCAGGGGAGACTCCTGGGCTTTATGACATGTAGGAGAGGTCTGGGAGTAAATAAATACTGTATATCCAAAACCTGAACGCATACAAATCAAACAATAAAATAAAATAAACAGCAACAATAAAACCAAATAAAAATGTACTTTACTGACGGTCATTATATGTGCTTGAGGTCAATTCTTCTGCCCTTATTGGAGGCAAAGAGATCGATGACTGCATCATGAAAGTTGTGGCAATGTTTCATGGTTTTTGATTAGTTTCTCTTTGAATGCTCTCTCTATTGATATTAAAGCAAATCCATTGAGATGACTTTCAGCTGTTGAATTTTGACTGTAGGTCTTGATACATTTCAATGCAGAAAAGCTCCTTTCTTTACCAGAGCACAATAAATACATTGAATAGTAAATTAAAACACAAAATCAAAAATGCGCTGAAACTTCCAAAACCCTAGTGAAACACAAACACTTCCTTTTCCTTACAGAGCTCTTTCACTTGAGCTTCACATTTACACCAGCTAATGTGTGTTTCAGGAAATGGGCCATCAAACATGGGAACAAGAGTGACAGGTAGCTTACAGCTCATAGGATTACTTGAGGCATCCTCAGCGTGCTGTTCAGTTCTGTGACTGTATACCCTCATCCCAGCCACCCGTGCACTCAATGGGCAGAGAGCTCGTAAGTGAGGATGGTTGACAGAAATCCTCGGTCTCTGTCCATAGCTTCCACACATGGCCATCAGGCACAGTTTTCCTCGAGGGTGTTCTAACTGCTGTTGTGTCTCATTTTCGTTTTTTCTTCCATGTTTATAAAATGAGTCTTTTCAAATATTTCATTATGAGTGTAATTATCTAAAATTAAAGTGTAGGATGATCCTCACATCCTACGTGGGGGAGTCCCACTGGTTGTCATGGTGGCTGAAATCTGAGTGCAGAATATCGATAATGTTGCCAACTAACCCTATTTTCACATCTCTGAGAACAAAATATTTTCACCAAAAGAAAATGAGTACAATCATGAAAAAGTAAAGAGGACACAAGTGGCATACCTCAGAAAAAAAAACCCCTATGTAATCTAAAAAGAGTAACCCTACATGAATGGCTAAAGTAAGGGATATAGAGTTAAAATGCAAGTGCTGAATGGGACTACAAAACACTACTAATTGTCATTTGTTAGGAATTAAATTTAAAGATAATTTGTGTCTCCAATATATGAATTAACAAAATTATGTAACAGTGGCATAGACAGCACTGGGCTTTATAAGCTCAAGCCCCTCCCAAAATATTTTGTGCCTTATTTTACTTTTCTGGTGTAGTGTAGTCTTTCTGTTTTTTTGGGGGGGGAGGCAGGGAGGATGCTATTTATCAAAAGCATACCAACCTCATGATCAATTTCTAAACATGAAGTAGAAATGAACAAGTTAGTAAAATCATGCAATGCATTGATTATGATATGCTTTCCAACATACCAGAAATCATTACTCAAGTTATGAGGATAATGGCTGTGGAATAAATCTCGCTCCTGCGCCCTGACCTTTGACCCCATTTTGATGATATTAAGCAGAATTGGTTCAGTACCGTATATACTCGTGTATAGGTCGACCCCCTGATTTTTATCTGAATATTTGCAGTTTTTGTATACCTACCTATCTTGTGCATAAATTAAAAAAAAAAAATCTTTTCTGAGGATGCGCCTGCATGCGGAAATGTGAACCTACTATTTATTGTTGTAGCTGGCTCTCGCAATGTTGCTTGCGGCAGTTTCCCGCAAAATGTGGGTGGAATTGAGGCACAATTCTGGGAAGATGATAGGGCTGACCACCCTGGTTAGAGAGTTTTCAGGGGAAGGTTACACACTTTAACAATATATGAACCCACTTGCACATTATCGCCCCCCCCTTCTACCACTTTTTGCGAGCGAGTTTTCTGCAGTTACTTAATTCATTGAGAGTAAAGCATTTGCTCCCACGGCAACGAATCGTGATGCATTTACCAAACGTCGTAAGGCACATCATTATTTAAAAAGAAAAAAAAACACTTCCTGAAACATATTTGGAAAGCATAAATAGGTCTTGATGTCAACCTGATAGTTTTTTTTATCCCATAAAGAATATGCATACCGTAAAAAATAAATGTGTAACTTTTGAAGTTTTCAATGGATCTCTTCAAAATTTAAAATGAATCTTTATTTTGATGTATCGTGGACACTATAAAATTTGCACGCAACTATTTAAAAAATTGAAGAAAATTTGTTCTATAAAATTTTCTCCCACTACCCTGTGCAGCGTAGTAGCTGTTGGTCAACTGCCGAGCTGGACGAGTGTGTGATTGACAGAGATGTCGTTTACCTACTTCCGAGTTTCATCCCCCTCCCCACCGTGTTTGTGATAAACAATCGGCTTTAGTGACAAAACCAAACATCGCCCCATTCAGTAAAGATGCAATCCTTTTTACTCGCTCTTAGTCTTCAGAAAAAATTACTGTTTGTTTGGTTTTTAGAGCCGGGGCACACTCAATTTAATAACAAACGTAAGTGGGTTGTTAAACTAATGCACTTTTTTACTATCAGTGGCAAATGTTATTCTGAGCGATCGGCCAAGTTTAAACACTTTCGTTTTCGGGATGCATTGATCAAGTTACTGCTGTTCTGTAGATTGTCATGCCTCTCTTCTCTGCCATTGCTAAGCAGGAGTAGCGGTCTCCTTTTTCAATAGTCTGTTCTTTTCCTTCTTCATAACCCCTGTCGAGAATTGAGCACGGTCGTAGGTCACGGCACAGTGCAACTTAAACTACCGGCTGACGTGTTCACCTCTTTCCTCTGGGTGATTTACCAGCGGGGCAGTCAAGGCCATATCGACAGATCTAAAACGGACTTTGAGACATCCTTGCAAAATGAATTTTTCTATTAGTGAATAAAAAAAAATCTCGTACATATAGAATTAAGAAAGTTCTTAGCAATAACTTTCTTCTGTACCAGTAACACCCGGAAAATGACTAAATATACAACTGCAAATGAACTGATGGTGCAAAGGGCTAAGTATGCGCATTTCCATAAGGCATCAAAATTTTGGTTTTCAACCTATCAGAAATATTTTCTGTGTATAGTTCAACCCCTTAATTTCGACCTAAATATTTCATTAAAAAAGTCAACCTATACACGAGTATATACGGTATACCTCCGGAACAACATACTAAAGTTTTGTTGCAATAGAAGCATAGTCAAGTTATGAGGATAATGGCTGTGGAATAAATCTTGCTCCTGTGCCCTGACCTTTGACCCCATTTCAATGTTATTAAACAGAATCGATTCAGTACATCTCCGGAACATGATGAAGTTTTGTCACAATTAAAGCATTTTTACGTAAGTTATGACGCATAAGAGCAATGGAATGGATCTGCTCCTATGTTCTGACCTTTGACCCCATTTTGTCCATTTTCAATAGGGCTCCTTCCCAGGTTGTCCCCTACCACATACTAAAATTTCATCGAAATCAAACCATTTTTATGCAAATTATTGTGCAGACAGACTGACAAAGTTGGAGCATATACGCTTCTTCAACCTACGGTTGGAAAGCGCAAAAAAGAGAATGAAAAGGAAGGGTGTTGCTGCTTTGGAGCAACAGATCAACTGATAAGTAAACTTTCCTTACACAGAGACAAAGCCAGGAGGAAATATAAGTCAGGAAAACGAAATTTCAAAGCAACAACATAGCTTTCAAATTTATTTTGCCTTACTTATTTTTCGGATGTTGACTATTGTTAGTGCTCTGTTTTGTTTTGACAAGTGTGAATGCATTTCACACAGATTAGAAAATCTATCTGGTACAGGTATAAAAAAAATATTTGAAATCCTATTATCCCTTTCTTTTCTGCTAAGATGAAATGGTCCTGATTAGTATCTTTCCGTATTTGGCCAGAAATTTGCTTGCTTTTCAGGGAATTTTTTCCTTAGATCGAAGAAACATATATGCATGAATTCCCTTGTCTTTTGCCACCAGTGGGAAAAACATGGAATTCACACTTTTATGTTTAATTCACCATACATCTTACATCTATATATACATCAATTCGCACCCAGTGCCTTTTTCTATGATGGCATTATACTTCGAGTCCTTCTAACAGAACTTAATCCCAATGTAATGATCACCAGTACAAAGTACAATGGGTGAAGGATCAACCTAAAGTCAAGGAAATACCGTGATTTTTGTCATATAATCCGTGGATCATCTCCTTAAAAAAATTTAGAATATAGGTTCTACGGATTATACACCAATGCAAGTAATATGCAGATTTTAAAAAAAAAGTTTTTACAGCTCTTTAATTTCTAAAAAAATCTGCAGTGTAATTGTGCAGGAGAGGGGGTATAATTGGAAAAGGAACTCCCTCGGAAAAAATTTCCTCAGTTCAGGAGTTTGTATGGGAGAGGAGGAGGAAGGGGTGTTGTAATGATAGATCAGGCAAGTTGTGGGGAGGGATGGCGGGGTTCATTTTGTATTGTTGAGAAGGACAACTCTGTTGTGCCATCTCTGTTTTTTTCAACCAGCCAATGAGAATGTGCGCACATACGTTCCTCCTTTTGAATCTCATGTGTGGCTGTGCCTTGTGTTTAGTTCATCTTTCGCCGTTTTGACCAACGTCTTTGCTGCTATTTTCCTTCATTGCTATTCATGATGTTTTTAAAAAGGAAACATTTCAGTTACACTGCCGAATTTATTTAAAGTGGTGGGCACATTTGAGGATATGATTGTGCCTCTGCGCAATAGCTTTGAGGTCAGAAAACAATCGTGCAATAACGTGTGGAAAGCCGCAGTCTCAAATATAAACAAATCTGCCAGTGAATTCACGGAAGTCTAGCCCTATTTTTTATTGGCCCACCGATCCCCCAACTCTGAAAGCAGGATTTTCTCCAAAACCTTTCGACTTATACGTGAGTACATGCAGTATTTCTATGACTTGTTCTGTATCATTGGCAAGGTGTAATATGCCCTACTTTGGAGCTGCATCGACGTGATCTATGGAAATTAAGAAGGTAGTGTAGAACACGCTAAGTTACGTATAAAAAAGTTTAAGGCAAATATATTTCAGCCATTACTATGGCCTTCATCAGTACGTAACTTAGCATGTTCTACACTACCTTCTTCTTAATTTGTTTGTTAGTTGCGTGCATTGCCTACCACTGATTTGTGATCTATGGATATCGAGCTCAGTAACATGGATATCATGCCACTGAGCTTTATCTGTCCAGAGATAAAAATATGAAAAAGTAACCTTTAAAAATGAATTTCTTCATTTAATAAAATAGTTTTTTTTTTATTCTTACTTCCTCGGACTCCTGGGTCATTATGTGACCGACTTTTCTGTCGGAAGTTCCGGTTCAACATCTATGATGCGCGGATTATATAGCGATTTTTTTTTTCTGAATATCTCAGTCTGTGGATTATACGAAGAAAATTTTTTTGTTAATGTGAATTCTGCAGTCTGCGGGTTATACGCCAATGTGGATAATATGACAGAAATAATGGTAATGTATACTGCTGCTGATGGAGCAACAATATCAAATTCCTCAAGAATGTTCCTAATGTAAACATGTTCCTAATGTGATGCAAGTTTTTCTTTCTCTGAGGATATTTTTTTCCCACTTCCTATAACTTTAGGAGGTATTTTTATTGGTATATTATATATCATATTCTTATCCTGTGCCATTTATTTTATTCTAGGAGAGTGGGCGGGTGCCAATTTGAACATTGCTGACTTGAAAAAAAAAAAATGGCTTTGGCTGGCCCAGGTTTTTCTGCTCTTGAGTGGTCACCCCTGAAAATAAATCCTGACTAAACCACTGTTATGTGATGTGATTTGTGTGTGTGTGTGTTTCTGTGTGTGCTGCACATTAATCACAACAGGTGCTGGAAATAATTCAATCAGTGACTGGCACTTACCTTTAACACTTAAAGATACAGCAGAAGAAGCCACGCTTCCTCCACTTTGAGCCGTGCAAGAGTATTCACCGCTATCTTGCATTTCAGAATTGGCAATGAAGAGGGTATTATTTGAAAAGATCTCTCTCCTGTCACTGCTGACAATTTCAGTTCCCTGGAAATGCCATGTGACTTCAGGTCCTGGAGATGGACCCTGGACATGGCAGTCTAGTTGGAGTGGTGAGCCTGCTGTCACTGGTTCTGTAACCAGGATCAACTGTGCTGACACAGGAACTGAAATCAAAGAAACAAACATATCTTTAGCATAAATGTCAAATTGCTTTTATTCAGAATTATGTAAGGTCATGAGGGTGACTAACATGAAATTACCACAACGTTGAATTCACGAAACACCAAACTTTCATTTACTGATGAGAGTGTAGTCCAGGCACCCAAGAATTTTATAAGTTGATCAATAGAAGATTCAACAATCATACTGGCATAGATATTTCTTGAAGAGAAATCTTCATCATGTTCACACGTGAATATGTAGGACTCCCAAAGTTTGCAATCAGCAGTGTACCGTAACAGAGAGATGTCATGCTCCAATGATGTCTACAAGGGTGGACGAAAATTGTTAGCCGATGAACTTTGAGGTGTGTATGAACACCAAGCCATACTTTTTATTTTTTTATTTTTAAGTTGTTCTTAATTTTTAAATTAACTTAGTAAACATATATTAAATGTATATAAGGGTTTTAGAATTCATGATTTGAAACTCCAGGATTGATAATAGTATTGAAACAATGTGGTCATTATCTCAAATTCTTTAAAACTGCATTTTACATAAACATTTCTGAATTCAAGAATTTTAAGAAAGTAAAACAATTTTCTTAGAATTTTTTTAAATCAGTAGTTAAATTAAATGAGTTGTATTATAGAAAGTGGGGAGCCTGGAGAACATCAAGAAAACAAAATGTGCAATGTAGCAAAATAATTTTCTTATAATTTTTTTTTTATCAGTAGTTGAATTAAACGAGTTGTATTATAGAAAGTGGAGAACAGCCTGGAAGACATCAGAAAAAAATGTGAAATGTAAATCTTTTGACTCACTCTTAGGAGAAAAATGAATATAGTAACTTATTTGGGTGTCTACTGGCTTATTTAAGTATTATGGTCAAAAGTTGTTCATTTAAAAAATTATTTACTACCCTTTTTTAAGTTGAGTAAAAACACTCACCTCTGACTATTTTGTTGACAACATACATCACTAACGTATTTCCTCTGTTGCCTCTCCTGGCCATGGGAAATGCACATGTTTTTCATAAACTTTTCAGAATTAAAATGTAGGGGTCAAAAGACCTACTATTCTGACACCCAGGATTATCTGTTCTTAAGTTCAGACCAGAGAAAAATATTTTTTATTAGTCCAGAACTACCATTTGAAAGTTTGTTTTTCTAAAGCTGTGATGCTTAAGTCACTGTATTTTCTGAGATATGCATAGCTATTGAATCATACACATTTTGATGTCTAACATTTCTGTTTCAAGATCCACACAACAGGTGTAGTGTGGACCTTTTTTTTCCCCATCAAGATGCACAACATGGAAAATTACACATTCTTTACTGTGCAAAAGATAAATGAAACCCAAATAGTTGTCTATCATAAACACACAGGTGATGGGTTCCATTTCAACTCAGGCAGGGTCGTACCATCATGGTCTCAAATTTCTCTAAAAAAATTAAGGGGTGTTCCTTGACTAAAATAAAGAGACCCATATTTTTTCTTTCGGCAAGAAAAAATTTTCCCTTCGAGATAGAGAGTTTCAAATTTTGCACCGTCAAACAAGCTCTCTAGAAAACGGTTATTTTTCCTAACTTCAGCGAGTCATTGCAGCAGAGTTAAAAAAGATATCGTGTTCTTGTATTTTTTTTTACATTGTGTGTATAACATATAATAATATATGGTGCTAATATTTGCTACACATCATATGATTAAAATTTAAAAAAATCGTAAACTTTGTGATTTAAAAAAAAATTTTAGGTTTTTTTAAACAGGTTTGGATGGAGTTTTTTCTTTATTCGTTTTTTTCGTTAAAGACATACAAATGTGCACTTTATTTGTAATTTTTTGTGCGTCTGTGAAACTGCTAGTTTCGGCAGCGTTAAAAACAGCCGATTTTGAAAAATCTCTAACTTTGCCAACGATTTTCTCAAAAAGCCATTTTTTAAAATTCTGAAAATTAAATCCCTGTTTTATTATCAACAGGAGAATATCTGTGTAAATTTTCACGGACCTAAAAACGCCCGTTTCCGAGTTAGACGCGTTTGAATTCGATTTGAAAGCCTACGATTTCCCGTGTTCTAAAGGCGCCATTTTGGAAAAATCTCAGGCGCAAAGTACGTACGTTATCTCTTACCCGAATCAAAGTGTTAGATATTCTTTGCCCGAATGATGGAATGAGAGCATTGGGTCAGCTGGCCCTGGTTGGATACATCCACCTCACCCTTCCCCGAGTGATGACATGCCTATAAAACTGTCGGGGGGGGGGGGGATTACCAATACATAAAGAAAATTCTTGCTGCTCCACTAACAAAGTTGAGTTGCGAAAGACAGCAGCAGTTGTTTGTTTGTTTACGTATATACTTAAACATCGCATAAGAAAAGACTATGAAAGAGTAGAAAACAGTTGTGAAACAATTTTAAGAAAAAGAGTGCAGGCACGTGTACCGTAAGTTAATTTTCGATGGCTGAACACCGTCGAGTTTTTCTGGGAGTTGCTGTCAGAAGAACAGTTGCTGTTTTGTTATAGTTGCTAAAATTAACTTCTCAGTTTTTCGTAATAGTAAAATATTCGCTCAGGAGAGTTTTGTCCTCTGCGAAAGGGGGGGGGGAGAAGGTGCAATGCTCTTGACCTCGCTGCTGGGTTTATAGCGCTGGTCGCCACCGAAAAACTCTGCTTACCTCCTCTCCAAAACGTAATGGCAATTGTCTAATCTACTAAATAAATAACATTTAACACATATGCGTGCATGCTTATTCATAAAATGTAAGTTGAGTATATTTCCTGTTCAATCAGCTGATTTTACAAGTGAAATTCATATACAACTTATGCGCTTATAATGGTGTAAAGATTTTTATCTATTTAAAACATATTCAAAGATTTCAATTTTTTTAAAGAGGGGGGGGAATTGTGTTCTTAGTGATCTCCACCTGGGCCATGATAAACCATGCACTGCCCATGTCTTCTGTTCCCTTAGAAGATAATCCTGGATCGATGGGAGACCAGCGGAGTTTTGACACCCCCCCCTCTCACGTGGTGGTGAGGTGTCTCAAAGCTAGGTAGCTTTCAAAAATGTTTCAACTTAGTTGGCTGGTAATAAGAGAGGGATTCCATTTCAACTCTGGCAGGGTCGTACCATCACGGTCTCAGATTTCTCTAAAAAATAAGGGGAACCATATCATTTCTTTCGGCAAGAAAAAATTTTCCCTTCGAGACAAGAGGGTTTCAAATCTTCCACCGTCAAACAAGCTCTCTAAAAAAACGGTTATTTTTCCTAACTTCAGTGAGTCATTGCAGCAGAATTAAAAAAGATCTTTTGTTCTGGTATTTTTTATTACATTGTGTGCATAACGTATAATTAATATTTGATGCTAATATCTTTTACACATCGTATGATTAAAATTAAAAAAAAATCGTGGACTTTGATTTAAAAAAAAAATTGAAATTTTTAAGATTTTTTTTTAACTGGTTCAAATGGAGTTTTTGTTTTCTGTACTCGTTTTTTTGTTAAAGACATACAAATGTGCACTTTATTTGCAATTTTTTGTGTGTCTGTGAAACTGCTAGTTTCTGCAGCGTCAAAAACAGCCGATTTTGAAAAATCTCCAACTTTGCCAACGATTTTCTCAAAAAAGCCCTTTTTTAAAATTCTGAAAATTAAATTCCTGTTTTATTATAAACAGGAGAATATCTGTGTAAATTTTCACGGACCTAAAATCGTCCGTTTCCGAGTTAGACACGTTTGAATTTGATTTGAAAAACCTACGATTTCTCCGTGTTCTAAAGGCGCAATTTTGGAAAAATCTCAGGCGCAAAGTACGTATTCTCTTACCCGAATGAGAGCGTTGGATCCGTCCACCTGACCCTACCCTGGGCGATAACATGTCTAAAAAACGGTCTTGGAAAAAAAAAAATAACAAATCTATATATATAGATTTGAATGTATGTCTGCTAAACAAATCTACAGTTTTCAATTTAGAACCACCAAACTTGGTATACTATCTCATGGTACCATAACTTAAACCGTAGATGGTTTTTGGAAGGGGTCGGAGCTCGGGGTCAAGGGGCTCCACACAAAACTTCCGTAAAATCTAGTTCAATTTAGAACCACCAAATTTGGAATACTATAGCATGGTACCCTAACTTAGACCGCAGACTGTTTTTGGAAGGGGTCGGAGCCTTGGGTCAAAGGGCACCCACTCAAAATTTCCGTAAAATATACTTGTAAACTATAGTGCCCTAACTGAGACCGTAGATGGTTTTTGGAAGGGGGTAGAGCCCTGGGTGGGTGGGAGCTTGTGGTCAAAGGGCCCCACGCAAAATTTCCGTAAAATCTAGTTTTCAATTTAGAACCATCAAATTTGGTATACTTTTTCTTGGCACCCTAACTTTCTTTGTAAAATGTTTTACGAAAATTGTGTAGGGGTGGGGGCTTGACCCCGGGTTTCGACCCCTTCCCAAAACCGTCTAGTCAAAGTTAGGGTGCCAAGAAAAAGTATAGCAAATTTGATGGTTCTAAATTGAAAACTAGATTTTACGGAAATTTTCAGTGGGGCCCTTTGACCCGGGCTCCCCCTTCCAAAACCGTCTACGGTCTAAGTTAGGGTACCATGAGATAGTATACCAAGTTTGATGGTTCTAAATTGACATAAATTCAATTCTCTGTATATATAGATTTGTTATTTTTTTTTTCCAAGACCATTTTTTAGGCATGTTATCGGTCAGGGTAGGGTGAGGTGGACGGATCTAACACTCTCATTCGAGTAAGAGAATACGTACTTTGCGTCTTAGATTTTTCCAAAATGGCGCCTTTAGAACATGGAGAAATCGTAAGTTTTCAAACCAAATTCAAACGCGTCTAACTCGGAAACGGGCGCTTTTAGGTCCGTGAAAATTTACACATATATTCTCCTGTTTATAATAAAACAGGGATTTAATTTTCAGAATTTTAAAAAAGGGCTTTTTTGAGAAAATCGTTGGCAAAGTTGGAGATTTTTCAAAATCGGCTGTTTTTAACGCTGCAGAAACTAGCAGTTTCACAGACACATAAAAAATTGCACATTTGTATGTCTTTAACACAAAAACGAGTATAGAAAAAAAAACTCCATTTGAACCAGTTAAAAAAATCTTAAATATTTCAATTTTTTTTTTAAATCGAAGTTTACGATTTTTTAAAATTTTAATCATACGATGTGTAACAAATATTAGCATGACGATTATGGGCAAAACACGTAACAATATTAACAAATAAAGGTAACTTGATCACGCTAGTTACGTTAACTGAAACTTTTACAAAAGTTCGTAAGTTGGAAGCTTTCGACCTTATCTTAGGTCTTCATCACGCCAATGATGAAGACCTAAGATAAGGTCGAAAGCTTCCAACTTACGAACTTTTTGTAAAAGTTTCAGTTAACGTAACTAGCGTGATCAAGTTACCTTTATTTGTAAATATTAGCATCACATATTATTATACGTTATACACACAATGTAATAAAAAATACCAGAACAAAATATCTATAATTCTGCTGCAATGACTCACTGAAGTTAGGAAAAATAACCGTTTTTTAGAGAGCTTGTTTGACGGTGGAAGATTTGAAAACCTCTGTCTCAAAGGGAAAAATTTTTCTTGCCGAAAGAAAAGATATGAGTCTTCTTATTTTAATCAAGGAACACCCCCTTAATTTTTTTAGAGAAATCTGAGACCGTGATGGTACGACCCTGCCAGAGTTGAAATGGAATCCCTCTCTTGTTACCAGCCAACTAAGTTGAAACATTTTTGAAAGCTACCTAGCTTTGAGACACCTCACCACCACGTGAGGGGGATCAAAACTCCGCTGGTCTCCCATCGATCCAGGAATATCTTCTAAGGGAACAGAAGCCATGGGCAGTGCATGGTTTATTGTGGCCCAGGTGGAAATCACTAAGAACACAATCACCCCCCCCTCTTTAAAAAAATTGAAATCTATGAATATGTTTTAAATAGATAAAAATCTTTACACCCTTATAAGTGCATAAGTTGTATATGAATTTCACTTGTAAAATCAGTTGATTGAACAGGAAATATACTCAACTTACATTTTATGAATAAGCATGCACGCGTATGTGTTATTTATTTAGTAGATTAGACAATTGCCATTACGTTTTGGAGAGGAAGTAAGCAGAGATTCGCTAGCGACCAGCGCTATCAACCCAGTAGCGAGGTCAAGAGATTTGCACCTTCTCCCCCGTTCACAGAGGACAAAACTCTCCTGAGCGAATATTTTACTAAATTACGAAAAACTGAGGTTAACTTTAGCAACTATAACAAAACATCAACTGCTCTTCTGACAGTAGCCGACAATTAGCAACCCCTAGAAAAACTCGAGGTTGTTTAGCCATCGAAAATTAACTTACGGTACACGTGCCTGCACTCTTTTTCTTAAAATTATTTCACAACAGTTTTCTACTCTTTCATAGTCTTTTCTTATGCGATGTTTAAGTATATACGTAAACAAACAAACAACTGCTGCTATCTTTTGCAACTCAACTTTGTTAGTGGAGCAGCAAGAATTTTCTTTATGTATTGGTAATCCCCCCCCCCCCCCCCCCGACAGTTTTATAGGCATGTCATCACTCGGGGAAAGGTGAGGTCGATGTATCCAACCAGGGCCAGCTGACCCAATGCTCTCATTCCATCATTCGGGCAAAGAATATCTAACGCTTTGATTCGGGTAAGAGATAACGTACGTACTTTGCGCCTGAGATTTTTCCAACATGGAGCCTTTAGAACACGGGAAATCGTAGGCTTTCAAACCGAATTCAAACGCGTCTAACTAGGAAACGGGCGTTTTTAGGTCCGTGAAAATTTACACAGATATTCTCCTGTTGATAATGAAACAGGGATTTAATTTTCAGAATTTTAAAAAATGGCCTTTTTGGGAAAATCGTTGGCAAAGTTAGAGATTTTTCAAAATCGGCTGTTTTTAACGCTGCCGAAACGCAGTAACTAGCAGTTTCACAGACACACAAAAATTACAAATAAAGTGCACATTTGTATGTCTTTAACGAAAAAACGAATATAAAAAATTCCATCCAAACCTGTTTAAAAAAACTTAAAAAATTCATTTTTTTCATTTTTTTTCTAAAATCACAAAGTTTACGATTTTTTAAAATTTTAATCATATGATGTGTAGCAAATATTAGCACCATATATTATTATATGTTATACACACAACGTAAAAAAAATACAAGAACACGATATCTTTTTTAACTCTGCTGCAATGACTTGCTGAAGTTAGGAAAAATAACTGTTTTCTAGAGAGCTTGTTTGACGGTGCAAAATTTGAAACCCTCTATCTCGAAGGGAAAATTTTTTCTTGCCGAAAGAAAAAATATTGGTCTCCTTATTTTAGTCAAGGAACACCCCTTAATTTTTTTAGAGAAATCTGAGACCATGATGGTACGACCCTGCCTGAGTTGAAATGGAACCCATCAGGTAATAAACTATTCTTGAATAGATAACATCTAGAGTAGTTGGCTATGCTTCTGGTCTTTTCCCTGGGAAGTAGTGTCCTCTTGATTCAATACCTACATGTACACAAATTCTCAAGCAAAATTTTCCCAAAGAATAGAAGATGCAGAAGTATATTAATTTTCAACATAATTTACCTGCTTGTTTTATCATAGTTGATCCAATGTTACACACGATTTTATATGAATTCAGAAAAAATGAGTTTTAGCCACATTCATACCACCTCCTTCCACTTATGGCTGGCGCCAAACTGGCAGCTTCGTATGGCATCTCTGAGAAGTTAAAATCAGGGCTGTGTGGCAGATGTTCCGAGATCTTAGAGCTGAAAAATAAATCGTTTGTTTGCTTTATGCAGTAAGTGGAAAGACTATGTTGACCACATTGATCAAGAAAAATAAAAAAAATGTCTGAATGGGAGATTCTGCTGTTGTTTCTCTGTATTCAGCAGCTGGGCTAATCACAAAGAAATTAACTGACACCCATCAAAGATGGTTTGTAAGAACATCCTTTTCCTAGTTACTGTAAGCTAAAAGAGCTTGTGCTTAGCATTTTTCTTTTTGAAAGCATACTTGACACTGAGCCAAGTATATTAAAAGGTAAGAAGACTACATTGGAAAGTGATATGCACTGAAGAATTTTGTGTCGTTGTTGTGTGATCATTTTGATAAATATTTTGTTATTCCTTTACTTACTTCATGCATATCATCAGGGTTTTTTTTGAGGGGTAGAAGTGAGTGAGGCCATCCATCACCTTCGTCATGACTTACTCTTGTTTAATAGTAGTATGCTGAGGAAAAGGGAGAGAGAGTAGGAGTGAAGTTACACCCATAATGAGATCATAACTTGCGATGTGATCTAGTGTCATTTTTAATAGTATGTTGAGAAGCGTAGAAGTAAGGTGATTCACCTTACCATGACTTTAACTTAGTATATTAGTCACTTGTTGTGGAGGTGTACTGAGGTCACAATCCCACCACTGTATCAGTTGTGTGTTGTGAAGGTATATCAAGATCACAACACCAGTGTTCATTTTAGTGTTCATGGAAATACAAAAGAACTCTGAGTTTGCGCACTAAATTCAAGGTTTTGCTTATTAACTTACCACGTTAGCACACATTTCTACACAGTTGAATCACAGTATTGTGACCACCTCCTACTTTTGACATCAGCAACACATAGCCAATGAAAGAAGGCACATGTCATGAGCTGGCTTGGAGGGTATATAAGGTGTGCTGTAGACAATCTGAAAACATATCACTTGTTGATGTCGTGGATAAAAGGAGCAATTCATCAGATTTGCAAAAAGGGATGATTATCGAATTTTGGTCCAAGGGTGGCAGTATTTCTGAAACAGCACAGTTAGTGAACTGTTCGCGTGCTGCTGTGGTTAAAGTGTATCGTGATTGGAGAGATGGCACCATTGCAAATAAGTGACTGGAAACTGTGGAGCACCATTTGCTATTGATGTGAGAGGTGAAAGTCGGCTTTGACGGTGCCTTAGGGCCGATCGGCATGCTACAGTGAAGCAACTCACTGGCTGAATGAACCAGGGGGCTACTGGAAGTGTGTCTAAAATGGTAGTTAAGCGAACCCTACTGCGTATGGGGCTCCGATGCAGACGGATGGCCACTGCACCTATGCTAATGAAGGTGCATCGGCAGAAAAGGCTTACATTTGCACAGCAGTATCGGAATTGGACCTGTGCAGATTGGCAAAGGATTGTCTTCTCCGATGAGTCACGTTTTCTGCTTCATCGAACGGATGGACGTTGGTGTATAAGGCAAGAAACATTGGAGAACAAACACTCTTCAACCACTGCTGGAAAAACACAAGCTGGTGGGGGTAGCGTTATGGTCTGGGGAATGTTTTCGTGGCATTCTCTGGGTCCACTCATATCTGTGGAAGGCACTATGGACCGAATTCGTTAGGAATCCATCCTTGCAGTTTACATACATTCATACATGCTGATTGTTTTCCATGGGACAGATGGGATCTTCCAACATGACAATGCAACATGTCACACAGCTGGAAATGTCCGAGAGTGGTTTGAAGAGCACGATGAAGACTTTAAAGTACTTCCCCAGACTTGAACCCAATTGAACATCTGTGGGACCACTACGATCGTGTTATGCATTCTATGAATCCTCCACCACGCACTCTTCAGCAGCTGCCACATGCACTGCAGTCAGCATGGGTCCACATACCTGTGAACACCTTCCAGCACCTTATTGAGTCACTCTCAGCCTGTCTAGCAGCTGTCTCCACTGCTCATGGCTGTTACTCTGGATATTAGCTGGTGGTCACAATAATGTGACTCGACCATGTATTATGTGACTGTTCTTCTGCCAGATAGTAGAAATGTGTGCTAACATAGAGTGTTAACAAACAGAAACACTAATAAATAACACACAAACTTAGTTTATTAATTCTACTGAAACCACAATATGGTTATCATATGCAGTAACACAAATAAAAATAGTATTCAACATTCATAACAATTTTGTGAATAAAAAAAACAGTTAAATTTTTACAGTAAACAGAAAGTAGGATTTATTTATTAGTTTCTTTTCTTTGTGGTAAAGTCACACTAGCACTTGAAGGTCACTACACTGTAGCAGTTGATTTCCTTTTTGGTTTAAGAAACAAGTGCAGTTTCCAGAGTTTTCACTCCCTCACAGTGACTATCAGCTTTCGCTATCCTGTTATTGCTTTCCTGACAAACATTTAAGGGCCAGAAACATGTTTGCCTTGACAAAAATCCAGAGGCCCGAAAAATTGAGAACAAGCCTTAACAAAAAAAAAAAAAAAAAAAAAAAAACAAAAAAAAAAAAAAACAGAGGCCAGAAACATTAAGAACAGGCCTTGACAAAAATCCAGAGGCTAGAAACATTCTCAATAGAAAACAAGCCTTGACAAAAATCCAGAGGCAGGAAACATTCTCAAAAGAAAACATGCCTTGACAAAAATGCAGATGCCAGAAACCTTGAGAACAGGCCTTGACAAAAATGCAGGTGCCAGAAACATTGAGAACAGGCCTTGTAAAAAATGCAGAGGCCAGAAATGTCTGTAAAATCAAAAGAACTCAAAAGAAGGAAAGATTAATTGAAAGTTTTTCAAATTAAAATAGAATTAAGTAAATGTATCTGAATAAAGCCTTGAGTAAGCATTTTTTTAAAGAAAAGATTTTATGTATTTTTTTAGAACCAAGAAATGAAAAGTGCTGATGAGAAAAAAAATCTGTTAACTTGTTCCAAGGCAGTTCTCAACAGGTCATAGCAACAACAGAAAATGCAAATAACCTGCACTTTTCAACAAAATCCTATATATGTCCCTGTTTTAATAAAGTATCGTGTGGCCATAATAAACTGAACCCATGGTAATCCACAAGGTCAACAGATCTTCTCTCTTCATCCACCATAATAAGTACACACCTAAGAGTAAGGGATGTTTCATGACCTTCATTCAACTGCCGCTCACTACAGTTGTCACCTGTTGTGTCATTCGTGTTACTGCATAGTTAATGAGATTAATTCAACTTTGTGGCCGTGGTCATCAATGTCAAAAGAAGGCAAGGAAACTGATGTAGAAAATCTTAATGACATCCAGCTCGAAGTCAAAGCTTTAGCACAAAAACCTTCTTATGACATTAGGTGCCACAGAAATTTGTCGATCAGGCTTCCTTTGAAGAGTTGCGGAGGAAGTCAGAGGTGAAATGAGGAAGTGAATGATAGAGATCTGGCCAGTTAACAAGTAAGTCACACAACTGCAAATCAAGCTTTTAATATGAGCTTCATGTGGGCTGATGAAAATAGTATCCCACTTCACGAGCCATATTAGCCATCTTTGTGACAAAGAATTTCCTTTAAAAGTTTTTTTTTTTTCATAGAAACAAATAACAGACTTTCAAAACCAATATCAATTCATTAAATAGTACTTCTCCTGTGTACCATATTTTTTGTATCTTGTTTCTATGAATCAGTTTTTAGTATAATATACACATATTTCTAAAATGTTTGGCTAAATTTTTTGAACTTGTTAAAAAAAAAAAAATGTCATGTAAACATAGGGACAGAAACGCTTTCTTGCAGAGATATACAGGGTGTATAATAAAGTCATGCAAAACGGAAGCACATAATGAAGTGAAACCAATGGAACTGGGCTAAAGGGTCAATCCTACCAGCTCGAAGCCAGTATCCCATGTGGTGAACTTATCTCTTCGAACTCTGATAACATGTTAGATAGGCAAAAATGTCAATTACAAAGTTGGAGATTGTCTTTTATTTGCTATGAATTGGCCATAAAAAAGGGTGGGGGTCAATGGGCTAATTTATGCTGTAAATTTAGGAGAGAAAAGTATCTATGGGCATTTCCGAGCAGTACAATATCATTGGATTGCTCTGTAGAGACAAGAAGATCCCTAAATGGAGGACAGAATGCATTGAGGTATTGAAAGTTCCCCTTCCCATTCCTACATACTGCCAAGTTTTCATTTGTTAGAATTCCATCTATTCACACATCATGATTACAGTTCCATATGAACAGGGAGGAGAGATTCCGTTGTCAAGGTGTATCCTTCTGCCATCTCTAGACAGCAATCCAATGATATTGTACCACTTTTGACTCCTCAGTGTACAGCCTAATTTGTGCATTAACCGAGTCAAAATTTGGTGAGCTAAGTTCGTGAACTCCCCACTATGAGAGCTGAAATAGTACTGATGGGATTGGCCCTCTGGCACTTACACCAATTCTTTTGGTTCCACATCATTATGAGACTGTCTGCAAAGCAGTAGGTGCATGACTTTACTATACACCCTGCTTATCTCTGAACAACAGCATTTCTGTACTTATCTGATGCTGTTTTCAACAGAAATGTCTGTAGAATAAATTCCAAAGTTTGGCCAAATATTTTAGAAACTGTGTATACTAATAAAATTGCTACTGTCTTATTAAAAGCATGTTCAATATTGTAATCTAGTACTTGCACCATTTGCTACCCTTGGTAATGCTAACGTGCCATACATTAGTTCATATTATCACAACACTGTACGTAGTTACAAAATGGCTTCAAAATGAAATTTTCCCAAGAAATACAAGGAAGTTTTTCAGTAACACTACTAAAGGTACCTTCTGAAAAATTGCCTCCCATAAAATGCATCGTATATCTTAGGAAAATTTTATTTTGCTGCAATGTTCATTATTAGTTTTTCTGCCTTTTGGTAAAAAAATATTTTGCAGCTGATATCTGCCAGAAGTATCAAACAAAAATATTGTTTGGTATATACCATTAGTCCATGGAGGCTGGTGTTCTTCTGCAGAAGCATATGACACATCCTCATCAGGACCAGGGGACAAAACATCTGGCTGAATAGAGTTTGGATTCCCGAAATCTTGATTATTGGCAGGAGGTATGTAAATCTGAACTGTAAGTGTCACTCTATAAACAGCTCCAGGACCAATCCCATTGTGAGCTTCACAGGAGTATTGTCCCATATCTTCGAGGATGACAGAACGAATGAGCAGTGAGAAATCAGACTGCTGCTCATATTGGCGACTTGTTAGTGGCAGCATTAGCGTCTGCCTCCACCAAGTGACAGTGGGTCTTGGATTCCCAAACGCATTGCACGGTAACACAGCAGCATCCCCTACCATGCTGACAATATGACTCAGACCAGGAAGAATATTTGCAGGTACTAGGAAATAAATAAATGGAAAAAATACACATGCAGCATGCCATGCAACATGCAAAAAATCAACATAGTTTGTACTTTCTTAGTATTCAACACTGAACAGCTATCACCAAAAACATGCATTTTATTTTTCATATTTGTAATATGCAAACAAAAACAATTATAACCCTTCAAAGATATTAATAGGAAACAAATCTCCCTGAAAAATAACTTCTTCATGTTTAAACAGTGGGCACATACAAAAATATCACTGTCAACACATAGGTGCCATATTTTTCACTGGTTCTCCTATATCGCCATGTCTTTAGAAAACTTGAAAAATTGCATCACCAGTGGTGTAGGGTAACCTAAAATTTATCCGGTGCTAAATATTTTAAAAATTGTTCTCAGCCTTCTTCCATACTGTGAAATATAACTTCAGTGAATTAAGTGAGATTTCCAAATGCCACCTGCTGAAATCATACTTAACCACATAGAATGAGAGAGAAATTTTATTTATACTTGTATATATATGCAGTCAGAATTCGCCAAAATGCGTAATTACGCATCTAAAAGTGTGTTTGCGCATTGAAATTTTGCCAACGCATAAAAATACGCATCGAAATTTTGCCAACGCGTAAAAATGCGAATCGAGAATTTTAAGCTGAAAATTTTTTTTATTTTCAACTTTTCATTCGAATTTTGTATTTCAAACATGTGATCAGCAATATCCTTTGTTACCTAGGCCGCGGGTGGCCTAGTGGTCAACGTTCGTGACTGCCACAGAGAAGACCTCAAGTTCGATCCCAGGCAGGTACGAACGCTCGAACAACTAAATATCCGCCGTGCGTCGGATGGGCACGTTAAGCCGTCGGACCACACGAGTACTGGTCCCCCCGGTAATAAATAAGGGCGTCTTCCTCGCCCTTTCTACCTCACTTCCTTGTCACTTTCCTATCGGGCATTCTAGCCCAAATCTCCTAGCTTCCTATTTCTAAGGGTTGTTTAAGACCTGGGGGTCAGACACTCCCTTCCTCAAATCCTCTACATATGATCTGATCTTTTGTTACCTCAGGCCAGATCTCACGTTGTAGACGATCCATACCTGGCCGTGGTTTGCTTGGCACGACCGGAGCTATGGCGGCGTGATCCGCCAGCCAGTCAGGGTGTGATGCCAGGGAGACATCGTTCTTTACCTTGACGTCATCGGCTCATCAGGAGCGCAATCGTATCGCAAAATTCCTGTCACTGCTGCTACAGCTCGTGCTCGATCAGATGAGTAAAGTACGCTTTCGCAATCGCAATTCCGGAGTGCTTTGTGGTCGTGATTTGTAGAGATTGAAACAGCTTTATCAGACACTGTAGTATCGAATGATGTGTCGAAACAGCGTACTTTAACGTCTTTTTTCTTTTGCATTTTTGAACTTCCCTTTTTGTTGGTAAAGTTCGATTAACACTTACCGCACGTGGGGCTTGGCTTTCAATTCTTATTTCCGTTATGTGGATGCGGCATGGAGGTTTTTCATTCAGTTGCGGGTCCACTTCATTTTTTTTTTTTTTCCCCAGTTGGTATTTAACTGACCTTGTCACTAAAGGAGTTTTTTTCCTTTGCCACCTCCTCATTTACTTCAATAATTTTTCATAACCCGAGTACTTTCGGTAATAATCCATTACCGTCATCTAGGGGACGTTTTGCTCCGACTAGCATGAACCGTGTCAGCTGGGC
Source organism: Macrothele yani (assembly GCA_039090855.1). Taxonomy (NCBI): domain Eukaryota; kingdom Metazoa; phylum Arthropoda; class Arachnida; order Araneae; family Macrothelidae; genus Macrothele; species Macrothele yani. Next base: position 95,738,887 of record CM077009.1, on the reverse strand, counting down.
ATTTCGGTGGTTCTCGCGGGCTGCTTCTGTTATCGGCTATCGCTTCTTCTTGGGCGTTGTGGCGCCATCTCTTGTTGGTCACTGATCTCATTTTTCGAACTTTTTCATTTTTTTGCTTAATTTTAATAACCTCCAATATCGGAAGTAAATTAAAAGTCTTTTTCGGCTAGACTCAGTCCAATGGTGTAGAAAAGAAACAAAACGCAGAGGAAGGAAACAATGAAATCTGCAAAAAACTAGCGGTGGAAATACGATAGCAGCCAACAAACATGGACACTTCATTAGAAAATGAAGAATGCATTGTGTTACATCGACGTCAAAGTTGGAAATTCATTCTTGTTCTTTACCAAAATGGTACAAAGAATTTCCAGGGATTACTTTCCACGCGCTTGTAGTGTTTACGTTATTTATGTATTATATATATATATATTTTTTAACTAAAAAAAGAAGCAAAACATCCAAATGCATTCAGTAGTAGTGAAATATTTTTTAATATGAAAAAAAACCCCAGGGTTTTTTTTATAATTTCCCGGTGTTTTCGCAACTTTTTTTAATTTTATTTCACTCGTTAATTTTTCTGAAATACTCCTCACTTTTAAAAATTACTCCCTAAATTTTTCCAAAGGAGTAAAATTACTCCTTCAAATTATTTTTTTCGGCAAACTTCTGTATGCAGTGCCATATTACACAAAATAAAAGTTTAGGTTTTTGCCTTACTTCACCCATAAAGGACCTGAGCTCTGTTTCTTTGCTTGGTGAACTTCTCTATAACTTTTGTTTTAAAATTGTCAGTTTCTGAAATGAACTTTTAATAGTTAAGGCACTTAACCATTTCTTGCCCTATGATATTACATAAGTTTTTACACGGTTCACAGTAGAGTTCCAGACTGATGCTTATGTTTTTGCACCAAGCAAATATTTGGTTGATGTGGGCCCAAGTCTTTAACGGTTTTTTCTTCATCCCTTAATAAACTAAAAGGATATTCCAATAAAAAGTCCCTTTGTTCATTTTACTTACTGGAACAAACTTTACAGCTTAACTTCACAAACGAAAATCAGCTACTCCTGCCGACAACGCAGGAGCAAAATTGCTGTTGTTGAACAGAAAGGCGACCGGTCCCGAATGGCAATTTTATGCTGTTGTTGAACAGAAAGGTGACCGGTCCCGAATGGCAATTTTATGTATGCTGTTGTTGAACAGAAAGGCGACAGGTCCCGAATGGCAATTTTATGTATGCTGTTGTTGAACAGAAAGGCGACAGGTCCCGAATGGCAATTTTATGTATGCTGTTGTTGAACAAAAAGGCGACCGGTCCCGAATGGCAATTTTATGTATGCTGTTGTTGAACAGAAAGGCAACCGGTCCCGAATGGCAATTTTATGTATGCTGTTGTTGAACAGAAAGGCGACCGGTCCCGAATGGCAATTTTATGTATGCTGTTGTTGAACAGAAAGGCGACAGGTCCCGAATGGCAATTTTATGTATGCTGTTGTTGAACAGAAAAGGCGACAGGTCCCGAATGGCAATTTTATGTATGCTGTTGTTGAACAGAAAGGCGACAGGTCCCGAATGGCAATTTTAAGTATGCTGTTGTTGAACAGAAAGGCGACAGGTCCCGAATGGCAATTTTATGTATGCTGTTGTTGAACAGAAAGGCGACAGGTCCCGAATGGCAATTTTACGTATGCTGTTATTGAACAGAAAGGCGACAGGTCCCGAATGGCAATTTTATGCATGCACAATTCAGCGCACATCTGCTCATTCGCTGCTGTACTCGAAGCTTCATCAAGGCAGGCAACGCGACGAGTTGACAGGTGTTGCCTCTACTGCCACACAGTATTAATTGTGCTCTAGTAAATGGATATGGAACACAGTACTGTGTTACCCAGTTACTCAGCTATTGCAGTGGCTCACATTTGCATTTGGTTAACATGGATTTTCGATCAAAATTTTTCTAATTAAAATAAAAACATTTTTTTTCTCATTTTCATGCAGGCTCAGCCCCAGATGCTCATAATGACCTGACGCCACTTTGCATCACCCTCCTGATTTCCGTTTGGGAACCCCATCCATGACAATGAAGTTTCAAGGAACTTGTAACTCAGGAATATGAATAACCTTCAGATTTGCTCTAGTCAAAGTAATTTGATGCTTCCCAGTTGTGGCAAAAGCCTTCTTCTCATCTAGGTTATAAATCACTAGTGCTTCAGATAAGATCATGGATATTAATGGGAAATGAATCCCCCTAATCTGTCAGTTACATCTGTACCTGGATGAGTAAAAGGTTATTGACGCTACAGAAGAGCATCAGATTGCTTCGACTAGCACATATCTGAATGTTAATCAGATTACTAAGTTACAGCTGCTTTGCATCAGTTGCTTGGAACTTCAGTGTTCTTGGTGGTGTAATGGTAGCATGCTTGAATGGAAATCAAATGTAGTTGAAATCAAAAATATCATCTGTAGAACATCTTGAATGGAAAGACTGAAGCCAAATATATTATGAGACAATCAAAAATGTCATGGAAGAAAAAGTTGTGTGAATGGTTCAGCACTGATACCATTACACTCTTCCGGAAAGTTGCCAACAAGGCACAGATGATGATATCCAGGACATAGCATTTTTTAAAAGAAAAACATGACAATGTACTTTAATAATTTTTCAAGACTTCCATATCCCTCAGAGTTTGAAACCGAAACCCACTCTAAATACCAGTCTCCCTCCTTTAGGCAAAATAGACTACAAATCAATCACTCAGACTTGGGAGGAGATTCATATTATGACCCTTGGAATGAAGGTGTGGGCTACCTTGGTCAATGCTATAAATTTCTTCTTTAGATAAAAAGGACTACAATCACTCATACTTGGAAGGAAGGAGATTCACATTATGAACCTTAGAATGATGGTGTGGGCCACCTAGGCCAATGTTCTATGTCTTTCTTTAGATTGGAAGGATTACAGCCATTCATACTTGCAAGGAGATTCACATTACGATTCTTAGAAAGACAGTGAAGGCCACCTTGGCGAATATTACGAGATTCATATTATGACCCTTGGAGTGATGGTGTGAGCCACCTTGGCCAATATTATTAATCTTCCTTCTTTAGACAAAAAGGATTACAATCTTCTTTACATTGGAAGGACTACAGTTACTCATACTTGCAAGGAGATTTGCATTACAACACTTAGAATGATGGTGTGGACCACTTAGGCCAATTTTACAAATCTCTCTTCTTTACACAAAAAAAGACTACAGTTAATCATCAGACTTGGAAGGAGATTCACCCTTGGAATGATGATGCAGGTTACCCAGGCTAATATTATAAACATTTTTGGACATTGCTATATAGTAGGAAATAATCGACTGAAAATCAGTTACTACTTTTATTCCATTTCAAGAAAAAAATCAATTTAGTGACAGCTGTTCATGTCTATACACATATTTTCACATTTAAATTTACACAAATAAAAATGTGACATTACAAGTTAGTGAAACATGCACCATTTTAAAATTATTCAGAAATTAGAGGTAAGAGATAAAACATACATAAGTCATTGAAACATGCATCAATGTATTTAAAATTATTCAAAAATCAAGAGAAAAACATACATCACAGATGCATTTATGTTTTATATTAAGAAAATAAAGGGAAGTAATAAAGCATACAGAAGATATCGAAACATGCATCTTTGCATTTAAAATCATTCAAAAATTAAGAGAAAAGCATCAAACACTAATGAGTCATGTTTCATAAGGTATAGCATCCAATTAAACTGAGCAGCTGGCAACAAAGTAAGGGTAGAAAGAAAGAGAGAGGTTCACAGAAAAGAGATTGGACCATAAAATTTATATTCCCAATTTTTCAACAATTATTTGGTAGACACAGAGAGTTCAGAATGTTGATAGATAGCTGAACTATTGTTTCAGTAGCTATAACTTATCTTCATACTGCATTAAATCATAAAACTAAAATAATAAAACACATTTCATTATCTGAAATCTTAAGGAAATGAGCTTTCAAAACTGAATCACGATAGTAACTAGTGTTTTGCAGAGGAATACTTTATTTTGTCTGCTTACAACTAAGTTTGATTCACAGAAATGATTCTTTTCATCAGTTGTTATTATATTAAAATGCTTTTGTAGTTTTGGTGTTATGTGGATGCATGGGATTATATCATAAATGCAGCAGCATTTAAAAAAATTGTGGAAAAAAAAGGAAGACTAAGATACCACATTTAGAACTACGGATTCCTCTTAAATGGCATTTTAACTCCAATCTCAATTACAGTATTCACAAAATTGTGAGAGATATAAGAAGAATTAAACTAGTAAAAGCAAAACAAAATGAAATATTGAACGTTTTAGGTCATTTTTGCAGCACGAAAATTGATATTTATTATCTTTCACAACACAAAAATGTACATTTGACTGCCCTGTGTGATTGAAAAGAAATTGTTTTTAAATGGTGTTAATGATCAATAGCTGGGGGTCATTAATTTTTTTTCAAAAGAATGAGGACAGAGAAAGGAAAGGCAGTGCTTTTCGACTGTGTCGCTGTCCAAAAGAAGTTTGCATGTCTTTAATTTAAACAACTGAAGATTGCATGCCTTTGATTTAAACAGCTGAAGATTGCAATACTCACCACTTGTATGGAATTTCTAAGTTTTGAAACAGCAAGAATAAATATGGCCACCTAGTGGTTTAGATTGCTGTCTTCTGACTACTGCACAAGTAAGATTCGAGATTGAATCCTTGATAAAATGTTAAAGACACATTTGTCATAGTTCTCTTTTGCAGCCTATGCAAGGTGTCCACGGAATTATCAAACCTGATTTCCCTGATCAAAATATAAGAAATCCCTGACCTTACACAAATAAGTTTATTTGAGTTTTTCAATATATGTGCCATGATAATAAATAAAATTGAATTGGACAATTGAGAAACTTATATTATTTAAAAGTGTTTCCGTTTGACGTATAAAGTTTCCCAAATAACTGGTTCATTTAATTATTATTATTATTTTTTTTTATATCAGCCTCCACCTTCCCCATAGCCGTCCACCAACTCGCACCTTTTTAATTTTAAGTTTACTCTTTTTTTCATGGTTTTACATTTATTGAAGAAACACTCAAACAAACCCATACACAATATTCAGAACAGTTACTATAAAAATATTACAGTAGGAACACAGTCACTGTTTTTATATTACACACCACTTTTCTTCTTTTCCCAATCTGAAATCTTCGCCTGCAATGCTGCTTCTTCCAACTTTAGTTCCTTTCGTACTCTTTGTCCCTTCAATTCCTTATTTCATGATCAATTTTTCTTTTTTCTTTCAGTTTTCTTTCTTCTTGGTTTTGAAGAACACTTTTTTTCTCAAGATAATTTTGATATCTTTGTCTGGAGGCTCTTACAGAAAGAAGCCTTCTATTGATGACAATGTGTTCTACTCCTCCCACATTTTTAATGGCATCAAAAACTGTTCTCTGACAAATCAGAGATTCTTCCAGGAGATTTTCCACAGGAAGAGACTTATTGGCAGAAAATCCACCTTCCACTGAAGCATTTCCACGAGACATAATGAGACAAATTTTTATTACATACCAAAGTTCACTGAATTGTTTTTGGTTGTCAAGTAGAGCACTGTAAAATTTGTCTATTCCAATGGAATCATCATGACTGTCTAAAAATTCATCAAACTGAGACTTTAAAGCAGATTGAGCTTCTACACACAATGAAGCGTACTGTTTATTAGCTTTTTCAGCACAGTCATCTGAAATCCTGTTTGCACTAAGTAAAACGTTGAGCACAATTTCCACTCTCTTATTGCCTAGACTCAGCTGCTGCACTATAATGTTTGGGTCCAAACAAGTTCCCCACGGACAAACTTAAATTTTAGTGGGCTTTTCTCACAAAGTTTTTCAATCATACTGGTCACAAGTTTCCTAAATTCAAGCTTAAACTCTAATTTCTCCCTTTCTGAGCACTTCACTTCTTTTAATAGCTTTTTAGCACTAAATCCAATATCAACTTTCTCAATTGAGAGAATATTTTCACTTTTTGATACATCTAAAGTTAACAGTTTTGAGACACAATCAGCTTTTCTTAATTTGTCAGGCTTCAAGTTTCGTGCCATCAAATTTTTCATCAGATCCAGCAAATCAGTGTGTAAGAAAGGAATGAAAGGCTTTGGGCTCTGGAACCTTCTCAAAAAAGATTCACTTTCTGAAGCTATAATCCTAAATGCAGCCAATTTGCATTTCAACAGTGGACTTTCCATGAATTCTGTAAGAAACATGTGCTGTTTGCTGGAAACCGATGATTCTTGAACATATTTCTTGATATGATCATAGACAATTAATGCCCTAGTCAAACAATTAACATTTTCCAACCACCTAACAGTGCAAAATTTCAAAGGGAAATCTTTACATCCAGTAATCATAGTATAATTTGCATGGCGAGCAGGATTATCTTTTAAAAGGTAGTACAAGTTACGCAGAAAGTGATGTATATCCCATTTCACTGCTTCAAGTCCAGCTTTCATAGCTCCATTGACCACGTGAAGACCACATACTCCAATGTCAAGTAATAATTTACCATCTGGATTTTCAGTTCTAAGTTTATCTTCCAGCTTTTGAAGAAAGCTGAGATTAATGTTAGGTCCATCCATTGACACTTGTAGCATGTTATCTATCCAAGGGAAGAGGTGCACCTTTATAATGAATTTCTCTAAAAAGTCATTAGCTGTTGCCCGTCCTAAAAACACACTACTTAAGTATCTAGTGAAAACCTTTTGCAAATTGACGTCCCAATAACGAACAAACTGATCCATTTGCCCAGGCTGAGCAATTTTGTTTAGTGATTCATCAAAACAAATTACATAGTCAGTGCACTGCTTCAGATTGTCCATTAAACACTCTTTGAAATGTGGTGCCAATCCATAGTTTATCACATAAGATGATTTGCTTTTGCCAAAAGTAAATTTTGAAGATATTGCACTGTCAGGAAACATTAACTGAAATGTTTTGTTAATCTGTGTACAAGAGTTCAGAGACATTCGCTTGGACAACACTTCCATGGCCCATATTATTTCCGACTTTGTTACATCATCTTTCACTACATAAGCATTAAGGTCACTAGGCTTCACATCATATTTCACAACATAAGTATTTGAGTCATTAGACTTAATATTTTCTAGAAGTACTGATACCAGCTTTCCTGAGCTTGTTGATGGCAAGAGTTCGTTATTACAAAGAGAGTTCTTTTTCACTTTTTCGCAGAGGAAGTAAAAGAAGCAAGACTGGGCTGAGACATTTTAGCACGGATGTTTTTCAAATGATTAGGGCCATTTCCATGGCTGGAGACTGCCCAACGCCTCATGTTGCTAAGCTTGAAAGTTTTAGAGCACACTTTACAAAATGCTGATTCATTGTCGCCGTTCACAGCAGCTATCCAACCCGAAAACTCAGGATTTAATTGTTCGTCCAACCATTGTTCATTAAACATGTAATTGCCTTTTAACAAGGTATAACTTATATCACAAATTTTCTTCTACTCCTTTGACCTAGAACAAAAAGAGAAATGTGAACAAATAATGTAACACAACTTACAATAATAGGTAGGAAATACAAGGTAACATTAGTAGGAAGGGGAAGTTAGTGACTGTCTGCAACACTAAGTGCAAGTGTGTTGGGCGATGAGGGCGTCACTCCCCGACGTCGGGTTAAAACTAGTTGTAGTCTAACTGCGATTGAAATTTTCCTGACTTTTTTTTAAATATCACTGATTTTCCCTGACTTTTACCAACATTTCCCTGACTTTCCCTGATTAATTTTCATTTCCCTGACTTTCCAGAATGTGGACACCCAGCTATGCATGACAATCTGAAAATCCTAGTTCTCCAGATTTGAAACTCCATCATTCATTAAAGGGTGTGGGTGTGCTCATTGTGAAAACCACAGGGTATTTTCTCCCCCAAAGATCATTAGACCCATTGGATTCCACTGCAAGCCAATGACACTCCCTGGTAAGCATACAAGCTCTGAGGAATCAAAACCCTTAGACTCGTGGAGTTTCACTGCAAGCCAATGACACTCCCTCAATGGTAAGCATATGAGCTTTGAGTTCCACTGCAAGCCAATGACATTCCCTCAATGATAAGCATATGAGCTTTGAGGAATTTAGTTCCACTGCAAGCCAATATGACACTCCCTAAATGGTAAGCATATGAGTTTTGAGGAATTGAGTTTCACTGCAAGCCAATGACACTCCCTCAATGGTAAGCATATGAGCTTTGAGGAATTGAGTTCCACTGCAAGCCGATGACACTCCCTAAATGGTAAGCATACAAGCTTTAAGGAATCAAAATCCATGCCCTTTTTATTAAAGTAAACAACCTGAAAAAAAAAAAAAAAGGCTTCTAGTCTAGACACTTATCTAATGGTCTATCACCTACCTTGTTACTTCACAAGGACGTACTATCTGATCTAATTCTATTTCTGACACAAGAACAGTACTAGACATTGCCATTCCCCTTATGTTGTGGTCGAGAAGGACGGTAACAGCTACCTTAGGTCTGGGATGCTTAGGGACTACACTGGAGTCATAGTTGACTGCACTTCTCACAAGTTCATTTGGATGAGCATGTGCAGTGTGCACAGCTGCTTACTTGAGGAACTTTCTGGTGGGTCTTCAAGAAAGTGAGAAACTTCCTGGTGAGTCCGATTCAGTCCCTCAAATTCTGAGTAGGGGTCCACAGAAGAGCCCCAGCGGTCATTCTCGGAGTGCTTTGTCCTGCACTACCTCAAATCTTTTTTTCTCGAAGTCTTACACCTTCCCAGATTGGAGCACCATGTGTGAGCACAGACCTGATGGTCCTTTTATACAACAGTATTTAGTGGCGTGTTGTAAAGAAGCTTGTCTTATGAAGGAGTGGAGCTAGTTGCCCTCAAAGTTCTGCCTTGCTCTCTTCATGAGGCAGTTGGTGTTAGCTACCCATGAAAGTCTAATATCTGTTTGCAAATCCAGACACTTAAATTTCATGACTTACTACAGTAATAGCATTTATAGTCATCAAAATGTCACACAAACCTAACACTATCACCTGTGTAAGAGATGCAGAGACTTGATGAGTATAAGATTAGTTATCAAACTAACATTTGTCATTCTCCTTTTGGCAGAATGCATGGGTGGTTACAACAAGGGTCAAGTGCACCTGTGGAAATAGGAATCCCCCAAAATGAAATTAAAATAACAAAAGATAAAGACAGAGTAGAGAAGTGATAAATCACAATTTTTTAAAAAAACTAGATGCTGCGCCTCCAGCATTGCTTACTATGGCAAACCACACTCCTGTCATAGACCTCTCAACTGCTGAAACTTGCTTTCTCCCCTATCTAAATGGAGCCAAACAAGTGCATAGATTTAAGGTACTATCGAATTCAGCAAAATAATATTGTCCATCTATCTACACTCCATATTTAGATTATTTGATAACTTCCATGGAAAGTTAATTCTAGAAAGAAAAGAAACCATTTTTTTCTTTTTAATTTACTTTCCAAAAATATTAGCAAACTTGATAAGGTTATATCTAATTTGTAGGTCAAAGACATTTCAGCAACGTGTGGCACATATCTTGATAATTTTGATGCAGAATCAGGGTCGTGAACAGAAAAGTTTTCCCTTTCAGAAAGTATTTAAGAAACAAAAAAATTTTACCTGGCAATTTCAAGGGCACTGAAAATCGCAGGCAAACTGCTTGTGATTACATGTACCACTGAAAGATCTTTCAGACTTCATAGACTTCATCCTCTGATAGGATGAAGTCTTGGGTGATATCTACCACGACCGAGGAGAAAACCAAGTAGTCTGTGTATAATGAGTGTCTATCAAAATTGAGTGTACAGAAATGCAGATTTTTTAAGAAAAGTTGTCAACCAATTCGGGCAAAGAAATAGGAGACTGCAACTGTTTTTTTTTTTTTTTTTTCAATTAGAAGTGGCACAATTATAATCCATCTAAATTATCATAAGGTGTTGTTCTTTGGTAGATAAATAGGTTTTGCAATATTTTCAATTATTTTCTACTTAAATTGTCATTAAATATTGTGTAACATTATTTTGTCATTGTCTTAATAAATACATATATTGGTCTTTATGGACTGAGACTGTGTTTCTGGCATTTATCTTGAATGGCTTAGAGAGGTCTTGTGTGCTGGAAGTTTGCTTTGACCTTTCCTGGAAAAAATTCTTCCAGTGGGTGGAACTTGCATGATTTAGGAAACTTCTCAACTACTGCCTTCCACCATGTTGAAATAAATAACAGCATTAATGAGGTTCATTTGGAATTAGTGTTTTTTTTTAATCCTATTCATGATGTGCCACCTTGTTCCAGAGATACAGACTTCATTTTGAATGGGAGGTGTTGGTCAACAAATTTCACACTGCCATTCATAAAAGTTCTTTGTTTTGTTTTTTAAAAGAATATGCCACTGCAGAAATACACAAGGATGGGGTGATAAACACAGTAAGTGGCTATTTCATTTGGTACACTCTCATTGTATGACCATGGAAGGATTGGTTGGTTGGTCATTTTAAGTTTTGTGGCTCAAGGGCATAAGAGTCAAGCAGAGAGGCATAACAAGGGTGGAACAGGTGGGGTGGCTGCCCTGGGTGCAGCCAAGAGAGGGCACAAAATCACTGCGTATAATCTGATTAAAATCGGAACTGAAACTTTTGCACCAGTTTCTGGTACAGTTTTCTCACACCATACTTTGTCATTTGTTCAGAATTTGCTTGCAATATCTTTTGCCAATTTTGGCAGCTTCGGTAACCTAAAATATACTCATTTCTTTTTCAGAATGTTAAGGGATGTCCACTGCTCACATTCAGAAATGAAGGCACGGTTGTATGTGCATTGCAAGATAACGATATCGTCCACACTGTTGATTCTCAGGGGCTATTCCATCACTAGTACGACTGAGAACAACGACTGCCATCTGCATTCTTTCTCCGTTCGATGTGGGGTCGAAGGTCCAAACTCTGAAGAAGTTGAGAAAAGCTGTGTAAATAGTCAGTTTGATTGTGTCTCCCACACAGATGTGATATTAATTCTGTTTTGTTGAGCAGTGTATATTTATGTGGATATTTGAGTGTTTGTGATAAAAAGACAGATGGGGGTGCAATATTTTGTGGTTTGTCATGGGTGCAGAAATACCTAGTTATGCCTCTGGTAAAGCACCATGGTTATTCATGAAACGAGGCAAAATGTAACATTAAAATACACCAAGAAAAGGTAGAAGATGATACATGATATGAAATTGTGAAGAGTTGACACAAAAAATTATGAATCATGCAAACTGAAAGACAATGATACAAAATAAAAAGGATGGCTGAACACAGTGCACTCCAGAACTCCATATGACTTCAAGCCATCTGTGAATATTATAATAAAGTTAGAGAGCTGCTACCATTGAAAGGAACACTCATAGGTGGTGCAACTACAACAGAAAGAACAGTTGCTCAAAAAAACCGCTTTTAAGGAATCCTGAACCAGACAAAATGTACACGAAACAGTTAAGTTTGTCATCAGTTAATATCATATTACAAGAATGTGGAAACTTCAGTGTATTAAATTGGTACAGGAGAAAGACAATCAAGTCACTGTTGTCATGAATTCAATGCAGCTGAAAGTTTAGATGGACAATATTTTAATGTTTTTCCCAAAATCAAAGGAAAAATCTCTACCCTAAAGAAATTAGTCATGAAAGTTCCAAGATCTTATTGTTTTGCTAATTTGTAAATAGCAGTTCCAAGATCTTATTGTTTTGCAATATTTTAGATATCAGGCTGAGCTTATCTTCCATGCATTTTGACTCCAAAACTTATTTAAAAGTTACACCAACAGTTAAGGTTTGTTTCTGTATATATAATATGAGGGTGTGTCTAACAATATGATCACTTGGTATGCATTTCATATGAAGTTGTCATAATTTTTAATCCAACTTGCAAACTACAGATCCAAATAAATGGAATTTAGGTTTGTTGTAGGTGCCTTATGCGCTTTGTGCTAATTAAACATATTAAGAAGTTATATGCAATTCAATCAAAAAATTTGATCTAATTCCTCAGATTACTTGAATACAGCAGCATATAAAAGGTACATGAAAACACATTTCAAAAGGGTAAAACTTAGCATTAGTGAATGACTTTGTCAGTATCACAAGGGAAGAACTGTAATATAGTTTTTGTTAGTAAAAATCAGATTAACAAGAAAATTAAATACTTTCTCAGGTATGCCATCATCTAATACTCTTAAAATAGGCTGAAACACAGCTTTTAAAACAGCTATTTGTATATTATAAAATTTCATGGGATAAAGAAGTGTTTAGAACATCAGAATCATGTGGCAGCTAACCTTATACTTATATACCAAGAACCTGGTTTTGCATCTAAGGTAACAGCAGTTCAGCTAACTCTGTGGGTTTGTCCTTTTCTTAACAACCAGAACTAGTAATAAAAAACTAAGAGAGGTTTATTCCCTCTTGCTTTAAAAGCCAAAATAATACAATCAAACCTCAATGTACAGCCCCTCAGTTTATTGCCACTCTTGCATAATGCTATCCCTTGGGTGTGAACACATGTGCTCTGTATAAAACATTCCTTGATATACCTCCACACCCTTAGCATCTGTATCAATTCGAGGCCAAGTCATGGTACAATCATTTATTTGAATTTACACTCGCTGGTGTTGCCACACATCCCATGCACATAATGATAGTGAATGATACATATTGATACATCTTCCTTCTTTGGAAATACCAAGAACAAAAAAAAATTGTTTACAAATTTCACTGTCCAAAGTTCACTGATACGATCCATTAATGTTTACATTTCACTGACCAAAAGTTCACAACCTGTTAAAGATCTAGTCTTTGTGGCGCCTTTCTGACACGAGTTGACCTTTTCAAGAATGATAGGTTTTCCAGACCAGGACCATCAGTTGACTCGTTCACCTTCTCAACCCCTTCATCTGTTCTCTTGGAGTTGTCTGGGTGGTCTGTTTGCCCAGTGTCCTCATCTGCAGTCACCTGAAGCGGCTCCAATGTCTTCCGAAGGTTTATATTGTATATATCTTTCAAATATACAGTTGTGATATTTTGTACTGTTTCTCATGTTGTATTAATATCGAAGTGCTTGTGGGAAACTTAATCATCTTTGTCTGACCTTGAATTATCATGGTTGAATGTCATTGAATATTAAAAATTTAAGGTAAAATATTAAAAGAATTCTTGAAATCGTCATCACATGTGTAAGTTACATTGAAAAATTGTGAGCGGGACGTTTCGGTTGCGACTTCTACCTTCATCAGCCATGGGATGAGACACGTGGTAAAATCATCAGTTGTTACCAGATTTCAAAATCACTTTCCAAATAATAGGGATGTTAAAAGGTGCATCAGTATTGCAGGTGTTAGGGGTAAGGTAGATTTCAATGCTTTCGCGGTATCTGAGGGCATGCCGATTGCTGAACGGGGCGATTCGCTTAACATTGTGCTAATTGGGAGCTGTGGACGTATCGCTGATGGTTAAAATTGAAAGGGAGGTGGAAGGGCTACCTTTCTTAACATCAGCGATATGCTCCATCAAACACCGGTTTATGCTCCGGTAAGTACTACCAATATAGTGGGTAACACCTGTGGAAGTGTTGATAGGGATAGAGTAGACACCTTGTAAATCTAGGGGTTTATTGAGATCTCTGTCCTTAAGGATGAGTTTGAGAAGATGTGGAGGTGATTTGACTGCAATCATGTAGCCAAAAGACTAGAAAATAGAGCAAACTTTATGAGTGAAGGACAGGCTAATGGGCAAAGTGCCAACAAACTGATGGGTGGTGGAAGGTCCAGGCAGTAAACTAGATCCATTTTGTGATTCAAACCTCTTAATGTCTATGTAATAAGAGGGGTAGAAAGCCATGCAATTTGCCAATGTTGATGAAGTTCTGATATTCTAGTTGAAGAGCAGAATGGCTGTTGCAAATAAGATTGGCCCGGTGAATGTATGACTTTAGAGCAGACAGTTTGTATTTTTAATCGTGGGATTAGACCACATGTCTCATCCCATGGCTGATGAAGGTAGAAGTCGCAACCGAAACGTCCCGCTCACAATTTTTCAATGTAACTTATGCGTGTGATGACGATTTCAAGAATTCTTTTAATGTTTTGTGTATTACATGTTTTCCTGCCAATTCTTCTCACTATGGTAAAATATTCTGCTCTGAAGTCTTCTGTTAGCATTTTCCAGTTGTCACTTTGTGAAGATATTCCACTTGGCAAGTGCTAACAGAAGACTTCAGAGCAGATTTATGTTTCCGACAAGTTAAAGTGTAGTATCCCAAAGTATTCCAGGAAAATGAAAACGTGAGTTACAGCTTTTATCTATATAATATTTTTACCTTAAACTTTTTTTAAATTTTTAATATTTAATGACATTCAACCATGATAATTCAAGGTCTGACAAAGATGATTAAGTTTCCTGAAAGCACTTCGATATTAATACAACGTGAGAAACAGTACAAAATATCACAACTGTATAGTTGAAAGATATATATACAATAAATCTTATAACCATGTAATGAAGTTCAACACCGAAGTGTGTTTGAAGAACTAATCAAAAGTCTTCCGAAGGTGCTGTTTGTTCCTTCGCAAGATATTGTCGTTCTCTGTTTGCACCTGGTAGGATCTTGGTGCAACTTCATCCAACACTTTGCCTTTAGAGCTCCAGTTTGTTCCATCCTGTATCCTTACTATATCTCCTGGATGCAGCGGTGGTAGAGATTTCCCTCTATATTTTTCTGGAACTTCTTTTTGACAGCTTGACTTTTAGTTTTGTGATATGAAGGAAGTCTTGTTCGCAGCTTTGGGTTCATTAACAATTCAGCAGGAGATTTACCACAATCCAAGGGCATACTACGATACTTTTACGAGTGCTGCATGCCAGTCTGCACTGGTTTCAGATTTTTCAAAAATCTTTTTACTATCTGTACTCCTTTTCCCACCAAGCCATTAGATCTTGAATAATTAGGACTTGACGTAGTATGTATAAAATCATAATTTTTTGAGAAATCCTTAAATTCTCTAGAACTGAATTGTGGCCAATTGTCCAATAACAGTAGCTTAGGTATTCCATGTCTTGAGAATATTTTCTTCAGCGCTGTAATGACCATATCCGACGAAGTACCATTTTCCAGCTCTTCTATCTCAGGGTAGTTGGAATAGGAATCCATGACTACTAAATAATTCTTGTAAAAGAATAAATCTGTTCCAATAACTTCCCATGGATTTTGTCCATGTCTTTGAATGAATGGTTCATTTTCTTGTCTATACTGGTATTTTTGACAAACACTACATTTCTTTATAATGTTCGTTAATCCTCATTCATGCCAGGCCAGAATAGACATTGCCTAGCTCTTTTTTTCCATTTTTCTGTTCCCAAGTGTCCCTCATGTATACATGACAACATGTTTTCTCTCAAGTACTTTGGAACAACTAATCTATTTTTCTTTAATATGATGCCTCTCACCACAGTCAGATCACCCTTATAGTAATGAAATGCAAGAGCATCCATGGGATTTTCCCAACCATTATAAATTTGTTCTGTCAATTGTTTTAACTACATGTCTCTTGAAGTTTCCTTTCTAAACTTAAGTAGCATCCTCTCTGAAATTGGCAAAGTTTTCGTGATAGAATCAACATGAATTTCTACTAGCTTATCTGTACTGCTTTTAGGTTTATTCAAGTAGGCTCTGGACAATATGTCTGCTATGACAATTGTTTTCCCGCTTGAATACTGCATTTCAAATTGATATTTCAGAAGTTTTAGTAACAGTCTTTGTAATCTGAATGGAATATCTACCACACATTTCTTGCTCATAGCCCGAAGCAGTTTGTGGTCAGTCTCTAAAACGACTTGTCTTCCATAAATATAGTTGTTGATTTTTTCACAACCAACTACCAGACCCAGTGCGTCCTTTTCAATTTGAGAGTATCTTCTTTCTGCATCAGTCAATGATCTGGAAGAATAAGCAACTGGTCTCCAATCATTTTTGTATTGCTGATGGTCTGGAAGAATAAGCAACTGGTCTCCAATAATTTTCGTATTGCTGATGATCTGGAAGAATAAGCAACTGGTCTCCAATCATTTTCGTATTGCTGCAATAATACATAACCTAGCCCATTTTCTGAAGCATCAATTGAAATGTTTGTTTTTCGGTTTGCATCATAATATGCTAGGACTGGCTTTTCTGTCAGGATTTTCTTAAGCATTTCCAGCTCTTGTTTATGTTCATAAGACCAAGTTTCATTGCTGTCTTTCCTGATGAAGCTTCTTATACACTTTGAGTTTTTTTTTCCTGCCAGATTAGGAATATACACTGAAGAGCAATTGAATTAGAGATACCAGTCTAGTAACGTGTAGCACCACTTTTTGCTCTGATGACGGCGGCGATTCGTCTCGGCATGGACTCTACAAGACACTGGAAGCATTGGGAAGCCAAACGGATCCACAACCCCTGAACAAGCTCCCACAGTTCATGAAGATATAATGGAGGGGGTCAGAGCCTCAAACAACTCTCTCGATGGCATCCCAGATGTGCTCGATGGGATTGAGGTCAGGTGACCTAGCTGGCCAAGGAAGCGAGGTCACGTCGGTGGAGTGTTCATCCAACCATTCGGATACAATTCGGGAGCTGCATTGTCTTGTTGCAGGATGAGGTCCCCAGTAGGATGTTGAAAACACACAAATGGGAGCAAATGGTTGCCCAGGATATCCCGGTAACGTTGACCTGTGAGGGACGATGTCACACGTACCAGGGGTCCCATTTCAGTCCGCGTAAACAGTCCCCAGACGAGAATGCCACCCCCACCAACTTGAAGAGTACCCTGCTGGCAAGAAGGATCTATTGCTTCATGTGGTTTGCGCCGTACTCATATCTTGCCATCTGCATGTATCAGCGTGAATCTCGACTGATCAGTCCAGGAAACATTTTTCCACATGTCTAGGGTCCAGTGGCGATGTTCCTGTGCCCATGCTAATCTTTGCACCCTATGATGTGCGGTTAGCAGTGGTACCCTCGTGGGACGATGGCCTCTGTACCCCATAGCGAGGAGATGGTTCTGGATGGTGTGGCTGCTTACATGTTTTTGTGCCCAGCGTTAAATTGCTGAGTGATTTCTTGCACTGTGGCCAGTCTATCTGCTGTTACAATGCGACAAGCTAGCCGACGATGACCCCGCTCATCCACACGCTGTTGTCCACGGCAGTTGGCCCTTGCAGGGATGGTTTTACCGGATTCGATGTACTCACAGTGCACCCGCGACACAGTGGCTCATGAGAATCCCAGTGTCTGCACGACTTCCGAGATGGAGTGACCCATTCGTCAGGCCCCGACAATTTTCCAACGATAAAATACGCTTAGATCCTTCATCTTACCCATACTGCGTCCGACTCTTGCCGATTCCCGTGGCAAAACCATCCTTATATTGTCGGATCGCTGCATACGTCATGTCGTTTCTGTTTACAGGGCCACCCACTGCGCCACATTTGCATAACGCCAGCTGTCTCTACTTCAATTGCTCTTCAGTGTACTTGCTCACATAGTTAACCATGCCCAATATTCTTTGTGCTTCATTCTTAGTCTTTGGTGGTGGCATCTTGAGAATAGCTTCAATATTTTCAGGATTAAGGGTTATTCCATTTGAAGTTAACTTATCACCCATAAAGAGTATTTAATTTTTCCTGAATTCACACTTTTCAATATTAAGGGTTAGACCTGCTTCCTGTGTTATTTCAAGAACTTTTGCTAATCTATCATCATGTTCTTTGATGTTGGATCCCCAAATCAGAATATCATCTATGTATGTCTTAACTCCATCCAAACCCTCATATATTTGACTTATCATTTTGTGAAATATTTCTGGAACAGATGATATACCAAAAGGAAGTCGTTTGAAACAATACCAACCCAATGGTGTATTGAAAGTCCATAATTTGCTGCTTTCTTCCTCTAAAGGGATGTGATAAAACCCACTTGTTGCATATAATTTTGAGAATATCCTTGCACCTGCAAGTTCTGTCTCAATTTCACTTCTGGCAGGAATGGTGTAATATTCCCTTTTAATCTGATCATTCACAAATGCTTGGGGTCCAAGCAAATCCTAAGTGATCCATTTTTCTTTTCTACAATGACAAGAGAACTAACCCATTCAGTTGGTTCATCATTTTTTTATAATGTCCATAGAACACATTCTTTTTAATTCTGACTTTAGTTTGTCTTTCAGAGATAAAGGTATTCTCCTTGAAGCCTGAACAACTGGAGTGCAATTTTCTTTTAAGCATGTTTTATACTTTTGCTTACACAACCAAGTCCAGTAAAAACTTTTTTAAATTTGTTATCTCAAACTTGTAAGCCTTCTCATCAGCTACAGCATCCAGGTTTGAAATCCTCATTTCATTAACTCTTCTTAGAGTACCTAAGGTTCTCAGCCGTTCGAAGACCTAATATTGGCTGTTTGCCATTATTCATGACAACAATACTGGACTTTACTTCTTTTGCTACGAATTTCATTTCTGTATGAATTATCCCATGTGATGTAATTTTGGTACCCTCGTAAGATAACAAACAAGGTTTCTTTTTTAGGAGTCTAACTTTTTGTCTTATCCTATGATAGTTTGCCAAATCTATTAGGTTTGCTTGACTACCAGCATCTACTTTCATTGGAATTTTCAATCCTGCTACCACTACATCAATATTCCAGTCATCTGTGCTGTGTGAATTCCTAATTTGATTAAAAAAAAAAAAAGGTTTCTTCACTAAAAGTATCTTCAACTGTATGTATTTTACACTTTGGGTCTTTACTTTTTGACCAACACATTTTCTCATAATGACTTAAGCCTCCACATTTATTGCATTTTCCCCCATAAGCTGGACAATTTTTAATTTTATGTTTATAACCATGTCTCTTACATGGTTGTTTCATAATTTTGTGATTAACTTTTAAAGTTTCCTTTCCAGAAGATTTTTATCTTTGTCTCTTCATATCGTGTTTCACCCTGTCTGTTTGTTACATCAACAGACTTCTCTTTCTCTTCTATGGCACACAGTTGTATAAGTGTTTGTTCTGCCAACTGACAAATTTGTCAAATTTTCTTCTCGTAAGAGCCTTTCCCTAATTCTTACACTCGAAATGCCAATTACTAACTGATCTCTTATCATAGATCTCCAAAATTACAAGTACTGGCTTTATTTTTCAAATCTTCAACATACTGTTCCACAGCTTCACCCTCTTGCTGCATTCAACACACACATCTTTCATATGTTTCATTGACACGCGGCATACAATATTGTTCAAATTTTGTAAGAACAGCATCGTAATTCCTTATTTCAGAAGGGCCAAAAGGGAAACTATTGTACACATCCAGGGCTTCCTTCCCCGCTACATGAAGAAACAACGCCATTTTTACCGTGTCTGTACGATGAACATGTGACGTAGCATCACAGTAGAGCTTGAAGGATTGTTTGAACTTCTTAAAGTTCTTGGAGACATTCTCTGACAGTTTCAGCAGCTCGGTACTTTTGTCCCTTCCATGGTGATTCACAATACTTAAAATATTATGTGTTTAACTCCTGACACCATGTATCAATTGGAAGCCAAGTCGTAGTACAATAATTTTTTTCAAAATAGTATAACTATGTACAATATTCTAGAGGATAATGCTTACCTTGGCTTTCCTTGCTAGTGATGAGAACATTTCGCACACGTGTTTTCCGGTCTTTGTTGATGTTATTGTCCTAAAGTCCACTGTATGAGATGAATAGCTTTACTTTGCACACTTTTCGCTGGGTATACTCATTGGATCTTCGCTTTAGGATTCAAACACATCAATTTTTATCATTCTTTATACTCGAAATTTTCGCCCAGTCTCTGGGCATCCTCAGGAGCATGGTGACTTTTCCACCGATGTTCGTGGTTACTTCGCGCTAATGGAGTCCGATACCCTTGTTGCCATTCGTCGGATATACTTTCTTGGATATATTTTGTTATCAAGCCCGGCTAGTGCCACCTATGTTTCATTAAACAACATTTTTTTTTTTTTTTTTTTTTTCCTATCCTGGTTTTTTTGTCTTTTTTGTCGGTTTTTCTTTTGTTGTTCTTTTTTCTTGTCTTATTAGTTCTTTCCACAGGCTAGATAATGTGCTAGGGTCATTTTGGTTACATACCCTTGCTTTATTTTTATAGTTTAAGATTGCTTCTTCCCTCCTCATTTGCCTTTCAGATTTTTTATTCTTTTTTTAGCATTTTAATTTCATCGAATTTTGGGGAAGTCCGGTTTTCAATGCAAAATTGCACTAAAGCAGTTTTGGCTTCTTTATTTTGCCAGTTAGATATGTGTTGTTTAAGTCTTTTTTAATCTGTTTTTCGTACTTCCAATAGTATAACTATACTAGATATCCGAAATTTCTTGGTGTAGAATAGAAATCAAATTTCCAAGCTTTTGCACATCAACCAGATGGCTTTTTCAAGGAAGGTAGACAGCAAACTGCCTTTCTTGAAAAAAGCCATCTGGTTGATGTGCGAAAGCTGAGAAATTTGATTTCTATTCTACACCAAGAAATTTCGGATATCTAGTATAGTTATACTATTTAAGTACTGTTGATATTTAATTCAATTCATAGTACAATAGTTAATTCAAGTTTACACTCGCTGGTGTTGCCACACACCCCATGCACATAATTATAGTGAATGATACAAATCGATACAGAATTCACCAACTGCCAATATATATTACTGTGCCAACCTGCCTTTCCCAACTTAAAACATGCTTGATGTATCTCCACTTGCAAGATGTGTGAGAATTCTCTTTCCATTTTTCGGACCATGATTCAATTCTGGTGAGCTGTAATGTTAAAGACACTGATTTAATTAAAGATGTGAATCAGTGTATTTTAACATTAAGAAGATTCTTTGAAGCAAACTTGCAGGATGGTGATATTTCAAATGTGCTTGTTAAATTAGATTGTGCTCTAGAAATAATTAGGTTGAAATCAAAAACACAAATGAAAATAGATGAGGTTTTTAAAAGAAACTAAGGCATGTAAAAAAAAATTGTAATGCTATTAATTTTCACTTGATCAAGTTTTAGTAATGCAATGTTATTTTTTATTCATTTCCTCATAATTAAAACTTTAACTTTGTCTTCCCACTATTTTCACAAATTTCTATATTTAATGCATACCAGAAGCTTCCAAGATGTAAATGGAAAGTTTGAACAACAGTGGGCCCTAAATACACAATATATAACTGCAGTTTTTTAAATTAATATGTTTCTAACTTAACGAAAATTCTGTTTTTATATGAACTATGACTGACAAAATTTGAGTTATTTAAAAATAATTGGCAAATTTCATTTAAAGCCATCCGTGATATAACATCGTAATGTAATGTAACAAATGGTGGTGGTACATCAAGGACAATTCAGTAGTTATAATAGTAGGATAATTCTGCAGTATAATTCAGTAGTAAAATATAACACTATTGCTTTTAGATAATTATATTTACCATGGCTGCATGAAGAATAGTTACAACTCAGAAATAACAAGTTTAAAAAATTTGATATGTAATTAGAAGTCTGTACTTTTGTTCCTTGGGGGAGGGGGGGGTTCACACTCAGCTTAAGTCTTTTTCTATCAAATTTGAATTTTCATCCTTTTTTAGAACTTCCTGGTAGTGTGAGCTGTAACATTCAGTTTTGAAGAATCAAAATGGCACTTAAGATGAAGTAGCAAATTACACTGGCGGAAAGTGAAAAAAAGAACACCAAGAAGGAACTGGCGGACGATCATGAAATTTACATATGTTAATGGGGTCAAGTTTACGTAGGTGTGATGTTAATTTCGGGACCAACTGGTGAGCGCTTATGCCACAGCACGGCATAATATGCAAATGATTGCCGGTGGTATTTTTTAAGGAGTACGATGAAGTGAATGCAATCAGCCGTCGGCGTACGGACACGTGCAAAGACCCTGAAGAAGCTGCAATGCCTGGACATGGAAGATGTGTACGATTTCAGCAGTTATCGGACTTTGAGCGAGGTCATCTAGTCGGACTCCACGAGGCCGGGTGGTCGTATCGTTGTATTACGGAGCGAATTGGACGGGAAGTATTGGTGGTGGTACGATGGTGGCGTAGATGGTCCGAGGAACATTCCCACACGAGAAGACGTGGAACCGAGAGTCACAGGTGGACTGATGAGCAGACCGATTGACGCATAAGAAGAGCGGCGTTGTCAAGCAGAACATTCACTGCGACGCAAATCCGAGCTGCCGTTGCACCTGAGGTGACTGTGCGAACAATCCGCAACCGTCTACTGGATGCAGGACTACGAGCACGTGTGCCTCTGATTCCAGCCCACCGTCAGGAACGGCTGCAGTGGTTTCGCCAATGTCTGCACTGGAGAACGCAATGACGATCTGTCGTGTTCAGCGATGAAAGCAGATTCTGCTTGGGAGCCTCCGATGGCCGTATGCGTGTTCGCAGACACACAGGGGAGCGTCTCCACAATTCTTGCATCTGCCAGCAACACACCGGGCCTACACCTGGTCTCTTGGTGTGGGGAGCGATCAGCTATCACTCTCGTACACAACTAGTGTTTGTGCCGGATACGTTAAACAGACCCTCTACATCAACATCATTATTCAGCCCGTTGTTGTGCCATTTGTAAGGTTGGTCCATCGTGGTGTTTTCCAGCAAGATAACGCACGCTCACACACGGCACGTGCAACGCAATATGCACTTCAGGGTGTGAGACAACTTCCATGGCCTGCACGTTCACCGGATTTGTCCCCCATTGAGCACGTGTAGGATTTTATGGGACGACTTATCCGGTCTCCACGGCCAGCCACGACCATCCCCAATTTACACGTCCAGGTTGAGGATGTTTGGAACTCAATACCCCAAACTTACATCCAACATCTGTATGACAGACTCCATGCCAGAATTGCACAATGTGACGCAGTTCATGGCGGTTCAACCTCGTACTAACCATATTACATGGAAATGTTATTTTTCAGTTTACCAGCAAATACAGCTGTATTTTGCCATAATGTTTTGATCATGTTATCCTCTGTATTCCGTTATTATGCTGTATAAATTTCGTTGGTATCAGAAGTCTCCTTCTTGGTGTTCTTTTTCACTTTCCGTTAGTGTATTTATTAATACATACCGATTGGTACAGGGGCAACAGTTGTTTCTTCAAGCTCTACAAAAAAAAAAAAAAAAAAAATATTCAGTGATAAAATTAATTATTACAAGCAATCTCACTACAGAGTACACAAGAAAAATATTACAGTGCTTTAAAGCATTCGAAATACTCTTGATAGAAAGACATTTTCTCATGATATATGCATAAGAGGGAATATAATAAATATTCTGCTGTGATTCATTGTTACATTCTTGTTGGTACTGCATCTTGTGGCAATATAAAAACCATGAGGTAGCCACTGGATATTAACTGAAATTCAGCAAACTGATTTGTTAAACCAGTCATTAATGACTGGCAATTCTCTGTAAACACAGACACACAGTAATTGAGTTTTGAACAAGAGAAAAAACTGTGCCAACCAATATTAATGGGTGTATGGTAAGTCTACAGAAATTCTGCACCATTTGATGCTATCCTGCAGCTTTTTGTCATCTATAAAACCACTGAATATGTTTCAGAATTGATGAACAGCTACAGGAAGGGATTTATACATCCCTCCTTGTTTTCCCTCAGACACTCCCCCTAAATATCCCAGCACTCCTCCATTTGAAAGTGTGTAAAATACACACACACACTGTATATACACAGTCGAGTCACATTATTGTGACCACCAGCTAATATCCAGAGTAACAGCCGTGTGCAGCACGGACAGCAGCTAGACGGGCTGGGAGTGACTCAATAAGGTGCTGGAAGGTGTTCACAGGTATGTGGAGCCATGCTGACTGCAGTGCATCTGGCAACTGCTGGAGAGTGCATGGTGGAGGATTCATAGAGCGAACAACACGATCAAGGTGGTCCCACAGATGATCAATTGGGTTTAAATCTGGGGAATTAGGGGGCCAGGGAAGTACTTTAAAGTCTTCATCATGCTCTTCCAACCACTCTCTGATATTTCTAGCTGTGTGACACGTCGCATTGTTGTGCTGGAAGATCCCATCCGCCCTAGGAAGACAATGCATGTATGGGTGTACGTGGTCTGCAAGAATGGATTCATAACAAATTCGGTCCATAGTGCCTTCCACAGGTATGAGTGAACCCAGGAAATGCCATGAAAACATTTCCCAGACCATAACGCTGCCCCCACCAGCTTGTGTTCTTCCAGCAATGGTTGAAGAGTGTTTGTTCTCCTATGTTTCTCGCCTTATACGCCAATGTCCATCCGTTTGATGAAGCAGAAAACGTGACTCATCAGAGAAGGCATATGATAGTCCGGTGTCAAACTTGTGGTGGCCAAATTATGTTCTGATAAAACATACTATTTAACTTGGAGTAGAAGTTTTTTTTTTCTTTTTTAAGTATAGTTATTGAAGATATAATGTGGCCATGATAAGAAAAATGTGGGGAAATATCCAGGTAAAGGACAAATAGATGAGTGCTTCTCATCAATGGACTGCTTGACACAAAAATAGAGGAAACGTTTTTATCACTTTTGCTACATTTTAAAACAAATGACTAGTCTTTTCAAGAATTAAGATCCACAAGGGTTTTTTCACCTAATAAAAAAAAATACTTTTTGTTAGTGGAGGTTCAAGAATTAGTGGAGGAAAAAAAGGCAAAGATGAAAGATCTGAGGTGCACACAAAGAAGGAAAGAGACAGGAAAAAGAAAAAGTTAGAGGCACTCTGAGAGATAATTAAAAGGAGAGGTGATCCACACAGAAAAACAGAGAGGGGTACAGACAAAATGAGAGAGATTCACACAAAAACTGGCAACAGACTAGACATGAAGTAGTAGGACAGTACGAGTGAGAAAAATAGGAAGAGAGAAATGGACTAAGACTAACACTAACAAGGATAATGGCTAAAAAAGCCAGAGGGAAGGGAAAACGGGATAATTTCACAGAAAGACAGATTCTTGTACACATAAGAAACAAACTTACGATTAGGCTCCAAACAGACAAAGGCACATCCATTGTGACAGCACTTGTCACCTCCTCTGCAATCAGCATCATCTCTGCAATGATCACTACATAGCCGCTGGCTTGATTCAGGTGGGTAAAGTTGGTTAATCACAGAAATAGATGGACATTCCCCAGACTTATGAACTGATAAAAGCAAAACAAGTTTAGTGATTAAGAGTATGTTAATATTGCTTATAATACTAAATCTACAAAGCAGGAGGGCGTGAAAAAGAACTGGTGGTTCACCTAACTTCTTTTTCTTGATAAACTATATTAAAAACAATGGGTTAAAGAAAAATTTTCATATCACTTTAGTCTCGAAAAGATTGTTTTTAAGTCCACACCCAAAACCCACATTCCTAAAAACTAAAAAAAGAAACATACTACAAAGTGAATTTTTTTTTCTTTTTATCAATTTTTACAGAAGATATTTTTAAGAGTTGAATTTTCTAGTACTGGCTTGTGAAGTGATAACTTAAAAACAGCACAAATGGTGCAAATGTGCAAAAAACAGAAAAGTAGAAACTGTCTCATAAAGGGCTGCTTTATTTTTGTAGCAATATTTTTATATAAGGCAGTACCTGAGAATTTGGCAGTTTGTTAGTTATGACAGGTACTTATGCTAATATTAACGATATATCAGATCAAAGAAAGAATGCATCTATTTAACTGCATTTCAAATACATGTATCATACTTATTTTGCTTAGAGATCTCCTGCAAGAAATGTTATTTTTTTGTAACTGATTAGAAGTAGGGAAAGAAAATTTTGTATTTTTGAACAAAGATTAAGTTTTCTTGAATGAAAAATGATGTGTCCATTAAAATTTTCAACATGGCCATTCATCCACACATGCCATGTATAATAAAAATCCATTAATATTCACATAATAAAAACCATTAACATTTACATAATAATAAAAAACATTAATATTCACATAAAAAGAACAATAAATGCTCAGAGTATCAAGAGAATTGGTAAGATGTTAATGGAAGTGTTCACTTTCAGCAAATGTATTCTAAAAATTATTAAATGAATCACTTTTTTTTACGACAAGGGTGTATAACATTGTATCAGTTCTTTTAGTTACAATATTCAGGAAATATTACTCCATTACATGAACAGCAAAACATGTCATTAAAACTTAAAAAAATATATATATTTCTAATTTTCCTTCAGCTGGCTACCTGAGTTAAAAATAAATGTTGGACATGATTTTAAAATGCAAAATTGTAAAAATTAAAAAAATTTAAGCTATGAAATTTTAGCATTTTTCAATAAAAATTGGGAATGTTTTAGATTCATGAGTTTTGTCCAACTTTTTTAGCTAAGGAAACATTGAATAAAAATGAGAAATACTTTTAATGAACATGCTATGCCTGATTCATGTTCAGAGCATTGCAGTATGATTTCCTCCATTTTTTGCCCTTTCCTTTTGCTGTACTGAGTTTTAGCACATAATTTATATATATGGAAGAAAAAAAAGTGTTCCACTACAATTTTTTTTATGGCTCCTTGTTTTATATACAAAATTATTATGAAAATGTTCTATGTGAGACTCATTTTTTTCCAACTTAAATTTATTAAATTCCTTGCTAACCTTTTAAAAACACATACATCATTTGGCTAAAGGTTCCCATTGAAAAATCTGCTCAACACACATTAGCGCATTTAAGTTACTACATTGGTGAATAGTAACACAGTACTAGCATTCGCCATTTCCTTCAATATTCATTCTAGACAACATGAAATTGAAAGCGTCATCAAGTTAGCCACTGATGCAGGATATTCATTGAATCAGATACATAACTTTATCCAAAAAGCCAGGGCCAAACATTCTAATCTTCCTGTGCCGCAGATACGTTATTTAGGCTCAATTCCCTACATACTAAATTTGTCTTACAAACTCAAAAACGTCCGGAAGAAGATGAACTACGGCGCTGGCATAAGGTCCCCTGCATCTTTACATACTATGCTAAAGGGAAGTAGTGAAAAACTACCTCCCTCCTGCAAAGCAGGTGTTTATGCGATCCCCCTACAGTATCCGGATGGCTCTAAACGATACTACATTGGAATGACTAAGCGTTCGTTTGGAATCAGTCAATGAACATAAAAGAGACACAAGATATGGTAAAGTAGCCACAGCACTATCCAGAGAAGTGAAATTCAAGTTTGCTACTCCTATGTGGGATGATATAAAGAAATTAGCTACCTACTCTATCCCTAAAGGTACAGCCATTCGGAAAACCTTGGAGATCATTACCAACAGCGATACTTGCAATGATTGCAGCTCACTCGAGTTACCATGAATTTGGAGCCAGTTCTTCAAGTAAAGCCATCTGCCTACCAGGATACCGCGCGTGCAACCAACGTAATGCGTCATACCTTTAAATGAATATAACGTCATATCTATTGTTGTCAAGTCAAGTTTCCGTGTTCAAATTGTTAATGTGTTCTATTTTTCCGTTGCAGTTTCTGTCCGACTTCCTTGAAAAAGCCATCTGGTTGATGTGCGAAAGCTTGAAAACGCTAATGTGTCTACTTCCTACGCCAATAAATCGGATCACTAGTACAGTGTTACTATTTACTACTTAATTGGTGTACTGTTCCTCGTTTTAAATTTACATTGGCGAAGACTCTCATAATTCTTTTACAATAATTGGCACATTTTATTGGAAATATAAATTATTTGACAACTGCCAAAAAAGGACTAGGAAATATATGATAGCTTTTTTTTATTTGAAATTAATGCTGTTAACATGAGATACATCAACTTCATAAATTCCAGTGGATGCAAGATATCTTGATATTTCTTCTTGTTAGCATGTGATTCCCCCTTGACTACATTACACCAGTTATGCATCATCATAGATTTATAATTACATACAAACATCCATGCTATTGAGGCTTCTTTTCTGAAATTCAGCAGTGAGCTTCTCAAATCACATTCTCATGAATATGACACATAAAATGTCCCTTGTCACAATGTAAGATGTGATGCTGCAAACAATTCAAGCATCACATCTTACATAGCTTTCTGCATACCCATTGTAACTTTCATGCTTCACAGGCAAAACTTAAAAGAGCTTCACATCTGTTACATGATTCACATACTTGTGGTGTATAAAAGCTTTGTTTCTTGTTTCTTCCTCTTACGTAAATTTTTTTCATCTCTTGTTTACATTTTTTTAACTGGATGTCATGTCTGAATTCCTGATAGTTTCTATACATGGGGCGCAAGTTGAAAAAGTAAACAACTAAAATAAAAAGGTTGAGGTTTTGTGTGAGAGGTGATGAGATATTCTTTCGAGTTAAACCTTACATGCTATTTCTGCATTACTTTGTTTGTGAGTTCTGCTTGTTATACTAATGTGGTTTAAGCTTCAGTGTGTTTTGAGCTGTTCTAATATTAATCAGTGTGTTTTATATCTTGTTGATTACTTTTGAAAATGAGTTCAGAGCCCCTGTAGTCTGGTGAAGCAAGTTACAAATAAGAGATTGGCTCATTAAAGATTATGAACGTGGAACGAATCTCCCTGAAGAAATAATTCTTCACAAATACATGGGAGGCAATACAAATGACATTATTGGCATAAAGATGTTGTATTTTCACTGCTTCCCATGTAGCCACCTCTTCTGAGAATGAAATTACATCGCTCTGGAGCGGAAACCAGACCTACATCTCCCGATTTCCATTCGAGCATGTTATTGTTACACCACCCAGGACAATGAAACAAGATGCCGATTCGATTCCCGCTTAGGTCAATGTAATTTTCAAGTTTTCTGAATAGGTGCCTACATGGGAAACAGTGAAAATATGGCACCTTTTTGCCCATAATGATATTTGTATTTGCCTATATATCTGTGAAGAATGATTTCCTCAACGGGATTAATTTCCCATTGGTGTGTACGATGTTCTCTGAAGCAATGGAACTTGTGACCTATATCGGTACTGGACATAAGAAATGGTATTTTTTTCATCCTTTTTTATGCCTGTGCTTATTCTGTGAAATGGCAAAATATAAGACAACAGGACATACTCAAAAAATAATACTTGATTAGCTATTAGGCAGATAATCTGATTATAAGAACCTTACTGGTTGATTAACAGTGACAATGCATTGCTAGCTTTTCACAAAAGACACATGAAACTACTCATTGACTAGGGCTTCACAAGAAGTTAAAAAGATGGCAGCAACTATTTAACATCATCTGTGCAACACAACACATTTTAATACACCTAGAGTGCACATCATTACTAAAATGCACTACATTTTCTGCAGATTCAAACTTAATTTCTATAACATTAATTTTATACAAAAATATGCATGGTGTGGTTTTCTTGTAAAGTTGTATTGTTGATGAGGGTTAAACTTTTACTTCCATGGACATGGCCAAGAACTGTTTGGATCTGCATGCGAATCATCACCAACTTTAGGCTTACTTGCTAGATGATTGATACTGTTAAGCCGATCCATATACAGCCTTACTTTCTCAATTGCATATGTATTAACACACATAGACATATCAACTTTGGGGGGGCAACTAAATCACCAGAAATTGTGGGAAATAGAATTTTCTGGTGATATTTAGATTCCACATAAACACGAATGTTTTTAGAACTATGTATTTCTTGGGAGTTATCAGTGATTTTATCTCTACTCAATTCAAATCTTTTTGAAACAATAAGTACTGGCTTCACCTTTTTATGACACTAAACTATAAGTGTGTCCAAAATTCTTTCTCCTTGAACAGTTATCAGTATTTTTTTTTCCCAAAATGCAGCTCACTATTTCTTTTGAAATTCCCAGAATAAGTAGCGATGCCTTTATCATCACATATATTTGGGCCGTGGATGGACTAGTAGTCAACGTTCGTGACTGACACGGAGAAGACCTTGGGTTCAATCCCAGTAGGTACGAACGCTTGAACCACTAAATATCCGCCGTGCATCGGATAGGCACCGTTAAGCTGTCGAGCCACGGATACTGCCCCTCCCCCCAGTAATAAATAAGGACATCTTCCTCCCCCTATCTACCTTTCTACCTCGCTTCCGTGTCACTTTCCTATTGGGCACTCTAGCCCAAATCTCCTAGCTTCCTATTTCTAAGGGTTGTTTAAGACCTGGGGTCAGACACTCCCTTCCTAAAATCCTCTACATAGGATTTGATTTGATCACATATATTTGGTTACCAATGCTTTTAAGGCTGTCTATGCAGTGACTCCATTGGTCATAATTTAGATACAAGTACCAATCAAAATGGTAATAAACTGAATAAAACATGCTGCATATTAAACTCATTAGATTTCCTATATGCAAGGAAAAATATTCACACATTTTGGTTTGTTAAAATCAATGAAGAATTAATGACTTACTTTCTCTGCATACTGGCTCAGTCCTTGTGGCTCCCTGAGATGAACGACTTATCTGAATTGCACATCTTTGATCATCAGGGCAACTAAGGGCCTATTAAAACAAAACAGTATTATAATTTTTCAGTATTTAACTTTTTTTTTGTCAAAGTTATCATGAAATAATATAGCATTAATAATAAACACATGTCACACATATGTTAGAAATCACTTCAGAGTGAAAATGGCAGTGATAAATTTTATTGAGACTGTAAAAAGGATGTTTATTTATGCTTTCTCCACATGTCACCAAGTGCAGAAGTTCTGATAATACAGTGCAACAAATTTATATTGTTTTTCAAGGAACAGCAGAATTCATGTCGCTAATTCAGTGCCATAAAAGACTAAAATATCTTGGAGTGAAATGCTGGGTTTACAGTTTTAATACAATGCCACAAAGACATAAAGGGACTGCAGGAGATTTACACTGATAAAATAGAATCATATGGGTACAAACATTATATGCTGTTAACAGAAACTTCAGTGTAATACGCTGTTACTACAGGGCTGCATGCGAAAATGGAAGGGACTGAAGAATTTGCATCTTTAATATGGCACCAATGAAGGAAGTTCAGAGCTAATATGATTAATGAGCTACTTGATCTTCTCACATCATACAGACCATACGATTTATATTTTCATAAATGAGAGTATGATGCAAGGTCTGAAGATGCACAAAATGTAGCCTCTCCTACACAAATGTCAACCCCACCTTCTCAAAATGCATTTTGTTCTCACAGATGGGGCTCTGACAAATGACCAGTTGCATAGAACTACACCACAAGAATGACCAAATTTTGCATCACATCCACCAAAATGCATGGTGAGTTATGCCTTTCCATCCCAAAATAACTTCACAGTTGATGGGGGAAATTTAGAAGTAACTGATTTCTACATGAAAGACAGATATCAAACAAAAGCTACATTGAAGAAGAAATTAATGAGCACATAAAACCTGGGGGAGCGCATTTGGAAGAAACAGCATAGTTGTCAAGAGTAATTTACCTTTGTGTCTTAAGGTGTAGATAAAGGCATATCCAATGTCACCTTCTGCTCATACATGACTGAAAATTGCTCTGTTTTTACACCCTCTTCTCATGGGGGTCTTACTTTTGTTTTGTGAGGTATTTCCCTCATCAGATGGGGATTTCTGAAAAAAGCTTTTGTAAGAATATTAAATTACCAGCATCTGATTTCTGATTAACAATGGCACACAACAGCAACTACGGTTTCGTGAATCTTGGAGAGGTACCAGCTAGTGCTGTGTGACATTGGCAAAAAGACCCCAAACTCACTGGGTTTTGTTCCAGAATCCTCAGGTTGAATGACCAACTGGAACCATCAGCTGTGGGCTAATCCCCCCCCTGATTAAAAAGACGCAAAGAAATCAATATCCGGACTAGTGTGGGATATGGTGGACCTACCACACTTGAGAAGGACGGTCCACCATGGAATCGACCTGGACTTTCTAAATGGCATATGAGAAAGAGATCTCGGCTGAGTGAAGGTAAAATTGGTGTATGTATTACTAGAGGTATAAATGGCAAGATGAATGAGGTGATTGAAGAGATGAATAAGTATAGATTGGATGTGCTGTGTGTAAGTGAAACCAAAAAGAAAGAAATTGGGATAGAAGAATTGAATGAAACGGTGAGTGTGTGGTCTGGAGTATTGGATAATGTGAAAGGACAGGCTGGTGTAGGTGTGATTTCAAGTGAAAAGATGAAGAACAACTTGATTCACTATAGCTGTATAAGTGAGAGAATTCTTTGGATTCTTTTGAAAGTGAAACTTCAGAGAATTGTAATTGTTGTAGTGTATTCTCCTTGTGACTCGGAACCTTCTGATAGAAAGGAAGATTTCTGGAATGAACTAAAAAGCTGTTTTGAGGCAGTTTGGTGCTAAAGAGAAAGTTATAATAGCAGCGGATTTCAATGCTAGAGTAGGTGTGCGGAATGCAATTTCTGACAATGTTCTGGGTAAGTTTAATGATCCTTGTATGAATGATAATGGTGGAAGATTAATTGAACTCTGCATTGAGAATGGTTTGTGTGTATCTAATACATTTTTCAACCACAAGTATATCCATACATATACTTGGGGAAATCGTACCCTTGGTCAAAAGAGTGTGATAGATTTTGTTGTCTACGATCAACGTCTGAAACACTTCATTGTTGACACTCGTGTGATGAGAGGTGCGGATGTTGGTTCTGATCATTACTTGGTAGTGTCACGAGTGAAACTGAATGTTGGTTGGAGGAAAAGAAATAGGAAGAAGCCCAGGATGGAAAGAAAAAGGTTGAAAGGCTCCCTGAAGATAATCAGCGTTATTCTGACTTACTCAGAGAACGACTGAAGGAGCTGAAGTCTTGTGAGAGGGATGTAAAAAAGAAATGGGAATGTTTTAAGAACTGTGTTGTCACTGCTGCTGAAGAGGTCTGTGGCACCACATTAGTGGGTAACAAAAGAGGTGATGCTTAGTGGAATAGTGAGATTGAAAAGGCAGTAAAGAGAAAGAAGGAAGCCTATTTGGGGATGTTGCAAGGTACAGTTTCTGTGGATGAATATCGCTGTAAGAAGCATGAAGCCGCCAGGCTGGTTTACCAGAGTAAGACAAAAGTTAGGAAGGAGAGGGTGGAAAGGCATGAATTGGCTTTTTGGAAAGATAGGGAGACTTTCTGGAAGTACATGAGAATCAGGAAAAATAGGGGAAACAAAGTTGTAAGTTGTGTAAAGAATAGGATCAGGGAAATGATATGGGAGCCCAATGAGTTAAGTGAAAGATGGGGTGAATACTTCTGTGAGTTATTAGATCAGGAAAGCAAAAGTGATTCTGAGGCAGAAGCAGATGATGTCACAGGGAAGGATGGAAGCAAAGGAGGGATCTCAAGAGAAGAGGTGTGTAAAGCTCTAAAATCTCTTCAGAATGGTAAGGCTCTGGGAGTTGATGGCATAACTGCTGAGATGTTGAAATATGGTGGTGACTTTGTAATTGACTGGTTAACCGAAATTTGTCAGTTGTGCTGGGAGTTAGGAATGGTCTCTCGGGATTGGAAGGATGCTATAATTGTTTCTTTGTACAAAGGAAAAGGTGATCAGACTGACTGCAAGAACTATTGTGGTATTAGCCTACTGAGTCAGGGATCATAGCATACTTCTGGAAAATTTTAGGTAGGAATTTTAGGAATTTTTAGAAAAATTTTAGGAGTGTATTTCAATAAAAACTAGATGTATATTTGTATACATCTAGTAAAACAACTTTGTATACATTGTAAAGAGTTTGCTTCACACCCTTCAACCATATATACTGATAGACTGCGCATGACATCAAAATTTCTGGCTCCAACATAAAATCACATGACAACAGTCAAAAAGATGGGTTACACCTGCTGTGCTTATGGTTGCTCTGAGCGATATAGTAAAGAAAGTTCTATGATTTTTCATGGGTAAGAAACGAATTAAATACCTAAGTCAATAAAGTTCAATTACTTAACCAGAAACTTGCAGCTATTGATATAAAAATATAGTAACTTAAGAAAAAAATGGAATGCATGTTCCAAATTCTTCGCAAATGTTCATCACATTATAAATCACAAAATGTAAACAACCCGATCATGCATGTATATAGCTCATAAGTAAACTTACCTGAAGAGTTTTCATTATATATGAGGCGCATTCACATAATACACCAAAAACACTGAAGTTCTGCAGCGTAAATTAGTAATCATAACAGCATTTTTACACGAAATTTGGAGTCTGATGATGACGTGCCCAATGTTTGAGCCATGGCGGCTTTGATGCAGCTATTGCCAATGTGCAGTCCATTAGTATATATGGTCGAAGTTAACACCCAAATTTTTTGCATAACGTCTAATGTCTAAAGTTTAAGTATGATTTACTTCTAATGTTCAGTTCTTATCTTTTCACGTGTTATTATCATATTCAAGTATATTTACCACATTCAAGTTTCACTTTGAACATTAATATGCTGTTGAACCAGAAGCAATTCACGATTTTCACAGTAAAGTTTTCAGGTTTCACATTAAATTATAATATCCTAAAAAGGTAATTGAAAACCAAGAACTATGTACAATTGTTCACTGAATTACTTTTTTCATATTATTGTTTTAACCTTTTCCTGATTAGCCTATCTTTTTCTGCTTCTACCACAACTAATTTACTTTCAGTTTTCTTTATTTCAGCTGAACCTTGTATGATCAAGTTAGAGGCAACTGCTATTTCAACAGTATTTTGTTTTTCTACAGCTTTTCTCATTCTTTCTGTTCCCTCTTGAATTATTGCTAGGGAGGCTTCTTTATCTTTTTTAAGCCTATTTATTTCTGCATCATTTTCTTTTATTTTGTCATCAAACTCAGCCTTTCTTTTTTTCTCTAGCTGCTTTTCCTTATTTTCCCTCTCTTTCTGCTTCCTTTCTTTTACCTTTTTTGATTCTTCTTCCTTCAGCTTATCAACATACTCTTTATAAAATTTATGTGAATCACAAACACTATTTAACAAATTTCTTGTTATGGGAACTTTACTTACACATCCATAGTGTTTAATGGCCCCTTTAACTATTCTTAATGATGTTATAGTTGAGTCTTTTAAGTTAGCCTTGTCCTTCCTTAACAGAGCAGTGTTAACCGAAAATCCCCTTTCTGCATCAGCATTACCATGAGGTAAAACTAAAATTGACTTGATGAGTTTAGCAAGATTTGAGTATTTTTCTTTTCCGCTAGAGTCTTTAATACTAAATATATTACGCC
Organism: Macrothele yani; assembly: GCA_039090855.1. Classification (NCBI taxonomy): domain Eukaryota; kingdom Metazoa; phylum Arthropoda; class Arachnida; order Araneae; family Macrothelidae; genus Macrothele; species Macrothele yani. Next base: position 95,703,490 of record CM077009.1, on the reverse strand, counting down.
AGTAATGATCAATCCGCACTGGAATATGCCCTTCCTCTGAAAATTTCACTAGTTCATCTAGAGTTGGCTTATCGCAATTTAAAAGTTTCCACTCTTCTCTTACTCTATCAATTTGTTCCTCAGAAAGATGCAAAACACTTGAAATTCTGGTTATTTCCGAAAGTCCTTCAGTGACTGAAAGTTGAGTTGACTCTTTCTTTGGTTCTTTTACCTTTAAAACTTCTATGACTCTTAGCTTTTGATTGCAGAATGGCAAATTTGACTTTAAATATTTTGTGGTTGCAATTAGTGATGATCTTACATCTAAGAGAAATAATTTCTACCTGGTCTCCTGAACATTCCTGAGGAGATTTTTGTCTTCATACCAACTTCTAACTCCCCTAGTTTTTTCCATGAATTTTTGTTTTCAAAATCTACATTCTTTAGGTCTTCTCCAAATTTCCCTGCTATAACATCATCTTGGATAAACTGAGCCATAACATTCCTCATTAAAGTATTTAAATCAGAATATAACTGGTGTATTTTTGGTTCTTTACTCTGATAACATAATGAAAACTTTTCAAAATTTTGGTGTGAAAATGAAATTAATGCTAAATAGCAAGGAGTAAGCTCATTTTTCAGGAAACAGTGAATTCTTTTATACCTTGCCGAATTGCGCAGTTGTTTTTCAAATATTTTTTGAGATGGCAAGAAGTTTAAAAAATATTCTGTAATATTTAGCCATTGATCCAAGAGCCTCTGGGCTACAGAACCAACGGTTAACCATCTGCTGCTGACATGACGCAAAAGAAATTTGGCAGTGACCAATGTTATATCCTCGACAGATTTATAATCCTCTCGTCTTGCAGCACTACTCTTTAAAAAGTAATGCATATCAGTAGCAAATTCGTCAAAATCTATATTTAAGCTTGTCAAAAAAATTTTAAATGCATTACTAACAACATGCAGGTTGCAAAAACCTAGTTCCAAAGATTTCTGGCCTGTTTCTTGTTTTACAACTTCATTGAATTTGCATAAAAAGCACTTATTTACATTTGGGCTGTCCATGGATACACAAATAATTCTGTTCAACGAAATATTGAAGGATGATAACACATCAAGAATTTCTTTTAGCAAAATATCAGCTGTTGCATGACCCAGAAAAACGCTTGTTAGGTATCGGCAAGAAACTGAATTTATTTCTGAAGACCAGTACCTGAGATACACATCCAACTGCCGTTTCACTTGTGTATTTGTAGTTTCATCAAATGCTATAGTAACCTTTCCTGGGCTACTAGATGCAATGTCTTTTTTCAAATCCTCTTCAAAATATTTTGACAATCCATGTGATATCACATAAGCAACTTTTTTCTTTAAGTTGCATTTTGGCTGCAATAGCAGAATCAGGAAACATTTCTTTGAAAAGTCCAACTGTTTCAGTGCATGAAACAAAAGACATATTGTCCTTAGCAACTTTCATGGCCCATAATGCTTCGGCTTTAGCCAACTGTAAATCATGACTCAGTACTTCACTAATATTTGTTTTGGGCTGAAGATCCCGTCCTCCAAAGGCTTTCAGGATGGACTTATTTTGAAATTTACTTTGAAATTTCTGCAAATGTTTTTTTCCTTTATGATGCGCTTTTACTTGTGAAAAGCCACTATTAGAAATGTTGAAAATTTCTGAACACAATATACACTTAGCAGAAAATATTGTTTCAGTTGCAGAACACCATTCTTTCAACTTCACTCCGTCCAATTCTTTGGCGAGCCACGCATCTTGAAATTTCGTTTTGGATTTAGGCATCTTAAACACTTGTATTACTAACCAGAAAATGAAAGGGAAGTACAAAAACACGTTCCAATATTGCAAAACCAGACAACTTCCCGAAATTTGGCTGCGAGGATGTCAGAAGATAGGAAAAAAAAAAAAAAAAAGCAGGTCACCACTAGAGAACTGAACCTGCACACAGCACAGAGAACACCATAAAAGACGTAAAACCAGAAACTATCATACGCATCTCACGCAAGTTCAGTCAAAGCGAGTCGGAGCCAAGATATATTGCGCATCGAAGGTCGCTGTCGCCGACGCATGATCGAAGGTCAATGATCACGTGCTCTACTGCCTGCCAAGATAATACTCAGCTACCATCCCATCGTCATTACCGGAGGTTACGGAAGGAGACCACATGTTTCCTCTTTGCTTCCACCCACCTACGGTTTACAATAACAAAACATCAGCAGAAAGAGGAGGTTCCACAAGGCATGTACAAAAATAAAGTACGATCTTCTGCGTGCCACGGAGTTCGTCTACAAAGCGCAAACCAGGGGTGAAAATGACCCCTCCCCTTTTCCCTTAGATCTCTTGTTACTCTCGAAAACTGTTCGAAGGCAAAAAAATGGAACGCCCGCCCCGAAGCAAGTGCATCTCGATGGCGTCATTTTCCCCTCCCTTCAGCAGCACAGCATATAGGCTGTGTTTCTACAATAACAGGTCTTTTTACCTTACCGTAATGGTAAATTTATTGGCGTTAATAACGGTTGTGTTTTTAATAAAAATAAGCTTACGGAAATTTTAGGATGAATAGCAAATTTTAGGTCTAATTTTAGGAATTTAAGGAGGGTCACAAAATATTAGGAATTTTAGGAATTTTAGGAGGAATGCGATCCCTGCTGAGTGTGCCAGGGAAAGTGTTTGGTAAGGTCATTATTGAAAAAGTTAGGGGTCTTACATCAGAGAAAGTGTGGGATGTTCAGAGTGGATGCCTGGTAAAGGCTACACTAACCAAATTTTTGCATTGCGCATGATGATTGAAAAGTATTTGGCTGTTTGTAAGAAAGTTTTTGATGCCTTCATAGATTTAAAGAAAGCTTACGACCAAGTAAATTGGACACTTTTGTGGAAGGTATTGAATGAATATGGTGTTACTGGGAATCTACTTAATAGTGTAAAAGCCATGTATGCTGATAGTAGAGCTTGTGTACGAGTGATTGGTGTTTTATCAAAATGATTTTCTATTGGTGCAGGAGTTAAGCAGGGTTGTGTAATGTCACCATGGCTGTTTAATATATTTATAGATGCGTGCATGCGTGATCCCAAAATAGATAATACTGGTTTATGTCTTGGTGACATCCGTGTGTGCAGATTGCTGTATGCAGATGACACTGTCCTGTTGGCAGAGAGCAAAAGTGAGTTGTAGAGTATGTTGTCTTGGATATACAACGTTTGCATGAAATTCAAACTGAGTATAAATAAGGGAAAAACCAAAGCTATGGTTTTTGAGAGAGGAACTGGTAGTACTGAATGTAATATATGTCTAAATGGCACAGTGACTGACCAGATGAATGAGTTTGTGTATTTAAGAAGCATGTTTGACAGAGAGAACAAATTGGATGGTGAAATTAGTAGGCGAGTGAATTCTTCGTTGAAAGTCATGGCTGCTTTAGGGGATTTTCACAGGAATGATGGGTTCTCAAGAGAGTCCCACATGGCTGTGTATGAAAGTGTAATTGTCCCTACTCTGATGTATGGCAGTGAAACCTGGGTGCTACAGAAGAAACATAGGGGTTGTTTGTGTGCTGGAGAAATGCATTACTTACGGGGGGTTTGTGGCAAGACACGTTCTGATTGTGTGAGGAATGAAGATGTGTTGTAGTTATGTAATGTGAAGCAAAATGTTGTTAGCAAGGTGAAGACTAATATGCTTTGGTGGTTTGGCCATGCTGAAAGAATGAATGATGAGATGCTTACTAAGAAGATCTTTTTGGCCCAAGTGACAGGAAGGAAAGGTAGAGGAAAGCCAAGGAAGTCATGGGAGGATCAGATTCAGGAGTGCCTGCATGAGAATGAAGTATAGAAGATCTTGTGTACAGCGTGTGATGAATGTGAGTGAAGCCCAAGTTGTATATTAAAATCGCTGTAAATGGAGAAGTTTGATACGGCAACAGTAAATAAAAATTATCTGGTAATTTGTATTTCTTTGTGGTGCTAACCTCTGAATATAAAAAAAACAGCTTAGTGTTGTGTTGTGTTGTGTTGTGTGTGTGTGTGTGTGTGTGTGTGTGTGTGTGTGATTTCTGATTTACATAAGTTTGAGGGTAGAAAAGCCAATAAACTGTAATGTAAGTGATATAAATAATTACTGACACCCTAAACAACTATAACTGCTCAGTTATTATTGTTTGTATGAAAAATTTTAATATTCAAGAAAAAGAGGCAAGGAAGTGCCACGTTTCCAGTACTTCACGTACGTAGAGCATCACCTATTAACGATATGCAACACTACTCCAACACATGGAAATTTTATTTTAAAATATTCCCTATAATTTTTTTCTCAAATTTGTAAACTACTGACTACAGTTCAGTGTCTTCTTTATTCGTGTGCCAATTTAATTTTCATGAGTCAGGAACTATATCTTGTGTATGAACTTATGTAACTCAATTTTCACCATTGAAAGTATAGCGGCAAATTTTCACTTGACGTCCACCTTAAAAGAAAGGTGCTTAATCAATGCATCCTTTCCAGTTCTTGCTTAATGTGGATCAGGAATGTGGACCTTAACTAAAAAAGACATACAGAGACTTGACTTTGGACAACTCGAAGAAGTACTGAGAGATGCAAGTTCGGCGTAACCAAGAAAGATAGGAAAAGGAACTCGTGGATCAGACAAGAGTTGGTGACATCACGATTACAGTAAAGACTTTCTAGTGGTAATAGGCTGGACATATTGCTAGAAGAACTGACCACCACTGGACAACTGGAATACTAGACTGGATACCAAGAGAGGACCACGTGGGAGGTGGGTGGGTGAAATTCAAAAGTATGCCAGAATGACATGGAATAGAATTGCTCAAGACAGAGAGTTGTTGAAAGAACTTCAGACCTTTATCCAGCAGTAAATTGAGAATGACTGATGATGACACTCATGGGAATTGGTATAGTTAGCTTGAAAATAGGTGTTAATATGCTGTTTCTTATGTAAAGCAAATCATCATCGTCTCAGTCGTAGCATGTATGGTATTCTAATCTAAATGTCAATAAGTTTGAAAATGAATGTGTACTGCACCTCACAAGGATTAGAACATCTACAAACAGAACATCCAACAGCATCAAAAACTTCTTCAATTCCAAATGGACACTGGATATCAGCACAATTAGAACGTGGGCAAGGAGGTTCTGTGACAGGCACTGTACTTGTTGTTGTTGTAGAGGCTGCTTCAGTGTGTTCAGATGTTGATGCTATATGAAAAAAAAATTAAACAAGTTCAGATAAATTAATTCTTAAATTATAAAAATTGCATGGGTAATCACAGTAGAAGCAATAGAATTAGATATGGAGATACTTCAAAACATAATCAAGATTTTTTTATTTCATGGCACCATATTGTAAATATATATACATATATGTTTTTGCTGTTGTAGCTAATACAGCTACCGCACTAGAAACGAAATATATTATCAAGTTATAATAACAATTTAATTACTAAAGAGAAGTCTAATATATTAAAAAATCATTAATTACTTCAAAAGCTAAAAAAAAAATTTGGTAAAAAAGTCAGAAGAAATATCAATTCACATAAATATGTTTTAACCACTATAACAATTTTGTTAAACTTTTAATATTTCATATATTTGTTAAGAAATCTGCCCATTTCTTCACTGACTTCTAAATATTTTGATTAGAAATAATGAAAAGTTCAGAAGTTTTGAATGAGGTTTTTAATAAAAACAGGCAAGTAAAAACAAAAATTGATTTGGGAATTCTAAATCTTAAAACAATACTGATATCATTATTCTTAGATTTTTTAGATACCTCATCCAATATGTTGCATTGTGGATAAACTGAAAAACTTTTTGTGGACATTAAAAATGAAAAGATTAAAGATGGCGAAATTGTTTTGGGGTTTAATGACCAGTGAGTAACTTTGAGAGCTCTAAGAAGTCCCCTGTCCCTAATTTAGGGTGATGAGTTCCCTATAAGCCAGTGACTTAAGACAAACATGCCACCCATGACTCATCTGGGATTCAAGTCCTGGCCCATGTCAGACAAAAGGTCAAAAGTGAGTGACTCTGACCACTTTGCTATGAAAGCAGTATAAAACATTCTTTTTCTTTTCTGCCATTTTTTAATGATTTTTTGACTTGGATAGCTCTTCCTGTCTCATCCCACCCTCTTGCGGTTTTGAATAAATTATTCAATGAAACATTACTGCCAGAATTTTACCAACTTATTGTTTTTATGTTCACCAAACTTAACATTAATCAAAGAGGAGCAAATGATCAGACCTTTTTTTATTAATGCACCTCGCAGTTTACCTTAATTATTGTCTACAAAAGGATTCAATTTAATGTAAGTATTCCTATTTAAAGATAGCTTGCAGAAACTTGACCCTCTTCAGTTGGATCTTGGACAAGTGAATTTTGTAGCAGCATATTCATGTCTTTCATTTGCATGCCATAATATTTGTGCCTACAATGTCATGGTAGCAACCAGAAAAACGGTGGTTTATGAAAGTAGGGCAGAAAGGAAACAAATACATGATGTAGCTCACCTTACGGTGATTCTCTTTTTCATTCCCTTCCTAACTGGGAGGTTAAAGCCAAGAACAAAGACTACCATTCATGAAGAAGTTGGGAGACATCTCATACATGGTCAGCAGTAACTCAAAAGCCAAATATAAAACAGTTTCTAGCAGTACTTCTATGTCATGTCACAACCTGCGTTACTTCTGATAACTTAGTATTGTCCCACAAAACAGGATTAAACCTTAAAAAAAGTATTGTTTGTGTTTTTCACACTGGCAGTAAAAGTATTTTAAATTAAAAACAGAACTGATTTTTATTTCTTCTTTTCAGTATGTTTCTGCTTCTTTCATCCATTTATTTGTACTTTGTTCATTAATTTTTTTCTATAAGAAAAGGCTATTAATTATTTCTCGACTTTATTTTCCTTCAAACAATTTTTGATAGCACAAATCAGTTCATTCAATTAAAAAATAACACTGGTAATTAATGTCATTTACAAGCTGTACTTCATAATCAGTATCACTCACTCAGAAAACTATTAAGCACAAATAAATAAATAAGATAATAAGGGGAAGAACATTTGTGATTTTCAAGGCCATCATCCATTTAATTTTTAAATTAGGTGATTAAATTACCAAAAATGGCTCAAAAAATATGAAATTATGGGAAAATGACCTTTAAAAATATGCAGGTAGTTCAGAATATAATCCAAACATGTTATGGTGTTATTCCTCAAAGCTCTTACACTAAAAGATAAGAGATTACCTAATTTTGGGGTGCAGGGCTTTTACAACGAATCTACTTCCTAAATAGCTATATTTGGGCTCTTATGTTGATGTGGTGCTTAGCCTGAAAATTAACGGCATATCTGTTCTTCAGTCTTACGTTACCAAATTATACAAAAAAATTGTCCCATTTTATCCTTATATATCATCATCATCATCATCATTGTCAACCATTATCAATCCACTGCTGGACGAAGGTCTCCCCAAGTTTCCTCCACAACGGTCTGTCTTGTGCCAGTCTCCTCCATGTCACCCCTGCATACTTTCGAATTTCATCCACCCATCTCCCATGTGGTCTTCTTCTGGGTCTTTTCCTGTCCCTTGGAATCCAATCTAAAATTTCGGCTGTCCATCGATGATCTGTCCTTCTGGCAGTATGTCCAGCCCATTGCCATTTCAGGGATTTAACTCTGATCATGATGTCTTCCACTCTTGTCATTTTTCGGATCCACGAGTTCCTCTTCTTATCTCTCCTGGTTACACCAAGCATGCACCTCTCCATGCTTCTTTGAGTTGTCTGCAGCCTTTGTATGTCTCTTTTAGTTAAGGTCCACGTCTCTGCACCATACGTAAGCACTGGAAGGATGCATTGATCAAACACTTTTCTTTTAAGACATAATGGCATATTGCTCTTGAAAATTATGCTGTTTCTTCCAAAAGCTCTCCAGGCAAGTTTTGTACGCCGATTAATTTCTTCATCAATGTGACCCTCACTTGATATCTGTTGTCCAAGATAAACGTATGTGTCTGTTATCTCCAGCTTTTCTCCATCAATCGATAAATCTTCATTTCTTGTAAAAGCATTGAACATCACTTTTGTCTTCTGAAAGTTCATTTTTAATCCCACTTCTTTACTCTTGTCAGCAAGTTCCTGGATCATACTCTGCAGCTCTGATGGGGTAGTTGCAAAAATGACTACGTCATCAGCAAAACGAAGGTGGGTTAGATAATCTCCATTAATCTTTATCCCCGTGTTTTCCCAGCTCAGCGACTGAAAAACACCCTCCAATGTGGCATTAAAGAGCTTCGGAGATATGGTGTCACCTTGTCTCACTCCCTTTCCAATTTTTACGTGTGTTGTATTTTCAAACAGCCTAATCTTTGCACTTGCATTTTCATAGATGTTATTAATAATATTAATGTATGCATCTTCAATACCGCAGGTTTTCAGAGCCATTGTAACTGCTGATGGTTTCACCGAATCAAAGGCTTTTTCATAATCGATAAAAGCCATGCACAATGGAAGTTCATATTCCCTCGCTCTTTCAATTAGTTCTCTCAGCACGTGGATATGATCTATTGTGCTGTAGCCACTCCTGAATCCAGCTTGTTCTCTCGGTTGAGCCATGTCTAGTGCTACCTTCAAGCGGTGTGAAAGAACTTTAGTGAAGATTTTATAAACTACTGATAGGAGGCTGATAGGTCTGTAGTTTCCGAGATCCTCAATGTCACCTTTCTTATGTAGCAGGATCATTGTAGCGGTGTTCCAATCCTCAGGAATCTTTCCTTCATTAAGGCATCGAGTGAAAATTTGGGCGAGTACTGTTTCGATTTCTCCACTTGCTTCTTGTATGATGTCTACAGTAATTCCATCTTCTCCTGGAGCTTTTCCTCGCTTCATGTTCTTGATTGCATGTGCAACTTCTGCTGGAAGGACTGGAGGAACTCTGGTACTGGTATCTTTCATGATGTCTGGAGTGCATATATCATCCCTTTCATATAATTTGGAGTAGAAATCTTTCACTCTTGTCAAGATTTCGCCTCTATTTCTTGTTACAGAACCATCTTCTTTTCTCAGTGCCATAATCTGTTTTCTTCCCTTACTGAGATGTCCCTTTGCTATCTTTAGGCTTTGGTTGTTTTCAATTGCTTTCCTCACTAGTTCACAGTTGAATTTCCTTACGTCTTCAGTGATACTTTTTCTTACTGTCTTGCATAGCTCTATATATTCCACTTTGGAAGTCACATCTTCTTTATTTGTCCTCATCTCTCTTCTTTTTTGCATCAACATTTTGGTTTTTCCTGATAATTTGTTCACATGCAACTTGTTCTTAGACCCAGCTAATTTTGTTGCTGTTTCCATAAGAGCTTTGGTTATTTTTCTGTTAACTTCAGAGATGTCCACTTCTTCCGATGTTAGGCCTTCTAAAGCAGAGAACCTGTTCTTCTGTTCTAACTTGAAGGTATTATGGTGTTTTTTAAGGTTGGTTATGTCAATACATTTTGTTTGCCTTATGAGCTTGCCACGTTCGAGTTTAGTGTTGAGGTGCATCTTACATCTCACCAATCTATGGTCACTACCTGTGTTGAACTTGTTTAGCACACTGCAGTCTTCTATGACGAATTTTTTGTTACACATAATAAAAAACATGTGGCCTTATTCAGAACATAAAAAAAAAAAATCACTAGAGGAATTCCTTAGATGTAATCATATCAATTTATTTAAAATTAAAATGATCGAATATGATTAAAAGCAACAACACAAAATTCATATTCATACTGTGTGGTATATGACCTGTGTTTACTCTTTGACTATATTTCATTTCATACTGAACTGTCCCAATTAATCAATCAATCATACTAAGCTGCTCTCTGATATTCAGAGATAAGCTCCACGAAGAAAACTGAACTATCACCTAGGAGAAAAAGTATTTTTTCATTATTGGCATATCATAAAACAAGTTAGGATACTAAAACTGCATGCATGTTTGCAATGCTCTTTCTACAGGATGGTGCTCATAAAAGAGGCCCTAAAAGAGGTTTGGGTTACAGTCGTAAAGTTATGTTTCGCAGTTTGCTGCTGGAAACTGTTTGATGCTGTTGCGCATGTGTATACGAGTTCAGTAATTCTCCATGCTCTGGGAGACAGTCTGCAGGTGAGTCATGCTGTATTCAATTGAACAATGTGTTTTTATTGTGGAGGAGTATGTTCACACATGTTCTTTTGCTTTGGTTTGTGAACAATTTAAAGCAAAAAAACCTGGTGCCAATGTGCCTGTGAATTCAATGATTCAGGACTTAGTGAAGAAATGGTTTACAACTGGTTCTGTAATCAACTCACATGCACACCAGAAGCTATCACAGACATAGCGAAATGAATCAAAAGAAGCAAACAAGTAACATGCCATTTATCCCAGAAGACAGGCACTCTTAGGTCAATTCAGTATATGCACCTGTATTTCATGATTTAAAAATTAAGCCTTATCATGTGAGTTGTTGTGCAGGAATTAAGAGCACTTGATAAGGGAAAACAGGTCCATTACTGTCAATGGCCCTTAGAGATGGTTTCTGAAGGACTGCTTGACCCATTTCTCTTCATTTCAACAGATGAATCCTGGTTCCACCTTTCGGGGTGTGTCAGTTTGCACAGTACATGACACTGGGCTGCTGAAAACCCACATATGTTCCAACAGAAACCACTCCATGATTTAAAAGTCGGTGTTTGGCGTGGAGTGTCAGGCAAACACATCATCAGACCTATTTCTTTCAAGGAGAATGTGAATACAGACATTTATCTATGGATATATGAAGAGTTTGTAAGCCAGTTGACTCTATATGAATTCACATATGCCTTCTTCCAACAAGATGGAGCAATTTGCTATACCTCTGATCGTTCACTCGCTGGAATCCACAGGGATTTTACTCGCTCGCTGGAATCCACAGGGATTTTACTCAGGAAAAGACAATCAGTAAGGATCTACAGTCACCTCACTCTCCCAACTTATCACCATGTGACTTTTACCTATGGGGCTCACTAAACGGGAAAGTCAACCATAACAACCCTCGAATGTTGGAAGAGTTGAAAACCAACATATGGCAAGAGATTGCCCACATTTATTCACCGAATTGTGGGATGTTTTTCTAAATACGCTTCGACAAGTGGAAAAATGCATTGAGGCAACGTTATTTTTAATACACCACAAAATGAATATTCAAGAAACGCATATAGCGTATTAAATCCGTTTATTTCTTATGGTGTAGTAATCACAGAGATTTGCCAAGCTTTCGCACTCCACTGGGAGGCTTTTTCAAGGCAACGGTAGACATAAAAATGCACGGAATTGCAACAGATAAGGAACAAAGATGATTTTTGAAAGTAAGGTGGGTGATATCACCAGCGTATTTCGTGAAATGTTTTTAGCACGTAATTACATGGTGCGCGGCGACGTGTTCCCGTCTTTTAATAACGCATGCCAAACCATTGGTAGTTCAGTAGAGATCATGTCATTGCATGCTACTTTGTTGAAGAGGATTTTGACAGTTTCCCTGATAGCAGTCTCTTTAAAGTTAGTGTAAGGGGCAATTCTTCTAATATTATTCCATACTGGAGTGGCCAATGAATGCATGACTTCTCTGGCAAGGGTTGTATTCTGCATGTCCTGGTTGACACTTCGCACGTGTTCTTTACATCTAGTGTCCAAGGATCGCTTTGTCATTTCGATATATATCTTTTCCGTGTTGTCAGGATATACCAACGGTATAGCGTACACACCCGCCTTTTCTTTTTCACACTGTCTCTCCTTGCAGCTTCATACTATATGTGATAATGGGGTCGGGGACTTCATTGCTATTAATATTTTGTATTTATGTAACAAATTCTTTAACCAATATGCAAAGCTGTGACCACTTCCAACACAGGCTTTGAAAAGGTATGTAAAAATGCTGATAAACATGCCAATGGTTAACATTACAGCCTTTTTAACGCTAAAAATACTGTTTATTTACCAAACCAAATGTAACTGAAATGCATGGTACATTATGACCAAATAAAACTGTACAACTGTCTCCTGCATTTGGGGCCAGTTTTATGTGTGCCACCCAGTAGTTTCTCCCACTTGTTGTTTGAAGAGTTGTAGATTTTTTTACTGCTGTCCTTGATACTACAAAATGACTCTACATAATTACATTTTTTCACAGCATATTATTGTACGTGTTACACAGAAAGCAAAAAGAAAGAATGAATGTTAAAAGAAAACAAATTTAACATAAAAAATACATTGTGTAGCAAAATATGTAAAAATATAGTACTATATATGATAAGTAGAACCATTAATGTTACAATTTCTTATGGTTCACAAAAAGAAAATGTTACACAGTAAAAAAGAGTAAAACAAAAGAAAGGACAAATAAACACAGAAATGCAAAAAAATAAATAAATAAAAAATAAATAAAAGAACCAGTGGTGTTGGAACCACAGGGAAAGAAAGGTCTCTCTCCCCCTCTCTCTCAACTGCTCCTGTACTCAGTTGCATGCAGGGGTGAAACACCATGATTTCCGCCTCAGTTTTCTTTCTTTTTAATTATAAAAAAATACATTTTTTTAATTTCCTGGCATTTAAAATATCTTCTGATAAAACTGAATGTCGTTCTCTATTTTAATTATTAACTATCTTGAACTGCCAATTTTTTAATGCCATTCCTGAAATGTAGATTTAAAATTTCATCCTCACTTGTGCAGTATGAGAAAAAAAAAAAAGAACGCTTCACAAGGTACCAAACTATAATTGTCAACCTGAGAAAAAAAGGCTTTTTCACAAGGCACCAGCCTTGTCAAAAAAAAAAAAAAAAAACCCCACTTATCCTGAAAGGTACCATATATTCTCGTGTATAAGTCGACTCCCCCACTTTCAGATTAAAGAAATTGTAAAAATCAAAAACTCGCATGTAAGTCGATACCGGAATGAGAAAACATTTTTTTTCAATGAATTTATTCAAAAACATTTGAAAACAAAAAAAAATTATATATATAATACTAAATTTAATTTGCATACCCAAAAACTTCATCGGAACCCTTCAAAATCCGATTCCGAGCCAGACTCGCAAAACAGTTCAAAAAAGTCTTTCTCCGTCATCAGCGCATCATCATAAACATCAGTATTCCCATCTATGCCTGTGTCATAAGAATCACTGTCATCGACACTCATAAAAATCTCATCATCCTCTGTGCCATCAAGTTCGTTACTAATGCAACATTTCTTGAATAATTTCACGACCATTCCCGCAGGTATCGCATCCCATGCATCCTTGACCCATCGCACAATCAAAACGATATCTGGCTTCTTTAGATTTCCGCCCTTGGTTTCAGTCGGCAAATCGGAACTTATCCAATCCGCACAATACCTCCGCACATTGTCCTTGAAGGGCTTATTAAGGCAGACATCTAGTGGTTGAAGAACAGATGTCAACCCACCTGGGATGACAGCAAGAGTTGTTTTTGAATTTGCTGCAGTTCTTTTCACTTCTGCACAACGGTGTGCAACAAACATATCCCGCACCAAAAGGGAAGGTTTCCTCAAAAGTGCACCTGACCTTTTGTTCCACACATTCTTTAACCAGTCAATTGTTTTGCATTTGTTCATCCATCCATTTTCATGGGCACAAACGAGCACACCAGACAGAAAGACGACGCTTTTCGGCAGAGTTTTGCATCTGAAAATAATTACCAGAGGTAGCTTCCTGCCGTCGGCCAAACAGGAAAGAACAACCGTGAAACTGTTTTTTTTTTTTTCGTGGCCAGTCATTTTAATCAAGATAATATTATTTTAGCTCTTTTGGTTCACGTTTTTTTTTTTTTTTTTTTTTTTACGCCAATCTCGAATCTATTTTTCATTAATGCCAAATTGACGTGAAGCAGCACAGTTGTTAGTATTTTCTGCAAAAGAAACCACTTTCAACTTAAATCCTCGTTCTTTCAACTTAAATCCTGCGTTATAGGACATCTGCTTCTTTACACAATCCGTGTCCGCCATAATAGGAGAAGCAAGACAAAAACACTTGATTAAGAACAAGCAACACCTAACAATGGCTGTCGCATGGCTGCGTTAGGTCGCAGGTCAGCACAATAAACTGTTAGACGGGAGGGCGGAGCTTTTGATGCGTGACTGCGACTGCCTTGTGGATATGCACAGCCAGGAGACTTTTCAAAGTGCGGAGAAATTAGGAGGGTACTGATTTCGTAATTACTACCGTATCAGTGTTTTTTCTTCTTTTCTTTTTTTTTCGTAGGGTTGCAATGCAATTTTGTAATTAATACTGCATCGGCATTTTTAATTTCTTTCGGGATGGATTGCCTTTTGCCTCACATGAAGAACTTTTGGACTTACAATTTTTTTAGGCTCCACGTATAAGTCGACCACCTTACTTTGAAGCTCCTTTTTTGTCCCAAATTTCTCGACTTATACACGAGTATATACGGTATTGTGTTTTTATAAGAAGAGCAGGAATGTTTGTCACTTCATTTAAATATAATAAAATCAGTAAAGAAAGAAAATAGAAGGGGCAGGGGAGAAAAGAATGAAATATTTTTAGATGTATGTTGTTTGATGTATAACGTAACTGCTATGGTTCTTGTGGAATTTAAGCATGTGGAGATGTCCAAATCAATACAGTTTAACATAACTTATAATGTAAGTAAAATGTTTTACATAAAAAAAACCTATAACATAGGTATCAAAACTCAAGGTTTATATTAATTTTGATTTTATCAATATATAATCGTTTTACCTGCAACGTGTTTTAATGATGTCCTCACATCCTGTTTTGCAACAAGCACAATAAATTTTATGATCTGACCAAAAAATGCTGATTCTTATACTTTGTTCCCATCACCAAAAATAATCCTGATGCCCCTTCGAACTGTAAGCTGCAAAAGATGTGAAAATAAAGCATGTCATAAAATAACTCTCAACTTAGAGGTCTGCAGCGGCTGGGCCGGGCCAAGTCGACCCATTCTTTTTATCAGAATTATTAAAGAAAGGAAGAAGTTGTGTTTCCAGATTTCCTGATATGTTTAACAGTTTTGCTGGTTTTACTTGTACTTCCATGGCATAGCCCAGGGCATAATCACAGAGGCGAGGAGTAGCACTCATAATGTTTCTACCATCTGTGGGTATTAACATACATGAAACTGATGATGAAAGAAAAGCTGAACTTTTTCACAGGGTGAAAAATCGGAATGCGCCGCGAGAAAGTATGAATATAACGCAGCATGAGCAAGACAGAATTGTTCACTGAAGTTCATTTATGTAAACATTAAAATGGAGCACATCAAATGTAACATTACTGACACTTAACAAACAGAACACGGGACAGAGAAACATGGGGGGTGGGGCACAATTACAGATGAAATATTTGCCCCTTCAGACTTCCAATTTCAGAAATGTTTACTTCATTTTTAAGCTGAAATACAAATATTTTTGGACTAAAATGGCATTTAACAACAATTCTGGGTAGAAGGAACATCACGAGGAAAAAAATTATGATTACCGTTTGCGAAAGTTTTGAAAGCTGGAATTTCGTCGTCAGACGGAGAACGACCCCCCCCACCCACCAATCCCTCAAAAATTTCTGTTCAGTTATGCATCTATCTCGAGAACCACAAGAATGATCATGGAAATGGCGGAATTCCTTGAATTCTTGGAAGAATCTTGTGTCTGGAGATTACAGGAAACTTTTCGCGCCGTCTAACTTCCGTTTTTGGAAAATTTTCGTCCAATTTTTCAAGCTGAAATAAAATTATATTTAACAACAATACTGGGCAGGGGAACATCGCAAATAAAAGAAATTACCATTGTGGGGGAAATCTTCACTCTGTCTAGCTTTCGTTTTTGTAAGTTTTGAAAGATCAAAAACCATACTTTGCTGAAAAACGCCCCCCCCCCCCCAAATGTTCTCTTCAGTTTTGCATCGATCTCAACTATGACCCAAATGATGACAAAAAAAAAAAAAAAAAAAAAAAAAACGGAATTCCGCGAATCCGCGGAAGAATCTCATGTATGGTATTAAGATGGTAAAAACACTTTGGGGCTTGTTGACAACAAAAAGATCCAACCCTGAGTGTGTGTGTGTGTGTTGTATGGAGTGGGGGACAGGGGTTGTTCACAATGGTGTGTGTGTGTGTGTGTGTATGTGTTTGTATGAGACAATGGGATGACGTCAATTGTTTCTCCTATCTCTAATCCATATAGGACTGACTTTTGCAGTGTTACTGCTTGCTAGTTTGGAGAAAGAGAGTTTTGAATGAGCACAGTCTTTCTCTCTCTCTTTAAAGTTTTTTTTTTCAGTAATTGCCAAAGTTTTGCATAATATTTTAAAATTTACATTCAACTAAATATTTTCAATAACATCTCATTTCAGAATTTAATTTTCACACTTTAATAAAATACAATAGAAAGACAAAATAATACAAAATAGCATGTCACGGGCTGAGCTGAGTATCAAATATCTGAAACAGGCTGGGCCTTAAATGCACCGGCTTAAGTCAGGTGGGGCTCACCAAATTAAGGCTCGTGCAGACCTCTATTTCAACTAACCAGAAAAAGGCAAAACACCATTCAGTTAGTTCATTTGTGTAACCCATGTGTGTACTCCTTGGTTGATTTTGTTATATTCAAGCCAAACAATGTTCCTGGCAGTTTATGTTGTTCTCAATGTGAGTCTTTTAATTTAGATAATAAGCAGCATTTATTCATTTCTTACCAGTAATGCCAGTACAGAAACGCATGCAGATGGCAACTGTTTTGAATCGATTTTTGTTTCCTCCACAACCACCATACTCAAAACGCAGGCACGTTTGGCTCTGAGAATCATAAAACCAACGTGCATTACGTTCACTACATGGACCAGGTTCAGCAGGTAGTCGACAAACATCTGCAATACCAAAACACATCAATTGCAATGTAGTAAAGGAAAAGCAGTCAAGTAAGAAATAAGTAAACACTGAAAATAACATACTTACCAAAACTGGAGATTACTGAAAATTTCACCTATTTCAGAATTAAAATTGAAAAACCCATTGAAGAAATAACATGCTAGGAAATAAATATTGCCCAAACAGCTTGTTAAATGACACACCATATTCTGTGATATAAAAGAAAAAACAGTACCAATTAAATATCCTTAATTGTTGGCATTTTACTTCTTGTGGCAAGAGCAAGTTTTTAAGTTTTGCACAGCAGTATTATTAGCACGTTTTATCTTTTCTACTCACACATGACAAAGACAATATGAAGTCACCAAAATCCATCCATATGTTAAAATCAGTCCCATCCAAACATATTTAATTTGAAATCCTAGGTTTGGATCCACATTCTGAATACTTCTAACTTCTTCCAGAACTCTTACTGGAACAATCAGTGATGATTCATAGAAAATGTTTCAAACATACAACTTTGCCAAGTTTCAACACATACTCTTGAATCTGCATTAGTCCCATTAATATTTAACTTGAAATACTTAGTTCGGTTTAAAAGTACACTGGCGGAAAGTGAAAAAACAAGAACAACAAGAAAGAATTGGCGGACGATCATGAAATTTACATATGTTAATGGGGTCAAGTTTACGTAGGTGTGATGTTAATTTTGGGACCAACCAGTGAGCGCTTACGCCACAGCACGGCATAATAAGCAAATCATCATCGGTGGTATTTAAGGAGTACGGCAAAGTGAATGTAATAAGTCGTCGGCGTACGGACACGTGCGAAGACCCTGAAGAAGCTGCAATGCCTGGACATGGAAGACGTGTATGATTTCAGCAGTTATCGGACTTTGAGCGAGGTCGTCTAGTTGGACTTTGCGAGGCCGGGTGGTCATGTCATCGTATTGCGGAGCAAATTGGACGGGAAGTAACGGTGATGGTACGATGGTGGCGTAGATGGTCAGAGGAACATTCCCACACGAGAAGACGTGAAACCGGGAGTCACAGACG
Organism: Macrothele yani; assembly: GCA_039090855.1. NCBI lineage: Eukaryota > Metazoa > Arthropoda > Arachnida > Araneae > Macrothelidae > Macrothele > Macrothele yani. Next base: position 95,685,495 of record CM077009.1, on the reverse strand, counting down.
GACTGATGAGCCGACCGATTGACGCATAAGAAGAGCGGCGTTGTCAAGTAGAACATCCACTGCAATACAAATCCGAGCTGCTGTTGCACCTGAGGTGACTGTGCGAACAATCCGCAACCGTCTACTGGATGCAGGACTACGTGCACGTGTGCCTCTGGCATGTGTACCTCTGACTCCAGCCCACCATCAGGAACGGCTGCAGTGGTGTTGCCAACGTCTGCACTGGAGAACGCAATGGCGATCTGTCGTGTTCAGCGATAAAAGCAGATTCTTCTTGGGAGCCTCCGATGCCTGTATGTGTGTTCGCAGACGCACAGGGGAGCGTTTCCACCCTTCTTGCATCTGCCAGCGACACATGGGGCCTACACCTGGTCTCCTGGTATAGGGAGCAATCAGCTTTCACTCTGTACACAACTAGTGCTTGTACCGGATACGTTAAACAGCACCTCCTACATCAACAACATCATTCAGCCTGTTGTTGTGCCATTTGTAAGGTCGGTCCATCGTGGTGTTTTCCAGTAAGATAACGCACACCCACACACGGCACGTGCAACGCAACATGCACTTCAGATTGTGTGAGACAACTTCCATGGCCTGCACGTTCACCGGATTTGTCCCCCATTGAGCACGTGTGGGATTTTATGGGACAACGACTTATCCGGTCTCCACGGCCAGCCACGACCATCCCTGATTTACGCGTCCAGGTTGAGGATGCTTGGAATTCAATACCTCAAACTTACATCCAACATCTGTAAGACAGACTCCATGCCAGAATTGCACAGTGTGACGCAGTTCATGGCGGTTCAACCTCGTACTAACCATGTTACATGGAAATGTTATTTTTCAGTTTACCAGCAAATACAGCTGTATTTTGCCATTATGTTTTGATCACATTATCCTCTGTATTCCGTTATTATGCTGTATAAATTTTGTTGGTATCAGACGTCTCCTTCTTGGTGTTCTTTTTTCACTTTCCGCCAGTGTAATTATAAAACTAAAAGTTGCATCCAGATCCTTAATATTTCTGCATTGTTTCAGAGCTTTAAAATAAGTGGAATTAACCTATATTATAGGATATTTTAAATACTACATCATACATATCACTAAGCTGTTCTCTGAGATTCAGAGGTTAGCTCCAAAAAGAAATACAAACTTCCAGATATTTTTACTTATTGTTGTCGTATCAAACTTCGCCATTTACAGCGATCTTGACATACAACAATATCGCTGCTGTAAATATATTTGATATACATATTCCACTAATAATACACCAAAAAGGAAGAATTTACCACCATAACATTTTGTGGATTTTTGTACACGTTTTTCATGCTGAACATTTTGTGAGTGTGTGTGGCTCCTGCTTATACAAAGTACTGAACACATTCTTTTTTTGCAATTTTTTTACCTACTTATATTTTATATTACTTTATTAATGTAATAGGTTTCCCACTCAAAAGTAATAAAAAAATTCCCTGACTTTTCCAGGTTCTCCAGGTGGTTTTTAAAGTTTTCCAGAGTGGCATGTTGCAAAGAATTGTTACATTTCATTCCATTTCATTCATTTTTCTCACCAAAGCACACACTTGTAAATTCTTTACGTAATTTGTCTTTATAAAATTACCTGCTTTTCACTAATAACAACTAACTATGCACATTATTTTCTGTACCAAAGTTCTGTGAACTTTTGTGAATACTACCCACACGGAATTTGTAAACACATTCCCATAGAAACAGGTCATATGTAAGAAAAAATCTGTCAGTTAAATAGTTTCAGTTTTTCTATAACACAATGCAGCTAAGCTTAATGATGGAACGGCTCTGTTCAAAGAAACATGTTTCAAGAGAACCAACAGAGAAAGGACTTTGATCCATCATTTGGTTGGTTCTCTTGTGAAGTGTTTCTTAAAGCAGGAGCCATTGTGCCTAATTGTTCCATGTTATAACAACGGCCTGCAGAAATTGAACAAAAGCTTAATAACTAGTAATTTTAAAAATTCAATTTTGGTTCTTTTTTTAGAGAATAAAGGAAATACTTAATATACCTGAAAGTAAGATGGCAGGCAGTAATTGCAAGCAAAAGTTTGAAATCTCGAAAAAATAATTTTTTTTTTGGCAAAATAAAGTATCCATTGATTTTTACAAAAAAAGAAAAAAAAAGGGGGGTGATTTTCTCTGAGTTTTCCCTGACTTTTACAAAAAAAAAGGGTAATTTTCCTTGAGTTTTTCCTGATTTTTGGAACCATTTTCAAATTCCCTGAGAATTCCAGGTTTTCCCTGTTTTCCAGGTTGAGTGGGAACCCTGTGTAAGTATAAAAGGTTTAAAGAAAAAATTCAAGTTTGAAATACTTATGAAAAGTTGCTTCTAAGAATAACCACATGGTTCCACCTTGAAATGCCTGTTCAAACCCATTAACTACTATGCAACCCTTAAAATTTAACATTCAGAATTAAGTAACTAAAATATAAAAGCACACTGCAGGTTTTTAACAATAAAAAAATCAAATAATACACTACCTTTCAATATAACCCACTGTTTTTGGTCAGTTGGCAATAACCTAGAAATATCACTCAACTAACAATAAACAAAAACCAAAATTATTAGAATTTGGCATTTATGAAGCCCCAATAAAGTTAACCTTCCTAATAAGTTAACCTCAAGAAAGGCAACCACGAATCACCAGCAAGGTGTGGACCAACCACTGCTCATTGATGTAATAAGTTAACCACAAGAAAGGCAACCACGAATCCCCAGCAAGGCGTGGACCAACCACTGCTCATTGATGTAATAAGTTAACCACAAGAAAGGCAACCACGAATCACCAGCAAGGTGTGGACCGACCACTGCTCATTGATGTAATAAGTTAACCACAAGAAAGGTAACCACGAATCACCAGCAAGGTGTGGGCCGACCACTGCTCATTGATGCAATAAGTTACCACAAGAAAGGTAACCACAAATCACCAGCAAGGTGTGGGCCGACCACTGCTCATTGATGTAATAAGTTAACAACAAGAAAGGTAACCACAAATCACCAGCAAGGTGTGGGCCAACCACTGCTCATTGATGTAACAAGTTAACCACAAGAAAGGCAACCACAAATCACCAGCAAGGTGTGGGCCGGCCACTGCTCATTGATGTAACAAGTTAACCACAAGAAAGGCAACCAGGAATCATCAGCAAGGTGTGGGCCGACCACTGCTCATTGATGTAATAAGTTAACCACAAGAAAGGCAACCACGAATCATCAGCAAGGTGTGGGCCGACCACTGCTCATTGATGTAATAAGTTAACCACAAGAAAGGTAACCAGGAATCACCAGCAAGGTGTGGACCGACCACTGCTCATTGATGTAATAAGTTAACCACAAGAAAGGTAACCACGAATCACCAGCAAGGTGTGGACCGACCACTGCTCATTGATGTAATAAGTTAACTACAAGAAAGGCAACCAGGAATCATCAGCAAGGTGTGGGCCGACCACTGCTCATTGATGTAATAAGTTAAGCACAAGAAAGGCAACCACGAATCACCAGCAAGGCGTGGACTAACCACTGCTCATTGATGTAATAAGTTTACCACAAGAAAGGTAACCACAAATCACCAGCAAGGTGTGGGCCGACCACTGCTCATTGATGTAATAAGTTAACCACAAGAAAGGCAACCAGGAATAATCAGCAAGGTGTGGGCCAACCACTGCTCATTGATGTAACAAGTTAACCACAAGAAAGGCAACCACAAATCACCAGCAAGGTGTGGACCAACCACTGCTCATTGATGTAACAAGTTAACCACAAGAAAGGCAACCAGGAATCATCAGCAAGGTGTGGGCCGACCACTGCTCATTGATGTAATAAGTTAACCACAAGAAAGGCAACCACGAATCACCAGCAAGGCGTGGACCAACCACTGCTCATTGATGTAACAAGTTAACCACAAGAAAGGCACCACGAATCACCAGCAAGGTGTGGACCGACCACTGCTCATTGATGTAATAAGTTACCACAAGAAAGGTAACCACGAATCACCAGCAAGGTGTGGACCGACCACTGCACCTTGCTGTAATGAGGTACACCACAAGAAAGGTAACCACGAATCACCAGCAAGGTGTGGGCCGACCACTGCTCATTGATGTAATAAGTTAACCACAAGAAAGGTAACCACGAATCACCAGCAAGGTGTGGGCCGACCACTGCTCATTGATGTAATAAGTTAACCACAAGAAAGGTAACCAGGAATCACCAGCAAGGCGTGGACCAACCACTGCTCATTGATGTAATAAGTTAACCACAAGAAAGGTAACCACAAATCACCAGCAAGGTGTGGGCCGACCACTGCTCATTGATGTAATAAGTTAACCACAAGAAAGGCAACCAGGAATCATCAGCAAGGTGTGGGCCGACCACTGCTCATTGATGTAACAAGTTAAGCACAAGAAAGGCAACCACAAATCACCAGCAAGGTGTGGACCAACCACTGCTCATTGATGTAATAAGTTAACCACAAGAAAGGCAACCACGAATCACCAGCAAGGTGTGGACCGACCACTGCTCATTGATGTAATAAGTTAACCACAAGAAAGGTAACCACGAATCACCAGCAAGGTGTGGACCAACCACTGCTCATTGATGTAACAAGTTAACCACAAGAAAGGTAACCACGAATCACCAGCAAGGTGTGGACCGACCACTGCTCATTGATGTAATAAGTTAACCACAAGAAAGGTAACCACGAATCACCAGCAAGGTGTGGACCGACCACTGCTCATTGATGTAATAAGTTAACCACAAGAAAGGTAATCACGAATCACCAGCAAGGTGTGGGCCGACCACTGCTCATTGATGTAATAAGTTACCACAAGAAAGGTAACCACGAATCACCAGCAAGGTGTGGGCCGACCACTGCTCATTGATTTAATAAGTTACCACAAGAAAGGTAACCAGGAATCACCAGTAAGGTGTGGGCCGAACTCACCTTGCTGGTGAGGTCGGCCCACACCACAAGAAAGGTAACCACGAATCACCAGCAAGGTGTGTGCTCATTGATGTAATAAGTTAACCACAAGAAAGGCAACCAGGAATCATCAGCAAGGTGTGGGCTGACCACTGCTCATTGATGTAATAAGTTAAGCACAAGAAAGGCAACCACGAATCACCAGCAAGGCGTGGACCAACCACTGCTCATTGATGTAATAAGTTAACCACAAGAAAGGCAACCACGAATCACCAGCAAGGTGTGGACCGACCACTGCTCATTGATGTAATAAGTTAACCACAAGAAAGGTAACCACGAATCATCAGCAAGGTGTGGACCGACCACTGCTCATTGATGTAATAAGTTACCACAAGAAAGGTAACCACGAATCACCAGCAAGGTGTGGGCCGACCACTGCTCATTGATGTAATAAGTTAACCACAAGAAAGGTAACCACAAATCACCAGCAAGGTGTGGGCTGACCACTGCTCATTGATGTAATAAGTTAACCACAAGAAAGGCAACCACGAATCACCAGCAAGGTGTGGGCCGACCACTGCTCATTGATGTAATAAGTTAACCACAAGAAAGGCAACCAGGAATCAACAGCAAGGTGTGGGCTGACCACTGCTCATTGATGTAATAAGTTAACCACAAGAAAGGCAACCAGGAATCATCAGCAAGGTGTGGGCCGACCACTGCTCATTGATGTAATAAGTTAAATACGAATCACCAGCAAGGTGTGGGCTGACCACTGCTCGTTGATGTAATAAGTTAACCACAAGAAAGGCAACCACGAATCACCAGCAAGGTGTGGGCCGACCACTGCTCATTGATGCTAGAAGTTAGCAAAGGCTATCCCTATATGGTATGAGCCGACAGAAGGGATACTGTGGTGCAACTCACCAGTAATTTGAATGCTGGTGATGGGAGCAATGGGTCACAATACACAGTACATCGAACCCTGCTGATAATGGGGCTGCATAGTCACAGGCCAATCCAAGTGCCCATGCTAATCTTGGTTCACTGTCAAAAGTGTCTATGATGGGCATATGAGCATCAAAACTGGCTGGAATGATAGAAAGGTCATCTGGTGCCATGAATTTTGTTTCGTGTTGCACCATGTGTATGGCTGGATATGTGCACATCATTTATCTGGGGAAGTGTCAGCACCAGGATGCACCATGGGATGAAAACAAGCCTGTGGATGAAGTGTAATGCTTTGGGCAATGTTCTGCTGGGAAACCCTGGGTCCAGTCTTTTATGTGCAGGAAATTATGATGTTTACCACCTACCTAAATGTCACTTCAGACCAGGTACATCTTTTCATGGCAACAGTATTCTCCCCTAGTAGTGCCTTCTTTTAGTATGATAATGTAGCATGCCACACTGTTTGGACTGTTCAAGAATAAGTCATGGGCAGACCAGGTACATCCTTTCATGGCAGTGCAATTCACCTCTAGTAGTGCCTTCTTTCAGCATGGTAATGTACCATGCCACACTGCTTGGACTGTTCAAGAACAGGTCACGGGCTGACCAGGTACATCCTTTCATGGCAGTCCCTCTAGTAGTGCCTTCTTTCAGCATGATAATGTACCATACCACACTGCTCAGACTGTTCAAGAATGGGCAGACCAGGTACTACGTTTCATGGCAGTGGTATTCCTCTCTAGTAGTGCCTTCTTTCAACATGATAATGTACCATGCCACACTGCTCCAACTGTTCAAGAATGGGTCATGGGCAGAACAGGTACATCCTTTCATGGCAGTGGTATTCCCCTCTAGTAGTGCCTTCTTTCAGCATGATAATGTACCATGCCACACTGCTCGGACTGTTCAAGAATAGGTCACGGGCTGACCAGGTACATATTTTCATGGCAGTCCCTCTAGTAGTGCCTTCTTTGAGCAGGATAATGTACCATGCCATACTGCTCGGACTGTTCAAGAATGGGTCATGGGCAGACCAGGTACATCCTTTTATGGCAGTGGTATTCCCCTCTAGTAGTGCCTTCTTTCAGCATGATAATGTACCATACCACACTGCTCAGACTGTTCAAGAATGGGCAGACCAGGTACTTCGTTTCATGGCAGTGGTATTCCTCTCTAGTAGTGCCTTCTTTCAGCATGATAATGTACCATGCCACACTGCTCCAACTGTTCAAGAATGGGTCACTGGCAGACCAGGTACATCCTTTCATGACAGTGGTATTTCCCTCTAGTAGTGCCTTCTTTGAGCAGGATAATGTACCATGCCATACTACTCGGACTGTTCGAGAATGGGTCATGGGCAGACCAGGTACATCCTTTCATGGCAGTGGTATTCCCCTCTAGTAGTGCCTTCTTTCAGCATGATAATGTACTATACCACACTACTCAGACTGTTCAAGAATGGGCAGACCAGGTACTTCGTTACATGGCAGTGGTATTCCTCTCTAGTAGTGCCTTCTTTCAGCATGATAATGTACCATACCACACTGCTCAGACTGTTCAAGAATGGGCAGACCAGGTACTTCGTTTCATGGCAGTTCCCTCTAGTAGTGCCTTCTTTCAGCATGATAATGTACCATGCCACACTGCTCGGACTGTTCAAGAATGGGTCACTGGCAGACCAGGTACATCCTTTCATGACAGTGGTATTTCCTTTTAGTAGTGCCTTCTTTGAGCATGATAATGTACCATGCCATACTGCTCGGACTGTTCAAGAATGGTTCATGGGCAGACAAGGTACATCCTTTCATGGCAGTGGTATTCCCCTCTAGTAGTGCCTTCTTTCAGCATGATAATGTACCATACCACACTGCTCAGACTGTTCAAGAATGGGTCACTGGCAGACCAGGTACATCCTTTCATGACAGTGGTATTTCCCTCTAGTAGTGCCTTCTTTGAGCATGATAATGTACCATGCCATACTGCTCGGACTGTTCGAGAATGGGTCATGGGCAGACCAGGTACATCCTTTCATGGCAGTGGTATTCCCCTCTAGTAGTGCCTTCTTTCAGCATGATAATGTACCATACCACACTGCTCCGACTGTTCAAGAATGGGTCATGGGCAGACCAGGTACATCCTTTCATGGCAGTGGTATTTCCCTCTAGTAGTGCCTTCTTTCAACAGGATAATGTACCATGCCACACTGCTCGGACTGTTCAAGAATGGGTCACTGGCAGACCAGGTACATCCTTTCATGACAGTGGTATTTCCTTTTAGTAGTGCCTTCTTTGAGCATGATAATGTACCATGCCATACTGCTCGGACTGTTCAAGAATGGTTCATGGGCAGACCAGGTACATCCTTTCATGGCAGTGGTATTCCCCTCTAGTAGTGCCTTCTTTCAGCATGATAATGTACCATACCACACTGCTCAGACTGTTCAAGAATGGGTCACTGGCAGACCAGGTACATTCTTTCATGACAGTGGTATTTCCCTCTAGTAGTGCCTTCTTTGAGCATGATAATGTACCATGCCATACTGCTCGGACTGTTCGAGAATGGGTCATGGGCAGACCAGGTACATCCTTTCATGGCAGTGGTATTCCCCTCTAGTAGTGCCTTCTTTCAGCATGATAATGTACCATACCACACTGCTCCGACTGTTCAAGAATGGGTCATGGGCAGACCAGGTACATCCCTTCATGGCAGTGGTATTCCCCTCTAGTAGTGCCTTCTTTCAACAGGATAATGTACCATGCCACACTGCTCGGACTGTTCAAGAATGGGTCACTGGCAGACCAGGTACATCCTTTCATGACAGTGGTATTTCCTTTTAGTAGTGCCTTCTTTCAGCATGATAATGTACCATGCCATACTGCTCGGACTGTTCGAGAATGGGTCATGGGCAGACCAGGCACATCCTGTCATGGCAGTGGTATTCCCCTCTAGTAGTGCCTTCTTTCAGCATGATACTGTACCCTACCACACTGCTCAGACTGTTCAAGAATGGGCAGACCAGGTACTTTGTTTCATGGCAGTGGTATTTCCCTCTAGTAGTGCCTTCTTTCAACAGGATAATGTACCATGCCACACTGCTCGGACTGTTCAAGAATGGGTCACTGGCAGACCAGGTACATCCTTTCATGACAGTGGTATTTCCTTTTAGTAGTGCCTTCTTTGAGCATGATAATGTACCATGCCATACTGCTCGGACTGTTCAAGAATGGTTCATGGGCAGACCAGGTACATCCTTTCATGGCAGTGGTATTCCCCTCTAGTATTGCCTTCTTTCAGCATGATAATGTACCATACCACACTGCTCAGACTGTTCAAGAATGGGCAGACCAGGTACTTACTTCATTTCATAGCTGTGGTATTCCTCTCTAGTAGTGCCTTCTTTCAGCATGATAATGTACCATGCCACACTGCTCCGACAGTTCAAGAATGGGTCATGGGCAGACCAGGTACATCCTTTCATGGCAGTGGTATTCCCCTCTAGTAGTGCCTTTTTTCAACAGGATAATGTACCATTCCACACTGCTCGGACTGTTCAAGAATGGGTCACAGAACATGAGGAAGACTTCCAGGTATTGCCCTGGCCTCTAAATTTTTCAGACATCAATCCAATCAAGTACATGTTGTCTGTACTGGAACAGAAAATCTGATCTGTAGCAGTTCAACCACGTAACTTACAAGAGTTAAATGATCTGATAGTAATGTGTTGGTACCAGGTGCCACAAGACATCCTTAGAAATCTTGTAACTCCCATGCCTTACTGGGTAAGAACTGTTTCAGTGGCACATGGAGGACCAACATCATATTAAGCAGGTGGTTATATTTTTTTGGCTCTTTGATGTATAATGTGCTACTGTAATGTGTAATTCACACAATAACATATGCAATGCTTCCCCCAGGGTTGCATTATTTTTTAATCACCTTGTTTAGAGAACACAGTTTTGCTTTCAGATTTGGTGAGCTTGTATATACCAATCACTAAAGCCCGGAAGTTGAGGCAGTAAAAATGCTAAAAATAGGCAGGCAAATAAGCGAAATAAAGCGTCAAAATAGGCATCAAAAATAGGCATTTATAGAAGTGGTCGGAAAATTCTGAATTATACACAGGTGTTAAGCTGAATTGACAAAATCATTTATCAGATTATCACTTACTTATTTTTGCGGTTACACGTAAGTACTAGGTGTTATTTTAAATGTTCGAACGTGAAACTCTGCCTTCTGTCACTTAGGATATGTTTGAGAAGCGAAAATGATCTTTCAACTTCTACAGAGGTAATGGGAGCGTATTTGAAACATGAGGCAGTTGTAGGATGCATTTCAATAGAAGTTGAACTTTCACCTTGGAGTAGTTCAGCGATGACTTTGATTTTCTCCAAGTCATTATTTGCTGAAAGAACTCGTTGACATTTTTCACTCACGATTTGACCCTTTCTCCCAGGAACACATTTAATTGTACTAACTACATCATTTATTATTTCCAAGGCATTCACTAACATTTCGTTCCTTTTTTCCAGCAAAGTAATCATATCGGGCAACTGTGAAAAGTGTGCTTGAATAAAAGTTAAATCGTTACGAATGGAATCTTTAGCAAGTATCTGTTGAGCATTGCGTATTGCGCAGGATTCATCCTCTTGAAAAGTTTTAACAATTTGAGCAACCTTGTTCAAATTATTTGCGTAATATACAGCGGCTAATATCCATGTTCCCCATCTTGTCAAAATCGGTTTAGGCGGTAAAGCAAGATTTGGTTCCATCTCTTTGAATAAGTGAACTCGATGAGGAGCTTTAAGGAAAAATTTCTTCACATTACTCACTAACGCATCAATATCCGGAAATAACCCACGTACTTCCTCCGCTACTCTGTGGAGAGCATGAACCAAACAAGTTAAACTAAGCATTTTTGGAAAGAGAACTTTCAGGCTGTGGGCAGCCCTTTTCATATAAGAAGCTGCGTCTGTTAAAAGCAATAGTACATTTTCATACTTTATTCCGCCAGGCCAAAGAAGAGCTAATGAAGAGGCAAAAGCTGAGAAATCGTGCTACTATTTGTTTTTGGAAGTTCTGATGTAAGTAAGTGGATAGTTGAGGGTTGAACAGGTTCCATTGTATCTATAACAACATTTGCCACATACCTTCCTGTGGCGTCTGTTGTCTCATCGATACTGATCCAGATATTTTCATCCCCGTCATATTCTCATATTTCTTTCATTATACCGACGTAGCAGGAATCTAAGTATGTTTTCCGCAAAGTTGCTTCGCACGGAATATTTTCCTTTGTATATTTCTCCAAAAAATTTTCAGTGAATTATTTTCCAGCTTCCACAAAGGTATTCCAGTTTCCACAAAGGTATTCCAGCATCTATAAAAAGCATGGCACAAATCACTTGCAAACTGTGACTGCTTGCTCGAAGTAGAAGCGAATGACGAAATCAAACATGTCTTTTTTTCACCAATCTTCCGAATAACAGCAGCTTTATGTTTAGCTGTTGCCAAATGTTGTAAAATGAAGAATTTCTTTTCGTAATTCAGTTTCGTATCACATATTTTACAAAACAACACCATTCCATCAGTGGAGAAGATATCACTTCCATACTCTTGAACATACCGACTTAATTTAGCACTGGTTGAAGAAGCAGTTTTCGACATTATTGTTTCACTTGGACGCATGGCAAGATCTATTAGGGGTAGCGAACTAACAGAATTTTCCTCCCTTGTTTTGCACTTACGTTCAAGGTCTTACGTGTGTACGTGCATTCTTGGCTTTCACTCTAGCTTGACTGGTTACAATGTTATCTGACTGGATTCGGCTACATCCACCATGCGCTGAAACTATCATCTAGGATTCTAGGGACAGCAAACCATAAAATGAGATGCTGACCATCGCAGACTCGGTGCATGCGTCTGCCACCGCTGCTTAAATTGGAGCACCTCGTTTTGAATGTACCGATTGTACTCGTGTTTACTTTCAGATGTCTACCGACTGTGATTTCGTTTTAGAGAAAATGCCAATTACCTTATGGTTTGTACACCTATACCCTAAAAAAGAGTTTTTTAAAAGAAATGAATAACTTAAAAAAAATTACGTGTTTACCTGGAACACTACAACTGCATGCTAGATTGTTATCAAAACTTTGATTTTATCTCATTCTTAAGAAGAAAACATTTTTAATAGTGCATTTGTTGAGTATAGGCAAAAAAAGGCATTAAAAACATAAAAAGGCATTTTCTTCAAATATGAGCCGAAAAGGCAAAAAAAGCATTTTAAGGCATTTTGCCTCAACTTCTGGGCTTTACCAATCACATTTGTTTCTCCTAAGTTTTAAATTATCAGGACCATTTAATTTAATTAGGGCAAAGTAAAAATTGAAAGGCATGCTACCAGTTAAAAACAGAATCTAAAAGCAGACTAAGTTATATCTTCAAACCTTACCTTCATTGCTTGGTTCAGGTGACCCTGTAGTTGCAGTAGGAATAACTGAAATACAAAGAAGCAATTTAGAAAACACACTTTTGCACATACTTGCAGACTACACTATATTTTATGATTTGATATTAACTAGTGATACACATGAAACACTTTTACATCATAAAACAAATGAATGATGTGTCCTTGCAAATATTCCTTCATTCAGTCGAATGAATCAAACCTGAGATATTCAGTCTTTAATATAAATAAGCAACTAGACTTTTGAGTTATTTGTTGATATCCAAACATTTCAAATTATCTGATGTCATTCAGAGTTTGTTTTTAATGCTTTATTTTCAGTTTGTTGATTCAAGAAGAGCATTAAAAACTGTTGACAGATTATGAAGTTGATTGTTGCATGTCTGGAAATATATTATGTTCTGTTGATTTTTATTGTTTGAAGTAAATCCATATTTTAAAAACATTATTAATCATTTTTATGGTTCATTTATAAAACTTATCTCATAAATATAAACACTTTCTTTCATAAGTATTTTGTTATGGTTTGTTTCATGGCGTAACATCTGAACTTTAATCCAGTTTGAATTACAATTATAATTTTCCATATGTCATGATAACACATTGTTTTGATCTTTATTTTAGATGGCTACATAGTGTTCTTTGGTTATCTACCCTCTTTAATCTATGAGAGGTTTGACTAATGCAAAATTTATTACAACCTAGTGGCATTGCATATAGCATGCTTCTATATCATTTCCCTTTGCATTATTTAATTTTCCTGTTTTATTAAACAATTTCATAAGCTTATTAACTGACTTAACAGCTATTTTAATCTTTGAAGTTCTCAAATAGATACATATCACTAAGCTGTTCTCTGAGATTCAGAGGTTAGCTCCACAAAGAAAGACAATCCAGCAGGTACATGTTTAACTGATTATTTACTTTGAATAAAGCTGAGTTGAGAACTGGCTTCCTAGTTTCTTAAATTAAATACTTTAAATTTCTTTCTCCTTCAAGGAAACATTTATTTTAAATCATAAATTTTCGGAGAAAACTCTTCTCTTTCACCAGGCAGCCTTTTACTGTCATTCTTTCTCCTGTAACTTTCACGGTTACAGTTAAGACTGACAGTTACGGTTATTTTTCACCAAATTTTGCCAGATGTTAGGTTAGGTAGAAACAAAGCTTTGCAGTCATTGATGATGGACTTCTGATATTTCCAAATTTCTATACCTTCTTTTAATTTTCTTTTCTTGAGAGTTGCTTTGGAAACTGATGACTTTAAGGGATTTTATGTAGCTTTGTGAGCAGCTAAAATTAGAGATTCATTAATGAAAATGATGTGAAAGAAAATCTTAATCTGAAATCTCAAATCTTATGGAAGAACTTTCTATGTTGAATTTCTGCCGTCTTTACACGATCTTATTCAAATACCAGATTCAAATAACACATTTGACTGTTTAGAAGTTTTATTATGACGAAGTTAATTATTAATTCATATAGTAAACATTAGAACTTTCGGGCCCACAACGGACCCATCTTCAGATATGTTATTAGGACAATGGAACTGAGTACGATTTGAATACAATAATGATATGTGATTTTCTTGATACTGTCACATACTCGTAATTGATGGATAATCATATCTCGTGAATAATTTGATAACATCGATTTACATGTCAAGCAATGTATTAAAAAATGTATATGAAGGAAATAATTGGTGTAAGTATCAATATGTTAAAACTCTTTTAGCACCGTTTTCCAAGGTAAAGGGATGTGACAAGGAGTATCATCATTGCAACATACTTCATCATATTTGTGAATAAACGGATTTTTCCATTAAGAGGATTGATGCTTTTGAGTAGGGCGTGGCGAGGATGTTGGCTTCGCTCCAACATGGGTAATGAGATCTGTTTTGTGATAGCCTTGACATGGAAGTCTTTGATGAGTTTGTCCTTATGTTGCATTGGTGCTCTTTTAAACGAGTTTTTAATGAGCGAAGTGTAGATCCAACATATATACGATCTTCATCTTGAATGTCTATTGTCTTCAGTGGGATGACATATACTCCATATCGGTTGTCCAAAGGTACAACATCTCTATCATTTTTTATTCCTACTGACTTTGAAGTAGCAAACAATGCAGAAACCTCTCAAGCACCAGAAGAAGAGCCATGATGCTTTATAACAAAAGGAGATAATGCCCCATCACACTATGCCTACATTCACTTCAAATATATTCATCATCATAAAACAACACAATATCCAACACTCAATGCAGTAAGTAGGGTGTGACTGATGGGTGGAGATGGGGAAATACCCAATTTATCTAAAAATTGACTCACATTTGCTGGACAGAACATTTGTACAAGTTGAGGAGTGTCTGTAATGAAAATTGGCAGTTGCTCAGTACTTCAATGCTAAGTGACAATTAACTGTATGTAATTATGTAACTGCATTTTATAAAGCATACAGCTATGTATGTTTAGCAAAATATGTATGAAGTACTATGTATTTATCTTTTTTGAAAACACTAACATTTGCAAACTCAAAAATATTTACCCTTCGTAGGTAGCACTTTTCTTTTCTTGTAGCACTTTTGTTCACACTCTGTCCTCTTCTCAAACCTGTTTTCATTGCCATCACATCCACCATAAACAAAAGACTTGCACATATTTTCTTTGCTGTCATAGTACCACATTCGATAGTAACCCAGACAAGGTCCAGGCTCCTGAGGCAAAGAACACACATCTAGCAGAAGGAAAATAATAACTTTAAGAAAACCAACAGAATTTCAGTTCAAGAAAAGGTTCATATTTATAATCATGCCACATGGCAGAAAACACAAACTGATCTAAATATAAATAACATAATGTGTTGAATACATTATAGAAGATTCATTTATTGATGAAAAACAAGCTAATAACAAAAAACAGCTCTTGGTTTTCTAAAGATGGTAGCTCCTGCTGTATGTAAGTATTGGCTTTAGAGCAAAGTGAGCAGTATCACCACAACAAATGCTAAATTTAGGGTGGCAGTGAGCTGAACTTTGTGTGTGTGTTAATCGGTAGAGTATATGTAAAAAAGGAAATATCTTGAAAGAGAGTATTGCAATTTGAAACGATGAGTAATTATGATTGGAGATGATGAAACGCCTTGCTTGCACTCACTAGAATACAAATCATCGCAATATAGTATTGTTACAATGAAGGAAAAAACAGACTTGTTTTTGGCATTGATCTTTGGATCAACACACATGACTATTAACTTATATTGTGTATCTTTGTATCTTTCCAGTGGCAAAGTCAGCAGCTCAGAACTGGAGGTAGGGTATTAGAAGGGCTAAGCATCACACAGAAGGGGGGGGGGATTTTTTGAAGTGCTTGTCAGGAATTTGGATAAAAAATTCAGTTCATATAGATTTTACTTGATGCTGATGATATTATCCCCAGTAAAATAAAATGTTTTTTAGGTACATATTGTACATAGGGATGTAAGGTCAGGTGATGCGTAACATCACAGCCTCTCTTTGACAAATATCAACCCCGCCTTCTCGTGGTACATCCTGTTCCCACTAAAGGGGCTTTGACGACCGCCAATAGCGGTATAACTATACCATCGAGATTAGAGGAAATGCTATCCCACACTCACCAACCCACTTGGCCAGCGTGGTGAGTTATGGTCAAACCCCTCCAAAATGACTCCACAACTTAAATCTTGGCCCTCAGTCTCCGGCAGCTGGAATGTACCTGGCCAAGGCAGCGGCCAGTGCGATGTGAAGGCAGAGGGTGCTAAGAATCCCTGGAGGACTGGACTAGGCTGCCATCTGATACTGACCATGGCTACGTACAATGGACGCTCCCTATCTTCTGATTCAAGGCTTCTTGAATTGGAAGAGGAACTACAAAGGATCAAGTGGAGCATCGTCGGGCTGAGTGAGGTAAGGAGAAAAGGACAAGATCTCATTGAACTGAAAAGTGGACATCTCTTCTACTATCATGGGACTGATACTGGCAAAACTAGTGGTGTTGGATTTATAATAAACAAGAAACTGAAGGATTAAGTCGTAGAAGTTGAAAGTTCCTCTGACAGAGCTGCACGACTCGTTATCCAACTCTCGAGAAGATACCAGACTCAGATTATTCAAACTTTTGCACCCACTACAAGTCATCCTGAAGAAGAAATTGAAGAATTTTATGAGGAAATTTGTCATCTAAATAATAAAGGTAAGCAGCACTTGAAGATAATTATGGGAGATTTCAATGCAAAAATAAATAGGGCAACGGCAACAGAATGAAACTTCAGTAGGTAAATTCGGTCACGGCAACAGAAACCAGTGTGGAAATACTCTCGTAGAGTTTGCAGAGGCAGAAGGGTTTTTCATCTTGAACTCCTTTTTCAAGAAAAAGCCACACAAGAAATGGACATGGAGACATCCAAATGGGACGATAAGTGAAATTTATTTTATTATGTGTAACAAAAAATTCGTCATAGAAGACTGCAGTGGGCTAAACAAGTTCAACACAGGTAGTGACCATAGATTGGTGAGACGTAAGATGCACCTCAACACTAAACTCGAACGTAGCAAGCTCATAAGACAAACAAAATGTATTGACATAACCAACCTTAAAAAACACCATAATACCTTCAAGTTGGAACTGAAGAACAGATTCTCTTCTTTAGAAGGCGTAACATCGGAAGAAGTGGATATTTCTGAAGTTAACAAAAAAGTAACCAAAGCTCTTATGGAAACAGCAACAAAATTAGCTGGGTGTAAGAACAAGTTGCATGTGAACAAATTATCAGGAAAAACCAAAATGTTGATGCAAAAAAGAAGAGAGATGAGGACAACTAAAGAAGATGTGACTTCCAAAGTGGAATATATAGAGCTATGCAAGACAGTACGAAAAAGTATCACTGAAGACGTAAGGAAATTCAACTGTGAACTAGTGAGGAAAGCAATTGAAAACAACCAAAGCCTAAAGATAGCAAAGGGATATCTCAGTAAGGGAAGAAAACAGATTATGGCACTGAGAAAAGAAGATGGTTCTGTTAGAAGAAATAGAGGCAAAATTTTGACAAGAGTGAAAGATTTCTACTCCAAACTATATGAAAGGGATGATACATGTACTCCAGACATCATGAAAGGTCCCAGTACCAGAGTTCTTCCAGTCCTCCCAGCAGAAGTTGCACATGCAATCAAGAACATGAAGCGGGGAAAAGCTCCAGGAGAAGATGGTATTACTGTAGACATCATACAAGAAGCAAGTGGAGAAATCGAAACAGTACTCACCCAAATTTTCACTCGATGCCTTAATGAAGGGAAGATTCCTGAGGATTGGAACAACGCTACAACGATCTTGCTACATAAAAAAGGTGACACTGAGGATCTCAGGAACTACAGACCTGTCAGCCTCCTATCAGTGGTATATAAAATCTTCACTAAAGTTCTTTCATACCGCTTAAAGGTGACACTGGACATGGCTCAACCGAGAGAACAAGCTGGATTCAAGAGTGGCTACAGCACAATAGATCATATCCACGTACTGAGAGAACTAATTGAAAGAGTGAGGGAATATGAACTCCCATTGTGCAAGGCTTTTGTCGATCATGAAAAGGCCTTTGATTCAGTAAAACCATCAGCAGTTACAATGGCTTTGAAATCCTGCGGTGTTGAAGATGCGTACATTAATATTATTAATAACATCTATGAAAATGCAAGTGCAAAGATTCGGCTGTTTGAAAATACAACACATAAAAATTGGAAAAGGAATGAGACAAGGTGACGCCATATCTCCGAAGCTCTTTAATGCCACATTGGAAAATGTCTTTCAATCACTGAACTGGGAAAACAAAGGGATAAAGATTAATGGAGATTATCTAACCCACCTTCGTTTTGCTGATGACATAGTCATTTTTGCAACTACCCCATCAGAGCTGCAGAGTATGATCCAGGAACTTGCTGACAAGAGTAAAGAAGTGGGATTAAAAATGAACTTTCAGAAGACAAAAGTGATGTTCAATGCTTTTACAAGAAATGAAGATTTATCGATTGATGGAGAAAAGCTGGAGATAACAGACATGTACATTTATCTTGGACAGCAGATATCAAGTGAGGGTCACATTGATGAAGAAATTAATCGGCGTACAAAACTTGCCTGGAGAGCTTTTGGAAGAAACAGCATAATTTTCAAGAGCAATATGCCATTATGTCTTAAAAGAAAAGTGTTTGATCAATGAATCCTTCCAGTGCTTACGTATGGTGCAGAGACGTGGACCTTAACTAAAAGAGACATACAAAGGCTGCAGACAACTCATAGAGGCATGGAGAGGTGCATGCTTGGTGTAACCAGGGGAGATAAGAAGAGGAACTCGTGGATCCAAAAAATGACAAGAATGGAAGACATCATGATCAGAGTTAAATCCCTGAAATGGCAATGGGCTGGACATACTGCTAGAAGGACAGACCATCGATGGACAGCCGAAATTTTAGATTGGATTCCAAGGGACAGGAAAAGACCCAGAAGAAGACCACATGGAAGATGGGTGGATGAAATTCGAAAGTATGCAGGAGTGACATGGAGGAGACTGGCACAAGACAGACCGTTGTGGAGGAAACTTGGGGAGGCCTTCGTCCAGCAGTGGATTGATAATGGTTGACAATTATGATGATGATGATGATTGTACATAACATTTTTCAGTGTATATAGTACTAGGAACCATGGATACAAACCTCCATGGTCTTTAACAATTTACCATTTCTTCATAATTTTAGCTCATTTACATGACTTTTTAAAATATTTGTTGTCATAAGGCTGTTGATAAATTTTGATTTGTGACTTGACTGGGGATCTCTCTCATCTTTTCAAACTATAATTATAATTACGGACATTGTACTCTCTTAGACATTGCTCACGGGATTCCCTCTATTTCCCAGAATAGTACAACCCAAAATTTAACAAAAAGTTCATTTTATATGAGAAACATTCCAGATGTGAATTCCAAAAATTTCCATACATTTATCCAAGTTCTCCAAGATCTTAGATGGTTGAATTCGCCATGTGTTCTAACAGCTTAAATATTTTGGAGGGGCTAAAGGGTGGGCTCAAAGAAAAGTTGGGGGGGGCTCCCCCACCCACAGCCACACATCTGTATCTTTTTTTCCCAGTGGTTGGGAAACCATACAATCCAATACAAATAAACAAACAAAGCTTGTGCGTTTGTGTTGGGGGGGGGGGGGGCAACAAATGCTAAAGCCAGCCCTGATTGCACGCACATATTAATAAAAAATATAGCTTGTGCTTATGTTCCTTTTTTTAATTATTTTTTGTAGTTTTTTAACATTTATGAGAACAATATGACAATGAGCTGCTACACATCCCTAATTTAGGGGTGATGATTCTACAGAACACAAAATTAACAAATATACAAACATTTCATCTAAGACTTGAAACAAGAACAATATTAATTAGATATGAAAAACTTTTGCTAACAAGAGCAATTGTGTACTGTCAGTATCACAGCATGCAGCTCCTCTCTCCCAATTAAATATTTCCATTTCAGAACTTTGTGGGTGATCAAGCAGAATCATTTCATTAGTGATGAAATAGAAATCACAAGACAGCCATGTCAACTAATTATTAAAATGAAACAGACTGTGCATAAAACTTTACCTTGAAAATAGCACTTTTGTGAAAACAGGATCAGGCATGCAAGATGCTTTCAACATTTTCAGTGAACTACTTTGACTGCAAATAGTTCCTTCAAACTTGGAAAATGACATAATTAGAGTCCATTATTTTTACTGGCAACAGTAAATTGAGGAAGGCAGTGCACATCTGGTTTAAGCCTGGATGAAAAAAAAAAAATTGTGGGCATCCAAAAGCTTGGATCATGCAAGATAGGAGGACTGTGTTAAATAATATTACACTTGGTGAGTTTTGAATTGAGATTGGATTAATTTTAATACAATACTGAGGATATCATGTAGGTGGGAGGATGAGAAACTGCAGACATTAAAGAAAAAAATACTCTTCTAACAGCATTTAGTGAATTCCACATAACTTAAGGTGAGGCACAAACATAGATAGGGGTGATGTTACATAAGTTGATGGTATTTTTTATAGGATTTACTAAGAAATTTTTAAAATTTTGATGTATAATACCTGTCTAAATTTTGGGTTAAACACATATTCCTCATCAGCACATTGTTAACAGAGCAGGTGTTGTTATTTCATTGGTAAAACACCCTCTGGTTGTTTCTCTTCTTTCAGTGGTAAGTCCTTCCATTTTTCTTTTACAAAAGTGCAGTTGATATGACAGAACTTCTGAAGAATGCTGTTTTATTTTATGGTGCCTGTATTTTGAACAATGTGCATTTACCTACTAGGAAACTATAAACTAGTGGTGAATTAAACATACAGCTTTAGGATTTCTAACACTTAGTTATGTGCATTTAGTATATTGTATATAACAATAACCATTGCCCTAGACCTAGACATTCTGATAAAACAACAGCACTTTTTAGAAAAAAATAGGGGAACTGGAACTAAGAGAAAAAGAGGAATGACTATAAATGATCAGAGAGGATGGCTATTACCAATAGAATGGCAACTCCTACCCTGTTGGCATTGCCCTAAAGAAGGGTTCATTTCAAAAGTAAAACAAGTGAAAATTAAAATATTTCCTAGTAAATTCCATAAACAAAAAAAAAAAAAAAAAACCCTGCTAAATTCAGTAGTCTCACTCTTAGGTATCCCCATGATCTCTTGTGATAGAAAGTTAAAGGGCCAGATTTTAGCATACGTAAGCAACGAGTTGCCTAGGCCACCCTTTCTAGGGGCTGCAAATTTTAATCACATGTTAATTTTTTTATCATCATCCAATTTTTTATCTGTATAATCTTCAAAGGAAAAGAGAAAAGAATTTTTAAAATTACTAAAAAGGTAAGCAGCTGAAGTATGCCGTTCACACTTTTCCTTCTCTATGTTACTTTAGAATGGCATTAAGGGAAGCTATATGAAGACAGCTTATCCCCTCTTTCTGCTTTGCCGTGAAGGTTGGTATCTTTTCTGCTGGCTTTGCAAATAAAATCACAATAACAAAGGAAGAATGTGCAATCAATAGTGATGTACATTTGCGAGTGATTTGTTCACAAGAAATGACTCTTCAAAGTGAAGGATTCACTCTCACTGCTGTAAATGATCGTTTGATGTACCATTACAGTGACACAAACTAAAATTGCTGTAGGTTTAACTTTCTTCCACTCTGACAAGTTTGGAAATAAATTCCTAATAAGAAAAGTAATGCCTAGAATTAATAAGTGCCAACTATTATTTGAGTGAGTAATCAGCAGTCAGCTAAGAAATAATGCTGAAACTTAAGAATGGGAATGATAAATGAATGCCATGGATTTGAATTGTGTGCCCAAATCATTAGTCTGAGCGGAGATGCATTCCCGAACGAACAGTAAATAGGTCTCCTACGCTCTTGCTCTTTTAGGTAGTTGGCCAAAAAGGACTGTGAATGTGGTTGCTTGTGAGTCACTCATTGTTAAAGGCGAATGGTGGAGATCTCCTGCTCTTTTGAGCAGTCTGCCATTTTCCATTTGGCCTTGCACTCACAGACACTTTGCAAGAAAGAATGATTTACTCAGTGAATGTAATGGCAGGGAATGGATGCAAAGTGAGGGACTATTTATTTGAATGAGCATTTGTGAATGAGTCTTTGATTCTATTCGTGCAAAAAGAATCATTTGTGAATTATTCTTTTTGCACGAATGAACGACCCATACCATAACTACACTGGTGTGCAAAAATTAAGGACGAAGAGAAGAAATTAGCATAACAGTGGAACAAGCAGGCAGAACGGACCGAAAGACCACTCAGGAGATAGACTAGGGTCCGGTACGGTAAGGCATGCGCATATATGCAGCATGACATAGAGGGGGTAGGGGAGTGTCGGAAGTGTATAAAGCACACGGGTGGTTTACACTCAGCAATTCGGTGAAAGCTATTGCATGGTGTACATCGGTTTGAACAGCGTCAAGTTGCTGCCAACATGTGATATGGCCAACAGGCAATCCAGTAGACAACATCTGGATGAGTTTACCCGAGGTCGCGTCATTGGGAAGTTGGAAGAAGGTCGAAGTGTGACCGAGGAGTTTGGGATCGCTCACAGCATCATTTCACAAGCTTGGAGAGCATTTCAAACGACAGGAACAGCTATCCAAGAGTTTAGCAGTGGTCGTCCACGAGCAACAATGGCGGACGACCGGTATATTGTCCTATAGGCAAGAAGATACAGACGTCAGACAGCAGGAGAAATTGCAAGGCACATGCAACAGACAACTGGATGCCCGTTATCGCGTTTTACCGTGGCCAGGAGGCTGCACAAAGGTGGTCTATTTGCACGACGACCAGTACGGTGTGTGCCATTAATGCCTGCTCATCGGAGACAGCGGTTTCTGTGGTGCCAGGAACACAAGGACTGGATACATCAGCAATGGGGTCGAGTTCTCTTTATGGACGAGAGCCGATTTAGTCTGACGAGCGATTCTGGATGTATACAAATCTGGAGAGAGCAGGGAACACGCAATCACACCTCCAACATCATTGACAAGGACCGGTTTGGAGGTGGCGGAGTTCTCGTTTTGGGCGGTATCATGCTTGGTAGCTGTACTGACCTCTACATCTTTCAAGGAGGTTCAGTCACTGGTGTCCGCTATTGTATCAAGGTTCTCCTGCATCACATGCGTCTGTTTAGAGGTGCTGTGGGTCCTGAGTTCCTCTTCATGGACGACAACGCTACACCTCATTGTACAGTGGCTCTGGCAGAGCTGTTGGAGAGTGAAGATATTCAACGCATGGATTGGCCCGCAAGGTCCCCGGACCTAAATCCAATCGAATACGTGTGGGACCTTCTCGGGAGATGCTTGGCAGCACGTCACCAGCCGCCAGCAATGATTCCGCAGCTGCGATTGGTGCTACAAGAGGAATGGGCCGTGATGCCTCAACAGCTCCTTGACAACCTCATCCTCAGCATGGACAGACGTTGTAAATCCTGCAACGCAGTCAGGGGTGATCATATCCCCTACAAAAGACTGCATTTTTCTTGGCAGCCGCCTGTCACATGGACGTTTGTCTTCTGTCCAGTTGTGCTCGAAGCTACCTTTTCAATAAAATGCCTTTGTATCCTTTGGATTCCTTGTTTGGACGGTTTTGCTCACTTGTCCCATATTCTTACATCTTGGGGATCTTATGGTATGATTTGAGTCGATGTGGAGCACTTCTTTCTGCACGATGTTACATTCGAAAAACCATCTCGTCCTTAATTTTTGCACGCCAGTGTAGAAGTCAACAAACAAGAACTGACAAGTGAAAAGCAGACTGTCTCAGATTTGCAAATTTAACAGGTTACAGTTCTCAGAATTTTGACAACACACACACAGATTGTTCCAAATATTCAATATCTTATACGCATCATTTTTTTTAATTTAAAGTTTCCTGTCCTTGAGGGGAAAATATGTCACTTAAATTCTGATTAAAAATTGATATTTTAACAATAAGAGCCATGAACATATTTTAATCAGAAAAACTATTAGGGGATGCCGAGTCAATTTTTGCATAGGGCGACCAAATTACTAAGGCTGGAACTCGGTAAGTTAGAGTAATAAAGATTTGTTTACAAAAATACACATTGTTGCTATATTGCAAATCGTACCCTTTCAATTCCATGCAAAACAGGCTTCCTGACTTCGTTGCAACAGGAAAAACACATGCGCTAGTTTTATAAACTGAAGCAAGAAGAAAGGTAGGTGGTTAGCCATTTTCATTGTAACCTGTTGCAATTATAGTTGGTCGATGTTTAACACTTTCCTTTCATAGTGTTGTGGCATACTCAGCTGGAACTTTGAGTAAAGAATCGAGGTCCTATTTGGAGTGATACAAAATTTTATGAGATCATCAGAAGCAACAAAACCAACATCAAAAAACATATCTAGCTCCCCTTTCCCCCACACACATGCTCATACAGAACTCTAATGCTATGATGAGAATGAAGTTACATTCAAATCATAATACATTAGGATACAAATCACCTTGCATTGCTAAGTATTAGAGATTTTAAATCCACAAGCATACACTTCTTTTACCCCAGTAGTCTATAGTCTTCTAGTAGGCAAATGCATATTTGCCCAAGTTGCAATCATCAGGAGCTAAGTAGAAGAGATCGATATTGATACTATCCCAAAACCTGCAAGTTTAACCACTTCTTTTTTCAGGGAACTTGCCACAAAATATTTAAACATGAAGGAGAATTTAACAATTCTAAACACTTCAAAGTTAGTTAACGTCTATCATATCTAATTTAGCTTTGATAGATCCAGGGAAGGAAGGGTAAGAACAAAATATGAAAAATAAATGCAACTTTCATGTCTTTCCTGGGATTTGTATCTAGGCTGCTGATCGAAGAAAGTAATTTTAAACATTTAGCCAGCAAGTAATGCATGAACATTTCAAAATAGTTTATTTATTTATTGTAAGCACATCCCTACAGATGGTAAATCTAGTTACAGGAATCGCTATATTTATATTTACAGTGATAATTACAAAGTGATATTTACAATCTTGCAAAACATGCTTTATGAAAAAAATTATTACTTACATTAAAAATATCCGGACATTCTTCAAGTGAGTTGTGAAGCCTATACATTTTACATAACGGAGAACTTTTTCCAGCATCAGTTCTGCAAAATGGCACTGTAAATAGTTCACATTTTGTCCTCGGTAAATATGGAACACGGAAGCTTAATTGGTTTACAATTTGAGTATCGTCTATCTCTCTATTGATGATGCCGTACAGGAACTTGAGTTGGAGAGCCTTCCTTCTTGATTGCAGAGAGGTCATTTTGAAGAATGTCAGAAGGTCAGCAGTCAGTAAACACCGGTCGATTTTTTAAAAAGTGTCGAAGAAACTTTTTCTGAACTTTCTCAATTTCATTTACTAGAGTTACTTGGCTAGAACTCCAAATGATCGCCGCATATTCCAGTGAAGATCTGATCGTAGTCTCAGAAATGCGAATAAGTGTCTGAGTGTTCGAGTAATACTTGGAATGTCGCATGATAAATCCAAGTTTTCTGTACACTGTACGTACAATTCTTTTGATATGACTTTTAAAGTCCAAGTTCGAACCAAACGTGACTCCCAAGTCCTGGACTTCGTTTGTCCAAGTAAGAGTGTAGTCGCCATCTTTGTAGTAAAATAGAATTGGTTTTCTTTTCTGCGAAAAGGAAATGGCGTGACACTTGGAGATGTTGAGATAGAGATGGTTTAATGTACACCACTGAAGCAGGTTATTGACGTCAGTTTGAAGAGCAAGACAGTCATCAGGAGTCTGTACATTGCAATAAAGCTTGAGATCATCAGCAAACAAGAGACATGGGCCATGAATGCAAAAAGGAAGGTCATTAATGTATATTGAAAATAGGAGTGGTCCTAAATTAGAGCCTTGGGGTATTCCAGATGTGGCAACATAGGGATTAGAAACATGGTTGTTATAAATAACAGACTGGGATCAGTTGAAAAGATAGGACTTAAACAAGGACATCAAGTTATCATGACAGGTCAATTTCTTGAGTAAAATGCCATGATGAACTTTGTCAAAAGCTTTAGCAAAGTCAGTGTAAATAACATCAACTTGTGATCCCCTGTCAATAGATGACGTAATAACTTCTGTGATGTGGAACAGGTTGGTAAGCGTTGAGTGTTTCTTCACAAAACCATGCTGTGCAGAGCTGAGAACATGTTTGAAGTGATCATATAGCTTAGAAAAAATAAGAGACTCAACTATTTTCGCCAGGACAGAAATAATTGTGATAGGTCGATAATTCTCAATAGTGTCTCAGCTGCATTTTTTGAAAACAGGAATAATTTTCGCTTTTTTCAGGTCTGGAGGGAAAATTCCAGTATGACAATTAGATTATAAATAAGAAGCAGCGGCTTACAAAGCGTCTGACCACATCCTTTGACTATGTACAAAGGAATCATATCAGGACCAACAGCTCTACTTCCTTTCAGTTTTTTGATAGCGTGTAGGATCTCATTCTCAGTGAAGTGGTCAATGCTAAGAATGTCAAGCTGTTTGTACGGACCTTCGACAGTTACAGGGAATACATCAGGTTGGTGGGGAAAAAAATTCTCTGTAACAAAGACAGAAAGGAATCGGCAAAGCCATTAGCGATGTTCTGGCCACCCTCAATCCTGGTGTTATTGTGATTAAGTATTTTGAGTAGGACACATTGCTTCTTCTTAAGAATTGTAAATTCCCAGAATTGTGTAGGTGAGTATACAACCCACAAATGCCTTGGCACAAAACACCAGAAATAAACAAATCAGGCATATCTAGCAACCTATCAAGTTGTTTGAGATCACGAATTCAGGCTTGAAAATATTTGGCTTCATACTACGTCCAGCAGTAATTTAGGTTAGATGACTTTAGCTTCTTTTGTTTTATTGCACTTCATTCTCATTCTACATATACTGTATAGTGCCATACCTGCAAAAAATATCCAACGTACTAAAAACAATACATAAACACCATATTTTTTTTTGTAAGAGGGTGAGACATACCTCTTCATGTGTCTGGTTTTCTAGAAATTTTTTTATACTATTTCTTTGGGGGGGGGGGCAGTCCTTACGAATTGGGTTTCTTGGTGGACTCTGCAAGTGCTGTTCTCAATTTTTTTAAATGAACAAAAATTGGCTTACTTGTTTTATTTATTTTATTTAATTGATGACCTTGCAGCACAGCAGCAATGCATTTTACCTTTTAGTTGGCCTCAATTTCCTTTGTTGTCTTCGAAGGCGGTTTGAAATTTTTGAAAAATAATGTGGTCTGCTGAGGATAATAGGTTAAAGATGACTTAGTACTGTACTGTGCCTCCAAATCCATGAAAAAGGCTTAAAAACTCTGATGTTTTTTCATTAATGCTATTGCACTATCAGAAGATAAAAATATGTACCGTATATACTCGCGTATAAGTCGACCCCCCCCCCCACTTTCAGAGGAAAAAATCGTAAGAAATCGGAAACTCGCGTATGAGTCGATCCCCCCACTTTCAGAGGAAAAAATCGTAAGAAATCGGAAACTCACGTATGAGTCGATCCCCCACTTTCAGAGGAAAAAATCGTAAGAAATCGGAAACTCGCGTATAAGTCGATCCCCCCACTTTCAGAGGAAAAAATCGTAAGAAATCGGAAACTCGCGTATAAGTCGATCCCCCACTTTCAGAGGAAAAAATCGTAAGAAATCGGAAACTCGCGTATAAGTCGATCCCCAGACTTTCAGAGGAAAAAATCGTAAGAAATCGGAAACTCGCGTATAAGTCGATCCCGGAATGAGAAAAAAAAAATTTCAATGAATTTATTCAAAAACATTTGAAAACGAAAAAAATTATATATATAATACTAAATTTAATTTGCATACCCAAAAACTTCATCGGAACCCTTCAAAATCCGATTCCGAGTCAGACTCGCCAAACAGTTCAAAAAAGTCTTTCTCCATCATCGGCGCGTCATCATAAACATCAGTATTCCCATCTATGCCTGTGTCATCAGAATCACTGTCATCATCACTCATAAAAATCTCATCATCCTCTGTGCCATCAAGTTTGTTACTAATGCAACATTTCTTGAATGATTTCACGACCGTTTCTGCAGGTATTGCATCCCAAGCATCCTTGACCCATTGCGCAATCAAAACGATATCCGGCTTCTTTAGATTTCCGCCCTTGGTTTCGGTCGGCAAATCGGAACTTATCCAATCTGCCCAATACCTCCGCACATTGTCCTTGAAGGGCTTATTAAGGCAGACATCTAGTAGTTGAAGAACAGATGTCAACCCACCTGGGATGACAGCAAGAGTTGTTTTTGAATTTTCTGCAGTTTTTTTCCACTTCTGCACAACGGTGTGCAACAAACATATCCCACACCAAAAGAGAAGGTTTCCTCAAAAGTGCACCTGACCTTTTGTTCCACACATTCTGTAACCAGTCAATTGTTCCGGATTCGTTCATCCATCCTTTTTCATGGGCACGAACGAGCACACCAGACGGAAAGACAACGCTTTTCGGCAGAGTTTTACGTTTGAAAATAATTACCGGAGGTAGCTTACTGCCGTCGGCCAAACAGGAAAGAACAACCGTGAAACTGGATTTTTCGTGGCCAGTTGTTTTGATCAAGATATTTTTTTCGCCCTTTTGGTTCACCGTCTTATTTCCAGGAAGGTCGAAACACATGGCGGTTTCATCCATGTTCCCTATTTGGGAAAGTTCAAAAGCAGTCTCTTTTCTCTTTTGAATTACCGTAATTTTCGGACTAAGAGCCGCAGGTGAGAATTTTTGCAATCTTGGAAGCAAAAGTTGCCGTAAGGGCCGCACCTGTGAAGTCGTGGTGCTGCTCAGAAAGCTAAATTATCTTCCTTATTTTCATGAATTAACTCACGCCCAACGTGATTATATGTATACTTCAAAGGCTAATTCTGCAACTCAGTGTCGATCTGCTTTACACACTTATTTTTTCATACTGGCAAAGATTTTTATTTATACATTTTTTATTAATCATGCTAATGATGTTATTTGTTTGCCTTTATTAAATGCTCAGAACCATTTATATAATCAATATAAATCACAGTTAATCTTAAGACTCCCGTTAGAATATTGCATTGCTCGTAAAACCGCACAATTGTCTAAATTCCATTCAATGTGGATGTCTGCTACAGGATGGTTCTCTGTTCACCTTTCCGTCTTAGAAGTAATTAACTTATAAATTATCGCTTGTTATGCTTTCGATTAATATTTTCTTTAATAATATGTTCCTTCTATGTTATGCTTTTTTTCTCATGTAGAGACGTTTCCTTTTACCAGCTGCTTCGCACGTGTTCACCGCTGATCTGCCGTTAACACTTCGAAACGGCGGTGCGCTTTCTCTCTTTCAAGTGGTTTGACCTACTTTCATTTACTGCGCACTGAGCTGTTACCGCTGGGCGCGCTATCCACAGAAGCCTCGAACGTCACGCTACTCGTCTGTGTGCTTATGTCCCCATTCCGTCTCCCATGCAAAGGGCGTTTGAGTCAGGCATTCCTGCTCTCCCCCACTTTCCCTCCTAAACCAACATCAGGACAGCGGAGTTATTGTCTAACGTATGAGTAGAAAGGGGGGGGGACATGAACACAGTCCAGTTCGTGAACAAAAAAAGACGTGGTTTGAAAAGATTTACTAAGCATCTGCATGAAAAAAAAAGGAGGGGGGAGGGAAGAAAGTCTTATCGAAAATAAATTCGGCATAAGGGCCGCTCACCCGAAAAATTTCACTTTTAGTAACGTAAGAGCCGCGGCTCTTAGCCCAGAAATTACGGTACATACTTTTGAAATTCCATTATCTTTGCTTCGAGGTCACGAGGTAACTTTTGTGCAATTTTGGTGCGCTGGCGTAGACACAACCCATAGCGGTTCATGAACCTTGTGCACCAACCTGGTGAGGCACGAAAAGCGTTATTTGCGGCTGCAAACTTTTCATCTTTTGCGAGCTTCATTTCTCGCAAACGTATACCAGTTCGCGTTACAATGTAACCATTTTGTCTGCAGCCCACAATCCAATCATTCAAGACACTTTCCAGCTCTGGGAAAGATGTCGTTCCACGGCGCAGCGCCTTTTGCGATTTTGGGATTTTCACCAAGTCCGTTTTTTTTTACGCCAATCTCGAATCAGTTTTTCGTTAATTCCAAATTGACGTGAAGCAGCACAGTTGTTAGTATTTTCTGCAAAAGAAACCACTTTCAACTTGAATCCTGCGTTATAGGACATCCGTTTCTTTACACAATCCGTGTCACCCATAATTGGAGAAGCGAGACACGTGCGATTAAGAACAAGAAAAACACGTGCGATTAAGAACAAGCAACACCTAACACTGGCTGTCGCATGGCTCCGTTACGTCAAAGGTCAGCGCAATCAACTGGTAGTTGGAAGGGCGGAGCTTTCTATGCGCGGCTGTGACTGCGCTGTGGATACGCAAAGCCAGGAGAGAGGAGACTTTTCAAAGCGCGGAGAAATTCGGAGGGTCGCGATTTCGTAATTCTACCACATCGGTGTTCTTTCTTTCTTTCGGAGGGTTGCGATTTCGTAATTAATACCGCATCGGCATTTTTATTTCTTTTGGGATGGATTACCTTTTGCCTCACGGGAAGAACTTTTGGACTTACGATTTTTTTAGACCCCGCATATAAGTCGACCCCATTATTTTGAAGCTCTCATTTTGTCCCAAATTTCTCGACTTATACGCGAGTATATACGGTACTTAGTTGTTGTGGATCAGGTATTTCATTCTTTCAATTTTTTGAATCCACGTTTTTTTGCCATTATTAGACTGGATATTTTGAGCATGATTAACATGCAATCATGGCCAAAAATCCTGCACCAATAGACCGAAAGTCAATTTTTGATGGTTGAAGTCAACTTATACAGCGTAATAGTAAAGTCAGGAATATATATTATACATCATTTTAAAGGAAATTTTATGCTGAATTCAAATATTTTCACAGAATGTTATTACCAGTAACAGGAGTGAAGTTACAAGCAAAAGTACAGCGTCTAATCATGAAAAGCAAAAAAAGTGGAATTTGTGAAATTAGTGTACAATGCATTTAACGTAAAATTACTGTACAGTATATTATTGAAACTTGCAGAACACTTGAAATAACTTACCAACAAGCAAAATACGCTTTAATATTTAATTGGATAACCACGGTTTCTTAGTAACAAAGTGCACTTTCTTGGCATGGAACTAATGAGCTTCTCTAGTTGTCAATTGGTGATAACACGGCGCCATACGACCCTTACAGACTCAATTAATGCTGTTTTAGATGTAGGTCCTTGTTGACAGATCTTTTGCTTCAATCTCACCCACAGATTTTCTGTGGGGTTAAGATCCGGTGACTGTGCCGGTCACTGAAATTTTCTTATAACTTTCCGATTAAATCACTCATTAACCAACTTTTGACCGATAACACGCAGGACCAGTTCAACCATTAGGCAAACTAGGCAGCTGCCTAGGTGCCAAAATTTGTGGGGCGCTAAGATTTAGAGTTGATAAAATCAAATGAGTTAATAAATGAGAGAAAAAAAGTAAAAACAAAGACAATTTAATTTTCTGCTGTCCATTCGATATAACTTGCAAATTCTTACTCATTGAAAAACTTGAGACCTGTTCTTATGGACTGAGTAAGGTCTTATAGAATCATTTTTTTCTGTTGTCCATTCGATATAAGTTGGGAATTCTTCTTCATTGAGAAACAGAGACCTGTTGTTATACAATGGGTAAGTCAGCTTGCAGTAAATCCCCTTCCCCTTTTACCACACCATGAAAGGGCGCATCTGTCGAAAAACTGTCATAAACCAAGTTCGTCTCCATGCAGCAGTGAAGTCAGGCAACGCCTGAGGGCAGCACAAGATTTTTTTTTTTTATTAAGAAAATGGATTCTGTATTATCCAGTTTTTAATGGAAATATCTAGACTGCCCACTTCTATTACAGAGAGTAGCAATGCTCAACGTCTAAAGTTCTTTGGAAGCAGAGAGGAGGGTGGAGGATTAACAACCACCGTGAGCAACTCGATGGCTATAAGCAGTCGCCCGTCCCTAATTTAGGGCTAATTGTTCCATGGAAAAGGGAGAGCCAGTGCGGTAAGGAAAACACAACATACACGCCTCGTCGGGATTCGAACCCGGACCCATCTCGGACAAATTGTCAAAAGCCAGCTGTCTGACCACTGCATTACTGGAGTGACTTGCTTAAAGGTTAGTAATTGTCTCACTCAGACTATTTTCTAGTAATGAAAGGGGCAAGAGAAAGAGAGGCTCTGCTACTACTGCACATTCATTCTGCTCGAATTCTTTTCCCTTTTCTTTTTCTCTCTACATCGGAGGGCGCAGGAGGAAAGAACCTTGTTCGATTATATGCATTATCAATCGAATAAAAAATTGAAAGTAATATAGATTTGAAGACACTTTTTGGTAATTTTGCAAAAAATAGAGCACGCAAAATGAAATTTTAATTTCATTTTCATTGGACCAGTAAGTAAATGAATGTAGTTTCCATTAGTTTCTTTCTATTTAGCTTACATTGTATTTTTCCATCTTAAAATAATTATTGAATAAGTGCAATATGTTTGGTCACACAAAGAATAAAATTTTTTTTGAGGCACAAGGCTGATAGCCTGCCTAGGGCGCCAAACACCAGCCGTGATAACATGTCGCGTTATCGTCCTGATAGATGAAATTCTGCAAACCCATATCTTGTGCAGATAGTAGCAGTTTGCACTCCAAAATATCCACATATTTCGATCCATTCAATGTGCCATCAACAGTGTGCAGACGGCCAACACCACTGGCTGAAATACAGGAACATAACATCCCGAATGTGAGTGCTTGATTGTTGGCTGGGTGCAGCATGCCTTATATCTTTCACCAGCCAGACGATGTACATAATTATTTCCATTATTAGCGTAAATAGTAACAGTTGTTTCATTACTACAAAATAACATTTTTCCCATTCATCAACAGTCCAATGCTTGTGTGCCTTGGCAATTCTTTTGAGCTGTTGTTGTTCAGTAAGGAAAGGTTTTCGTGCAGCTTTTTGTGCAGTCAGTCCATTTTCTTCTAGCCTACGATGAACTGTACGTGCAGATGCAATAATACCTACTTCATTCTCCCACTCATTTCTTAAATCAGTGGCTGTTTTAAACCTTGATTTTAAGGAACGATGAATCAACATGCGATCATCACGTTCAGTACACAGCCTTAGTCGACCTGTTCTTTTTCTGTTCCCCACACATCCAGTTTATGCAACTCTTTTAATGGTGTGCAAGACAGTGGAATGATCACAGCCACATTTAACAGTAGTTTTATGACTACTGAATCCAAGTTCATGGAAAGGAATACTTTTTGCCCTGGTTTGAAGAGGTAGGACCAATATTCAGGTCTTTGACATTCCGAAATTCAAATATCACCAGAAATTCTGCATAAACTTCCATCAACTGACTACAAGCAGCTGCGTTCTAAGTCAGTAGACGATTCTAGATCCTTTTATATCTCACTAGCAGACGTCAGAAAAAGCTATAGTGGATTAGAGGGGCACAAACGTTTTTTCAGAACTGGATTTGTGTTTCCTCACTTGCACATTTCTATTTGTAACTTCACTTCTATTACTGGTAATAACATTCTGTACAAATATTTGAATTCAGCATAAAATTTCCTTTAAAATGATGTAAAATATGTATTTCTGACCTTACCATTACACTGTATAATTTGAATTCAAACATCAAAAATTGACTTTCGGTCTACTGGTTCAGGACTTTTGGCCACGACTGTATGTACCATACTGTTATTTTTAATGAACACCCTATTAAAAAAAACAACTAAAAGCGTCATTTTAAGTCAATATTAAAAGAGGACATTGGCATATAGTATTTATCAGAACAAATAAGCCATAAAAAACTTAGAAGAACATTATATTTTTTAAAGAGCTGGTAATTGTGTGTGTTGACAAAGCAGGTGACAATTGTAACAGATTGTAATGACTGACACATCCAAATTTTTTACTTTACACTTTCATCCCCCCCCCGAAAATGATTAGATGTTAATATGCAATTAAAATAATGTTTCTAATATCAGCTAAAATGACTAATTTTCATAGATATTTTGTTTCATTACAAGTTATAAAGAACAAAACTGGAAAAGGCTATTTGGTCTGAGGATAATTTGCATATTTACAGAAAAACACATTTGATATATGAATGATTTAAAATACCATCTCTAGACAGGGATCTTTCTGTGGTAGGTATAACTTTCTTGCACTGCCGTTCACAATTTTCTCTGCTGTTGAAACGATTAGCATTTCCTTGACAACCTCCATACTCAAATTCATGACATGCATCTTGATATGAGTCATAATACCACTGAGTGAAGGATCCACTGCATGGCCCTTTTGCTTTTGGAAGTTCACATACATCTAGGAAGAGAAAACTAAATGATTTAATATTTATATCCCTGCATTAAGTTTTATAAACACAGGTAAAGAGAAAACATTCAAAACAGTTTAAGGAACATAGAGAAGAAGAAAATACTAGTAATGGAAAAATGCTTCAAAAGTACTGAAGTGGAATGAAATATTTATAATAAGAATTAGTCAACACCCAATACATTAGTCAAATTAATAATTAGTTAGAGGATTACCCATTATCAGAGAGAATTCAGAATGCTTGATTCCATCTCCAACAAAAGAGTAAGAGACTATTACCAAATCTCTTATCAATTCTTGTCTTTATTACCATAAAATGTAAGGGTTGTTCAATAAGTAGTAAGACTCTGGTTGGAGTGTGTTTGCACTTCTTAATTTGTCAATGGGTGGTGCTAGTGTACAGGCGATTTAAAGGCTATGCAACTGCATTGCAGCTTGTTTGTTACGGACGCCATGTAATGTGTGGAACTAATTTCATTGTTCTCCCATAGGAGATGGATACATCCAAAGTAGCTCAACATGCTGTAATTCAGTTTTTGAAAGTGGAGAAAATGCCAACAAGCGAAATTCAGAGATGAATGAAAGTGGTGTATGGGCCTGCTTGTCTTCCACACAGTACTGTAATGTGGTGGTGCCAGCTCTTTAGTAGTGGATGAACAAGTACTGCAGGCAAGCCCAGATCAGAAGCACCACATTGTGCTGTTTCAGTGATGACAATTGCACGTGTAGATG
Source organism: Macrothele yani (assembly GCA_039090855.1). Lineage (NCBI taxonomy): Eukaryota > Metazoa > Arthropoda > Arachnida > Araneae > Macrothelidae > Macrothele > Macrothele yani. Next base: position 95,650,352 of record CM077009.1, on the reverse strand, counting down.
CTGCAGTAAAGGCCAACCGAAGAATCACGATCCGAGAACGGACAAACAGTGCAGGTGGGAGCATCGGAACCATCAATACGATAATGCATTCGCACCTTGAATATTGTAAGGTCTGGGTCACATGTGTACCAAAACATCTGTCTAATGAACAGATGAGTCAACAAATGGGACTATCGTTACAGCATTTGTTCTGCTATCACGAAGAAGGTGAAGATTTCCTGCTATGCATTATTGCTGGGGATGAAAGCTGGTGTTATCATCTCAAGCCAGAGTCAAAACACCAGAGCATGTAGTAGAAAAATGCGTAATCACCACTACCGAGGAAATCACGGTCCACCATTTCTGCCAACAAGGTGATGTTAATCCTGTTCTTTGACCATCAAGGACCATTGCTTCTTGAGTGGCTACCAGAAGGATCAACCATCAATGCCAAACGATATTGTCAAACTTTAATGGAGCTTCAACAAGCCAACAAAAACAAGAGACCTGGCAACCTCACTCAGGGTATTGTGCTTCAGCATGATTATGCCTGGCTGCATACGGCAGTTATGACGCAAAGGATGTTGCAGCACTTTTGCTGGGAAGTTTTTCAACATCTGGCATATAGTCTTGACCTATTGCCCTGCAATTTTCACATCTTTGGCTCTATGAAAAAAATTATCAAAGGCAAACTTTTCAATTCGGATGATCAGGTGTGTGAAGATGTAGATAACTGGTTGCAGCAGCAGCCTGCTTCCTTCTGTGCCGCAGGAATACAAGGACTTGTACAATGGTGGAACTGCTGTCTAAATGCTGGCGGTGATTGTTTTTAGTTATGTCATGTTTTGACTCTTTCAGGCACAAATTCTCACTACTTATTGAACAACCCTTATACGTATATTCCACACAATAATAAATTAAATTAAAATGTTCTTCGTAAGCCATTATGCAGCTAGAGATTCATGCAGTATAAATAAATAATAATAAAAAAAGAACTGCCTACCCTGTGAATGTCCACAAGATGTTTCACACTCCTTTTTCGAGTGAAACTTGTTCCTGTTACCATTACAGCCACCATATGTAAATTCTCTGCAAACTCCATCACTTTTGTCATAGAACCAACGTATCTCTTTATTTGTGCAGGGACCAGCATCAGGTTTCAATGCACAGAATTCTGAAAATAATGACAAAAAAATCAAACACTGAGAATCTTGACATGTTTTATCATCTGACAAAACGGGATTTAGCATTTATTCTTTGAGAAAACCTATGTTTTTAAGAACGAAGTTACTTTAACAAACACTGTGTTTTTCATATGAAGTACGTACATTATATAAAATTCCACTGAAGCCACTAATTCTCCCTTAATTTACATTTGCTAATAACATTCATGTAAATTAAAAACATAAATTATTTACAATTATAAAATTCAAATTTATAATTTAAATTATGTGGATTTAGGCTTGCATATGACAGAAAAATTATATATTTATTTTAATTTTCTTACTGGTAAAAAAATTCAGAATGTTGTAAATAGTTTTTTTAATTCCAATTTTATAAATGAATTTACCTTTTATGCAAGTTTTATTAACAAATGTAAATTAAAGGAAAGTTCATTCCTTAAGACATAGGTGTTATAAATTTAATTTTGTATATGTATGTATGTATGTAAATACAGCGTGATTCGTTTGGGTGGGAATAATTTGAAAAAGGCTGTAGTATGGCTTGTAACAGATATAATAAATCAGTATTTTACAAAAATTACCTTTATGGATTCCCGGGAGTTTTTCAAAGCCTCTACATAAACCCCCTTTGCAGACTTAGCAGAGTTCACACCAGGTGTTCAATTCTTGCCATGCATTTTCTAACATTCACAGAGTGATTTGTGCGATTACTGCAGAAATTTTCACCTTCAAGTCATCCAGGATTTGAAGTAGTTGTGCATAATTATGTTCTTCACAACCCCCCCCCCCCACACACACACAAAGAAATTGGGAGGGGAGTGAGATCTGGGAAGTTTGCAGGCCAAGGAATAGAGCCATTATGGCCACATCAGTTGTCATTAAATGTGCATACCTGCCAACTTTCAGAAACCAAAATCCGTAAAAAAAAATAATCGATATGTTCGATGAAAAATTTAATCGATATAATCAATGAAATTACTTGTCGCACATATTGATTAAATGTACTGAACATATCGATTAAAACGATATGTTACCTTTGAAACAAGTATCAACTTTTAATTGATATGACAACAGATGTTTGAATTTATCGGCAAGTTTATTTCGATTAAAATAGAATCTATACATAATTTCTCATTACTATGCTATCATTATGATCTATAAAGAGAAAACAAATTGTTTTTATGGAGGTTTGCATCTCAAGGAAGGATGATCCACCCTTTGACCCCCAAATCCAATAGGATCGTATCCAACGCCGTCACGGAACAAACTAAAATGTTTTCAAAAACGAACCATTTTCATGATAGGATTATCTTATGGAGAGATGGACGATGAGATAGTCAAATGAAATAAATGAGTTACTGATGGACACTAATTGGTAAATTATGCTCAACTAAAAACGAAGTGAATAAACACTTTGCACGAATCGCATCCAGTTCACTATAACTTTTAACAAAGGAAGTTAATTTCGTATTTTTTTTTTTTTCACGCAGTCAACATTAGATTTATGCTTGGCACTATATGATTAGTAATATCATTCCTTTCACCACGTGAAATGCTTAAATTACATCGACACATAGAACAAAATGCATATTTTTAATTTTTTTAAGATTTTGCAATACACAGGAAACTCCGCAGAATATGCATTTTTATATTGCTGCTCATAGCGAATCTCTAATACTAAATTTATTGACACTTGAAAAAAAACGCAAATAAAACTGCTATAGTAAAACAGTAACAGTTTAAAGAGATGCAATTTGCAGAGGAAAAAATAGTACCGCAACATACACAGTGCGTCAAAGAATTTTTAAGACTGGCGCTAGATTTCAGCTTACGGTGGCGCCACCAGTGTAATCGCGAATGCGTTATAAACCATGACCATCTGCTTGCTTTCTGCCAAAAGTACTGCACAGTTGTTAAAGTAGCTCAAACGAAACGGCCGTTCATTAGAGAAGTAAAATTGTTTTCATGTTGAATTATTAAGATGAAACAAAGGGATGTTATTAAATTTAACGCAAAACTTGGTAAAAGTGCCTCGGAAACGTACCAAATGATGGAACAAGTTTACGGTGAGTTTTGTTTAAGTAGATCAAATGACACAAACGTTTTTTGGACGGAAGAGACACGCTAGAAGATGATAAGCATACCGGAAGAGACACGCTAGAAGATGATAAGCATACCGGAAGACCAAGTTCATCTAGGACACCTGAGATTATTGAAAAAGTGTGTGATTTCGTGGCAAGCAATCGATGTGCGTCACTAAGAATGATGGAAGAGTTTTTAAACATCAACAAAGAAACGATTTGAACCATCCTGCATGAAGATTTGGGCAAAACAAAAGTCTGTGCTAAATTTGTTCCACACACGTTAACCAATGAACAAAAATCAAGGAGAAGTGCACATTACAGAGACACTATTTCAGCCGCTGAAAATGATCCAAACTTCTTAAAATTGATTGTAACATAAACATGGTGTTTTCAATATGATCCTAAAACAAAGTGAGGAATGGAAGTAAAAAACTCACCACAAGCCAAAAAAAACAAGAAAAGTTCCATCGAAAATCAAAACAATGCTCATTACATTCTTCGATAGTAAGGGTATTATCCACAAAGAATTTGTTCCAAGTGGGCAAACAATTACTGGTGAGTTTTATTTAAATGTTTTGAGGCGTTTGATGGGCAGAATTCGTCGCATTCATCCAGAATATCGGGATGAAAACAGTTGGTGTTTGTTGCACGATAATGCACTCAGTCACACCTCACTTCTTGTTCGTAGATTTTTGGTGAAAAATAACGTCCGTGTGTTGAATCGTCCACCGTATTTGCCTGATTTAGCACCCTGTGATTTTTCTTTGTTCCCAAAACTTAAAATGACATTAAAAGGGTGTTATTTTGATGATATTTCGACCGTACAAACAGCTTTGACGCATGCTTTGGAGGCAATTCCGCAAAGTGAACTGGAACAGGCATTCGAATCATTATTAAATCACTGTAACAAGTGTATTGAAGCCGGAGGGACTTATTTTGAATAACAAACCAAAGCAAATTATAATTTCTTGTTTCCATTTCATTTTATAGACCCAGTCTTAAAAATTCTTTGCCACACTGTGTATTAATTTGGTTGAATCAAGGCAAAATATTTTTACGCATGTTATCGAGAGACGAACAAAGCACGGTTGGAAAACGTACAAACTTACTAACGGAAGAGCAAAATAAATCATTGCTGGAAAGCACTGGCTCGAATGAACATTGGACTTCTTTTTTTTTTCTTTTAACTTCCTAGTAGCATTCTTGCGTTAGGTCAAATTATTACCAGAGAAGAAGTTACGAAACCATGACCCAATGCATTTTTAATTTCACAGTAAAGCCAGTCATTGCATACAACGGACTTTAGGACAATAACATCAACAAAGACCGGAAAACGTGCGTGAAATGTTCCCGTCGCTAGAAAGGAATGCCAAAATAAGCATTATCCGCTAGTTTTTTGTACAAGTTAAAACTGACAGTTTTGCTTAATTTTGTCATGTTGGGTATCGATCTGGGCTTAAAAATCACACAGATTTAAAATCCGTTTGAATTTTTTTCTACGATAACTACGTTCTGAGATCACATTTCGAACTAGGAGTAGTAAAGACACCTGCTCCCAAGTGTGTGCTGCAATGCAAGTCACCACTTTAGCCTCCTCAGAAGTTGCGACCCGGAGGGATGAAGAATGCATTACCTGAAAAGGAGAAGGGGGAGGGGACAGCGAGAGAGAACCAAGCCCAAGGATAAATAAGCGCAGCTGGTTGTTATCCTTATCAGTTCACGCGGGGCCCAAAGTTTTAGTGTTTGAAACAATGCAAAACCTAACACGTGGGAAAACTGCTGCAAATGTTCCCACAAACACACTACGAATAAGCGTCGATGTAAATCATCGACGCTTACTTTGAATGGATTAAGTTAAATAAAAAAGTTGTAATAGCGGGTGCAAAATCATCAAAAAAAGGAAAATAAATCTCGGGAAACCATCAAATCCGTAAAATTAACATTTTGCCCGTAAAACCGTAACACAGGTCACATTTCCGTAAATTTTATGGGTAAACTGTAAAACCTGGCAGGTCTGAATGTGTTGTTGAGGAAATTCTTAACTTCCAGAGACCAGTAGGGTGGGACCCCATCTTGCTGTAGAATTACATCGTTATTCAGTTGTGGTGCCAAGAAGATCTGCAGCATGTCCAGGTAGAAGATCTGTAGCATGTGCTTGCCCTTCGGTCAAGATTTAAACTCCATACTGCAGCATTAGCACAAATCACTCTGCAAATAATAATATATACTACATAATATATGTAGAAGTATGTACTGTTTCACACGTTAAAATACTAACTATGTGGCCATCAGAAAAGGACGTTTAGGCTACAATATTGTTAAAATGTAGATAAAGAGTTTCGACTTACCTATTCAATTACTGCTGCTCTGCATTTCCAGGGTAATTCTGTGATATTGTTCTTCTCGTTGTACAGACTTCAAGATTAAAAATTTTTCAGTAAATTACCTGTAATTTACGAACTATGAAGTATAAAAATGTCTTTGAATTAAAATATGACGAACACCGTGAACAAACAACCATATATTCATAATATACCAAGCTCTGTTAAATGAAGATTTCTAGGGTAATCCCTTGATATTGTTCTTTTTTTTGTATAGTCTTAAGGAATAAAAACTTTTTACTAAATGACCTCTAGTTTACGAACTATGAAGTATAAAAATGTCTTTGAATTAAAATATGACGAACAACGGGAACGAACACCCATATATTCAATTATACAAAGCTCTGTTGAAATGAAGATTAAAAAAGAACAGTTTAAAAAATGAACCTGAAAGATAAAAGCCAGATTCTTTCCTCATCCAACGAACCACATCATCCATACTACTTTCAACATTTAATCATGTCATTATCAATAGAGCAGTTTGTGTTCTGACATCGCAGCCTCGAAAGCTCAATGTTACCTTGCTGACTCACCGCAGCCATGCCACATGTAGTTTGTTGGATGAAGAAAGAATTATGCTTTTATCTTTCAGATTCATTTTTTAGACTCTTCTTTTTTAATCTTCATTTCAACAGAGCTTTGTATAATTGAATATATGGGTGTTTCCCATTGTTTGTCATATTTTAATTCAAAGACATTTTTATACTTCATAGCTTGTAAACTACAGGTTATTTAATAAAAAGTTTTTATTTTTCAAGACTGTAGAAGGAGAAGAACGATATCACGGGATTACCCTAGAAATCTTCATTTCAACGGAGCTTGGTAGATTATGAATATATGGTTGTTCACGTTGTTCGTCTATTTTAATTCAAAGACATTTTTATACTTCATAGTTTGTAAACTACAGGTTATTTAGTAAAAAGTTTCTATTTCTCAAGACTGTACAAGGAGAAGAACGATATCACGGGATTACCCTAGAAATCTTCATTTCAACGGAGTTTGGTATATTATGAATATATGGTTGTTTATTCACATTATTCGTCATATTTTAATTCAAAGACATTTTTATACTTCATAATTCGTAAACTACAGGCAATTTATTAAAAAGTTTTTATTCTTGAAGTCTGTACAACGAGAAGAATGATATCACAGAATTACCCTGGAAATACAGAGCAGCAGTAATAGAATAGGTGAGTCGAAACTCTTCATCTACATTTTAACAATATTGTAGCCTAAACGTCCTTTTCCGATGGCCACATAGTTAGTATTATAACATGTGAAACAGTACATATTCTACATATATTATGTAGTATATATTATTATATCATACCATGTAAATAGGTTCTATTGTAATATCAGCATATTGAACACTTTGGAAATATCACTCTGCAAATGTTAGAAAATAGGTGGCAAGAATTGAGCATCCAGTATGAACGTATGAACTCTACTGAGTCTGCAAAGGGGGTCATGTACAGGCCTAGACAAACTCCCTCCCATAAAGGTAATTTCTGACAAACCAAAATGTACCGTGTTTGAAAACGATTCATGTACAGGCCTAGACAAACTCCCTCCCATAAAGGTAATTTCTGACAAACCAAAATGCACTGTGTTTGAAAAGGATTCATGTACAGGCCTAGACAAACTCCCTCCCATAAAGGTAATTTCTGACAAACCAAAATGCACTGTGTTTGAAAAGGATTCATGTACAGGACTAGACAAACTACCTCCCATAAAGGTAATTTCTGACATACCAAAATGCACCGTGTTTGAAAAGGATTCATGTACAGGCCTAGACAAACTCTCTCCCATAAAGGCAATTTCTGACAAACCAAAATGCACTGTGTTTGAAAAGGATTCATGTACAGGCCTAGACAAACTCCCTCCCATAAAGGTAATTTCTGACAAACCAAAATGCACCGTGTTTGAAAAGGATTCATGTACAGGCCTAGACAAACTCCCTCCCATAAAGGCAATTTCTGACAAACCAAAATGCACCGTGTTTGAAAAGGATTCATGTACAGGCCTAGACAAACTCCCTCCCATAAAGGCGATTTCTGACAAACCAAAATGCACCGTGTTTGAAAAGGATTCATGTACAGGCCTAGACAAACTTCCTCCCATAAAGGTAATTTCTGACAAACCAAAATGCACTGTGTTTGAAAAGGAAATTAAAACATACATGTTGCTTTCCTAGAGGATAAGGGAGAAACAAAACATCAGTCTCAAAATTTCTGACAAACTGAGAATTAGGTCCATTCCATGTCAATTTAACACAGCACTCAAACTTGAAATCTTTATTTTTATCGAAAATTGGTGAAATGGTACTCTTTAAGTAGGAAAACTACCAAAAATACAATTTTTAAGTTTTTTAAAAAAAATTACCTACTGAATTAATTTGAAAAAAAAAATAAAAAATAAAAAAAAAAAATTCCATAAATTTTTCAAACATCTGCAAGAACTTAACTTTCAATATTTTGGAATGTAACTACATTATCGTGCTGCTCTTAGTCAATAAAAATCTCATTAAATAAAGTTTAATTTGATATACAACTCACTATATAAATTTATTTTTAAATGTTTGTTTGCTTGATGCCAAATTTATATTATTATTTTGTTTGAAAACCCATGTTTTTTTTATTCAAAAATATCATTCTAATGAAGAGGGAAAGAAAAACTAATCTCATATTATTTAGACAACACACTACACATTAACTGAAAACTTAAAAACCTTGCAAAACACAAGCACAGACAACAACTCACCAATAACAAATTCTTGTTCTGTTGGCTCAGGTGTGAGATCTGTAGAGCAATGCTTTTCACATTCAGTATATGTACCAAAGTTATTTTCATTTCCACCACAACCACTGAAGTAAAAATTCCTACACTGCCCTAATTCATAATCAAAGAACCATCGTTCACGGAAATTGGAACAAGTTCCAATATCTTGAGGAAGGGTACAAATACTATCCCGTTCTGAAAATAGAAATGAAAATTAATATAAAAGGCATTTTTAGGCCGCAAATTACAACAAAATGAAGACAAAAAAATTATGTAAGAATTAAAGCTTCTAAGTAGGCTTTTACAAATCCAAAAACAACTATTTATAATGTGATGTTTCAATGTACCTTTAGCTGGTCAAATTTTTTATATAAAATTTAGTTGTTATTACCAATAAAGATTTCATTTATATCACCCAGTAAGAGTGGTACTTACAATGAATAAAAAGTGAAAAATGGCAAGTACTGCACTCAGCAATTTTGAAGTCAGTGATATAAAATACAACAAACTTATTTTAATAGTCAAAATCCGAAATATTGCAAGCTTACTTTACCATGCATATGCAAAATGTTTTGATCATAAAGAGATGCAGGAAAACTTTACTAAATCCTTTCTGTTTATAAGAACTCTGACTTTGGCTCTGCAAAATTCTAAGTTACAATAGACTAAGAAAATTCCTTGCATAAACATGACTATATTCACATATTACATATTCAAAACATCACATAGAACCGGGTGTTTCAATAGTTATGGAAATTAATATAAGAGATATGTAGAGATGAAACTTTATTTGAAAAAATGGGGTACAAAATACAATGCATTTCCCAAGTTGCATTTAATTTCCTTGTTGAGTTGCACTGGTCTCAAAACACATATGGGTTAGGAGTTATTGCATATTGGAAGTTGAATGAATGCAGATACAAATTATAATACCCTCATCAAATTTTCTCTGGTTTTGGTGAGTAGCAGATTCATACTACAAATGCAGAAGTTTGGTGCTCTTTTGTTCTCTATCATGACTACATGGGTTAAAGAATGCAGTAAGAAGGTAGAAGGTAGTTTATACCAACATGCAATTAAGTATGTGAAATTGACTTTCTGTAAGCATTATAATTATAATGAAATTTTACTATTTTAAGTACATCTCTAATGATAAATTAGCCATAATGGCATAAATAGCAATACATTGTTACACACTGGAAGCTGTTATGATCAAAAGGTCGAGATATAATAAGTTAGAAAATGAAACAAAAACATCTTCCCTAATATTTATAAAATTACCTTAAATATCACAGTGTACGGTGCAATGATCTGATACTATACTTAATAGATTCAGAACATAGCTTTCAGAAGACGTTAATAGTGTGAAATGTTTTCTTTTCTTTTGCATTGGTTATGATAAAAAAAAACTACTTTCTATGAGCTTTGACGGGAAATTGAAAGTTCGGAAATTTTTTCTTAGTGTGAATGACTATAACTATAAGAGATTCATTGAATTCATTCTTGGGAGAATGATCTTATTGATATTAAAAAATGACAAATAAGATTCCTTAACAAAAATGTTATTTAATGTGTTATCACACTTTTAGGAGCTGAGCTCCAGAAAATCAGATCATGACGCAATGACTTTTACAGATAAGCATATATTGTTATTCTCTATTAAAAGTTCATAAATAAACTTCCTTCACAATGTGTGGTATAAACACACATATACAAATAAATCATTAAGCCTTATTTACAGTGGAAGTTAAATAAAAGAAAAATGAACAGAAAAAACGCATTGGTTAAATAAAAGATCAAAGTAAAAGTACCGTAATTTTCGTCGTATAATCCGCGGATTATCTGCTAAAAAAGTAAAAAATTCAGGTTCTGCGGATTATATGGCGTGCGGATAATACGCCAATTTAAAAAAAAAAGTTTTCTGCGGCCCTTCAATTGTTTTTAATTTTGCCTGCTAATTGTGCAGGAGAGAGTGTATAATTAGAAAAGGAACTCTCTCCATTAAAATTTTCTCAGTTCAGGAGTTTGTATGTAGCGGAGAGAAGGGGGAAGGGAAGGAGTGTCACAAGGAAAGATCGACGAAGCTGTGGGGAGTCATTTTCTACTGTTGAGAAGTGACTGCTTGTGCTCTCTGTTTTTGGCAAGCAGCCAATGGAAACGTACGTACAGCACTCCCCGCAAGACCCACCTCCCCCCCGCCCTGGCGTGAACCTATGCATTCCTCCTTTCAAAGTTCCTTGTTCTGGATGTCACGTGAACTGTGCCTTGTGTTTAGTTCATCCTTCGCTGTTTTGACCGTCTTTGCTGCTACGGTAATATTTTTCTTCCTTGTTGTTTATGATGTCCTTGAAAAGGAAATGTTGCAGTTACACTGCCGAGTTTAAACTTAAAGTTGTAGGCAAAGCTGAAGAAGTAGGTAATCGTGAAGCGGGAAAAAAATTCCAAGTTGATGAGAGCAACGTGAGGCTATAGAGGAAAAACAAACAAAGTCTAGGAAAAGGTAACCAACAGCAAAGAACTAATCGACATGGGATGCCAAGTTGGCCCATATTAGAAGAAAACCTTCTGAGGTGGGTAACTTCCCAACGTGATGCTGATTTACCTGTGTTGACAGTTAAAATTCATATGAAGGCTCGAGCAATTGCACAAGAAATGGGCTTGACAAATTTTCAAGGAGGACCTGCGTTGTGTTGTCGCTTCATGCGCCGAAAAAACTTACGAATTTGGAATCGTACGACTATTGGACAAAGGCTTCCCGATGACTGGGAGAGAAAATCTAAAGATTTTTTCATATTTGCTGCAAATGCTATCAAGAAAGGCAATCTGCAACTTAATCAAATAAAAAACATGGATGAAATTCTCCTTTGTTCTGATTGTCCGCCGAATCGCACTGTGGATATTCGTGGCACTAGCACAGTAGCAATCAAAAGTTCAGGAAATGAAAAAAACATCATTTATTGGCGTGTGCATCGAACGGCGAAAAATTGGAGCCAATGATAATTTTCAAACGGAAAACTGTTCCCAAGGGTGAATTTCCAAAAGGCATATCCATTCAGGTGAACGAGAAAGGATGGATGAATGAACAAACAATGCTTACTTGGCTTAATTCTGTATGGCGAAAATGGAAAGGATCCTTTTTCCAACCAAATGGGCTGCTCATCATGGACTCCATGACGACGCACATCCGGGATTCAATAAAAACAGCCTGCAAAAGCGTCTCAGCAGAGTTATGTATTATTCCAGGTGGTCTTACCAAAAAGCTGCAGCCATTGGATGTTGGCGTTAATAAATCTTTTAAGTGCAAAGTGCGGAAGCTCTGGGAAAATTGGATGACGGAAGGATTGCACACATTTACCAAGAGCGGTAATATGCGACGAGCAACTTACGTAGAAGTTGCAGTCTGGGTGAAAGAAGCATGGAATGACATTTCACCAGAAACTATAAAAAATGCATTCAGAAAATCAGGCATTGGTCAGAATCCAGATCAAAATCAGAGAGACAAAAGTGATTGCAGCAGTGATGAAGAAGAACAAAGCTGCCCCAATATACCAGAAGAATACCTTCATATGTTTCATTCTGATTCTGAGGAATCAGATTTTGAAGGCCTTCAATGAAGTATTTATTTTCTGATGTGCAAGTTTTTTTCCTTTATTGCTGTAAGATTTTTTTTTTACTTTTATGTGAATTTCTGTGACTGGTTCTGAATCAGCGTTTTGTTATTGGCACAATGTAATGATCAGATCAAAATCAAATTTTGCATATTCATGATTAAATTTTGTGCTCTATGGATGCCACACCATTTATCTTTCTTTGTCCTGAGATAAAAATATATATATACCATAATTTTCTGACTAAGAGCTGCAAGCGAGAAATTTTGCGATCTTGGAAGCAAAAGTTGCCGTAACGGCTGCACCTGTGAAGTTCTGATGCTGCTCAGAAACCTAAATTATCTTCCTTACCTTCCTGGTAAAAGATTTTATTTATACATTTTTAATTAATCATGCTAATGATGTTATTTGTTTACCTTTGTTAAATGCTCAAAACCATTTATGTAATCAATATAAATCACAGTTTATCTTAAGACTCCCATTAGAATATTGCGTTGCTCGTAAAACCGCACAATTGTCTGAATTCCATTCAATGTGGATGTCTGATACAGGATGGTTCTCTGTTCACCGCAACAGAATCCGTCTTAAAAGTAATTCATTTATAAATTATCATTTGTAATGCTTTCGATTAATGTTTTCTTTAATAATAAAATGCTCCTTCTATGCTCGTTATGCTTTTTTTCTCATCTACAGATGTTTTTGTTAGAATGAAGTTGCTTTTCTGCATTCTATGCAGCTGCAAAATGGGGTAGTAACACGTTTCTTATTCCCACGCTTCCTAGCTGCCTCGCATGTGTTCGCTGTCGCCCCGCCAACCACTTTGAAACAGCGGTGTCCTGCTTTCAAGTGGTTTGACTTACTTTAATTTACTGCGTGTGCACTCAGCCTTCGCGTTGAGCTCCGCTTTTATATGAATGAGAAAGCTCTCCCTTCTTTTTTTTCCTTTGCGTTTGTGAAAAGATTTTATCTTCATCCAAGTATTAATTACCCATTGTTAACATCAGATGATAATGCTACAGAGCTTATTAGTGAGAAAGCATTTCCAGCCGAAGCCTTAAACTTCCACAATCGTCAGTCAATAAAAAAAAATTAAAATCTAAGCAAAACTCAGGAGCACAGAGCCAAGAAACAACCTGTATCGCATGCCAGATGAAGCAAGAAGAGTGAACAGAATTTGTCTTTCCGTACCGCCAGTATTGTTTGGAATAGTTCACTGCTAATGGAATCATCCTGGGGCAGGCTTTTGCATTGTTCATGTTCTTAAGCTTTTGTTCAGGGAAGTGCCTTCAGCTCATCAAACCAGTCTCCCCAAACTAGTAAAATCAACGTTTATGCAGGTTGTATGCTGCAGCCAACGAAAGAGATACCCTGAGCGCGCTCTCCACAGAAGCCTCGGACGTCATGCTACTGGTTTGTGTGCTTATGTCCCTATTCCATCCCCCTTCTATTAACATTCTATGCTTAGTGTGCTTATGTCCCTATTCCATCCCCCTTCTATTAACATTCTATGCTTAGTGTGCTTATGTCCCTATTCCATCCCCCTTCTATTAACATTCTGTGCTTAGTGTGCTTATGTCCCTATTCCATCCCCCTTCTATTAACATTCTATGCTTAGTGTGCTTATGTCCCTATTCCATCCCCCTTCTATTAACATTCTATGCTACTGCCACAGCCACGGGATGTGCTTCCCCCACTCCCCCATGCAAAGGGCATTTAAGTCAGACATTCCTTTCACAAACAAACCTCCTAACCTTAAGACCTACGCAAGCATTTCCCCATCCTCCCCCCACTTTCCCTTCTAAATCAACATCAGGACACTGGAGTTATCTTTCAATAGAGGTGCCTAATGTATGAGTAGAAAGAGGGGGCGATCACAGTGAAGTTTGTGAAAAAAAAAAAGACGTTTTTAAAAATTTACTAAGCATCTGCATGAAAAGAAAAAGAAAGTCAGGGCAGAAACAATCTTATCGAAAACATATTCGGCATAAGGGCCACAGCTCTTAGCCCAAAAATTACGGTATATAAAAAAGGAACATTTAAAAATGAGTTTCTTTATTTAGTAAGATCGTTTTTTTTTGTTTTTTTTTTACCTACTACATCGGACTTCTGGGCGACCGACTTTTCTGTCGGAAATTCCGCTTCCGGATAAACATCTATGATGTGCGGATTATACTCCGATTTTTTTCCCCCGAACGTCACGGTCTGCGGATTATACGGCGGTGCGGATTATGTGAAGGAAAATTTTTTTGTGTGTGAATTTCACGGGCTGCGGATTATATGCTGGTGCGGATAATACGACGAAAATTACGGTATTTGTTTTATTTAGAAAGAGCTTAAATGTGTAAGCATATTTCTAATGAACTTCAGAAAAGGAAAGATTACCTGTAGTTGGAAAACATTTCCTTTCACAATCTGAACGAGTTTGGAACCTGTTAGCATTGCCTCTACATCCACCATAATAAAATTGCTCACATCTTACAGTCCCAGTGTTGTAATACCAGTGAATAACTGCACCATCACAGGGTCCTTCTTCTTTTGGTAAAGAACAAACATCCACTGGGTCTACAAAAAAAAAAAAAACCAGTCATAACAGCACTTATAGGTAAATACTAAAATGTGAATATATTTTATAATAATCTATGAGATCAAAAACATGAAAAGTAGAAACAAAGAAATTCATTCATTCATTCATTCATTCCCTCATTTTGGGATCTTACCAGGGGTATAGAAGGGCCTTAACAAGGCTTAGCAGCGCTAAGGCACTAATTTTTTTTACGCTTAGCAGTGCTAAGGTGCTTTTTGTAGATAAGCTGTTGCTGAAGATGGGTAAAGATTTTTTTAGATCATATATTCCAAAAGAGCAAATACTGGGTTTTACATGCAATCATAACCGAAACATTTGTATTGCAAGGATAAGATTAAATCATCGGATCACACAATAGGACATCTCATGGATCATAAGGGTAAATAAAGAGAATGTTTGTTTGTTTCTGGGTTCAACTTTCACTGTGAGCTGCTATAGGGCTATATGCCATAGGCTGTCTCTGTATTTTGGCGGGGGGGGGGGGGCACCAACCAGAAACCTATACCTCTGACCACTCAGCCATCGGGGCAGCATGAACAGAACATAAAATCCATTGTCTAGACCAGTGTTTCCCAAAATTTTTTACCTCACGTACTCCTTTTCGTGGTGCAGCAATCATGCGTACCCCTTTTTTAAAATACAAATACATAAAAGTTACTTTAGCAAGTAGAGGGTTAGACTAGGTATTTTAAAAATGAAATATGGAATATCTTTATAAAAACCTCGTTTTTTGACATACATAGCAATAACGAACTCAGTAATTAAATTTTCAGACAAAAAAGAAAATCAACTTAGCCTAGGCCTACA
Source organism: Macrothele yani (assembly GCA_039090855.1). Classification (NCBI taxonomy): domain Eukaryota; kingdom Metazoa; phylum Arthropoda; class Arachnida; order Araneae; family Macrothelidae; genus Macrothele; species Macrothele yani. Next base: position 95,634,947 of record CM077009.1, on the reverse strand, counting down.
TCATATATTTTGATATTGTTTTAAGATGATTACTAATTACAGAAAAAAGTGTGCAGCTAAGTAGTAAACACAGAAATTAAATTTATTTCTAAAATCAAAAGCTTACAACAACTTTCTGAGTGTAAACTCTATTACCAAATACAAAATTAGTTTAACAAAACTCTAAAAATCATGAACCGTATATCTTAGATTGGGTTTATGTCTGTATGTTCAAGTTTTGTATAAGAGTAAATAAAACGAACAAATATGTAAAGTGCACTTTTGCCTCGGGAGCCTGGATTACGATCCGTTAATTTCGCCTCTCTTGGCTATCGCTCACTTTTTGAAATGAACCCAACAATAAGGAAAGAGAATACTGTAATCGGATTAAGAAGTTTATACAATTAGTAAAAAAAAAGGTTTATTTATTTGGTTGCAGTCAGTCATTGGTTTGGATTTTTATTATGAGTGATAAATAATTTTAGCCACTCTCGTGTACCCCCTAAAAAAATTTTGCATACCCACCACAGTTTGAGAACCACTGGTCTAGACGCTAGTCCTCAAAATTATTCCATTGCTCGGAGAAAAAGTGCACAGAGAAATTATGCAGCCATTAAGGTTACATGACAGGCATTTTATGTATGTGAAGAACATTTTTACTCTAAGATACTCTTTCTCAAGATACAATTATTGATTTTTATTACAAATTATTCCTTAAGAATTTTTTTATATATTATTCCTTAAGAATTTTTTTATATATTATTCCTTAAGAATTATACAACAGATATCTCCTAGAATCTTGGGAAAAAGCATATTTGCCACACTGTAGAATAGATGTGACTATATTATTTACATTTATTCAATGTGAATCAAGTAATAATCACACTGAACATTTGTAATCATGTGAAATGACAGAGTGTTATTAAAAAAAATCTATATTTTTAGGATATGACTTAACATTTTTTACCTTTATTAAAAATTGCGATTTATATAAAAATAATTAGTAATAAAAATTTATTGAATATACTGAACAATAAACATAGCAAATCAGAATTCACAATGCTTTTAAAACTTTGAGTCTCCCTTACAAGGCCTTTCTACCAAATCAGTTCACCGCCAAGGCACTTTTTTTAACAAGAACTACATCACTGGATCTCACTTATGTCTTCCCTTTGGTTGGCAACCAGCTGCATTAGAAATTAACATTTGTAGTGGAAATATTTCCTCTTCCATAAATACACACATGTCCAAACCCCCTAAGTACAATTTCATTAACTTTGTTTTCTACAGAGGAAACACCCAACTTGGATCCAATATCTGCATTACTAATGCAGTCATGCTACTGGAACTATAAATTTTTTTTTCTGACCACTCTCATATCAGTCACATCTAACTGCTTAATGTGACACTTATTTGTCATCCAGATTTTTACTAAAAATTAGCACACTGTAAACAGTCACCTTTGTTCTTTACCAAACTTCCTCCACAGTGAAAAGAGCTTTACACAACTCATTTCTCTGCACTGCTAATTTTGTTATCGAATTCTTAATTAAGTTTTCCTGGCTCATCAATTACTAAACTGATATAGTTAAAATCTGTTTCCTGTTTAAACAACCTTTTCCTGAACTTTACAATTAACATATTTAGTGGTTAGATCCAAAAGCAATGAATTAGATTTCTACAGATTTATCCTTATGGTAAATTCTTGAGAATTTGAAAATGTCACTCTATAATGGGTATCAGAGCACAAGAGTGCATATTTTTCAGGTTATCTGTATGGTAGAGGTATAACTACACTCCGAGTCAACCTAAGAGTGTACCACTATGAAGGGTACAAAACAGCTACCTCTGCTACGAAAAATAGTCCCTAGCGTTTAGAGCAAAAAGCAATAGAATTATTGCTTTTAGAATCTTTTTTTTTTTTTTTTTTTTTTGCTCAACAGTTTATCAGACAAAATTGCTTGCTATCTAAAAATAAAATCCAGAATTTAGAGCGCTTTTAGAAATAACTTTGTTGTGAGAAGTTGCTGAATCAAGAGCTTCACACTTTCGCCTATTTCTGCCCACTTGGGATACAACTCAGACAGGGAAAAGGGGTGGAAGACCTCTCTCAACAACACACAGACAATAAATTGATAATCGGGGAAACTCGAAAGGTGCATTACTTAAACAGGCAGTAGGGGAAGCAGTTCAGCCTCCACCAGACCCCACTCACAATCCCCACTGCTTGTGAGATGTGTGGGTGAGTGGGGGGGTCAGAAACGAAACAGCAGAAGAGCACATTAACGCGGATGGATACTGTTCTTGCGTTCCACGATGAGCTGTGATAAAGCTTTCCTGCCTTTACCAATAGTACACTTTTAGGGTGAATTGGAGTATAGGCATTTCTGCACCCTGGGCAAACCACTAAATATTGCATCAACCAATCTGTCTTTCAACCTTATATATATATATATATTACTAATTTAATATATGTGTGCACAGTCAATCCTCAATGTACTGCCCCTTGATTTACTACCACCCTTGCATAACGTCACCCTTTAGGTTTGAACAGATGTGCTCTATATAAAACATTCCTTGATCCCTTGACATACCGCCACACCCTTGGCATCTGCCAATTGCCAATGTACATTACTGTGCCAACCTACCTTCTCAACACAAAAAACATGCTTGATGTACTGCCATTTGCAAGCTGTGTGAGAATTCCTTTCTCGTTTTTTCAGACCATGATTCCACCTTAACGTTATGTTAAAGACACTAATTCAATCAAAGTTAAGGCGCTGACTAAATTCAATAATGGACACTGATTTAATCATTGGACAAACCTTAATTTAATGTTAAAGACACTAATTCAATCAAAATTACAAATTGGTGTCTTTTAACTCAAAGAAGATTATTTGAATCAAATGCACAGGACGCAATATTTCAAACGTATTTGTTAAATTAAATTGTGCTCTGAAAATAATTAGATTCAAACCTAAGACATATATGAAAACAGATGCATTTTTTAAAATAAACTAAGGTATGTAAAATCATAGTGAGAAGAATTGGCAATGGAACACGTAACACACAAAACATTAGAAGAATTCTTGGTATCTTCATATCACGCATAAGTTACATTAAAAATTATAAGTTGTGGGATGTTTCGGTAGTGACTTCTACCTTCATCAACCATGGAAGCAATAACTGATGCTTATACCACGTGTTTCATTCCATGGCTAATCAAGGTAGAAGTCACTACCGAAACATTGAAACATCCCACAACTTATAATTTTTAATGTAACTTATGCGTGATATGAGGATATCAAGAATTCTTCTAATCGCATGTAAAATGATTTTGTGTAATGATATTAATTTTCACTTGATGATGAAGTTTTAGTAAAGTAACATTATTTTTCATTCATTTTGTTACAATTAAAATGTTAAATTTGCCTTCCTACTATGTAAAATAAATTTTCACATTTATGCATACCAGAAGCTTCTGAGATCAAAACGGACACTTTGAACTACAGTGCACACTAAGTACACAGCATATATATGAATTTTTCTAATTAGTATGTTTGTAATTAAATGTCAATTACAATTTTTGAAGAACAAATGGTGGTGGTAGATCAAGCCTTGACTGTATATTGTTCAACAAAACAAAACTAACATCACACTCCAATGTTATCTCTATGGGATAGGCACAATCAAAGTGTGACTTTTTGTACGGGTTTCTCAACTGCTTCGGACCTTTTGTACCACACTGAATGGACTGAATGCAGTTGCAAGTGATGGCTTGTAGTTGCAGTGATGATCAAATACCACCCTGAGAATCTTTAGCAACATGAATGACATTCTTCTTTCACAACATATGTACAAACATGCCTTCAGCTATGAATGTGAGTAACTAATGTCCCACAAATATTCTGAGGAAGAAATCAGAGTTGGAAACTGGTCAAAAATTTTGGACCTGGACCCGACACGGATGTCACATAATTGGACTTGACCCGGACAAATCTGCTTTGAACTATAAATTTAAAACTCAATTTTTAATTATACATAGTTATATATATATATGCATGCGCGAAAATTTTTTTTATGAGCAATATGCCATTATGTCTCAAAAGAAAAGTGTTTAATCAATGCATCCTTCCAGTGTTTACGTACAGAGCACAGACTTGGACCTTAACTAAAAAAGGCATACAAAGACTGCAGACAAGTGAAAGAGGCATGGGGAGATGCATGCTTTGTGTAACCAGGAGAGATAAGAAGAACTCATGGATAAGGAAAATGACAAAAGTGGAAGACTTCATGATCAGAGTAAAATCCCTGAAATGGCAATGGGCTGGACATGTCAGAAGAACGGACCACCAAAATTCTAGACTGGATTCCAAAGGACATAAAAAGACCCAGAAGAAGGCCACATGGGAGATGGGTGGACGGAATTCAAAAGCACGTGGGAGTAACATGGAGGAAACTGGTGCAAGATAGACCATTGTGGAAGAAACTTGGGGAGACCTTCATCCAACAGTGGATTGATGATGATGATGATGATTTACATATACACATATATATATATCCTGCTGGTACCAACAAGTCTTGGTTCCATAGTATTGCCACAGAGTTGGTAGGGCATAATTGTCCAGAATATCGAGGTAGACGTGCTGGTTAACAGGTTTGTCCACAATAACCAATGGGCCAGAACCATACCACTAAAAACACACTCACATGAGCACACTCCAAACTTGACCATAGAAACAGTACACTGTGGTAAATAGCATTCCACCAGCTGCCGCCATACCCACACACGGCCATCAGACTGATGGATCGTGTATCTGGATTCATCAATAGATGGGACCCGTTTCCATTGATTTATGGTCCACGATAAATGTTCTTTACACCATGCTAAATGACGAGTAGCATTCAGAGTGGAGATGAAAGGCTTATGAGCAGCCGCATGACCACAGTAACCCATGGAACGAAGTTCTCTGTAAATGGTACGTGTACATACAGAGGTTCCAGCATTTTTACTCACCTGTACACTGAGGGTCTTGTGCAGTACTCCGTCGATTAGCTGTAACGGCTCTCCTGAGGCTTTGACGTCCTCTATCACTGATTTTCTTTAGTCTGCCGGTACGTTTTGCTGCTTCAGGCATGCCATGTGCCTTCCATTTATTCAGTACATCCAAAACAGTTGACTTGGGTATGCTTAAACATCTCTCGGTTTCTCTTATGGACAACCCACTAACATAACACTCATTAATTTTTCCTTTCTCAAAGTCAGTTCTCTCCCGCCGCAACATTTTCACCCAACCTCACAGTGCTATATGATCGAGGTCAGCTGCAAGCTTTTTTTAAAACCGTTTGCAGCTGTACCGCGCATCTAAACAATGCAGCAGATTCGTTCATTTGCTTTTGAAGGAGTGTCCGGTGACTTTTGTCAATGTAGTATATATATATATATATACATATACTCACTTACTTACAGAAATTGTTGAAACTGTTGTCATTCACATAACCTAACTATTTTACGAGTACACATGCTTTCAAACACATCTGTGAGAATTAAAAAATCACTTTGTAGTGATGTTAAGGGTGTTCCACTTAATTTTGATGGTGCTACAGTCAAAAATTTTGAATTAAGTAACTTGTTGTATGCTTAATTTAAATTTTTGCTGTTTTCTTGATAACATACCAAACTTCAGAATATGTTTCACAGCAATGCCAATTTTCACCAGCTTCTAATGAGTTGAAAGTTTCCAAAATGTGGATGTTGATTTCATCATTGCCCCTCAGAAGGAAGGAACACTCATGAAACCAACATTCACATTTTGGAAACTTTCAACTCATTACAAGTTTGTAAAAACTGGTGTTGAAACATATTCTGGTTTCTTAATGAGATGAAACAACTTCCAGCATTTACTGTTCCCCTTTCTGTTTTCAACAAGCACATATTTGTTGACCTTGATGCCTTTTTCAGTCTCCTTGATATTAAATTCATCCATATGAACAAATCAGGCATTAATTCCAACAACATGAGATACAATGGAACAGGATAAATAATTTAGTTTGTACTTTCATTTTGCAGACTGTTTACAATTCAAAGAACATGTTTTCTGTGTTGCTTTACTCATTGTCAATATTAATCTGATATTTTGCTACCCACTAAATGAGTTTGAGTAAAAAAAAAACTAAAACATGCTTATACAACAGCTGGAGCATACTAAACCAATAAATGAAGCTTACCAACTTCTTCATGCTCCATGCAAGTCTGCAAACAGATCTCGTTACTTGAAAACCTGTTATTGTTCCCAAGACAGCCACTGTAAGTGAATGGTTCACAGTTTTGTGAGCCAATATCGTAGTACCAGGATGGGTATTTTCCCTCACATGGACCAGTAACTCGTGGCAGTAAGCATGCCCCTGAAATGATATGGTAAAATAATCATTAACTTTCAGTAGCATTACACTGTTCATTTAAAAAAAAATGGTGATAATCTAGAAGATCAGCATCATATTTTCTCAACTAGAAGATCAGCATCATATTTTACCATATGAATTATGCAAAAATGGGCAATTCTGCACAATATGCAATTTTCTGCATAATTTTACAACTGCTACATAATTGCTGAAAAGAGAGCGAATATAGAGAAATACGTTCGAAACAAAGAGAAAATAGAGAGGGAAATATTGGGTCGTTTCATAATTATTGGCCGATTTGGACACAAAGAAACAAACAGCAGTAAGAGACAACGAAATGCATTTTATTCCAAAAAATTTCTGCCCTTGGCAGCAATACACTGTGCCCAACGTGTTTTCAGTGCAAAAATGCCATGGTGGCAGAAACTGGCATCACAGTGGTCCGAGGAATCGCTAACGGCGGAAATCACAGCATCCTTGTTAGCAAACCGTTTGCCCCTCAAGAAGTGGTCCAAATGGCGTAACATGTGAAAGTCTGAGGGGGCCAAGTCAGGTGAATAAACAGGGTGAGAGAGGACCTCGTACCCCAAGGCGTTGATTTTTCGCATGCTTCCAATAGACACATGCGGTCGTGCGCCATCCTGAAGCAGTATGGGACCCAAACGATTGGCAAGCGATGGTTGTTTGTTGCATAATTGCTGGTGACATTCGTTCGGCTGATGGCAGCACATGCCCATTGTGATTGTTTAACCTCGTGGCAAAAACTCATAATGAACCACAGTCTTGGCAGTTCACCACACAGAGATTAGAACCTTTTGTGGGTGCAACTCGGGTTTGGGTGGTTCCCCTTTATCGAGCCACGGCGCTGTTCGCTTCCTCTTGTCATAAAACACCCATTTTTCATCAACCGTAAGGATCCGATGCAGAAAGGGCGCATTAGCCTCACGTTTTTGGAGGGCAATGCACGTTTCCACATGCCATATCGGCTGCTGTTCGGTGAATTCGTGTGGAACCCAGGTATCCAGTTTTTAACCTTGCCCATAGCTGCCAGGTGTCTGAAAACTGTCGCTGATGATACGACAAGTTTGGCACTGAGCTCATGTAATGTGGACTTTGGTTTTCCTTCCACTTTCTGCCTTAAACCTACAGTGTCACACAGAACCAGACGACCGGCTCCTGGCTTATGGTCGATGGCAACATCACCGGCATGGAACCTGGAAAACAGTCTATGGACAGTTCTGTCACTCATCGTTCCGACAACCCACGCTATATTGACATTTGCGACCATTTCGGACACATTTCGGCCAAGTTTGAATTTGTGCAAAATCAATGACCTCACGTCGGGTTGCTCCATCACGTCCCCAACTGCTGAGATCTGTCTGAAATACTGTTTTATACACGTGGACTGAACTGATTCAATTTGCATGGGCGTTTGGTAGTTCCTCCTCTGAGGCATCCATTGTAACTGGCTATGCAAATTCACCTTGTCGGCATCGGCCGATAATTATGAAACGATGCACATAACTAACAAACAAATTAAGAAGGAGGTAGTGTAGAACATGCTAAGTTACATATAAAAAGTTTAAGGCAAATATATTTCAGCCATTACTATGGCCTTCATCAGTGCAACTATGATTGGTTCTCGTTGCCAGATTGGAAAGGTAAGTTTTGTAATGGTAACTCCGGGTGATGTGATGCAATGAGGGATTGCCAGATGTAAGGAATGAAAATGGGGAGCTCAGAGTTGCAATTTTTGGAAAATAAAATTTCCAAACTTTCTCTAAACCTCAGAGCATACCGATTTTGGAAGGGAACCAACTTTTTAGTATCGGACCAAATTGGAATAGCAGAAGTGTCAGCCATGGTAAGAAGAGACAAGGAAGAGGAAGGTTTTCCAAATTTCACACCAGACTTGTGTTCCTGAAGTCTTGAGATAATTTTTCGGAAGGAACTTCACTTCCTATGTACGCGGTTAATCCGACGTTAGTCTTAATCGGAATTTTATACACTCCAGGTGAAGAAAGCGGAGGTCTTGGGTCTCTGTCAGGGAGTATAACAGAAATTGAAGGGGAAGAACGAATGGCAAGTCTACATCCTTCTCTTTTGAAAATACTTATGAGTTTGTAGGAAGAAGGTTCATGGTAAGGGATTGAGCCAGCAAATGTTAGTTCCTTTTTTGGTGAAACAGGTTGAAGAGCAACAACTGATTTTTTCTTAGCAGCATTTTGAATTAATTTAGAAACCAGGAGAGGGGAAAGCCATGTTGAGTAGTATCAAGCGGATGTTTGCTAATTCATTTTTTAGATTAAAACATCCGCTTGATTGCTACTCAACATGGCTTTCCCCCTCTCCTGGTTTCTAAATTAAGGCATAATGCTAAGAAAAAACCAGTTGTTGCTCTTCAACCTGTCTCACCAAAAAGGAACTAACGTTTGCTGGCTCAATCCCTTACCACGAACCTTCTTCCTACAAACTCATAAGTATCTTCAAAAGAGAAGGATATAGACTTGCCATTCGTTCTTCCCCTTCAATTTCTGTTATACTCCGTAATGACAGAGACCCAAGACCTCCGTTTTCTTCACCTGGAGTGTATAAAATTTCGATTAAGACTAACGTTGGATTAACCGTGTACATAGGAAGTTCCTTCCGAAAAATTCTCTCTGAACACAAATCTGATGTGAAATTTGGAAAACCTTCCTCTTCCTTGTCTCTTCTTACCATGGCTGACACTTCTGCTATTCCAATTTGGTCTGATACTAAAAAGTTGTCTCCCTTCCAAAATCGGTATGCTCTGAGGTTTAGAGAAAGTTTGGAAATTTTATTTTCCAAAAATTGCAACTCTGAGCTCCCCATTTTCATTCCTTACATCTGGCAATCCCTCATTGCATCACATCACCCGGAGTTACCATTACAAAACTTACCTTTCCAATCTGGCAACGAGAACCAATCATAGTTGCACTGATGAAGGCCATAGTAATGGCTGAAATATATTTGCCTTAAACTTTTTATACGTAACTTAGTGTGTTCTACACTACCTTCTTCTTAATTAGTTATCTACAGTTTTTAACAGAAACAAACAAACAAGGTAAACTATGCCCAGTACCCCTGATTTCTGGTTTGAAAAATTGGAATAGTACACTAAAAAAAAAAAATAGTAACAGTGGAACAGTACACTGGAATTCCTGGTTTGAAACAGTGCAGTACTATGTACTGTGACGTTTATATAGACTTTTTTGATAGTGAAATTGAACTTACTTCTGACACTGCTAGTCTCAACTTGCACACACTGAGACTGGCAGTGTCTCTAAACCTCTGCCTCTAAAACATCCCTGATGCATTGTTGGCTGTTCAGGGTTCCCTCAATTTGTATATGCGAGATCGCAAATTGAACCCAATGGCGCTCTAAACCATAACAATTGACATTGGGCTGGTATGACGCTGCAAGGTGCTGTTCACCACAATGCCTTCAAACACATGCACGACCATCATGATGCATTAAGTTGAATCTTGCCTTATCAGAAAACACAATCTGTTGCCAATCAGTGTGCCAATGTCTGTGTTTGAGATCTCATTGCAGCCTGAGCCATCTGTGGTTGAGGGTCAAAGGAATGCTCAGGAATGGGTTGCTAGCGACTAGTCTTCTGTTAAGCAGATTATGTCAAACTGTGCTGGAGGACAAAGCCTGACCTGTGACCATACTCCACTGCTGTGCTAATACCATAGATGTTGCTGTGTCATCAGTCACTGCCATGCTGTGCAGTTGGGTGATTTTGTGGTCCATTTACCAGATTTCTGCATGTCTGAGCCTCATCTGTCCACTCATTTCACATTCGCATCACTGTACTGGTATTTCATCCCATATGCATGGCAATTTTGCAGTAGGGAAATCCATCTTCTTTCATCCCATCAGTCTTTCCTCTATCAAAGTCTGTCAGGTGTTCATAATAACATCTTCTTTGGCGACGGGGCACAGTGAGACCCAATAAACACCCTTTCAACTCAATGTTGGCTTTTCATTGGTTGTAACATCTTGTTTGAGTCAGCTGTTTATGCCCAAGTCCTGACAGTTTAGAGAACGCTGCTTCAAAACTGCAAGTGCATTTTCACTGACATTCTAATCATTTGCATGTCCCAACCTGTTGTACATATCCTGTAAGTCTGAATAATTTGCATGTCCCAACCTGTTGCACATATCCTGTAAGTTTGAATCATTTGTATGTCCCAACCTGTTGTACATATCCTGTAAGTCTGAATCATTTTCATGTCCCAACAACCTGTTGCACATATCCTGTAAGTTTCAAGCGAATACCAGCAGTCCCTCATGGTGTTGCAATTTTCACAAACAGTAGTGTATTTTACTGGTACTTCATTCTTATTACACTAAAGATTTTCTTTAAGCAATTTTTAAAATAACCTGCTTCCGAATTGCAACATGCAAAAGTTTCCGCTTGACTAGTTGAAGCAAATGTCATGGATATATTAATGTTAAAGCTTTCCTGTCTTGTCATGCTCATACCCAAGTAAATAAAATCTGTTATCTCTTTATTAGAGAACAAATAATGGATTTTAACACAAAATTCCAAAAAGTTTTATTTGTCCCAACATTTATTTTCATCCCAAATATTTCATGGCTCCTATTCAGTGGATTACAGATGAAAGGAAAACTGTTTCCACTCTTGAAAATTAACATTAAGTCACCACTACAGAGCAAACTGTTGATACCAAAACCACGCAAACATCTGACAACCATGCATTCAGATATGATTTACAACTCTTGCCTAGTTGATTAAGGTAATAACACAAACTGTTTCCACTCTTAGAAATTAGAATAAAGTTAACAGCAAACTGCTGATACCAAAACCACTTAAACGTTTGATAACCCTGCATTCAAATATAGCTTACTCATGATAAAGAGAAACATGAAATCATTAAAAAAAAGACTAATTTCACAAAGTTATTTATGAGAAAAATATGAAAATTTGAATTAGAATTGAACCAGCCTGTAAGAAGTGAAGGAAATATCATTCAACATAGCTTCAAATTTAGTTGTGCATGATAGAGGCTGAAAACTCAATCATGTCACAACATAATATAAAGAATGTATGATATATAAAAAAAACTATTCAGTAAATGCACATTTATGTTAACTAAGTAACTCCTAGCATTACTGAAGCACTCACCTTTCCCTTCAGGCTTAACACATACAGCCTCACAATCTTCTTGGGTTGTAAACACATTGCCATTACCATCGCAGCCTCCATACCAAAACCTTGAACAACCTCCATATTGAACATCAAAGAACCATTTCACTGTATAGTTGTGACATGGACCAAGTTCTTTAGGAAGAATACACACATCTGCAACAATTTTATAAATTTATCACAAAAGACAAAGCTCCTTGCTATAATTAATTTTTCAAAATGTACAACCATTCAAAAATATTTGACATTTATTTAAGTATGATAAAAGATAAAAGCAACATTAATATATTATTAAAAATACTTCAAAACAAAGTAAGTGACTTAAAAATTACACTAAATTTAGACATTTGATGAAATTCGTTAATTTCTTTCTGTATCTATATGGCAGGTTTTCATTCTGTGAAAAGAACAGTGTGTTTTGACTTCAGAAAGTCTACTCAGCAAAAACACAAGTGCTGGGAAACTGCTGGCCACCAGCTGGCAGTGATGGGCCACTGCTGGCTGAAATCTGCCGCTCATGGCCCGGTAGCGGTCCGTTGGTGGCAGTGCTATCAGTTGGCAGCCATTGATGGCCCTGCAGCATCGCCGTGAATTGTGGGCCTCCAAGCAAGTGCCACTAGTAGTCCGTTGCTGGCAACCAATGCAACCCCAACAGCAGGTGGAAGCAACGGGACTGCGCATGCGCAGAAGCGACACTTGCTGTGTCTCTCATAGTACCAGTTAGTTGAAGAGGACGCTATCGCCATCGTGTTATTTTAGTGGCTGTTAAGGAAAAAAAAATCCATATGTAGAGAGGCGAATTAATTTTCTAATGAAATTCCACGTCAGCGTAGATATCAGATTAAGCCATGAAATACTAGATTACAGCCATGAAATATACCCACTCCATTCCAATGAATAACAATTCATGGAATGGAGTGGGTGAATAACAAGAAAAAATTTGAAACCGCTTGAAAGAAATGTCCTAGAAAACCATAAAAAAAAAACGTTTGTTGGAAAAAAAAAAAAGAAAAGAAAAAAAGAATTATACGCATACAAAATTTATTAATTATTTGAAAAAAAAAAAAAAAACTATGTGGATATGATGTACTCATCCATGGGTTGAATACACAAGACTGGGAGGAATTCGCTTCTAAAAATAACGAGAAGTAAAATAAAATATCTTTCCTCCTTAAAACAAAGTAGCTTTGGACAACGGAAAGGAAAGATACAATGTTAAAAATGTAACAGAATGTGACATGAACCCGGATAAATATATATTAATTCAACAATCTTCTTTCAAGACGACAAGGACAGTACAAAACTTTGGAAAGTGACTGTTGAAAAAATAAATTTATGAATTATATGAAACTGACTTTCAGGAAAAATACCTCGCAATATTGCAAAATGAAAGAGGGAAGGAACCATTTGATTACATATTCCGCACAAAACAGACAGCTTCAAGAAAAAGCGCGGGTGTGGCAAATTAGTCCGGTCGGTAGAGAGCTCAGCTCCCACGCAAATGGCCCTGGTTCGTATCCACTCAGATTCAAACGGGCATTTTTCCGGTCTGTTGAGAAAATTTCCCCAGCACAGTACTAAAATTCACACGTTTTGTAAGGGTAGAAAAAAAAAAAGTTGTAGATTTGAGAAACTGCGGTTATCCTTTACTTATTTTTTTTATGGCTACTACTGGGAAATTGGCGGACAAGATTCGGCAAGCCACCAGTTACGTCACGTGGTTGCCAGCTGCCACTACCAGCAAACTAGCGGACCACATTAGGCTAGCCATCATTTCTGGCACGTGCTTGCAGGGCCGCTGAAGGGCCACTTGTGGCAGCTACTGCCTGTGATGGATAACTGATGGCCCTGTTCTGGCATATGACAACTGATGGGGTGCCAACTGTTGGCCTGAACTGCTGGCCCTTCTGTTGGCCGCCCGGACATTTTATTGACGGTTCGGCAGAGGCAACATAGTGCTGGGCCATTGCTGGCAGCCAGCACTGTCGGCCCAGCAAGACTGTTTTTGCTCGGTATGTTTATAAAAAATAGACAATACTTACTGCCATAAAATGAGTATGATGTGGATATGTACTACAAATTATTAAGTGAAAACAAGTTTGTGTTCACTATGTAATGAATAAAAAAGTAATACATTTCAAGAAGCATGCTGTTTTAAAGAAAATAATTTGATTTGTTCCTTATTTACATATGACACTTATTGTACTAAGTCATAATCTTCCACTTTTTTTTTTAATTTTTCTGTGTCGGGTAAATAATTTCAATAATTCAGTCTTAAATTTTCAAGATCTCTCTCTCTCCTTCTCTCTCACTAACATGCGTGTGGGTGCCCCCCCCCCCCCACACACACAATAACATTTTTTAGCTAACATTTTACCCAAATCAGTTGCTCCCCCTCTGGTGCATGGTCCACACTTGTTGATTTTTTAGATTTACTTTCTATTACTTTCAATTTAAGGCTTTACACTTCAGCATTATTAAGAGCTTTGGTTAAAAGAAGAATAAAACTTAATGAACACTATTAAAACTGCCACATGGTATTTAATTACTTTCTTTTTTTTCTGGCATTATACATCACAATGATCTGTTTTGCATCTTCTTGTATTCCTGTTGCTTACCTTTCTACCACATCTACCAGACTTAAAGTCAGATAAGAAATTGTTTTATGTTACTGCATTCCATGATTCATAGCACACAGTTTAGGTCTAAATTGAACTCACTTTCACCTCAGTAGAAAGTCTCTGTTCATCCCTACTGTACAATGACATGTTTTACCAGTGCATGTTCTAAAATCCTTGATTTTTGAAGGAATGAAGAGATCCTGAGCAGACACCAGTTCTATCAAATATGTATAGTTGTGAGATTTGCTACTCCGGACTTTTAACATTTGTTACTGACTACCACACTAGCCTGAATATAGCACATTGCTTTTTCTTTAAACAAAAATCTTCTCTTGTTATAATTCAATTTCATGTCTTTTCTTATGACCAAATTTTCAGCCTGAAACTTAACCTATCAGCTGAGTCACAGATGAAGTAACTGTTGCCAATTTTAATATAATGACCAACCATTGTGCTCATTTACTGTGGCATTCTCTTTCTTCTCCATCTTCATCCCTTCTTTTCTTTCATTTGGGAATGTGCTACTGATGGCCTATTATTTTCAGAGTCCCAATTCATAGAATTCTCAGTTTCTTTTATGCATCTGTTTTATTAGCATATAAAAACCTATGTGGTTGAAAACAAGGCACCTATTAAAGGAAAAAGAAAGATCATGTCATTACAAAACTAGAAAAATTTCATAAAGAGTGGACAAACCTAAAGAAGCACCGTGATTGAGACTCTCAAATACACCATTCAATGGAATACAAGTTCCGTACAAAACTGAATAATCTCTTTGATATTGCTCATGCGGATGATATTGCCTTGCACAATGAGAACCTGGACATTGTGCTTACATGAGCTTAGTTAACACTGCGTTAGCAGCTAAAGAAGCACATAAATCTGAACATATCGAACAGGAAGAGAAAAGACCTAAAAAAGAGTCATCTTCCAGTTTCAGTTTGCCAAGCTGCAGTTATGATAAAGATGACAACTGAAAATCAGTCTTCTTGAAGAAATAAAGTTGAAGAGGACCTATTGCAGGAGGAATCCAGCAGCAAAAGCAATGATTCTCCTCCTACAAAAACGACCAGTAGAGCAAAGGTAAATGTCATAACTCCATCACTTGCTGCTGTCTTAGACCATATGCAAATGAAGGACAGAAGGGCCACCTTTGTCATTGTTGAAATAGCCCACAGTCTTGGGCATAACATTGAAGATTTTAATATTAATCGTAGTTCTATAAACTGTCACCATGAAAAACATCGTGCTCAAATTGCAGTTGCTTTAAAGCAAGGGATCTCTGGGGATGTCCCTCTTGTGGTACATTAGGACGGAAAGTTAATGTGACCTCTCTGGGAAGCAACATAGCAAGGGATCTCTGGGGATGCCCCTCTTGTGGTACATTGGGACGGAAAGTTAATGTGTGACCTCTCTGGGAAGCAACATAGCAAGGAATCTCTGGGGATGCCCCTCTTGTGGTGCATTGGGATGGAAAGTTAATGTGTGACCTCTCTGGGAAGCAACATAGCAAGGGATCTCTGCAGATGCCCCTCTTGTGGTACATTGGGGCGGAAAGCTAATGTGTGACCTCTCTGGGAAGCAACATAGCAAGGGATCTCTGGGGATGCCCCTCTCGTGGTACATTGGGACGGAAAGTTAATGTGTGACCTCTTTGGGAAGCAACATAGCAAGGGATCTCTGGGGATGTCCCTCTTGTGGTACATTAGGATGGAAAGTTAATGTGTGACCTCTCTGGGAAGCAACATAGCAAGGGATCTCTGGGGATGTCCCTCTTGTGGTACATTGGGATGGAAAGTTAATGTGTGACCACTCTGGGAAGCAACATAGCAAAGGATCTCTGGGGATGCCCCTCTTGTGGTACATTGGGATGGAGGAAAGTTAATGTGTGACCTCTTTTTTTTTTTTTTTTTTTTTGATTGGAGGTTTAACGACCACCATGAGCAACTCAATGGGCTATAAGCAGTCGCTCGTCCCTAATTTAGGGTCACTGGTTCCAGGGAAGGGAGAGAGCCAGTGCCACAAGACAAACACAACATCCATGCCTCACTGGGATTTGAACCCGGACCCCGTTCGGACGAATGATCAGAGGCCATCGCTTAGACCACTGCGCAATGTGTGACCTTTCTGGGAAGCAACATAGCAAGGGATCTCTAGGGATGTCCCTCTTGTGGTACACTGGGAAGGAAAGTTAATGTGTGACCTCTCTGGGAAGCAACATAGCAAGGGATCTCTGGGGATGTCCCTCTTGTGGTACATTGGGACGGAAAGTTAATGTGTGACCTCTCTGGGAAGCAACATAGCAAGGGATCTCTGGGGATGTCCCTCTTGTGGTACATTGGGATGGAAAGTTAATGTGTGACCACTCTGGGAAGCAACATAGCAAAGGATCTCTGGGGATGTCCCTCTTGTGGTACATTGGGACGGAAAGTTAATGTGTGACCTCTCTGGGAAGCAACATAGCAAAGGATCTCTGGGGATGTCCCTCTTGTGGTACATTGGGACAGAAAGTTAATGTGTAACCTCTCTGGGAAGCAACATAGCAAGGGATCTCTGGGGATGTCCCTCTTGTGGTACATTGGGATGGAAAGTTAATGTGTGACCTCTCTGGGAAGCAACATGTTGATTGACTTCTTGTGATTGTGTCTGGTTCTGGTGTTTCACAGCTTCTGAAAGTAAGCAAACTGTCCACTAGATCAGGAGAAAACCACTCAGAAGCTGTTATTGAGGCTTTGGAAGAATGGAATGTTAAGAATCATACTGTGGGACATGCTTCGACACTACAAGCTCGAATACCGGTCGCCATGTTGGTACATGTGTCCAATTTCTTAAATAAAAAAACTTGGCAAAGACTTACTGTATTTTGCTTGTCACCATTACATTATGGAGTTACTTGCCAGCACTGCATTCCAACTAAGTCTTTCACCCTCTTCAGCACCTGAAGTTTTATTGTTTAAGAGGTTTCAGAAGAATTGGCATGTTATAAATCAGAACATTTATTCTACATGTGATGACATTTCAGAATTTTCATCAGCTCCAGTACTGTGAAGGAAGACATAAACGATTTTTCCAAGCATCAGCTTTTGCAGCAAATTAACATTAGAGGTGATTACAGCAAATTACTAAAACTGTCAATTATCTTTTGGGGCGACACTCCACCACGTGGAATTAATTTTCAAGCACCGGGTGCCATGCACGTTGGATGTTCAAGCTAATTTGCTCCCTCAAGATTTATATGTTTCAATCCCAATTAAAACTCGCATCCTCAGAGGAAAAAGGACTTCAAGAAATGTGTAAGTTTGTAGTGATTTTGTACTTCAAAACCTGGTTCACAGCACAACTTCTTCTTAATGATCTTCTTAATGACCTCTATCAGTATGAAAAACACAAAAAAAAAATATTTAAAAAAAAACTTGTAAAAAATTGGAGAATCATCTATGGTATTTGTTTGAGCAGATGATTGGCCTTGCATTTTTAATACTGAAGCGTCAATCTCAACAAAACGGAAAAAGGTGAATGCTTTAGATTTAAAATAAGGCAACAGCCTACTTACTCCAAAGGGCCCAAACCATGTCATTCTTAATGCCAGTAGTGCAGCACAGAGAAACTTTGCAGATTTTGTTACACCCAACACAATTGGATTCTTTACAAAACTGAATGTCTCTATTGAATTTCTACAATTTGACCCACAGACTTGGGGAGACAGAAAAGATTATAAGACAGGTATTCTATTGTACACAAGATCGTGGTAACCAATGACAATGCTGAACATGGGGTCGCTCTTGTCCAGCAATCGAACAAGCTCTTTACTTACAATGAAGACCAATTTCTGTTTCCTATGCAAGTTGTGGCTGATCACCATAATCGCTGCACCTGTACTAAAAGATCTCTTATGGAGCAGCAGAAGTCTACTCCCAGCTAAATAACAGGACTGGTATTCATATGAAGCACTGCTGAAATACTTTGTACATATTGCAACTAATTGTTTATGTCATATAACTTTCACAAAGCATTTCTTTAGTTAATTATTGTCTTTAATTTATTCTCGTTTTTGTGTTGTCAGAAGTTGTGGAGTAGGGGGTTTTAGAATCAAGTTTTCTTTCAAAAATCTGAGTTTTAAATAATTAATATTTCCTTTTTTAATTGCAATGTAAAAATTTGGAATACTTTTGCATTGCTATTCAGGTTTAAATTCTCTCTCAGGCGAACTTGGCATTTCGTTATGGCTGAACATTATTTCTAATTATTATGTCACTCTCACAACTTGAGTTCTCTTTAATCTTCTTCTTTCTGTTTAATAGTAACAGATGAAGAGCATGGGTCGGGCCATGAAAGTTATGGATGCAAGCTAAATTGTTAACTAAAGCTAGGTCATACAACTCTGCAGAGGTCATGACATGTATATATTTTTTAAAACAATTTTTGGTGGGCTTATTACTTGCATCTATGGCTTTGCAGAAACCCATTTCCAACTAGGTCTTTGTGGAAGTGAGAAAATGCAGAGTTTTTGCTGGTCCTTGATAAAGCCAAGGCTCAGTATTCTCGACACTTTCTACATTCAGTTGTTTTATTTTATTTTTTATCTTTTCTCCTTTTACTCACACCGGTAGATACATAACCTTTTCTATGTTGTACTTGGTATGAGTCAAAAAAAAAATATATTTTTTGCTTAGGTCTCTTCTTAATAGAATGTGAATTCTGAATTTTCATAACTGCTGCGTTGCGCGTTTTGATCTTCAGGTTATTTTGCAACTTTCGTTTTAAATTCAAAAGTTTTTCCTTAGTTTTCAGCTTTGCTCTTCAGTTTGTTTTCTACTATACTTTTACATCAAAACAATGTCACTTTAAGTTTGTGTGCTTTAAATTTTGAATAACAAAAGATTAATTTTATTGTTAAAAGTTCAATTCCACTTAGTAGTTCTAATTCTGACTATTATGTAGCTCTAATTATTCTACTATTCTCTTTTACGCGCGATATTTCAAAGTAACTTGTACAAAAATCTAGCGGATAATGCTTACTTTGGCATTCCTTTCTAGCGACGGGAACATTTCACGCACGTGTTTTCCGGTCTTTGTTGATGTTTTTGTCCTAAAGTCCGTTTTATGCGATGACTGGCTTTACTTCTCACACTTTTCGCTAGGTATACTCATTGGATCTTTGCCTTAGGATTCAAACATCAATTTTTACCGTTCTTTATACTCAAAATTTTCGCCCATACTCTGGGCATCTTCAGGAGCGTGGCGACTTTACCACCGATGTTCGTGGTTAACTTCGCGCTAATGGAGTCCGATACTCCTTGTTGCCATTCGTCGGAAATACTTTCCTGGATATATTTCGTTATCAAGCCCGGCTGGCGCCATCTATGTTTCGTTAAAAACACTTTTTTTTGTATTTTTTTTTTTAATTTTCTTCTCCTATCCTGGTTTTCTTGTCTTTTTTTGCCAGTTTTTCTTTTGTTGTTGTTTTTCTTGTCTTATTAGTTCTTAATTAAAAAAACTTGGCAAAGACTTACTGTATTTTGCTTGTCGCCATTACATTATGGAGTTTAGGACAATAACATCAACAAAGACAGGAAAACACGTGCGTGAAATGTTCCCGTCGTTAGAAAGGAATGCCAAGGTAAGCATTATCCGCTAGATTTTTGTACAAGGCTGTATTATTGTTGCACGATTGTGTAGCACATTTTAAGCAAATAACACAAAATTTCTAATGTGTTGAGCAACCTCTAAACATTGCTCAATTGTTTAAATTTTTTTCTGGTATTGATATAACACCAAAAGGAATATTTCTAGTGGGTGGGAGTATCAAATTTATGAAAGAAAAAAAATCCCATAACGTTAAGGACCACCCTAGTGCACATATACCTAACAAATATGCATGAAAACAAAAATCTTTTTATAATTTTTATAATTAAAACATTATAGAAATCATATTTAGTAAAACAATGTTTTCATCTAAAAATGATACACTTAAAATATTTTTAACAAGATGATCATAAATTTTGTTCCATTTTAGAGGGCCTTAAAAAACTGTAACATTTTGCATGTTGTGCTATATTTGAGATTGCATTATATTTAGACCAATATACTTTAGATATTCTATATCAGCATTACATAGTGTTGGTTTCCAAGGTACAAGTATAGTTCTTTATCTCAACGACTACAGTCTTGTGACAATTATATATAGATTAAGATAATACAACATAGTTGTCACAAATGTTTATTTATTTTATTTTTTTTTATTTCTCAAGCCGACCATGGTTTCGCTGGGTATTGACCTAGCTTCATCAGGACGAATGGCACGTAAATATTCAAATTGTATAAGACATCATAAATGGTCTTTACAGTCACGTGTTTTAGTTAGATGCTTCCACGCGTTTGATAGAAATGGTGTGGATGCCATGTCATTAACAAGTTGCGAAGACTTCTGATATATATGGGAAAGCTTCCAAACTATCAAGTTTGGAGGTTGAATCTGGCTTGTCAATAAGGTTTGCTTTTTCAAAGAGAAATCTGTGGTCCTTTTCGTAAGAGTGTTTAGCCATCGATGACTTCTTTAGGTCACAATTCCGAATGTAAGTCTTGTGCTCCTTCAATCGAAAACGCAAGGCTCTACGGGTATGTCCTATATATGAAGCTCCACATTCACATGGAATTTGATAAATTCCCTACGAGTTTTTGTCTTCAACACAGTCCTTTGATCCTAAAAATCTCATTTTGTTTATGGGTTTAAAAATCACCTTAAAATTAAAGGTTTTGAGAATATTTTTTTTAATTTTGAAGGCAATGTCACGGGAAAATGGAATAATGGCAAAATTCTCTCGCAATGGGCGCATCACAGGAGTTAATGTGGAGATGAACTTCGGTTTTCGGAATTTTGTCAGAGCCTTGTCTATAATGGAAGGGTTGTATCCTCACTGTACTGCAACGCGTTTAAGGAAATAAAGTTCTTTTTCTAAACTGTCCTTATCTGAACATATATGTATTGCGCGATATACGCAACTGTAAAAGGCACTGAGTTTTTGTTGATAAGGGTGATTAGACTTGGCATGTGGAGGTGAAAAAATAGTGAAAGACTTCCGATAAATTGTGGTTGCGGGAGATTGATTTAAACGAGTTACCAGGACGTCAAGGAATGGTAGGCATCCATTATTTTCAGTTTCACAGCTGAATTGAATGTGAGGATCAATGGAATTTATAAGTTTGACTAATTCCGGAATTTCAGAATGTTTTCCCTTCCATAGAATGAAAGTATCGTCTACATATCGTATCCATAAGTCAAACTTCACAAGTTTGAAAAGTTTTTCTTCAAATTGACGCATGTAGATTTCACCCAATATAGGTGACAGTGGGCTGCCCATGGCTAGACCTTCCGTCTGTTCATAAAACGTTCCACAGAAAGTAAATCTGTTCTGTCTTATGCAAATGTACACTAGTCTTGTTATTTCCTCAACTTCAGGTTGGCTGTAATGATGCTCTACAAGACTTGATTTTAGAGATTCCAGAGCTCCTTTTACTGGAACATTGGTGAACACAGATACCACATAAAAGGATAGCATTAGTTGATCTACGTAGGGATGTAGTTTGAGTCAATTGGTAAACTCAATGGAATTTTTTACAGATGTTTCGTTTGGAGTGGCCAAGGTAGAGAATTTTGAAGATAAGAACTTCAATAACTTATATGCTGCTGTGCCGATATTACTTACTATAGGTCGAAAAGGAATTCCAGATTTATGTATTTTAGGGAGAGCATAGAATCTTGCACAACGGGCGTATGAAGGTTTAAGTTTGTTTTTTTATGTTTTGGCTCAGAGTTTCTGAGTTTTTGATCAATTTCTGTATATCTTTCAATTGTTTATCTGAAGGATCATTCTTTATTTCTTTGTAAGGTCCATCTGAAATAAGATTTTTGACTTTGTTATCGTAATGATTTTTGTCTAACACAACCACCTGACCTCCTTTGTCAGCTCTAGTAATGATTAAATTTGAATTTGAGCGCAATTCTTTAAGCGCATTCATTTCTTTGGCCGTTAAATTTGGTCTGGGTAATGTAGCGTGATTTGCGGTTATCACTTGGCTGATAATATGTCTAACTATTTCTTTTTCTTCAAAGTTGATACTGCTTTGTATTAGAGATTCCTCAACTGATGCAACTATGTCTGATACCGGTATACTTCTTGAGAGAGCAAAATTAGAATTATATCGTAATGTCCTCTTCTCAATTTCAGTGAGACTATGACCGGACAAGTTGACAAACACTTCATTATCTGGATACACTATTTCGTTATTCTTACTATTAGTATACGCCTGTTTATTCTTATTACCTGCTATCAAATTTTGGAATTTTCTTTCGAGGGAAATTCTGTGATTCGATGATATGTTGATACTACGAACTGAAGTGTTTTTGTCTAAAGTATCAAAATCTGCTAATTTGTTAGCTAGCCAAAGATGTAGATCATAAAGTTCATGTTCCATCTTTGCAATGTCCTTCCGAGTGTCCTTAATAACAGCTCTAAGAATCGCAAAAGAAGCATTGCTAACTGCTCTTGTTACGTAAATTACATAATGTAGACCTTCAATGATTATCAGCATAAAAATTGGGTATATGATCTCTGAATACATTTCTTAAACTGATCATGATAAAGCTGGTTGTCTTACAGAGCAGTGTTTTTTAAGATATTTTTATTTGCATTCATTGACCAGCTTTTAGGAGTTTTCTAAATACAGTCAAACCCATGTATAACAACCTTGCAAAATATGAAGTTCCACATGAACACAGGTTCTTATAGATACCCTGAACTTTGTAATATTTTCCCTTGTTATTTTAACCATATGTTACAAGCAATGGTTTTTGGAGAAACCGCATATTACGAACAATAATTTTAGGAAAACCCACACAAGTCAAAATTCAGCGCAGTTATCAGCAAACCAAAGAAGTGGCAAGTAGATATGCATGCCTCAGAAAACTTAAAAATGACATCATTCTGGAATGGAAATTGAACCTGCAGCTCCCAATTTATGTTCAGGTATGCTACTGTTACACCACCCAGAACGAAGAACCTTAACAACTGATGGTGTGTTTCAAGACTCAGAAAAGTGGCATTCACCCAATTTTTTTAGCAACTGAGAGTGTGCTTCAGGGTTTAGATAAGCAGCATTCACCCATTTTTTAGTAATCGAGGGTGTGTTTCAAGACTCAGATAAATGGCATTCACCCAATTTTTTAGCAACTGAGGGTTTGTTTCAAGGCTCAGATAAGTGGCATAAACCCAATTTTTTAGTAATTGTGGGTGTGTTTCAAGACTCAGATAAGTGGCATTCACCCAATTTTTTAGTAATTGAGGGTATGTTTCAGGGCTCAGATAAGCGGCATTCATCCAATTTTTTTTGAAACTGAAGGTGTGTTTCAAGACTCAGATAAATGACATTCATCCAATTTTTTTGTTGGAAAACAAGGAATTACCTGATGTTGACAACACCCTTTGGTTCCCTTTACACACAGGTCAGTTTGCATGAAGACAATAATATTTGAGTTGCTTTTTCACTTCCTCCCACTCCCCAGCACACGTTTGCTAAACATACATCTCCTGGGCAAATGCTGTCTTTTATCCCTCCATTCATTGCCTTTTGATCACTGAAGGTGGATGTCTAGTGATTTTGCTCCCTATACTTCCAATGAAAAAAATTTGGACCCTATTTCCTCAGTAAAGAAAGACTTCCCATACATCAAAATTGGTCCATTGATAAAAAAAATCTTAACATAGATTGTACAATCGGTATTTTTTGCAAAAAACTTTCTGGAATATTAAAAATCAATAACTTTACTTTGATGTAGTTATGATACTTGCTTAGAGATGGCACCACTTTTCTTTACCACTACAGTGAAGTTATTGATCTTTAATATAATTCAGGAAAGTTTTTTTGCAAAAAAAACACCGAATGTGCAATCGGTGGGTCAATTTTGATGTATGGGAAATCTTTCCTAACTGAGGAAATAGGGTCGAAATTTTTTCCACTGGAAGAATAGGGAGCAAAGCCTAGACATTCACCTTAATCTCTGTTTAGAAAATCTTAGTTTATTTTGTATCTAGAAACATCTTAACCACCACATCAGAGGAAGTTGGAAAACATTTGAAACAACAATCATAATAACCACAAAAACAATCAAGAACTGTCTTATATGTATATGTATCCGATGTTGCATGTAACAATGCAACAGGTAATTTTTCAAATTTCCATCAGTTACTTAATTTTTTTGTTAAATATTTTGCGTATTGCAGATCTCACTTGCATTATTTTGCTAGCTACAGTTTTCAGGTAAAAATATTATTTACATTTGATTAATTAATAAATAACTTATGATTTACTAGTTTTTTCCCCCTACAAGCTTGAATCTTTTCATTTCTCTAAAAAATGTAATATGTCTAGAAATATAATATGCCAAAAATACCCCTTATCTGTCCAACTATAATGGAGTTCATATATATATATCATCATCATCATTGTCAACCATTATCAATCCACTACTGGACGAAGGTCTCCCCAAGTTTCCTCCACAACGGTCTGTCTTGTGCCAGTCTCCTCCATGTCACTCCCGCATACTTTCGAATTTCATCCACCTATCTTCCATGTGGTCTTCTTCTGGGTCTTTTCCTGTCCCTTGGAATCCAATCTAAAATTTCGGCTGTCCATCGATGGTCTGTCCTTCTGGCAGTATGTCCAGCCCATTGCCATTTCAGGGATTTAACTCTGATCATGATGTCTTCCATTCTTGTCATTTTTTGGATCCACGAGTTCCTCTTCTTATCTCCCCTGGTTACACCAAGCATGCACCTCTCCATGCCTCTATGAGTTGTCTGCAGCCTTTGTATGTCTCTTTTAGTTAAGGTCCACGTCTCTGCACCATACGTAAGCACTGGAAGGATTCATTGATCAAACACTTTTCTTTTAAGACATAATGGCATATTGCTCTTGAAAATTATGCTGTTTCTTCCAAAAGCTCTCCAGGCAAGTTTTGTACGCCGATTAATTTCTTCATCAATGTGACCCTCACTTGATATCTGCTGTCCAAGATAAATGTACATGTCTGTTATCTCCAGCTTTTCTCTATCAATCGATAAATCTTCATTTCTTGTAAAAGCATTGAACATCACTTTTGTCTTCTGAAAGTTCACTTTTAATCCCACTTCTTTACTCTTGTCAGCAAGTTCCTGGATCATACTCTGCAGCTCTGATGGGGTAGTTGCAAAAATGACTATGTCATCAGCAAAACGAAGGTGGGTTAGATAATCTCCATTAGTCTTTATCCCTTTGTTTTCCCAGTTCAGTGATTGAAAGACATTTTCCAATGTGGCATTAAAGAGCTTCGGAGATATGGTGTCACCTTGTCTCATTCTTTTTCCAATTTTTATGTGTGTTGTATTTTCAAACAGCCGAATCTTTGCACTTGCATTTTCATAGATGTTATTAATAATATTAATGTACGCATCTTCAATACCGCAGCATTTCAGGGCCATTGTAACTGCTGATGGTTTCACCGAATCAAAGGCTTTTTCATAATCGATAAAAGCCATGCACAATGGAAGTTCATATTCCCTCGTTCTTTCAATTAGTTCTCTCAGTACGTGGATATGATCTATTGTGCTGTAGCCACTCCTGAATCCAGCTTGTTCTCTCGGTTGAGCCATGTCCAGTGTCCCCTTTAAGCGGTGTCAAAGAACTTTAGTGAAAATTTTATAAACCACTAATAGGAGGCTGATAGGTCTGTAGTTCCTGAGATCCTCAATGTCACCTTTTTTATGTAGCAAGATCATTGTAGCGTTGTTCCAATCCTCAGGAATCTTCCCTTCATTAAGGCATCGAGTGAAAATTTGGGCGAGTACTGTTTCGATTTCTCCACTTGCTTCTTGTATGATGTCTACAGTAATTCCATCTTCTCCTGGAGCTTTTCCCGCTTCATGTTCTTGATTGCATGTGCAACTTCTGCTGGGAGGACTGGAAGAACTCTGGTACTGGTACCTTTCATGATGTCTGGAGTACATGTATCATCCCTTTTATATAATTTGGAGTAGAAATCTTTCACTCTTGTCAAAATTTTGCCTCTATTTCTTGTTACAGAACCATCTTCTTTTCTCAGTGCCATAATTTGTTTTCTTCCCTTACTGAGATGTCCCTTTGCTATCTTTAGGCTTCGGTTGTTTTCAATTGCTTTCCTCACTAGTTCACAGTTGAATTTCCTTACGTCTTCAGTGATACTTTTTCGTACTGTCTTGCATAGCTCTATATATTCCACTTTGGAAGTTACATCTTCTTTAGTTGTTCTCATCTCTCTTCTTTTTTGCATCAACATTTTGATTTTTCCTGATAATTTGTTCACATGCAACTTGTTCTTAGACCCAGCTAATTTTGTTGCTGTTTCCATAAGAGCTTTAGTTACTTTTCTGTTAACTTCAGAAATATCCACTTCTTCCAATGTTAGGCCTTCTAAAGCAGAGAATCTGTTCTTCAGTTCCAACTTGAAGGTTTTATGGTGTTTTTTAAGGTTGGTTATGTTAATACATTTTGTTTGTCTTATGAGCTTGCTACATTCGAGTTTAGTGTTGAGGTGCATCTTACATCTCACCAATCTATGGTCACTACCTGTGTTGAACTTGTTTAGCACACTGCAGCCTTCTATGACGAATTTTTTGTTACACATAATAAAATCAATTTCATTTATCATCCCATTTGGATGTCTCCATGTCCATTTCCTGTGCGGCTTTTTCTTGAAGAAGGAGTTCAAGATGAAAAACCCTTCTGCCTCTGCAAACTCAACGAGAGTATTTCCACGCTGGTTTCTGTTGCCGTGACCGAATTTACCTACTGAAGTTTCATTCTGTTGCTGTTGCCCTATTTTTGCATTGAAATCTCCCATAATTATCTTCAAGTGCTGCTTACCTTTATTATTTAGATGACAAATTTCCTCATAAAATTTCTCAATTTCTTCTTCAGGATGACTTGTGGTGGGTGCATAAGTTTGAATCATCTGAGCCTTGTATCTTCTCGAGAGTTGGATAACAAGTCCTGCAGCTCTGTCAGAGGAACTTTCAACTTCTACAACTTTATCCTTCAGTTTCTTGTTTATTATAAATCCAACACCACTAGTTCTGCCAGTATCTGTGCCATGATGGTAGAAGAGATGTCCACTTTTCAGTTCAATGAGATCTTCTCCTTTTCTCCTTACCTCACTTAGCCTGACGATGTCCCATTTGATCCTTTGTAGTTCCTCTTCCAATTCAAGAAGCCTTGAATCAGAAGATAGGGAGCGTCCATTGTAAGTAGCCAAGGTCAGCATCAGATGGCAGCCTAGTCTGGTCCTCCAGGCATTCTTAGCACCCTCTGCCTTCATGTTGCGCTGGCCGCTGCCTTGGCCAGGTACATTCCAGCTGCCGGAGTTTAATTTTAAATTGTTTAATTTTAAATGTTTGGTACTACAAAGTGGGATGTTTAAAAACATTTCATAGCTATGCTTTCTCTGTGAATCTCTAAATTTTCCATATCCAACTTTTTAAAATTAAACAATTTGAAAAAGTCTTAACTTTTCTTCGGATGCATTTTGCTCAGAACTTTGCTGGAATTTTCAATGGTTTTTCAAGGAATGTAAAATGCATCTGGAGTTAAAGGAAAGGACATTGTCTATATGAGGTGGTTTACTGGAGGATTGGTTTGTTTTTATATTTCTGAAGTGGTTTCAATGTTACAGACAATGAGTAGTGTAGCCAAAAATTTCTTAGAAGGGAGTGGAGGGGTCATGGATTTGGTTCATTGGTGAAAGCTTCATATATACATACATATTGCTTTAAATTAATACTCAATCCACCCTCAAGGGGGTCCAGACCTGAGGACCTCCCCATTGGTTATGCCTCTGATTACAGATGATTACTTGAAATTTAAGAACTGCAATACCCTAAAACATTGTGATTATCGATTATTTAACCCAGAATTTAGAACAATTTGTTGAATCTAATCTATGTTTTAAACCCGGCCTAAGAAACATTCATTTTATTCCTCTTATACGAATAACTACGATCTTTTGAAGTATTTTGTATAATGTGCAAGAATACGAAGAAGGAAACTCAACACAACTTCAAGAAACCAGGTATGCCTAGCCTAAAATTTTTACCTGCTTTGTAATATTATAAATAAAAATCTTCCAAAGTAAAAAGGTGCTGCATTTGGAATATAATGTCTTTTTTCCCAAACAAAATATTACAGGGAGAACAGAATAAAACAGTGTGAAATGCATACTAAGACTTTGTAATGTTACTGAAAAGGGTAATAAGCCACATTTTAGAGCTGCATATCTGCAAAATCGAGTTTAGTGCAGCACTGTTATGATTGGAAAATACTATATCTTCAATCATAATGAACTAAGCACTATGACAAATTTATTTCAGTAAACTGTGAATAGGTAATATGACCCACAATCAACAACTTCTTTTACTTTAGCAACAGTCAACACATAGGTTAAGACACCTAATGAAACAAAAAAACTTAAGCTTTCCTACCAACCTGAACTAACTTTTGGTTGAGGTTGCCTCACAGGTGGACATCCCAGTAGGTTGGGACCTTGAGCATGAGTAACTCCATCTGCACAGCAACCATAACGAGCAATTTCACAAGGACAACCTTGAATTTCATGGCTTTCAGCAGGAGTTTTTCCATCTCGACAGCAACCAAAGCGAGTCAGACCACAGGGACATCCTTCCTGTTGAGGTCCTGAAGCTGGAGTTTGTTGGTCTGGACAACAGCCATACTTGTGGTATTGGCATGGACAATCATTTGGATCTGGTGACCTGGCTGGGGTCCTTCCATCTGGGCAGCAACCATAACGTAATGCATCACAAGGGCACCCACTCAAATCTGCATTGGGTGCAGCAGTAAGTCCATCAGGGCAACAGCCATAGCGGCTGGTAGCGCAGCTTTCACAGCCTTCACCATCAGGGCCAGTCATTGGTGTTTCACCATCAGGACAACATCCATATCTCATCTCCTGGCAAACGCATCCTTCAAAGTGAGGTCCTGATGCTGGAGTTGCTTGGTCCTGGCAACAACCATAACGGAAGTGTTCACACCTACATCCATAATACCTAGAAGAGAAAAACATGTTAAAAACTGTTTTACTGCATACATTAATAACTTAAGTTAAAAACAGAAGACCTGAGCACTTAATGCGAGCAAATGTGAATCTTTATTTAATTCTTTCCACTTGAAGAACTTTCATTTAATATTCCTTTCTTCTGAGTTCTTTTGGTTTTTTACAGATGTTTCTGGCCTCTGGATTTTAGTCAAGGCCTGTTCTCAATGTGTAGAAGGATTATCAAAAGTGTAGGATTATCAAAAGTTTAAAACAAAACTTGATAATCCTTCTATACAGGATTATCAAAAGTTTAAAACAAAACTTGATAATCCTTCTATACAGGATTATCAAAAGTATTGTAGGATTATCAAAAGTTTTAAAATAAAACTTTTGATAATCCTTCTATACATTGAGAGTTCTTTTTGTTTTCTACAGATGTTTCTGGCCCCTGGAGTTTAGTAAAGGCCTCTTCTCAATATGTAGAAGGATTATCAAAGTGTTGTAAGATTATCAAAAGTTTTAAAACAAAACTTTTGATAATCCTTCTATACATTGAGAACAAGCCTTGACTAAAATACAAAGGCCAGAAACATCTATAGAAAACCAAAAGAACTCAGAAGAAAGGAAGATTAAATGAAAGTTTTCTTTCTTCAAGTGGAAATAGAATTAAATAAATGTATCTGGGTAAAGCCTTGAGTAAGTGTTTTACAATGTGGATCAGTTACATCTTCAAGAATGCTTAAATAACTGTTTTTCATATATGGTGTGTGGATAAAAATTGGAAACACCACTGACAAGAATCATCATCAAACATTCTCACTACTGGATGGACATCTTTCCAAGTTTCTTCCACACCTTTCTGTCTGGAGCAATTAATTCTCTTATATGTCACACTTTTGAATTTCATCTCCCACATCATCTTCTAGATTCTTTCCTGCCCCTTTGTATTCACTCTAGAAACTCAGTTGTCCGTGATCAGTTCTTTTACAATATAGAGGGTGTCCAAAATATAACTGTGCACTGAAATTAACACTTACCATGTCGAACTGGTCCCTGCAGGTGGTGTTCGAAATATCCAGACATGTCTGCACTTACTTCTGCATGTTGGTGAAGACCTTTCTCAGGGTATGTGGTGTGATCTGTTGGATGTGGGTCATTATTGCGGCTTGTAGCTGTTGAAGTGTATGTGGATTACCTGCGTAAACCTTCTACTTCAGTGCTCCCCATAGAAAAAGAGTCAAGCACTGTCAGATCCGATGATCGGGCAGGCTACAGTCCCTGGGAGATGATGCAATTTCCGAAGAATTCCTCCAGAAGCTGTATTGATGACCCAGCAGTGTGGGCAGTTGCACTGTCTTGCTGGAACCATCCTTCGTTGATTTCCTGTTCTGTGAGTTCAAATATGAATGGTTGGATAATCTGGGCATGGTAAGGTTCTAAGTTAATGGTTTCATTGAAGAAAATGGGCCCAATAATCCACGCACGTGTCATGGAACACCAAACACCAACCTTTTGGTTATGGAGGTGCACTTCCTTAAATTTTTGGGGTTTTTCAGTACCCCACAGATGAGTGTTTTGGCTGTTGATGTACCCTAACAGGTGAAACCATCCTCATCTGTAAAGAAAGTCATGTCCAGAATATCCTCACCTTCTTCAGACAGGAAACTCTTAGAACCACCTGCAGTACTGAACATGGGCCTTGTGGTCTGTTTCTTTCAGCTGATGCATGACAGACACTTTGTACAGGTGGAAAAGCAACTTCCTTTTCAGAATATCGTGGGCTGTACTCTTTGGTACATTAGTTTGTTGTGACAGCCACCGCACGGACTTGTGTGGACTCCTCTGTATCCTGTCCTGGATATCCTGTACAGTCTCGTCTGTCGTGGTTGGCCTACCGGTGGGAGGTGGGGGCAGCCAGCACACTGCTAATTTCCCAAAACTTCGCCATGAGATGATGTACTGCATTATGGTGGGGGACGTCTGCATCACAAAATTTCCTAGAGAACTGTTTTTTCACTTCATCCATGTACTTGTCATCATGGCGAAAGACATGTTCCACCAAAAACATTCTCTGTTCAATCGTCAACAGCATTGTTCTTGTGCTGAGACGAGTGATCAATTGACATGTCTGCCTCAGCTGACCAAGCACTTGGGAATGACCTTCGCTTGGAATGAGAGCTGCACCTTGAGGTGGCAACGCATGAAGGTTACCAGAGCACTTCCACATGGCAGGTCACTTCTACTGTAATTCCATTCAAAATTTCTTTATTACAGCATGGCAGTTCGTACATTCAGTGCACAGTCTTTATTTGGCCACCCTGTATATCTACCCCATTGCCACTTGAGGGTCTTTGCTTTGACCAAGATGTTATCCACTCTTGTCATTTTCCTGATCCATGAGTTATATTTCCAACATTTCTTGGTTACACCAGCACACATATCTCCAGGTTACTTTCACTTGTTCACATCCTCTGAATGTCTTTTTATTTATAGTCCATGTCTCTAATCCGTAAGTAAGAACTAGAGGTATGCATTGATTAAACATTTTTCTTTTAAGGCATGATGCTTAATTACTCTTGAAATTCATAGTGTTTTTCCCAAAAGTACAGGGTGTCCGAGAATTATTGGACACATCACAAATAAAACAAAACATTAAACAGATAGAAAGAAACTGACTGTACTAACTTACAATGTAACTACAAATGTTAATAAATTTCGATGCGAGATTCCTTGGTTGCTCGTAGTACATCCAAGCGATACTCGATTTCATGCCATGTATTGGCAAGCATCTGAGGAGTTATGGAATTAATAGCAGCTGTGATACACTGCTTCAGTTCCTGCAAATCAGTACAAGGCGTCTGATAGACACGATCCTTCACATAACCCTACATGAAATAATCCAATGGAGTTAGATCTGGAGAGCGAAGAGGCCACGGAATGGGACCACCACACCCAATCCATCTGTTGGGAAATGCTCATTTAGGCATTTACGTACACATGTTGACTTGCTGGAAAACGATGTTGTCATATCTTCTGATCTGGGGTATAGCGAAATTTTCTAGCATATCCAAGTAAATGTCACCATTTATGGTTTTTTGCAGAAGAAGAAAGGGCCAATCACTTGACGATTATGGGCAAAACACGTAACAATATTAACAAAGAAAGGTAACTTGATCACGCTAGTTACGTTAACTAAAACTTTTACAAAAAGTTCGTAAGTTGGAAGCTTTCGACCTTATCTTAGGTCTTCATCACGCCAATGGAGGACTAAAATTGTTGCCAGATTCTACATTTGAATTTTTCCTATTTTTGTTGCCAAAACTTAGAATTGATCTCCAGATCAACGGAATGTAGAGAGGAGATTCGGAGTTGCAAGTCATTGAGTTGAAAATAATTTCTATGCTTTCACGGTAACGGAGGGCAAAACGATTGTCAAACGAAGCAATTCGTTTTGCTTCGTTCCAGTGGGGAACTGCAGATGTGTCTTCCATTGTCAAAATAGACAAGGCAGTGTTGGGATTGCCTTTCGAAACATCTTTTCTGTGTTCTAAAATTCTATGGCTAATGCTCCTGTATGTGCTTCCAATGTATAAGTTATCCCCAGTAGAAGAAGAGATAGGAATGCAGTAAACTCCTGGGAGGTTCAGGCTTTCAAAGGGATAGGGACAAAGTTGAAAGCCTGAACCTCCCAGGAGTTTACTGCATTCCTATCTCTTCTTCTACTGGGGATAACTTATACATTGGAAGCACATACAGGAGCATTAGCCATAGAATTTTAGAACACAGAAAAGATGTTTCGAAAGGCAATCCCAACACTGCCTTGTCTATTTTGACAATGGAAGACACATCTGCAGTTCCCCACTGGAACGAAGCAAAACGAATTGCTTCGTTTGACAATCGTTTTGCCCTCCGTTACCGTGAAAGCATAGAAATTATTTTCAACTCAATGACTTGCAACTCCGAATCTCCTCTCTACATTCCGTTGATCTGGAGATCAATTCTAAGTTTTGGCAACAAAAAATAGGAAAAATTCAAATGTAGAATCTGGCAACAATTTTAGTCCTCCATTGGCGTGATGAAGACCTAAGATAAGGTCGAAAGCTTCCAACTTACGAACTTTTTGTAAAAGTTTTAGTTAACGTAACTAGCGTGATCAAGTTACCTTTCTTTGCCAATCACTTCTCTTTTTGATAGGGCGCACCACACATTAACTTTTGGAGAATCACGTTCCAGTTCAATAGCAGCACGAGGCGGTTCACTGCCCCATATCCTACAGTTGTGACGATTCACAATACCTAATTCATGAAATGTAGATTCATCACTAAAACTTACAGTACTGAGAAAGTTTTCGTCGTTTTCACTCGATTCAGCATATCCACAGCGAAATCGTATCGCAGAGTGTGATCATTCGCATGCATCTTTTGAACTATTTGAATATTATAAGCATGAAACTTTGATTTCTTGTGCAAGATATCGTGAACTGTCGATTTTGGAATGCTCAGTTCTCTGCTTGCTTTACGAACGGATTTCCTGGGGCTTCGTCAAAAACTTTCATTAACTTGGTCAACCGTCTCCCCGCTGACGCTAGGCCTACTGGCTCCTCCACGATGTTCCATATTGCCAGTTTCTTTAAACTGTTTCATCCACCGCTTAATTGAATTCGTTGACAGAGAATTACAATCATACTCTAAACGGTACCGTCTTTTAACTTTAATGACAGACTTTAATTCCGCAAGCCATAACACACACATCGCTTTCTGCTGTTCAGATGACATGACTACTGATTGCGCATTTCTCATACATTCTTCATCAGGCCACACCTAGCACCATCTATTGGATTCTGGGAATAACAATTCTGCAAAACAAAAATATAGAGACCGTGTTAGTAATATGTGACATAGAAAAACAGACAATACTCATAGTTTTTTTGTACATAATTTTGTGATGTGTCCAATAATTCTCAGACAGCCTGTACTTCAGCCAAGTTTTATACAGCTATCAATTTCTTCTTCAATATCACCCTCACCTGATATCTGTTGTCCAAAGTAAATGTAGACATTGGTTACATCTTGATTTGTGCAGCAAACTTCCAAATCTTTAAGTGTTGTGACATTTATATGTACAACCCATGTTGAATTTTTGCTTAGAGTTTTTGCATAATATTAAAATGTTTAATTACCAAAAATATGCTTAGAAAACTCATTTATGACTCATTTTCTGTGCATAACAGTAAATGATTGGGGATGTATTCAATGAGACAATCTTCTCATGCTACTGAGCAATATTGAGAATATTACCTCAGTTGTCAAATGGTGGTCAGTTCTAGAAATATGTCTAGCTCACTGCCACTTTGAGAGTCTTTACTTTGATCATGATGTCAACTCTTGTCATTTCTCTAATCCATGTGTTCATCTTCCTATCATTCTGGGTTACACCAAGCGTGCATCTCTCCATGCTTCTTTCAGTTGTCCCCAACCCCTGTATGACGTTTTAATTTAAGGTCCATGTCTCTGATCCAAAAGGGCTGAAAAGATGCATTGATTAAACACTTTACTTTTAAGAGACAATGACAAATTACTCTTGAAAATAGTAATATTTCTTCCTAATGCTCTCCAGCCAAGTTTTATACGTCTATTAATTTCTTTTTTGATATGGCCTTTGCTTTATATCTGTTGTCCAGGGCAGATATAGGCATTCGTTACTTCTAAGTTTTCCCCATCAACCTCTAAATTTTCAGTTCTTGTAAAAACAATGAACACCAATTTTATTTTCTGTAAGTGCATTTTTAATCCCAGTTGCAAGTATAAAGCTGTCATTAACTCATGAACTTTGGAATAAATTGCTATTTTTACATTTTTCATATTAATTTCCATGTTGTTTGACACAGATTCATCTTCAGTATTTTATTGGAACTCATCTGTCAAGCCAACTGAGTTTAACTGTACACACAATTTAAAATGCTTTGCAGGTTACATGAAAACCAAATAGTGTACATTATGATAGAAATGAATGGAGAATCAATCATCACAAAACATGGCTATGATATTATCTGAAGGATGAGCGATTCTTTGTTGGTATCTGTTTGTCAGTATGGAAAGATAGATGTTATGAGGAATTGGATACCCAAGTACACAACAGCCTTATGTTCCCCGAGATTCTTGGGATTTGATTGCTTGAAAATACAATGCCCTAGGTGTTGTAATGGCAGCAACACTTGATTGGAAATTAGGAAATGCAAGTTTGTTTTCCACTCGAAAATAATGCAATTTTTACACTAAAAGTAACAAACTTGCTTGTTATCTTTATATGATTAATTATTTATCAATTTCTATGGTTCCACTTGGTTCTGTCTCCTGGCATTCCACAGTAGCAAATGAGAATTTCACTGACATCAGACAATTTTTGCTTGTTATCATGCAAGTGAGAAAACAAATCCAAAATGTAATTTATTCAAACTCCATTTGGAAAAATTTATTAAGACATAAGCTTATTTTATTAATTTTCACAAAGGAAAGTATTAGAATGATAGAACTATACCTGTGTCCTTGTGCTGGAGTGATCCCATCAGGACAACAGCCATATGGATAGGTCTGGCATCCACAGCCCAAGAAATTAGGTCCCAAAGCAGCTGTCATGTTGTCTGGACAACACCCAAATCTCAATCCAAAGCAGCATCCCTGTAGATTAGGTCCTTGAGCAATTGTTCTACCATCTGGGCAGCATCCAAACAAAGTATTAGAGCAAGCATCTTCTTCAGGCAAAGCAGTGGTTGTCAAAGTGGTGGTCAGTTGTGTTGTCAGGACCTCCATACAGCCTTCACTTTCTGGTCCAAGAGCCTGTGTTATGCCATCAGGGCAACATCCAAATGTGGAATTCTGGCAGTCAGCAGATGGACATCCTTCTAAGTTCAAGCCTTGAGCTTCTGTTACGTTATCAGGACAACATCCATAAGTGCTGTTTTTGCAATTGGTTACTTCACAGCCTTCACCATCTGGACCAAGAGCAACAGTCATATTATCAGGGCAGCATCCATAAGTGCTATTTTCACAGTTGATAGCAATTATTTGTGGGCATCCTTCTCCATCAGGACCCTCTGCAGCAGTCACATTGTCTGAGCAACACCCAAAGGTACTGTTCTGACAATCTACAATTATTTCTGATGGACAACCTTCACCATCATCTCCCAGAGCAACTGTAACATTATCTGGGCAACATCCAAAGGCAGATAAACTGCAGTTGCAACCCTTGCTGTTAGGTCCTGATGCTGCTGTGACATTGTCTTCACAGCATCCAAACTCTGTCCCATTACAATCAACAACAACATCACTGCAACCCTCAAAATTCAGACCCTTTGCGGTAGTCACATTGTCAGGACAGCACCCAAACGTACTGTTGTCACATGTTACATTGCTTTCTACACAACCTTCTCCATCTGGGCCAAGAGCAATTGTGGTATTATCAGGACAGCAACCATATTCTGATGCAGTACAATTGATTTCTTTACATCCTTCACCATCCATGCCTTTAGCAAAAGTAACATTGTCAGGACAACAGCCAAACAAGGACAATTCACAGTCCTTTTGATCTGGCATTTCCCCACTTCCTTCTTCTCCATCACAGCCTTCACCATCAGGACCTAAAAATAAACAGAATGGCTCTTAAGGAATGAAATTAAATTTATGAAGATTGAAAAACAGATTGTATACATCATAGGTACATACTTTAAAACTTTTTTACTTTAAATATCATGTCGTACATCTCACAGCTTGTTTTTTTATTAGTTTGATAAACACATGCATAGACTAAGTTTTTACCTGGTTAATGGACTGCTTTGTCTAAGGTTAAAAAAATGAAAAGAAAAAACAAAAAACAAAAACATGGTGTCTAATGACATTTAAATTACTGAAGTTATAAAGTTTATCTTGCATTGTTATCATATTATCAAACTACTATCACAAAATGACAAAATTAAAAATATACCTATTTATTCAGAGTTGAAGAAATATTCTTCTCATAATACGTGACAAATATGTCATGATAATTAACACAGCAATCGGATATCGCCGAATTGGACTGTAATTACTGTTTTACACTTGAATTAAATCACATCAGAAAACTTGAAAATTTTGCCGCCATGAAGCAGGAATCGAACTCGCATCTCCCGATTTACGTTCAAGCGCACTATCCGTTGTATCAGATAGTGCGCTCAAATGTAAATCGAGAAATGCGAGTTCGATTCCCGCTTCATGGCGGCGAAATTTTCAAGTTTTCTGATGTGATTTAATTCAAGTGTGAAACAGTAATTACAGTCAAATTCGGCGATGTCCGATTGCTGTGTTAAATATTATACCTATTTATAACATGCTAAAAAATTTATACACATGTTCAGACATTTCAGCTCTAGTGAAATATGGCAAATGCTTGGAGTTCTATGAGGGCATTTCCATATGTAAGATTATGGAAGTTCAATACTTAAGAAAAAGCATGATAAGAGCTACTCTGAAAATTTCAGCAAATGTGTATAGGCATTAGCCAAAGATATGTGCTTTCATTTCCCCCTTTGTGGTTCCAGTTTCTTGTACTTTGGGACAATTGAACATCATTTCAATTTTAAATGATCATTTCATCAATACACACTTCCACAAGTTTCACATTTTTATTAATATATATCAACCATTGCATTTTACCTCCATTATGCCTATGAACTAAGTCAGATGTAGGTTATTTCACAGTTTCAG
Organism: Macrothele yani; assembly: GCA_039090855.1. Classification (NCBI taxonomy): domain Eukaryota; kingdom Metazoa; phylum Arthropoda; class Arachnida; order Araneae; family Macrothelidae; genus Macrothele; species Macrothele yani. The sequence goes on along the minus strand of CM077009.1, from coordinate 95,596,888 downwards.
TCACATCATGGACACTTTTCTGGCTCCTTCTATTAAATACTTTAAATGCCTTTTTTTCTGAACATTTTGCACATGTATCAAATTTTCCTTCACGATCTGAGAGTCCTTGCTTTTATGCCAGGCTATATATATATATATCATCATCATCATCGTCAACCATTATCAATCCACTGCTGGACGAAGGTCTCCCCAAGTTTCTTTCACAACGGTCTGTCTTGTGCCAGTCTCCTCCATGTTACTCCCACACAATTCCGAATTTCATCCACCCATCTCCCATGTGGTCTTCTTCTGGGTCTTTTCCTGTCCCTTGGAATCCAATCTAAAATTTCGGCTTTTCATTGATGCTCTGTCCTTCTGGCAGTATGTCCAGCCCATTGCCATTTCAGGGATTTAACTCTGATCATGACGTCTTCCACTCTTGTCATTTTTTGGATCCACGAGTTCCTCTTCTTATCTCTCCTGGTTACACCAAGCATGCACCTCTCCATGCTCCTTTGAGTTGTCTGCAGCCTTTGTATGTCTCTTTTGGTTAAGGTCCACGTCTCTGCACCATACGTAAGCACTGGAAGGATGCATTGATCAAACACTTTTCTTTTAAGACATAATGGCATATTGCTCTTGAAAATTATGCTGTTTCTTCCAAAAGCAGCAAGTTTTGTATGCCGATTAATTTCTTCACCAATGAGACCCTCACATGATATCTGCTGTCCAAGATAAATGTACGTATCTGTTATCTCCAGCTTTTCTCCATCAATCGATAAATCTTCATTTCATTTCTTGTAAAAGCATTGAACATCACTTTTGTCTTCTGAAAGTTCATTTTTAATCCCACTTCTTTACTCTTGTCAGCAAGTTCCTGGATCATACTTAGCAGCTCTGATGGGGTAGTTGCAAAAATGACTATGTCATCAGCAAAACGAAGGTGAGTTAGATAATCTCCATTAATCTTTATCCCTTTGTTTTCCCAGTTCAGTGATTGAAAGACATTTTCCAATGTGGCATTAAAGAGCTTCGGAGATATGGTGTCACCTTGTCTCCCTCCCTTTCATATTTTTATGTGTGTTGTATTTTCAAACAGCCGAATCTTTGCACTTGCATTTTCATAGATGTTATTAATAATATTAATGTATGCAACTTCAATACCGCAGGATTTCAAAGCCATTGTAACTGCTGATGGTTTCACCGAATCAAAGGCCTTTTCATAATCGATAAAAGCCATGCACAATGGAAGTTCATATTCCCTCGCTCTTTCAATTAGTTCTCTCAGTACGTGGATATGATCGATTGTGCTGTAGCCACTCCTAAATCCAGCTTGTTCTCTTGGTTGAGCCATGTCCAGTGTTACCTTCAAGCGGTGTGAAAGAACTTTAGTGAAGATTTTAGAAACCACTGATAGGAGGCTAATAGGTCTGTAGTTCCCGAGATCCTCAATGTCACTTCTTTTATGCAGAAGGATCATTGTAGCGTTGTTCCAATCCTCAGGAATCCCTTCATTAAGGCATCAAGTGAAAATTTGGGCGAGTACTGTTTCAATTTCTCCACTTGCTTCTTGTATGATGTCTACAGTAATTCCATCTTCTCCTGGAGCTTTCCCCCGCTTCATGTTCTTGATTGCATGTGCAACTTCTGCTGGGAGGACTGAAAGAACTCTGGTACTGGTACCTTTCATGATGTCTGGAGTACATGTATCATCCCTTTCATATAATTTGGAGTAGAAATCTTTCACTCTTGTCAAAATTTCGCCTCTATTTCTTGTTACAGAACCATCTTCTTTTCTCAGTGCCATAATCTGTTTCTTCCCTTACTGAGATGTCCCTTTGCTATCTTTAGGCTTTGATTGTTTTCAATTGCTTTCCTCACCAGTTCACAGTTGAATTTCCTTACATCTTCAGTGATACTTTTTTGTACTGTCTCAGATCTTCTTTAGTTGTCCTCATCTCTCTTCTTTTTTGCATCAAAATTTTGGTTTTTCCTGATAATTTGTTCACATGCAACTTGTTCTTAGACCCGGCTAATTTTGTTGCTGTTTCCATAAGAGCTTTGGTTACTTTTCTGTCAACTTCAGAAATATCCACTTCTTCCGACGTTAGGCCTTCTAAAGCAGAGAATCTGTTCTTCAGTTCCAACTGGAAAGTATTATGGTGTTTTTTAAGGTTGGTTATGTCAATACATTTTGTTTGTCTTATGAGCTTGCCACGTTCGAGTTTAGTGTTAAGGTGCATCTTACATCTCACCAATCTATGGTCACTACCTGTTTTGAACTTGTTTAGCCCACTGCAGTCCTCTATGACAAATTTTTTGTTACGCATAATAAAATCAATTTCACTTGATGCGCAACATCACAGCCTCTCCTTGACAAATATCAACCCCGCCTTCTTGTGGTGCATCCTGTTCCCACTAAAAGATCTCTGACGACCTCCAATAGCGGTATAACTATACCATCAGGATTAGAGGAAATGCTATCCCACACTTACCAACCCGCTTGGCCAGCGTGGTTAGTTATGGGCAAACCCCTCCAAAATGACTCCACAACTTAAATCTTGGCCCTCAGTCTTCGGCAGCTGGAATGTACCTGGCCAAGGCAGCGATAATATCAAACACAGCTTCTTTATTGCTGGGCACAAATGAAAAATTTCAGACTTTACAGTGAGAAGTTAAAAGTTTTTTCATTAAATTTGTTATACAGTAGCATTTGAAAATTTCAATAGCATCCTAATCCATGGGCTTGTTCAAGAAGTAAAACCAGAAGAAATGTTGCAAAAAATCATCTTGCCAGATACTAGCATTGACTCAGGTTGGAAGCTTTACAATCATCAAGCTAAAAACTAGCCATGTCATTGGATGGAAGACTGAATTTTAAAAATTATTTTTGATTTCCATTACCAAATGATTTTTGAACTAACAATGGATTAAAGCAACATATATAACAACATTTTATTGAATTTACACAGCAATTGACAACATAACAAAATTCTTAGATCGATTTTACGTCAAAGATGATACTTATTAAAATGATAGTAAACAGTTATTAACCTATGTTCAACAGCCTAAAAAACCTGAGGCAATGGTTTCTTATAGAAACCAACTTTTCTTTCCTTTCAAAAATTTCTATAAAATATTAGTTTTGCAGAAATCACAAATTTTCCCAGGAGACATAATTTTTTTGAGAAAACTAATCAGAAATAAAATCATGATCTGCACTGCTGCATGAGCAACAAATTTGATCACATTGGTAATGTTCGGCTATTGTATACCATAATGTTTTTTAACTCTATTAAAACCAGCTGGCGTAGTCTGAGCTATACTTTGAAAAACAACTTATATTGCACAAAATGCATCTACCCTTGAGAGAAAACCATTCCTTACTTATGACTGCAGCTAACTAAACAGTTCTGTTTGTGCTAACTAAACAGTTTTCTACTATACCAAAAACACAGCATCCAAAAAACAAAGCATTATTTTTTTGTAGCGAACCAACTATGAAGAGCCGTTGCTGAAGTGGTAACTAAAACCTGGATGTTTAAGGAAAATGCCTATTTGCATATACAGTGAAACCTCGATTATACATTTTGCTAAGGGATGGCCTTAAAAATGTATAAATGTAAAAAAAGAGTACACGTGAAATTTGAAATGTTAAATACTATTACAAAATTATTTAATGGAGTATAAGAGGTTCCTTAATAATGAATTATTTAAAGTGGTGAAAAAAAGAGCGTTTCATATTACAATATATTTTATTGCATTACAAAAATCATAAAGCCTATGAAAATCGAACTCCTCTTTTGACAAGTGTCCGTCTATAAAAATCCTGATTCTAGATTAAGTGAAATCCTCACAACTAAGAATCTGAGACCAGTGCTTAAATATGGAGCTCATGAATTAACAACATTTTTTTCTGCGGATCCTGAGTGCATCCATTTGAACCAGAATGTTGAATATTGAGGATACATTTAGGATTCTATTCTACTACACCACGAAATAGTGGAGCCACAAAGTTACATCCGAGAGATTTGTCAATTTTAAATAGTATGCATGTGTGTGAGTCATGAAATGTGAAACCAATTTTTCATCCAGACCGAAAGTAAACAACATACGCTTATCCGATGGGATCAGGGATCAACACTGGCTGCACCAAGAAGGAACACGACAACGCTGTTCCAATTCTCTCACAGTTGTAGCATACCAGGTTATGCATAAAAGAATTAAAGAATCTTGTATTTTTGATAATCTGAAATTCAAATTTTAATGTATGATCTCAAAAAGCATATAAATGAATTATGTATAACTAAGTTAAGAAAAAGCATTAGAAATACATATGGGGACTAACGCAGAATTACATATAAAAGTGAAAAATGTATAATTGTGAAATGTGTATAGGTTCCACTGCATTCCTCAAAGAGGGATTATTGCATTCCTTAAAGAGGCATATTTGCCTCTTTGAGGAATAAAAGTATAATGAAAGAAATATGGGATTACACCATGTAATACAAATTTCGAAGATGACTATCCGCTTTTTGGTGTAAATGTAACAAGGATGGCAAGTCAGATAAAATCCGAAAACATCAAAAATTAATCGTCCTGGAGTGGGACCGAACCCGCGTCTCCCAAATAGCGCCCGGGTATGCTAACCACTACACCACCCAGAACGACCAAGTCTCAAGTTTCCGATGAAATTTTAAAGTTTTCGGATTTTATCTGACTCACCATCCTTGTCACATTTACACCAAAAAATGGATAGTCATCTTCAAAATTTGTATCATATGGTGTAATCCCGTATTTCTTTCATGATTTATCTGCTTCTCCGGGCAGTCACAGGATGGGATTCTTAACCTCCAGATTTGCTAAACATGAATGCCGGTTGCTTTGACTAGCGAATCCTGTGATGGTTATGTTCAAATTAATTGGAAACTTGAGACTTGGTCATTCTGGGTGGTGTAGTGGTTAGCATACCCGGGCGCTATCTAGGAGACGCGGGTTTGGGTCCCTCTGCAGGACGATGAAATTTTCAAGTTTTCGGATTTTATCTGATTTACCATCCTTGTTGCATTTACACCAAAAAACAGATAGTCATCTTCAAAATTTGAATAAAAGTATATTTTCATACTTAGTGTATATTTCAGCATACATCCTCTGCATATATCCTGAAAATTTTCTTGGAAAATACTTTTGAAAAATGAAATTATCATGTTTTAGAGTTAAGTTAAGTCTCAACAGCATCATGGTACAACAGCAAACCAACTTGTTAAGAAATTATCCCCTATTACAGAATGATGGTACTCAAATGATTCCACTTCCAATTCAAAGAGAAATGTTTAGTCTACTCTCCACTAAACAACTGCATCAGCAATGTGGATGTTTTCTTATTTATGAAAACCATGTTTATTGAACTCCTAGGTTTTGGTTACTTAGTAGGTGTTGTAAGGGTTAACATGGAGCTTTTTCCACACAACAAAATCCACGAGCCAGACAATTTCTTTATCAAAAGTGGCACCAAACTCTTAACAAGAGAGAAAGGCAATCAGCACATGGCAGAGTTACTAGATATATGGTATAAGGATGGGTTTGCTATGACATCAAGCTTCCATTGGCTTTCAAAATGAGGTCATGTAGGGTACAGATGCTCTGGATCTCTTGTTTTTTTTTTTTACAAGCTGTGAGCAAGCCCCTTTTTTATTGAGTGCATGAGAATAGGGTAAGCAGAACCAGTGTTTTTAGCTGTAAATAAACTTCATTTTTAAAACGTGGTTTGGCTAATTGTGCATTGATTGAATCGTGTTTAGACAGCTTTTTATCTTGCCTACTTTTACTTCAGCATGAATTGTTTGCTACCTCTTTGTAAGCAGATCGTTGAAGCATTCCTCAAAGGTCATGTGACTATTTTTTTCCTTTTGGCATTCTATGAACAAGCAATTGGAACTACTGTATGTGTGATCAAGCTTTGGCTTTGACTACTATTATTTCAGCACGAATTGTTTGCTACCTCTTTGTAAGCAGATGGTTGAAGCATTCCTCAAAGGTCATTTGACTATTTTTTTCCTTTTGGCATTCCATGAACAAGCAATTGAAACTACTGTATGCATGATCAAGCTTTAGATTCTCATTTATTCATCAAATTCAGATGAAAAAATTCTATGTCATGACTCCAAACGTTCATTTCTGGCATTTACCTTACTCTTGAATGGTAACTGCACAGTATTGTTTATTAATAATATGCCTAAAGTAAAAGCACTCATCAGTACCAGACTGAAAAAGTTTGCGGTGGATTTTGATCTAGATGTATTTTTAATGGATGAAACAATCAAATTGATAGAAGACATCACGAAAGACATTGAAAATATACATATCATACAAGGGCAACCTGTGCAAAAAACAAGGGGCAACCTATGCAAAAAAAAGTATTCCAAGGTGCTCTCTAGTAATGCTGGTCTGAAAAAAATTGAAAAAATTATTTAAGGAGAAAATACTGATTGTATAAGTGTGTCTTTCACTGACATCCCTTGCTTTAAATTTGCACTGATAATTTTTGTGGATATGGAAAGGACTTTATTATAAGCATTTTTTCATTGACAGAAGGCATGCTTTTTCTTTCAAAAATATAAAAAAAAACATTTAGTTATCATCTGCAATCATGATAAATATTCAAGAGTAAAATGTACATACATCTACATTATGTAAATATATGAATCATACAGTAAAACTTCCGAGTATGTTGAATACATATTTCTTCCATTTTAGCACATATTTCTCGATTTTTTAGTCATAAATGCTTGTTTATTTAGGTTTTTACTGCTTGAATATCTGGACTTTACTGATATCATTTGTATTTTGGATTTCTCAAAGACTCTCTCATATCACCAGTTTTTTTGAATGCTCAGTACACTGAGAGTCACTTTTAAAACTCATGTTTGTTGCTGCTAATACTGATGCTCATAAGTGTCCGAGTCATTAAAGCAGTAGTTTTTTAAACCTATGTATATTTAGAGTTCTATTGCATACCCAACAGCAACACTAATTTTTAATATTCTTCCAAGAAATTTTATTTGAAATTCATTAAGACAGGAATTTCAAAAAATATGTGAATGTTGAAATTTATTTTGTAAAATACATATTTTACCACATGCTTTTAATGTTGACACATACACTGAAGAGCAAATTGAATTAGAGATACCTGTTTAGTAATGTGTAACACCACCTTTTGCTTAGATAACGGCGGCGATTCGTCTTGGCATGGACTCGACAAGACACCGGAAGCGTTGGGAAGCCATACGGATCCACGACCCCTGAACAAGCTCCCACAGTTCACGAAGATTTGACGGAGGGGATCAGGGCCTCGAACATCTCTTGATGGCATCACAGATGTGCTCGATGGGATTGAGGTCAGGTGACCTAGCTGGCAAAGGAAGCGAGGTCACGTCGGTGGAGTGTTCATACAACCATTCGGATACAATTCGGGAGCGATGGCACAGTGCATTGTCTTGTTGCAGAATGAGGTCCCCAGTGGGACGTTGAAGATGCACAAATGGGAGTAAATGGTCATCCTGGATATCCCGACAACGTTGACCTGTGAGGGATGATGCCACACATACTAGGGGTCCCATTTCAGTCCACGTAAACAGTCCCCAGACGAGAATGCCACCCCCACCAGCTTGAAGAGTGCCCTGCTGGCAAGAAGGTCCATCGCTTCATGTGGTTTGCGCCGTACTCCTATCCTGCCATCCGCCTGTACCGACGTGAATCTCGACTCATCAGTCCAGGCAACATTTTCCCACATGTCTAGGGTCCAGTGGCGATGTTCCCGCAACAATGCTAATCTTTGCACCCTGTGATGTGCGGTCAGCAGCGGTACCCTCGTGGGATGATTGCTTCTGGATGGTGTGGCTGCTTACACGTTTTTGTGCACCGCCGTTAAATTGCCGAGTGATTTCTTGCACTGTGGCCCGTCTATCCACTGCTACAATGCGAGCTAGCCGACAATGACCCCGCTCATCCACACGCTGTTGTCCACGGCAGTTGGCCCTTGCAGGGATGGTTTTACCGGATTCGATGTACTCACAGGGCATCCGTGACACAGTGGCTCGTGAAAATCCCAGTGCCTGCACGACTTCCGAGATGGAGTGACCCATTCGTCGGACCCCGACAATTTGCCCACGATCAAATGCGCTTAGACCCTTCGTCTTACCCATACTGCATTCGACTCTTACTGATTCCCATCGCATCACTTCTTATATTGTCGGATCGCTGCATACGTCATGTCGTTTCCATTTACAGGGCCACCCACAGCGCCACATTTGCATAACGCCAGCTGTCTCTAATTCAATTGCTCTTCAGTGTAATGTGTGATATTATCACTGTCATTAAAAAAATTAATCTACTCCTGGATTCTCAAGCCTCTTCCACAGCTCTCTGTCTTCAGAAATTATGTTCAACATTAATCTGACATGCTTCCGAATTTCATTCACACATTTCCCACATGAACTTCTGGGTCATTTCCTGTCCCTTGGTATCCAGCCCATTGAGGATCTTTACTTTGATCACGATGTCATCAGTTCTTGTCATTTTCTTGACCCATCAGTTCTTTTCCCTATCCTTTTTTGTTACAGAGACAACTTTAGGGTGGTGTGAATGGTGCCGTCCACCAGGTTCCAGGTTAAGGAGGGCACTGAAGCATTTTTTTCTTTTTCTGTGTGAAATAATAGAGTATATGAAAGTTAATTGGGGCAAATTTGGAAGTAACTAATGCCTACGTTTAACTTGAACAACAGATATCAAGCAAGTGCCATGTCAAAGAAGAAATAAATAGGCATATGAAACTTGGTTGGAGAGATTTTGGAGGAAACAGTATAATTTTCAAAAGCAATTTACCATTATGTCTTAAAAGAAAAGTGTTTAATCAACGTGCATCTCCAGTTCCTACTTGTCAATCAGAGACATGGACCATAACTATAAAAGACATGCAGAGGATGCAAACAACTGAAAGATGCATGGGGAGATGCGTGCTTGGTGTAACAAAGAAAAATAGGAAGAGGAACACATGGATTAGGAAAATGACAAGAGTTTAATGACATGATGGTCAAAGCAAAGAGCCTTAAGTGGCAATGGGTTGGATATGTTGCTAGAACTCACAAGTGTTGGATAATTAAAATACAGGGTGATTCATAAAAAAACTAACGCATTTCATGTTCATTTTATTTCAGCAGGAATAAATCGCAATGACCCGTGTTAGTGTCAAATGACGGGCATCCGTGAGATTCCTCTATTCTCATGAGAGGGCGCTGCTGTGCAGGATGTGGAAGCTGTTGCCGCCAAATTGCCTCAGTCACTGTGAAGCTGCAGTACACGCTACAGCAATGGGTATTCCTTGTGAAAACGTACTGGATTACAAACTTGATCACAGCTACGCAAAGGGCATACAAGAAAAAATTTGGTGTTAGCAAACCTCCCAAACGAACTCTATACTGGCGCTTGCACGCGAGTTGGAAACAACAGAATCTCTTGTGAGTGAAACAGGCAAGCATCGTCCATCTACACTGCCAACGGTTGCTGTGGACATTGAGGCACAACTGCAGCGGTCACCCCAGAAGTAATTACGGTGTCTGTTGCAGGAGACCGGGTACTCATACTCCAGGTGTTAGAGAGCTGCTAAGAAAGTGAGGCTAAAGCCGTTTAGGTTGATGGCTGTTCATGAGTTGCTGGATCCAGATAAGGGAAAACGAGTGCACTATTTTTGCTGGTTTCAGGGCTACACTGCTCAAAATCCTGGCATATTATCCATCACGTGATTCACGGACGAGGCATGGCTCCACTTATGTGGCTATGCCAATTCACAGAACACACGCACATCCTTCAGGAAGCGCCTATGCACCCACAAAAAAACGAAGTTTGGTGCATGATATCTACTGAAAGAATACAGGGTCCCATTTTTTTCAATGGGACTATTAACATTGCAGAGTACCAACGAATTTTCATGAACTTTGTTCAGCAATTCGATGACATAGAGCTGCGTCAAGGCTATTTTAAACAGGATGGCATCACGTGCCATACATCAAATGAGTCCATGGCACTGATCCACAGTTTCTTTGAGGACCGGATAATTTCCCATAAATTACGGCCACCGAGATCACCAGATTCAACAGCACCACATTTCTTCCTGTGGGGGTTTCTTAAGGAAAGAGTGTACTTTACATGCGCTCAGACATTAGATGAATTGAAGGAGAACATTACAAACAAAATCAACAGTATTGACAAGACAATGCTCCAATGAACAGCCAGGAACATGGAACGACGTGTCCAGATGTGCCTTCAGGAGGGGGATGGACATTTTCAGCATTTGATGTAAAGGTAAAAGTAAATGTTATGTAATGTAAACTCCCATAGATATGCTACATTTTAGATGGCATAACTTGCTGTTAGCTTTATTCTTGTTCACATAAATTGATAATGAAATGTGTTAGTTTTATATGAATCACACTTTACTATGAGGGTTGTACTGAAAGTAATGCAAAAGTGGGCATAACGTTTTTATTAACTGATACAGGTCATTCAAATTGCACATGTTGGTAGAGTAACTCTTCCTCTATAAGTAACTCTTCTTCTTCTTCATTGCAGGCAAATAATGGATTCCAAGCAGAAGCAACGTGCCATCATTGAGTTCTTGATGAAAGAATAGTGCAGGCTGTCCGACATCCACAGAAGGCTACAGAATGTTTATGGAGATAACACCATTCAGAAGAGCAATGTGCACAGATGGATGAAGAAGTTTAAAGAAGGGGAAACCACCATCTGCGACCACTGACACGAATCGTCAGCGAGTGGATGAATTGATTCGCGTGGAGAGACGAATCACAATCGGTGAGCTTGTTGCATAACTGGACTGTGGTCACAATGCCTTACAGATGGTGGAAAACTTAGGGTATTGGAAAGTGTGTGCAAAGTGGGTACCTCGCAGTTGACACTTTGCTACTTGATTCTTTCATATTTCACACTTTCTTAAACTACTACAAAGATAATTCTTCAGCATCAGCACATTCTCCTTGGCATTTCCTTTTTCTGTTAAAATTTCTATTTGAAATGATATCAGCAAGGATTCTATTTTATGCTTTCAAAACTTTACTTAATGTGGTGTGTGGAACATTCGGTTTCAAAGTTTGACTTCAGTTTGGTAGCAAATCATTGTTATTCCCACATGTTGGAAACCTGTTATTCTTCCCCCAGAAAATCAATTGATATCATTCTGTTTTCCCACAAATGAAGCAGTAGAAAAAGAATTTGCTATGGGCATTACACTGATTTCACGTCCTCTACAAACTCAAGTCTCTCAGCCACTTGCTCTGATGATTTTCTCTCAATTGCTTGCTAAGCCGCTTGCTCTCAATTGCTTTTTTCACTAGTTCACAGCTGAACTGAATTTTCTTTTTGCATACATAGTTCTGTATATATTCCATTTTGGAAGTGAATTTTGTTTATCTTGATCTTCCTTCATTTTTGAATCGGCAGTTTTGTTTGTTTCAATATTTCCTAATCATAAGTTTGATTCTTAGTACCCCTTATTTTATGTGACAGGATTCATTTTTAAAAAATTCTCAATGTTCCACATTATGTTCTAAGTTCCTTCCATTTGGATCTATGTTCCAAATGGAAGGAGCCTAGATATATGTTCCACAGGTTATAAAAACTAGCATTATGTTTTTAAACAAAAAGCAAAAAGGAATACAATTATGTTCCACAGGTTCCTTGTGTTTGGAACCTGGATATGTTTTTGTTCTACTTTTCACTATGTGGTAGCCAACATAAAGTTTGTTACAACAGGTCTTCTGAATTGAACCAACAAACTTTACTCACAAACTTTAAGTCTTGTTGATGGTCATTCACAAAGCTTGGTAAGAAGGCCAGTTGGAGGGAGTGCCTTAGATAATGATATCAAAATCCGTTATTGATATTCAGGTTTTGGTTAAGGCTGTCTTTGAATGAGTGTAAGAGAAATTCTATCCTATGTCTGCAATGTAAATTCTTTAGTACACATTTTCTCGAAGACTATTACTTTGTAATGTTTGAAATTTTGAGCACAAATAAAAACAGCCTATAGCTAATATGTGCCACAGTTATTATTCCAAAAAAATTGTTAGATTTTTTTTTTAATTCAATTTATCTGACTCAAAAGTATTCCAATTTGTGTGCTAGATGGCACGATAAGATAACTTAGTTTCTGTCTGGAAGAAACAAAATCTCTCATTTCTGTCTGATTTTTTTAAATTATCTAGGCCAAATAGAAATAATTAAATGGGGCGAAAAGTGAGACTCGAATCTTGTCTCCAATAAATCATCTTAAATTCTACTGTACATTCATTTTTTGAAGAGATAATGTGTACATTAGTAGAGAACTCTTGAATTTGAGCTACGAAACTCCGCCTACCTACTAAGCTCCACTCCCAAGCAATGTCATTGGTTAAAACGTAACAGCACCTATTTTGTCTTTTCATTGTGGAGCCAACAAGAGATTGCCTCCATTCTGAATATGGTGAAGTCTGCAGTGATTCGCTGACGCCAACTACTACGACAGTCCCTCAAAACGTAAAAGCAACGTTCAAGGAGTGATATTTTGCGCCATCTATCGCAGAAGATGAACCCTAACACTCATTCAAAGACAGCCTTAACAGAAACTGATTTGCAGTTTCAATTGCCTGTTGACCAATTTTAGAAGATATAAGAACACATAACATTACATGCTTATGATAAGCCTAAAATATTGAAGATGACAAAATCTGTTTTCCAATATTCTTGCCGTTTATCAGTTCTTCATATACATGGAACTACATCTATCTAACACCTCAGGAAACTGACTGACAAAAAGAAAAACATTTCCATTGTTGGAGAGAATGTCCTTTCAACTTGTGAAGGCCTGTTGTTGATAACCGTTTTTTATTCTGTTTGTGAAAATTAAATGCTCAAAATGGCTGGCTTTCAACAGACCTGCTACACTTTAGTACACGATTTACATGACATCTCCCGTGAAAATCAATGTTCTGACACCAAGTTGACCCTCACAGGTAGGTTTAGGGTATGTACTAACTTGAAGTTGCTAAATTTAATGGCATTTGAGTAACGGCATCAAAGGCAAATATAATTTTATAAATTGCGAATGGAAAATGGCATCACAGACAAGGAGAATTTTCTAAATTGCGAATGGAACTTGAATATTCAGGGTCACTTCTTGTGATGGTTACTTTACTGGTATCAAATCCAATCCCACCATCATAAAACTTATCCTAAGAAACAGAGATAAAGTTGAAGACCTCATATGCTCCTGGTGTGTATAAAATTTCTGTTTCTACTTCAGCTGGTACTAGAGTGTACATCAGCAGCATTTTTCACAGCATTACTAAATTAATAAATGAGTGGTAGGCAATGCATGTAATTAACAATCAAATTAAGAAGAAGGTAGTGTAGAACATGCTAAGTTACGTATAAAAGTTTAATGCAAATATATTTCAGCCATTACTATGGCCTTCATCAGTGCGACTACGATTGGTTTACATTGCCAGATTGGAAAGGTAAGTTTTGTAATGGTAACTCCGGGTGACGTGATGCAATGAGGGATTGCCAGATGTAAGGAACAAAAATGGGGAGCTCAGAGTTGCAATTTTTAGAAAATAAAATTTTCAAACTTTCTCTAAACCTCAGAGCATATCGATTTTGGAAGGGAACCAACTTTTAGTATCGGACCAAAGTGGAATAGCAGAAGTGTCGGCCATGGTAAGAAGAGATAAGGCAGGTGAAAGTTTTCCAAATTTCACATCAAATTTGTGTTCCTGAAGTCTTGAGAGAATTTTCCGGAATGAACTTCCTATGTACGCGGTTGATCCAATGTTAGTCTTGATCGGAATTTTATACACTCCAGGCGAAGAAAGCGGAGGTCTTGGGTCTCTGTCATTATGGAGTATAACAGAAATTGAAGAGGAAGAACGAATGGCAAGTCTATATCCTTCTCTTTTGAAGATACTTATGAGTTTGTAGGCAGAAGGTTCGTGGTAAGGAATTGAGCCAGCAAACATTAGTTCCTTTTTTGGTGACACAGGTTGAAGAGCAACAACTGGTTTTTCCCTAGCATTTTGAATTACTGTATATACTCGCGTATAAGTCGAGAAATTTGGGACAAAATGAGAGCTTCAAAGTAATGGGGTCGACTTATACGCGGGGTCTAAAAAAATCGTAAGTCCAAAAGTTCTTCCCGTGAGGCAAAAGGCAATCCCCCCCCCAAAAAAATGCCGATGCGGTATTAATTACAAAATCGCAACCCTCCGAAAGAAAAAAATAAAGAAAGAAAAAACGCCGATGTGGTAGAATTACGAAATTGCAAACCTAAGAATTTCTCCGCGCTTTGAGAAGTCCCTCTCCTGGCTTTGCGTATCCACAGCGCAGTCACAGCCGCACATAGAAAGCTCCGCCCTTCCGACTACCAGTTGATTGCACTTATCTTCGCGTAAGGGCAAAGAATACCGCGCGAAGCGTTTTTCTTTGGTAACGGAGCCATGCGACAGCCAGTGTTAGGTGTTGCTTGTTCTTAATCGCACGTGTCTCGTTTCTCCTATTATGGGTGACACGGATTGTGTAAAGAAACGGATGTCCTATAACGCAGGATTCAAGTTGAAAGTGGTTTCTTTTGCAGAAAATACTAACAACTGTGCTGCTTCACGTCAATTTGGCATTAACGAAAAACTGATTCGAGATTGGCGTAAAAAAAACGGACTTGGTGAAAATCCCAAAATCGCAAAAGGCACTGCACCGTGGAACGACATCTTTCCCAGAGCTGGAAAGTGTCTTGAATGATTGGATTGTGGGCTGCAGACAAAATGGTTACATTGTAACGTGAACTGGTATACGTTTGCGAGCAATGAAGCTCACAAAAGATGAAAAGTTTGCAGCCGCAAATAACACTTTTCGTGCCTCACCAGGTTGGTGCACAAGGTTCATGAACCGCTATGGGTTGTGTCTATTCCAGCGCACCAAAATTGCACAAAAGTTACCTCGTGACCTCGAAGCAAAGATAATGGAATTTCAAAAGTACGTAATTCAAAAGAGAAAAGAGACTGCTTTTGAACTTTCCCAAATAGGGAACATGGATGAAACCGCCATGTGTTTCGACCTTCCTGGAAATAAGACGGTGAACCAAACGGGCGAAAAAAATATCTTGATCAAAACGACTGGCCACGAAAAATCCAGTTTCATGGTTGTTCTTTCCTGTTTGGCCGACGGCAGTAAGCTACCTCCGGTAATTATTTAAAAACGCAAAACTCTGCCGAAAAGCGTTGTCTTTCCGTCTGGTGTGCTCGTTCGTGCCCATGAAAAAGGATGTATGAACAAATCCGGAACAATTGACTGGTTACAGAATGTGTGGAACAAAAGGTCAGGTGCACTTTTGAGGAAACCTTCTCTTTTGGTGTGGGATATGTTTGTTGCACACCGTTGTGCAGAAGTGAAAAAAACTGCAGAAAATTCAAAAACAACTCTTGCTGTCATCCCAGGTGGGTTGACATCTGTTCTTCAACCACTAGATGTCTGCCTTAATAAGCCCTTCAAGGACAATGTGCGGAGGTATTGGGCAGATTGGATAAGTTCCGATTTGCCGAATGAAACCAAGGGTGGAAATCTAAAGAAGCCGGATATCATTTTGATTGTGCGATGGGTCAAGGATGCTTGGGATGCGATACCTGCGGAAATGGTCGTGAAATCATTCAAGAAATGTTGCATTAGTAACAAACTTGATGGCACAGAGGATGATGAGATTTTTATGAGTGACGATGACAGTGATTCTGATGACACAGGCATAGATGGGAATACTGATGTTTATGATGACGCGCCGATGATGGAGAAAGACTTTTTTGAACTGTTTTGCGAGTCTGGCTCGGAATCGGATTTTGAAGGGTTCCGATGAAGTTTTTGGGTATGCAAATTAAATTTAGTATTATATATATAATTTTTTTTGTTTTCAAATGTTTTTGAATAAATTCATTGAAATTTTTTTTTCTCATTCCGGGATCGACTCATATGCGAGTTTCCGATTTCTTAAGATTTTTTCCTCTGAAAGTGGGGGGATCGACTTATACGCGAGTTTCCGATTTCTTACAATTTTTTCCTCTGAAAGTGGGGGTCAACTTATACGCGAGTATATACGGTAATTTAGAAACCAGGCAAGGGGGAAAGACATGTTGAGTAGCGATCAAGTGGATGTTTGCTAATTCATTTGTTAGATTAACTTCAGTGTTACAAACTAAATGAGCTCAATGAATGAGAGACTTGAAGGCTGACAGTTTATATTGGTGAAAAGTATGAGAATTGAAAGGAATAATGCTATTGGTAGAAACTGGTTTTTAGTAGACAGAAGTGGAAAGAAGATTATTACATTTTGAGATGCTGACAACCAAGAAATTTATCTTGCTATCAATTTCTTCATTAATAGTGAATCTAATGGGCAGGAATTTTTTAGTGATTAAATTTGTGAGTTGCAATAGATCTTTTTTAGGATGAGGCCAGATAACAAAAATATCGTCGACATAATGGAGTCATAAGGTTGGTTGTTGGTCATGTTGCATCACTATTGATTGCTCAATATTTCGCAGGTAAACCTCTGCCAAAAGTGGGGAAAGAGGTGACCCCATCGGTACACCTTGGTTTTGTTGATAGCATTGATTATTAAAAAAAGAAGAAATGCTATCAACAAAACCAAGGTGTACCGATGGGGTCACCTCTTTCCCAACTTTTGGCTGTGGTTTACCTGCAAAATATTGAGCAATCAATAGTAATGCAACATGACCAACAACCTTCCTTATGGCTCTGTTATGTAGACGATATTTTTGTCATCTGGCCTCATCCTAAAAAATCTATTACAACTCACAAATTTAATCACTGAAAAATTCCTGTCCATTAGATTCACTATTAATGAAGAAAGTGATGGCAAGATAAATTTCTTGGATGTCAGCATCTCAAAATGTAATCTTCTATCCACTTCTGTCTACCAAAAACCAGTTTCTACCAATAGCATTATTCCTTTCAATTCTCATACCTTCCACCAATATAAACTGTCAGCCCTCAAGTCTCTCATTCATCGAGCTCATTTGGTTTTGTAACACTGAAGTTAATCTAACAAACGAATTAGCAAACATCCGCTTGATCGCTACTCAACATGGCTTTCCCCTCGCCTGCTTTCTAAATTAATTCAAAATGCTAGGAAAAAAACAGTTGTTGCTTTCAACCTATGTCACCAAAAAAAAAAAGAAACTAACGTTTGCTGGCTCAGTCACTTACCACGAACCTTCTGTCTACAAACTCATAAGTATCTTCAAAAGAGAAGGATATAGACTTGCCATTCGTTCTTCCTCTTCAATTTCTGTTATACTCCGTAATGACAGAGACTCAAGACCTCCGCTTTTTTTGCCTGGAGTGTATAAAATTCCGATCAAGACTAACGTTGGATTAACCGCTTACATAGGAAGTTCATTCCGGAAAATTCTCTCAAGACTTCAGGAACACAAATCTGATGTGAAATTTGGAAAACCTTCATCTGCCTTATCTCTTCTTACCATGGCTGACACTTCTGCTATTCCACTTTGGTCTGATACTAAAAAGTTGGTTCCCTTCCAAAATTGATATGCTCTGAGGTTTAGAGAAA
This sequence comes from Macrothele yani, assembly GCA_039090855.1. NCBI lineage: Eukaryota > Metazoa > Arthropoda > Arachnida > Araneae > Macrothelidae > Macrothele > Macrothele yani. Next base: position 95,579,226 of record CM077009.1, on the reverse strand, counting down.
GTTTGGAAATTTTATTTTATATAAATTGCAACTCTGAGCTCCCTATTTTCGTTCCTTACATCTGGAAATCCCTCATTGAATCACGTCACCCGGAGTTACCATTACAAAACTTACCTTTCCAACCTGGCAACGTAAACCAATCGTAGTCGCACTGATGAAGGCCATAGTAATGGCTGAAGTATATTTGCATTAAACTTTTATACATAACTTGGCGTGTTCTACACTACCTCCTTCTTAATTTGCGTTACTAAATGTTTGGTTTAGCACAAAAAGGATGTTTCCCAAGGTAGATCTAGTTCTTCCTTGGCTTTATTAAATTTCTAGATATTTCAGCAGTACCCCTCTAGACAAAATACTGAGAAAATTGCTTCTTTTATCAACAAAAGGATTTAACATTTTCTTGAGAGCCCTGAAATATACACTAAGTGGCTAAATTATTATTACCATCAGACCATTCTATGCAACGTAGCCATCCCGCAGATGCTGCTGACACAAGATGGCCGAACCGCTGTAAAAAGGGAATGCTGAAGGCATGCAGAGACTAATGAAGTGCATTGCACAAGAAATAATGGTTAAAAGATGCGATCTGATGGACTTTGAATGTGGAATGATCATGGGTGCTTAAAGCATTGGTGCGAGCATTAGCAAAATGGCTGCATTTGTGAAATGTTCGAGGCCAGCAGTTGTTTGTTAAAGTTTACAGAGAGTGGACCACCAGTCAAAAAACCGGGTCTGAGTGCAAGGCATGTTGTCGTCAATGGCTACTGGATGCTTGAGCTAAGCAGAGAGTAGGCAGACTTTTTCAGTCCAATAGGTGGGCAAGCACTTCATTAGATTATAGATAATAAGATTCAGGGACCAAGTCAAATGACCTCTGAATGTACAGTTTGCAGTATATTATATCGTATGGGCTACAGAAACAGATGGCCTGTGTGCAACAGTTTGCAGTATATTATATCGTATGGGCTACAGAAACAGATGGCCTGTGTGCAACAGTTTGCAGTATATTATATCGTACGGGCTACAGAAACAGACGGCCTGTGTGCAACAGTTTGCAGTATATTATATCGTACGGGCTACAGAAACAGACGGCCTGTGTGCAACAGTTTGCAGTATATTATATCGTACGGGCTACAGAAACAGACGGCCTGTGTGCAACAGTTTGCAGTATATTATATCGTATGGGCTACAGAAACAGACGGCCTGTGTGCAACAGTTTGCAGTATATTATATCGTATGGGCTACAGAAACAGATGGCCTGTGTGCAAGTCATTGCGATCTGCAGAGAACATGAAGAAACGCCTCCAGTTTACTCAGGAATGCAAGAATTGGTCAGTAAATGAGTAGGAAAGGGTAATGTGGCCTGATGAATCAAGTTTTCAACCACACCATGCAGATGGAAGGGTGAGGGTATGGAGACAGCAGCACGAAAGCATGGATCCATCTTACACCATCACTACTCTTCAAGCTAGCAGGGGGCAACATTATGGTCTGGGGCATGTTTTTGTGGGAGTGTTTCAGCCCGTTGATTTGTCTGGAGAAATGTCTGACCACCCAAAGGTATTTAAATATCATTGCCAACCAAATCCACCCAGCTATGTTGATGGTTTATCTCAATGGAGATGGGTACTTCCAGCAGACAATGCTCCATCTTTTGGGATGTGAATGGTTTAAGGAGGATCATGGAAACTTCTCCCTACTACATTGGCCTCCTTAATCACCGAATCTCAATCTAAGGGAGCATTTATGAGATGAAGTCAAAAGGGGCATCAGACAGCTGGATCTGCTACCATAAAATCTTCAAGAGCTGGAGCGTTTAATTCATCACATTTGGGCTAATATATACCCCAAGTCACTTAACAACATTTAATAGAGTCCTTACCAAAACGAATTTTGAGTAGTATGAAGGTCAAAAGATGGCCCAACAATGTACTAACCAGGTGGTCATAATAATTTGGCCACTCAGTGTATACCTCATCAAACAACAATACTAACAGTCTGTATTTTATCCCCACCATTTGGAAGTCTTTCCTATCATTTGGCAACAACTGAAATGAAGAATTTGGAAATGAAAATCTGGCAACCAATCTCACTCCATTTGTTTACAGGTGATCAAGACTTCAGAGGGTTGAAAGCATTTCTGAGTTTTAATTCCTTTATGCAATTATAACGTGTTGAAATCTTATTACCTACATTTATTTGTTATGAATGAATTGCATTCCTCATATTTTTGTACGAGTGTTAATCAAAAGGGATGTAAGGTCAGGTGATGCGTAACATCACAGCCTCTCCTTGACAAATGTCAACCCCGCCTTCTCGTGGTGCATCCTGTTCCCACTAAAGGGGCTCTGACGACCGCCAATAGCGGTATAACTATACCATCGGGATCAGAGGAAATGCTATCCCACACTCACCAACCCGCTTGGCCAGCGTGGTGAGTTATGGCCAAACACCTCCAAAATGACTCTACAACTTAAATCTTGGCCCTCAGTCTCCGGCAGCTGGAATGTACCTGGCCAAGGCAGCGGCCAGTGCGACATGAAGGCAGAGGGTGCTAAGAATCCCCGGAGGACCGGACTAGGCTGCCATTTGATGCTGACCTTGGCTACCTATAACGGACGCTCCCTATCTTCTGATTCAAGGCTTCTTGAATTAGAAGAGGAACTACAAAGGATCAAGTGGGACATCGTCGGGCTAAGTGAGGTAAGGAGAAAAGGAGAAGATCTCTTTGAACTGAAAAGTGGACATCTCTTCTATTATCGTGGGACAGATACTGGCAGTACTAGTGGTGTTGGATTTATAATAAACAAGAAACTGAAGGATAAAGTGGTAGAAGTTGAAAGTTCCTCTGACAGAGCTGCACGACTCGTTATCCAACTATCGAGAAAATACCAGGCTCAGATTATTCAAACTTATGCACCCACCACAAGTCATCCTGAAGAAGAAATTGAAGAATTTTATGAGGAAATTCGTCATCTAAATAATAAAGGTAAGCAGCACTTGAAGATAATTATGGGAGATTTCAATGCAAAAATAGGGCAACGGCAACAGAATGAAACTTCAGTAGGTGAATTTGGTCACGGCAACAGAAACCAGCGTGGAAATACTCTCGTTGAGTTTGCAGAGGCAGAAGGATTTTTCATCTTGAACTCCTTTTTCAAGAAAAAGCCACACAGGAAATGGACATGGAGACATCCAATTGGGACGACAAGTCAAACTGATTTTATTATGTGTAACAAAAAATTCGTCATCGAAGACTGCAGTGTGCTGAACAAGTTCAACACAGGTAGTGACCATAGATTGGTGAGATGTAAGATGCACCTCAACACTAAACTGGAACGTGGCAAGCTCATAAGACAAACAAAATGTATTGACATAACCAACCTTAAAAAACACCATAATACTTTCAAGTTGGAACTGAAGAACAGATTCTCTGCTTTAGAAGGCCTAACATCGGAAGAAGTGGATATTTCGGAAGTTAACAGAAAAGTAACCAAAGCTCTTATGGAAACGGCAACAAAATTAGCTGGGTCTAAGAACAAGTTGCATGTGAACAAATTATCAGGAAAAACCAAAATGTTGATGCAAAAAAGAAGAGAGATGAGGACAACTAAAGAAGATGTGACTTCCAAAGTGGAATATATAGAGCTATGCAAGACAGCACGAAAAAGTATCACTGAAGACGTAAGGAAATTCAACTGTGAGCTAGTGAGGAAAGCAATTGAAAACAACCAAAGCCTTAAGATAGCAAAGGGACATCTCAGTAAGGGAAGAAAACAGATTATGGCTCTGAGAAAAGAAGATGGTTCTATAACAAGAAATAGAGGCGAAATTTTGACAAGAGTGAAAGATTTCTACTCCAAATTATATGAAAGGGATGATACATGTACTCCAGACATCATGAAAGGTACCAGAGTTCTTCCAGTCCTCCCAGCAGAAGTTGCTCATGCAATCAAGAACATGAAGCGGGGGAAAGCTCCAGGAGAAGATGGAATTACTATAGACATCATACAAGAAGAAAGTGGAGAAATTGAAATAGTACTCGCCCAAATTTTCACTCGATGCCTTAATGAAGGGAAGATTCCTGAGGATTGGAACAATGCTACAATGATCCTGCTACATAAAAAAGGTGACATTGAGGATCTCAGGAACTACAGACCTATCAGCCTCCTATCAGTGGTTTATAAAATCTTCACTAAAGTTCTTTCACACCGCTTGAAGGTATCACTGGACATGGCTCAACCGAGAGAACAAGCTGGATTCAGGAGTGGCTACAGCACAATAGATCATATCCATGTACTGAGAGAACTAATTGAAAGAGCGAGGGAATACGAACTTCCATTGTGCATGGCTTTTATCAATTATGAAAAAGCCTTTGATTCGGTGAAACCATCAGCAGTTACCACGGCTCTGAAATCCTGCGGTATTGAAGATGCATACATGAATATTATTAATAACATCTATGAAAATGCAAGTGCAAAGATTCGGCTGTTTGAAAATACAACACACATAAAAATTGGAAAGGGAGTGAGACAAGGTGACACCATATCTCCGAAGCTCTTTAATGCCACATTGGAAAATGTCTTTCAATCACTGAACTGGGAAAACAAAGGGATAAAGATTAATGGAGATTATCTAACCCACCTTCGTTTTGCTGATGACGTAGTCATTTTTGCAACTACCCCATCAGAGCTGCAGAGTATGATCCAGGAACTTGCTGACAAGAGTAAAGAAGTGGGATTAAAAATGAACTTTCAGAAGACAAAAGTGATGTTCAATGCTTTTACAAGAAATGAAGATTTATCGATTGATGGAGAAAAGCTGGAGATAACAGATACGTATGTTTATCTTGGACAGCAGATATCAAGTGAGGGTCACATTGATGAAGAAATTAATCGGCGTACAAAACTTGCCTGGAGAGCTTTTGGAAGAAACAGCATAATTTTCAAGAGCAATATGCCATTATGTCTTAAAAGAAAAGTGTTTGATCAATGCATCCTTCCAGTGCTTACGTATGGTGCAGAGACGTGGACCTTAACTAAAAGAGACATACAAAGGCTGCAGACAACTCAAAGAAGCATGGAGAGGTGCATGCTTGGTATAACCAGGAGAGATAAGAAGAGGAACTCGTGGATCCGAAAAATGACGAGAGTGGAAGACATCATGATCAGAGTTAAATCCCTGAAATGGCAATGGGCTGGACATACTGCCAGAAGGACAGACCATAGATGGACAGCCGAAATTTTAAATTTTAGATTGGATTCCAAGGGACAGGAAAAGACCCAGAAAAAGACCACATGGGAGATGGGTGGATGAAATTCGTAAATATGCGGGAGTGACATGGAGGAGACTGGCACAAGACAGAGCGTTGTGGAGGAAACTTGGGGAGACCTTCGTCCAGCAGTGGATTGATAATGGTTGACAATGATGATGATGATGATTAATCAAAAGCATTTCATTTTACAAGAAAATCCTCAATGATGTAAATAATGTGTCATGTTGAAAATAGATTACATGTTATACAAGAAAAAAGGAAGAAAAGAAACTGAAAACCTTCTGCAACGGTGAAATTATCTTTGCAGCAGCCAAATTTTGCATCACTACAATTCAGTGCTGAGACAGTGACGTCCGGAGGACATTCTTCATTATTTGGTCCATGAGCTGGAGTCATACCATCAGGACAACACCCAAATTCAGTGCTTCCACAATCCTCTTCACCAGATGACTCTACTGTGTCATTATAGCAATCTGGGCATATACTAGTAATAGTAACATCACATCCCAGGAGGTCTTCTCCCTCAGCAGCAGTGTTGCCATCGGGACAGCAACCATAAGTAGTGTTTGAACAGTCAACACTTCCTGGACATCCTTCACCTCCTGGTCCCTGGGCTTCAGTCACTTGATCAGAACAGCAGCCATATTTGGTCGTGTTGCACAAGCTTGTTGTTGGGCATCCTTTCCTATAAGAACAGAGACGAATATGCTTATTTTCATACACTAGTAGCAGCAAAAGTTATGAAAGCTATAAATACAAAAAGAAAAAAAAATACATACATACATGCATACATACATACGACTGACAAAGGGAAAAAAATCTGAACTTTTAACCAGGTGAAAAATAAGAACATGCGGCAGAAAGTGTTAAATAACACAGCACGAGCAAAATGGAATTGTTTGTTGTAATTTATTTATGTAAATATTAAACTGGAGTGCATCATTGTATTCACAATACGAAATTACGAATTCAAAGCAAAATAAAATTATTTTAAAAGACACTGCTTCAGTTTTTCCCTTGTTTTGCTTTGTTGTTGTACTTGTTGGAAAATCAGCACAAGCTTCCTCTTATCAAGTAACCTTGCTTTCTTCCCAGTAGGTTCCACTACCATAGTTGTCTTTTGTTGACTCTGCAGCTGCACATCGTCCGCTGCTTAATTGTCCTTTCTGCTGATATCTTTATTATATTATATGTAATATTATATATGATATCCATCTCTTTCCATTTCTTCATTGTCACTTTTTTTTTATGCCCTATGATGGCAATTTTATCCATTGTGCTGAAAAAACTTTCAGTTTGAAGACCATGAATGCATGATATTAAAGCTTTCACTATTTTAGGTAAATGGTGTAACTCTGAGAATATACACTGGCGGAAAGTGAAAAAAGAACACCAAGAAGGAGACATCTGATACCAACGAAATTTATACAGCATAATAACGGAATACAGAGGATAACGTGATTAAAACATTATGGCAAAATACAGCTGTATTTGCTGGTAAACTGAAAAATAACATTTCCATGTAACATGGTTAGTACGATGTTGAACCGCCATGAACTGCGTCACACTGTGCAATTCTGGCATGGAGTCTGTCGTACAGATGTTGGATGTAAATTTGGGGTATTGAGTTCCAAGCATCCTCAACCTGGACGCGTAAATCGGGGATGGCCGTGGAGACCGGATAAGTCGTTGTCCCATAAAATCCCACACGTGCTCACTGGGGGACAAATCCGGTGAACGTGCAGGCCATGGAAGTTGTCTCACACCCTTAAGTGCATGTTGCGTTGCACGTGCCGTGTGTGGGCATGCATTATCTAGCTGGAAAACACCACGATGGACCGACTTTACAAATGGCACAACAATTAGCTGAATGATGTTGTTGATGTAGGAGGTGCTGTTTAACGCACCCGGTACAAACACTAGCTGTGTACGGGGGTTATAGCTGATCGCTCCTCACACCAGGAGTAGGCCCTGTGTGTCGCTGGCGGATGCGAGAAAAGTGGAGACGCGCCCCTGTGCGTTTGCGAACACGCATACGGCCATCGGAGGCTCCCAAGCAGAATCTGCTTTCATCGCTGAACACGACAGATCGCCATTGCGTTCTCCAGTGCAGACGTTGGTGACACCACTGCAGCCGTTACTGACGGTGGGCTGGAGTCAGAGGTACACATGCCTGAGGCATACGTGCACGTAGTCCTGCATCCAGTAGACGGTTGCGGATTGTTCGCACAGTCATCTCAGGTGCAACGGCAGCTCGGATTTGCGTCGCAGTGGATGTTCTGCTTGACAACGCCGCTCTTCTTATGCGTCGATCGGTCCACTCATCAGTCTGTCTGTGACTACCGGTTCCACGTCTTCTCGTGTGGGAATGTTCCTTGGACCATCTACGCCATCATTGTACTACCACTGATACTTCCCGTCCAATTCGCTCAATACGACAATACGACCACCCGGCCTCGCGGAGTGCGACTAGACGACCTCGCTCAAAGTCCGATAACTGCTGAAATCGTACACGTCTTCCATGTCCAGGCATTGCAGCTTCTTCAGGGTCTTTGCATGTGTCCATACGCCGACAACTGATTACATTCACTTCGCCGTACTCCTTAAATACCACCGACAATAATTTGCATATTATGCTGTGCTGTGGAGTTAGCGCTCACTGGTTGGTCCCGAAATTAGCATCACACCTACGTAAACTCGACCTATTAACATATGTGAATTTCATGATCGTCTGCTAATTCTTTCTTGGTGTTCTTTTTTCACTTTCCGGCAGTGTAAATACATTTTTAAACACCACGCATCCGTTCTTTCAAATTTCCCAACTTCATCTATTTTCGGAAAATTACCCCTCCCTTACCAAGCTTAAATGTAAATATTTATAAGAGGAAGTAACATTTAACAACAACACGGAATAGTGGTAATATGGGGGGGGGTTACACTTATGAGAGAAATCTTCGATTCGTTCGACTGCCATTTTACGAAATTTTCCCCGCATTTTTAAGCTGAAATACAGATATTTATGGAACAAAAGATTAGTTAGCAATATTGAGCAGAAGAAACATCGCTAGAAAAAAAAAAAATACGATTTCGGCAGAAATTTTCATTTCGTCAAACTTCTGTTTTCGAAAATTTCAAAACACGGGATTTCATCCTCAAACAGAAAATGCCCTCGTCCACCCTCCCCAATAACCACCAAAACTCCTTAAATATTTTCTGTTCAATTGTGCGTCAATCTCGAGAATGACCCAAATAATAAAGGAAAATCAGAATTCCTCAAATTCATGGAAGAATCTCAAGACCAAAGATTACAAAGAAATCTTCGAGCCATCTTAACTTCCGTCTTCGGAAATCGTTGCCTCGAGTTTCATGCTGAAACATTATTAAGCATTTATGAAATAAAGTGATATTTAACAACAATATTGCACAGAGGAAACATCACGAGAAAAAAGAAATTACGATTACAGGAAATATCTTCAATTCGTTTAGCTTTCATTTTTGAAAGTTTTGTAAGACGAAATACTGCCTCCAGACATGGAAAACGACCCCTCCCTCCCCTTTTAACCCCCAAAATATCTCTTCCATTTTACATCAATCATAAGAATGATCCAATGATGACAAAAAAGTGAAATTCCATGAATTTGTGGAAGAATCTTGTGTATGTATATAAGGGGTGTAGTTAAGGAGGAACAGGAGTGTGTGTGTGTGTGTGTGTGTGTTCAGCTCCCATACAAGGGAAAACAAAAACTCCATCTAGAAAACAGACACTGTAATCCCTGAATTTTTATTTTTCATGCATATGTATACATATTAAGTTGCTCCCTGAGTTTAAGAAATTAGGTTCTCAAAGCAACATCATCTATCAAATTAAAGTTGTTGATGGTATTCAGATTTTATTTACTGTTGATGTATCAAACGTCTCCATTTACAGTGATCTTGGCACACAATGCAAATTTTACTCACATTCATTACATGTCTTACAAAATACCTTTTTTTTTTTTTTTGCTTCACACTCATTATCTTTTTCCCTTGCAGGCAATCCTGAATCTGGTCCTTCCATGATTCCTTCAGTGGCGTAACTACCACCCCCGCAGGGGGAGGCACAGATAACGAAGGGGCGTACTTTAGCTACCATTTATATTTTATGAAAAAATTCGAACACACGCAAAGAAAAACAAACAAATAATTTACCCAAAAGATTCATATTTTCCTTCAAGATATATTTAGCTTTATCTAAATAAATGTCAAGTTTCACTTTTAAAGCACTGGATGTTCTACAAATTGAAGTTATTTGGCCCTTTGGCTCTGGGTTGTAATATTATCGCTTTGCAATGGGTTATAATAATACGATCGCTCTCCAATCACCCTCTGTCTGCACTGCTGAGGAAAAGCACAAAGCCACATTCCTCCACGGGATGTGGAACTGTCTTCCCATATCCCGTGGAGGAATGGGAAAACAGTTAGTCATCTAGGATTACCTACACGACAGGTGCCAACATTTATTCGCAGCAGCCACAGATCTGTGATGTATAAGAGGGTGACTTCTTCTGAAATTTATTTTAGTTTTGGACAAAACAATTACACATATTTTTAAATCTATCATTAAACAGTTAAAACTACAGGGCTCTAGGTACCACCATTACTTTTCCAGACTCCTCACCATTATCACCATACACACACACTGCAAAGAACACATCCTCCCTTGTGTTCAAAATCTTAGAAAATTTATGCTTAGGGGTGCTGAAGTAAATCTTGCAGGGGGCACAAGTTGAGCTAGTTATGCCACTGATTTCCTTGTCTTCTACCTTTCTTTCCTGCCACTATAGCTAAATAAATTATCTTAGCATCTCATCACTTATTCTTTCAACATGGCCAAACCACTTTAAAATACATTATGTTTATAAATGGTGGAAACACTTTCAAATAAGTTATTGCACATAGAGTAAGAGAGAATCTTATCTCTCTTCTTATCTATGCCATGTGAAAGAGAAAATCTGAAAGTTTCCTCGCTGTTACTGTCCAGACATGTATTTCTATCATTCATCGCAAGTTGGTGTTATTTGTTTTACCCCTACCACAAGCATAGTGTTGTTGAGCAATGGCAGATTCTGGTCTTGAGAAGGCATTTTGTGCGCTACTATTTGATAAGAACAAGTATGCAACAGACGTTCAAAGAAAATTTCGAAGTGCCTATGATAAAGAGCCACCAACTAGGAAGGCTATTTACAAGTGGCATCATCAGCAATCTGTATGTTCAGGAAAGAGCAGTTGGCAAGCCTAGTATTACTAGTGTTTTAAAGTGAGAGAGATATCACAAGGAGCACCCCCCCCCCAAAAAAAAAAATCAGTGCAGCATGCATCATGTGAGCTGTAAATGCCAGCCACAACAGTGTGGAAGTCTCTTCATAAAAACACTTTCTATGAAGCTGCATGAATCTTTCTGTGAAGCTGTATGAATTGCAGTTGGCGCATATGTTAAAGGAAGGCAACAAAGAGAAGCTTTTCCAATTTTGCAGTTAACTGCAAGGAATGACAGAAGAGCGTGACAACTTTAATCGAGTAGTGTTTAGTTAGGAGGCCACATTTCACACCAATGGGAAGGTCAGCCAACACAATTGTCGCATCTAGAGAACTCAAAAACCTGAAGACATAATTGAACATGAGCGTGATTTGCCGAAGGTGAACGTTTTCTGAGCCTTGTTACATCGAAAACTGTATGGACCTTTCTCCTTTGCAGAGGGTACTGTAACTGAGCATTCCTACCTTGATGTGATGTAAAAAAACACATTCTCTTTCTTAAGATATGTATATGACACTGATATCTGCCCAAATCTTTGTGCAATCAATTACTAAAAGTGTTTCCACCATTTATAAACACCCTGTATTTGTCTCCACTCTGATACCAACATTTTGTTTCATATTACGCATCCACAACACATCTTTGTTCCACATACGATAACAATAAGTCTCCCACCAGCCCCCATAAGTAACACATCTATCCATCACTCAAATGACTCCAGGTGATCTTAGTAGGAGATGGGTTGGCCTCCATGAGGTGCTCTGCTACAATGCCACATGTGACAGCAACAGGAGACTATGAATATCAGAAGCTGATACAAAATTCATCTGCAGTATAAATATTGTTTGAGTGCTAACTAGTTGTATGTGACAATGGCGAAAAGACAAACTAACTGGGTTTTGTACCAGAATCCTCAGGAGGAATGACCAAATGGAACTGTCGACCATGGGCTGATTCAAGGCCACCAAAAAAAAAATACAAGGCCATGATATTAGAGAGGTGAGTTCCCTCCCTTTGTGATGTCACTCTCATGTTGCACTGCCTGATGCTGATCACCCACATTGATGTATTTTTATGGTTTTCAAGACTCAGAGTAAGACACAAAAGATTTTAATTTTCATAGTTTATGAAAAATTACACTGCCATTTGATTTTAAGCATACACATTTTATTTATGTACTAAATTATTTTTAAAGCAAAACTCAGGTGAAGCAGAACAAATGATGAAAACACAAGTGAAAGTTTAACTCCTTAAAACAAATCAGTAAAATCATTTTTTTCTGGTGATTACAGAACTAACTGGTGATAAGTCTTAGAGGAGATGGAACACAAGTGTCTTTTTTTCTGGTGGGGGAGGGGAGAAGGATCCATAGAACATTAAAAAACAAACAAACTGGGTATGTAGGCAGAGTCATGCTAAAGACTGAAACAACTGTCATTTCTTGTAAAATGTATGCTGCTGTTTTAAAACTTCCAAGAAGTGAACTTCTTGCAAAGAAATATTCACTAGTAACTAATAAATAAAGGGTTTTTAAGAAATCTGAATATACCCATTTTCATTAATGAACAAACTATTCTCTTCAGCATTTGAACACACAGCTTTATTGTTTCACACAAATCTATTTCTGAAACTAATTTGCATAAGCTTTGCAAAAAAAAAAATACATTACTGTTAACCTACTAAACCTTTAGTCATAAATTAATGTCAAACAGTAAATTTTATTGCAAATACAAAATGTTAGATCGAAAACCCCAGATATATGATATAATACATGCAACCTTACATTTAAGCAAATTATATACAGATAATATCATACCTTATGTAAGTCCATTTCACAGCACATATTTTAGGATTGACAATGACACAGGACATTACCCTCTACCCTTATTTAATCTATATTTCCTAATTTAAAAGATATTAAAAAGTTATTTTATTTTCATTCTTATTAAAGTTATATAAGTATACATAATGTGGACATGTAGCATATTATGTAACCCCTAACTGTATAATTATCATATGAAAAATACAAATACTTTAAATGACATAAAAACAATTAAAAATGGAAATAGGGAATGGCCTGGTCTTTGTCATTCCAATGACTTCTAACACGAAGAACTTTTGTCTGTGTATTCTAGACATCCTCAGCAAGGCCTCAGTGTTCATCACTGGGTGACAGAAGACTGAAATGGCAGAGACTGTCAGGTTCTCACACAATCATGATGTACAAATGAGCATTGATGAAACATATAAATTAGCAAATCTAAAGGCAAGTCCTGTAAGAGAACAGAACAGTATCTCTCAAGATATTTCTCTACACTCAGTTGAAACCATGTCACATAGTATTGTGTAATTGTTAGCATATTGGTCCACTGTCTATATAATTGTCATGGACAGTGGACTGATATGTTATTTTTCAAATACTTTTGCAGGGTAACATAATATATCTAAAGGCATTTCTTTAGGAGAACAGAACAAGATACCCCAAGATATTTCAACATACTTAGTTGAAACTATGTCACATAGTATTGCAAGGTGCAATTGTCATGGACAGTAAATCAATATGCTATTTTCAGCTGGTTTTCTAATACTTTTGCAGGATAACCTTAAGACAGCATAACCATTTCAAATGTGATAAACCTAGTAGTTCACTGCCATCCTTAACCCTTTTAAATTGCATTGATCTACTAATTCACCATTATTTTTAATGATCCATCTTGCATGGATTGTCATATCTCTTACAGAATTTCAGAAATTTTCACTCTAGAATCTACAAGTGTGTACTAGGGGTCATGAGCACTGGTGTCAAAGTTTAAAAAATTGTCATCTGCATTTTGGAATACATCTCCCATTTATTAATTTCAATTTCTTATTCAGTACTTCTAATTTTTATTCTATGAAGTTGCAGAACTTTGTAATTTCTTATCATTGTCTCATTTCCATTACTGATGCTCTAATATACTTCTGAGTGGCAATAAAAGAAAATAACTACATCTTGAAATTTACCTGAATGGGCCAGAAGCCAAAGTAATGCCATCGGCACAGCAACCAAAGTCAGATTCCTCACAGCTTCCATCAGGAGTCACCCTCATAGCTGGACACCCTTCGAAATTTTCACCACCAGCACGAGTCATACCATCTGCACAGCAACCATATTTTGTATCTTTGCAGCCTCCAAGCATCAGTATTTCATCTGAAAAATCAAATTTCTATGTGAAGATAATGCCAACCGAACACATTACCAAGAGTTTTTAAGCAGCATAAAATGTCAAAAGCGTGGGAGAGTAAAGGAGAGATAATACAGCAAAATAGTAACACGCATAAAAAGAAATACTATTTTTACATCATTAAAATATGAAGCCATGGTGTGAGATATATACTAAAATAAAATAGAAACTATTTTGTTCTTTATATGAAAACCCCAGATCACTGTTTCTCAAGCAAGGATGGTGGAAAAACAAGTAATCAAACCACTCATACTACCTAGTACCTAACAATTCCAAATGGCTAGAGTGCTATTTCTTTTTCAAAGTGATTCCATTGACATTCTATACAATCTTTTCAGCACATCATTTGCTTTGCAAAAAAGTGTCATACATTATTTTTATACAACCAGCATATGGTTCGGATGTTGGGTTGTCTCATTTCTATGACTCATCTCAGGTGATTATATGCAATAAAAAGTCTGCATTTTTGTTCAGCAAGTTTTATTACATTGGAAAATGTTCTTTTCCTTTTTGTCCTTCATTACTGAAGTCATGAGGAAATATGATACTAGAAGCTCCACCTTTGCACAACAGATTTCTCACAAGAGTGCTTATAAAATATGTGTACGGATAAACACATGCAGCAGAAAAGGACCTTTGAAATAGCAGCTAACAAACTCTAGGAAGCAACCACAGTTAAGTGAACTGTTACATAAATCTATCTTGGAACATAATGTCACTGTTCCCTTTAATTCACTGTTACTAATTCTTTAATCTTAAAACTTACCTTGCGCATCATACAAAGGTGTTCAGAAAGTAATGCCTCCATATTTATATACAAGTCCAGGTGCAAGGTATCAAATTGAAACAAAACAAGAACAAAGCTCAGAATTTCCACTTTAATTCTTACATTTCATTTTTCTACATAACCCCCTCATGCTCAATGCAGGTATACCAAAGTTTAACAAGTTTTTCAGTCCCATCTCTGTAAAAATCTTCAGGTTGTTCCCAGAACCATTTTCTCATAGCAGCTTGAACATTTTCATCACAGGTGAACTCAGTTCCTTTCAGGTCTCCTGAGAGCAGGAAACAATCAGAAGTTGGATGACACCAAATGTAGGCTGTAGTAGGGTGTTTAAAAACTTCAAACCCAATTTTCTGTATAGCCTCTGAAGTGAAAGAACTGGTGTGGGGTTTGGCATTGTCATGTTACAGAATCATTTGCCCCCCCTGTAAGTCGTTTTTCTTTGCTTTAACTTTTTTAAGGTATGCACATAGCTCTCAGAGTTAATAAGTCGTACTTTTGATCACATACTCCTCATGAATAATGCCTCTGCATTCCCAGAACACAGTAAGTATGGACTTAACTGCAAAAATTTGAGTTTTGAATTTTTTCACTCAAGGAGAAGATAAAAAAGTTCAAGAGTTCCAGCAATTGATTTTTCATTTCTGGATCATAACAGTGAATCCAGCTAACAGTGAATCTCATTATCAGTCACAATGTTTTGGAGAAAATCACTTCCATATGTGTTTCTTTTAGCTTGTGTATACAGTTTTAATGTGTTTTAATTAAACGTATCGTCACTCTGCATTACATGGTTCTATGGAATTGGTTTTTTAATCGGGCATCCAACAGCAATAATTTGACATACCACTTCCGTATTTTTCATAGCAAGCAAGCAACCTTTGGCATGTTTCAAGTCTTAATTTCTTCATTTCAGAGGACAGGTGAAGCAGCACCCAACGTTCACACAATTTGTTGCATCCTAAAAACGTTAACAATGTCATTGACATTACCTAAACTAATGTTCAGCTCACCTGATATGGTTTTGTGAGTTATAGAGAACCATAGCAGTGAGTTTTGTGAGTTATAGAGAACCATAGCAGGTATGATGCTATGGTTTTGTGAGTTATAGAGAACCATAGCAGTGAGTTTTGTGAGTTATAGAGAACCATAGCAGGTATGATGGTTTTGTGAGTTATAGAGAACCATAGCAGGTATGATGCTATGGTTTTGTGAGTTATAGAGAACCATAGCAGGTATGATGCCATGGTTTTGTGAGTTATAGAGAACCATAGCAGTTATGATGCCATGGTTCTCTATAACTCAGGGAACATGGCATCTTACCTGCAATGGTAAGATCCGCCCCGGTGGCGCAGTGGTCTAAGCGATGGCCTCTGATCATTCGTACGTAAGGGGCCCGGGTTCAAATCCCAGTGAGGCATGGATGTTGTTTTTGTCTTACAGCACTGGCTCTCTCCTTTCCCTGGAACCAGTGACCCTAAATTAGGGACAGGCGACTGCTTATAGCCCATTGAGTTGCTCACAGTGGTTGTTAAACCTCCAATCAAAAAAAAAAAAAAAAAATGCTAAGATGCCATGTACTCTGAGTTATCTGTCTTTGATTTTATTTGATGAGCTCATTGACTTTTTGCCTGTTCAAATCGCAAGTTGCAATTACGGGCATTCCACTCTGTGGCTCATCTTTTACAGCCAACATTTCTCCACTGTCCTTTCATTTTCTTACCTAATGAGATGAATAGTGCTTATAAAAGAGTGGTAGGCAATTCACATAACCAACAAACAAGTTAAGTAGATTGTAGTTGAGAACATGCTAAGTTACTTATATAAAAGTTTTTAGGGCAAATATATTTCAGCCATTACTATGGCCTTCATCAGTGCGACTACGATTTGTTTCGTTGCCAGATTGGAAAGGTAAGTTTTGTAACGGTAACTCCGGGTGACATGATGTAATGAGAGATTTCCAGATGTATGGAACGTAAATGGGGAGCTCAGAGTTGCAATTTTTGGAAAATAAAATTTCCAAACTTTCTCTAAACCTCAGAGCAAAACGATTTTGGAAGGAAGACAACTTTTTTGTATCAGACCAAAGTGGAGTAGCAGAAGTGTCAGACCAAAACGGAGTAGCAGAAGTGTCAGCCATGGTAAGTTGAGACAAGGAAGAGGAAGGTTTTCCAAATTTCACATCAGATTTTTTGAGACAAGGAAGAGGAAAGTTTTCCAAATTCACTGTTACAGATCCTTCCGAAATCGTTTTGCTCTGAGGTTTAGAGAAAGTTTGGAAATTTTATTTTCTAAAAATTGCAACTCTGAACTCTCCATTTACATTCCATACTTCTGGATATCTCATTACATCACGTCACCCAGAGATACCGTTTACAAAACTTACCTTTCCAATCTGGCAATGAAACAAATTGTAGTTGCATTGACAAAGGCCATAGTAATTGCTGAAATATATTTGCCCTAAAAACTTTCATATATGTAACTTAGAACGTTCTCAAGTACCATCTACTTAACAGTGCTTATGTCCAAAGTTCCAGAACCATAAACTGCCATTAACCTAGCATACATTTCTTTGTTAGGTACATTTTCATGAGTTAAAAACTCTGTAATTGATCATTGTTTGACACTCATCAACATAGTTGAAAAAGAATCATCCATTTTAAACACAATTAAAGGCAAACAGCTATATGTACGGAGTTCTATCATGCAGTAAAATGAAGCCAATGGGACAAAGAATTGTTTGCCATCTGGCTTATTGGTAGGCAACAAGTCATGCATGAGACACTTACGGTGAGGCATTACTTATTCAACACACCTCATATAATGAATATACTGATCTGTCCAAATTCACGAGCCTTAAAAAATTATACATAGGTGGCTTCCATATGTAATTGGTAAGTAATACCAAATAAAAGTAATTTTTTTTTTTTTGTGAAACTTCTTCTGCAGATTGATTAGTCCTACATCCATGTGGAGTCACTGTTACAGATACTTCACCACAATTTTCTGTCATTCATCACCTCACTCAGCAGAAGATTGGCCCACAGGAACATTTGAGATCCCTTCAGCAATGGCCCAATTTCTCGTATTCTTTTGTCTGGATTTTTTTAAATGAATGAACAAAAATTTTGATACTTATGAATAATAATCGTCAGCTTCAATTGTGCTTTATTGTTGTCTAAAATGTTTTATTTCCTTAAAAAATAAAATGTTTCCTTGAATCTATATGTTCGGCGTTTTATCAGCAAAATTATTTTTACTTATGTGAAAAAAGTGCTGCAAGACCAAGTGCAGTGTTATAAATTACTTAAGACAACACTAACTACAGTTAGACGTAGGTCATTGAGCTTGGAGGCCAGGGTTTATCTTCCTTTTGAAATCTTGAAGGAGACACTAGTACCCATTGTTATGGTACATTATCTGCACTCCCTTATCCACAGACTGATGCAGAGTACAAAGTGATTCTCTGGCAAAGATATTTTGAAATTGGTGTCCGCCCACATTTACCTTACATGAAACAATGATTTACGAGTGCAGGCTCACATGGGACAAAACAATGGTAGATTTTAAAAAGGCATTTTTCTTTCCTAAAGGAGAAGATCTTTGGCCAAAAGTAAGAATAAGAATTATTTTTGTAGGAAAAATGTTATGTGGCATGTGCACATTTCAACTTTCAGAATGATCATGGTGATTCAGCTAGTATTGAGGTCTTCAAAAGACTCATGATTTTTTTATTATTATTATTATTTTTTTTTTTTTTGTCAAAACCAAATTTCTAAAAGGAACATAATCATCTGGAATTTTAAAAATCCCCTTATGGTTGAATGTACAGTAGAGCGCCAATTATCCAGATCAGTGGGTCACCAGGAGTGATCCGGATAATCGGAAATCCGAGAAATCGGACATTTTGTAAAAATAGTACGTAATAACACAAAAACAAACATGCAAAAATAATTATAGTACGTATTCACTAAATTTTTGTGGAAATTATGTATGCTTATTAAATGATGTGCTACATACTATTAACACATATTGAAATACGTAAGTACATCCCGTATGTATGTAATTAATTTTCACCTTTCCTCTTTCTTGAAAAATTTATCTATCGTTTTCTGCTTCAAAGATGAAACTCGTTTTTGTGCCGCTAAGTCTCGCATTTTTAAAAAATGTATTAAGTCAGTAAAATTGCATTCTTCCTGCCTCTCCATCCATTTCATCACTTTGTTTGAAGTATTCAAATGCCTTGGAATGTGCAGGCCCCTTATTTGCATCTGTATGGGTCAGCCCTTCATCATCACCCTCTTTTTTTTTCATCAGCTTCAAGCCCTTCAAGGATTTCTTCTTCCGTTAAAAGTTGACACCCTGGATATTCCTCATCACTCTTCAGCCATTCTTATACATCATGAGGACTGCACTCGGAGCACCCTGGAATCTGTTTTAAAGTTGGTATCATATCAATCGTTTTGTCATTTTCGATCTCATCAGCTTTCGGCTTCTGAAGCAAGTTATTCCAGACTTTGCAAAGAGTGGTGACTTTCATGGAATGCCATGCATCAGCCACCATAAGGAGACAATTTTTTTTAGGTCAAACCCTTTTATAAATTTAAGAACCTGTTCATCATCGTCATCTGACATCAAAAGTTCCTGAAGAAGCTGTTTCCTGTAAAATCACTTTAAGGTATCAAACACAGTTTGGTCCATAGGCTGTAAAATTGATGTCATTTTTGGTGGCAGGAACATGACTTTAAACATGCCACCTTCCCTTTCTAAAATATCAGACGAAGGATGTGATGGAGCACTGCCCAACACCACTAAAACTTTTTCCACTTTGCCAGTGATTCTCTGATACTCCTTTACTTTGGGAATAAAAGTGTTGTTGTACCAACCTATAAAAATTGGTGCAATCATCCATGCATTTCTCTGATTGGCATAAATTATGGGCAATTTTTCCACTTTGTTGAAAGCCCTAGGTTTCTGGGATTTTCCAATGAGCAACAAAAGGAGCCTGTTTTTTCCACTAGCATTAGTGCAAGCAAGAATTGTCACTCTCTCTTTGCACTTT
Organism: Macrothele yani; assembly: GCA_039090855.1. Taxonomy (NCBI): domain Eukaryota; kingdom Metazoa; phylum Arthropoda; class Arachnida; order Araneae; family Macrothelidae; genus Macrothele; species Macrothele yani. Next base: position 95,559,585 of record CM077009.1, on the reverse strand, counting down.
TTGTAGCCTGCTCTGCCATTCTTTCCCAAGGCAAGTGTTTTTGCAGCAAATCTTTTCCAATGTAACCCGTTTCATCAGCATTGTAGATGAATTCTAAATCATAATTTTCTTGTTGTATAAAAACTCTTAGTTCTTGCACAAATTTGTCACCTTCTTCCGAATCCGCAGAAAGTTTCTCACCGTGGATTTCTATCTCTTGAATTCCGTGTCGATGTTTGAAGTGGAGAAGCCAACCAGAACTTACCTTAAATTTCAAATCTCCTCCAATTTTTTTATTAAATAGGACAGCCTTTTCACAAAGCATAGGGACCAGAAATCGGGTGACCTGAAGAACGCTTCTGTATGAACCACGTGTAAACAGCATCTTCAAATTTTTGGTTGCCAGAATGTTTCATTGTTTTCACTTTCGCAGACCCTTTCTCCAAATGAGAACAAAATTTAAAATTCTCTCACTGTTTTTCTTTAGGTCAGATATCATTGATGTCCAACACAATAATCTGCTGCTAATTTTGCACTCGATACACCGTTCAACTTTTTAACGATCTCTACCTTATCGCTCATTGATAGAACCACACATTTTCGTTTCGAAGACATTTCTTTGCAGGGAATAGAAACATGTGTCCATAGAAACAGCATGCTTCAGAACAGGATGGTTTAAACTGCAAAGACTAAAAGAGTAACAAATAGTGGGGTCGCGTTTGATTGGCTTGGCCACCTTCTCGATCGTAAATAATAGGGGGAAATGTAGTGAGGAGGGGGGCCTTTCAGAATTCTAGCAATTTGTCACTGCTGACTTGGCCTCCTTCACACTTGCACTCAAAGCCATTTAAGGGGGAAATGCCATCCAGAAACCCATGCACTCTTTACACTGAAAATTGCAGCTGGCACGTCATGCGTGCCACGAGTTGAACCAGCTTCACAAATAAAGGTAACTTGATCACGCTAGTTACGTTAACTGAAAACTTTTACAAAAAGTTCGTAAGTTGGAAGCTTTCGACCTTATCTTAGGCCTTCATCACGCCAATGGAGGACTAAGATTGTTGCCAGATTCTACATTTGAATTTTTCCTATTTTTGTTGCCAAAACTCAGAATTGATCTCCAGATCAACGGAATGTAGAGAGGAGATTCGGAGTTGCAAGTCATTGAGTTGAAAATAATTTCTATGCTTTCACGGTAACGGAGGGCAAAACGATTGTCAAAAGAAGCAATTCGTTTTGCTTCGTTCCAGTGGGGAACTGCAGATGTGTCTTCCATTGTCAAAATAGACAAGGCAGTATTAGGATTGGCTTTCGAAACATCTTTTCTATGCTCTAAAATTCTATGGCTAATGCTCCTGTATGTGCTTCCAATGTATAAGTTATCCCCAGTAGAAGAAGAGATAGGAATGCAGTAAACTCCTGGGAGGTTCCTAAGATAAGGTCGAAAACTTCCAACTTACGAACTTTTTGTAAAAGTTTTCAGTTAACGTAACTAGCGTGATCAAGTTACCTTTATTTGTTAATATTGTTACGTGTTTTGCCCATCATCGTCATGAACCAGCTTCATCATATATTTTCATCTTTAAAAATATACAGGGTAATCAAAAAGTCTCTGTGTATATGCATGCGTAATACAAAAAAATTATATATAGGGTGATCAAAAAATCTCTGTGTGTTACTGTACATGTAATACAAAAAAAAAAAAAAAAAACACAGATGACCACGATCCGGATAATCGGTGTCCAGATAATCAGCACTCTACTGTAGCATGGTTTTGATGCTACATTAAATCCTGAGTGGATTTTTAAATGCAATTTCCTCGTTAAATTGTTAAAATTTTTTCACGACTGAATTTGTTTTACATTTCAGTAGTTCTCTTTCATCCAGGATCTAACAGATATTTTTAATGAGAAAATTTATGAGGTGTTCCCTTACAGGTGCACGTGTTTTTGCAGTGAATCAAAAGACTACAACTCTCACCCTGGTTTGGTCGTTTCCAATTAGCCCCTGACCTCACTCTTCAATTTTTTCTTTCTATGTCATTATTGACACAGTACTTTCATTGCACATTAGGTTTTACTCTAGCTTGCTGTCCAGGTAGTTAGTTCTATGTCCATAACTTTATGTCCTGCACATTTGTTGTCCCTTCTGAAAATATGACCATACCAATGCAATCTTGCTTCTTGGAACTTCTTTGAAACTGTGGTTGCTTTAACTGAGCCATTTTCATATCCTTTCTAGTGTTTATTCTATCCTTTTTTGTGTACCTGTGTACCATTTAGAAAACATTAGTGAATATTTTCTAAATGGTACATAGGTACAACAGTAAAATGTCCTATTGCGAATAAATAAATCATCTGATGCATTTAAAAATTGTCTGTTTGTATTTCCTGACCCCAAAGTGTATATTTACACACCAATATTGTGATCCTAAGTGCTTTAGAAGCTGAGATATTGGTAATGTACTTATACATGTATTTCAAAATGGCCACCAGAGGAGGTGGTTCCTATCAAAAACTGAAAGCTATGGCACTAAGCAGCACATGGAAAAAATCTGGTGCTTTTGTCCAGTGTGTCCACATTTTCACGCTGAGCTGCCTCACTATTTAGCAATGGTAGTTTAACTACAGGCTTCAAAATCCGACTTTTCAGCTGCACTGGCAGCCTACATCTTTGTCCAACATTAATCCCATTAATTTGAACCTTCTCACACTTTGAATTACTCTATCCTGGATATACCTTTTTTCTCCACCCAAGCTGATATCAAGAAAGCCTACAATCGACTTATTTAGTATCAGTGCTACCTCTCTTTCTAAAATACATGCAAGAAAGAAGTTCCTGAGAGTCAGCCATGGAATTCTGAAGGACTTGAACAATTTGCAAAACCAGAGACAAAGGTTTTATATGTGACTACAGAAACACTGGTATCCTATAAGATTCATTGTGTTCTTTGGTTTTAAGTATATACATATATTAATGTAAAAAGTCAGTTTACCTAGAACACATTTCATGAAACTTGATTACCAATCGTAGCTGGTTTATTTTATTTGAAACCCAGAATAACTTAACATTTAATGTCCTTAATTAAGCATGGAGAATGTCACTTTGAAAATATGTCTAGAGACTCAGTGAAAACGATGTGCTCACAGTCTTGTATTTTTATTCCATCTCAGGCATGTATGTTAGCACCAAAATGAAAACACTAAAGTAGCTTAACTCTTCAACAGCTAAACAGTACAATGGTTATAATATCCAATTATTTCCAAATCACATTAACTTGAAAATAACTTAGATCCTTGATGATCAAACAAGCATGATAATTAAAGTGAAACAACTAAACAGCAACATCAAAGTCTAAACTTGTGTGCCGAATCTCTTTACAGAAAATACAAAACTATACTAGTAATCTGAATTTATTGGCATAAAATAGAATTCAAAGTTTCCAAGCTTTCACACATCAACCAGGTGGCATTTTTAAGGCAGGTAGACAGCAAACTACAAATTGAATAATAAAACACTTCAGCAATTTGAACATGGTTACCTGACTTGACAATAAAAAAATAGATATAAATGTATTATTGTCATTCAAAGACACGAGGCATCATGTTGGTTTAGCAAGTGGTATATATTCATATCTATTCGTTTATTGTCAAGTCACGTCATTGCGTTCAATTTGTTGAAGCATTCTATTATTCAGTGTGCTGTCTATCTTCTTTGAAAAAACCATCTGGTTGATGTGCAAAAGCTTGGAAACTTTGAATTATATTTTATGCCAATAAATTCAGACTATTACTACAGTTTTACTATTTTGAGTATACGTGGTGTACAGTTCATCACATTACTAATTTAAGTCTCTTTAAAAATCAATAACAAAACAAATTTTAGACGAATTATAACAGAGGTGTAAATTTAATTAACTAGAGGCAGCCTAACGAAAAATCAGCTTAATGAAAGTCAGTCAGAACACACATAGTAAAACTCATTCTTATTCTCTGCTTATCTCATTCATCACTCAACCTCCGACTTCAGTACAGTTGCCATAAAACATTCAGTCAAGAGAGAAAACGTAAACTTTAAGTTTGGAAAATGTTAAGGAGAATGAATTAAATTTACATAGATAAAGGAAAAGGAAAGTTAAATTAAGAGTATGTATTACATCATGTAGAATATGGAGTTTAGTTCCCATTCTGAATCTGAGAATTATTTTTGTGCTTTTTCACCAATTACATAAATTTGATCTTTTTTTTTTTTAAACTTCTCTTGGCATGTCTGGATTCCACAATCAAATCGGACTGAACTATTTTCTACTTAGTGTTGCATTTTACAGATTTAAAAATTGGAACTCAATAAAGATATCTAAAACTTCTAAACACATTTTAAAATTCTTGTATACATTTCTGGTACTTTCTCTCTTCCTTGCTACCGCATTTCTTTGCTTGGTGTTGCCTGGTGATTAGCTAGTTATGACACACTGGTGGTCATACATAAACATACATGCAAAAACTGTCAACCCAAGTTCATAAAATAGATAAGCACTAAGTTGCAAATGAAACATAAACATGATTTATTTTGTGTCATATACATTCTGCCAAAAATTGCTGATAATTCTGTTTATCAAAAAAAAAAAAAAAAAAAAAAAAGACCAGCTAAAAACATAACACATAAGAATGTTTTGATCATACAAAATTGTTTGCAAATCTACATAACATACTGTCCAATTATTATGTTATATGAACCTATAGGATGTAATCAGGTGATGCACAAACATACAGCCTCTCCTTGACAAATGCTAACCCAACTTTCTCATGATGCATCCTGTTCCCACTAAAGGGGCTCAGACGACCAACAAATAGCAGTATAACTATACCACTGGGATTAGAGGAAATGCTATCCCACACTCACCAACCCACTTGGCCAGCGTGGTGAGCTATGGCCATCCCCCAAAAGATGACTTCACAATGTAAATTTTGGCCCTCAGTCTCTAGCAGCTGGAATGTATTTGGCCAAGGCAGCGGCCAGTGCGACATGAAGACACAGGGTGCTAAGAATCACAGGCAGTCCGGACTCGGCTGCCATTCAATGCTGACCTTAGCTGTGTTTAACAGATGATCTTTATGTTTTGATTCAAGGCTTCTTGAATTGGAGGAGGAACTCCAAAGGATCAAGTGCGACATTGTCGGATTAAGTGAGGTAAGGAGAAAAGGAGAAGATCTTACTGAAGTGAAAAGTGGAAATCTCTTCTACTATTGTGGGACAGATACTGGCCAAACTAGTACTGCTGGCTTTATAGTAAACAAGAAACGGAAGGACACTGCTCTAGAAGTTGCAAGTTCCTTAAAGAGAGCTGCATGCTTGTTATCTAACTCTCAAAAAGATACTAGGCTCAGTTTATTCAGGCTTACATGCCCACCACAAGTCATACCGAGAAATAAGTTGAAGAATTGTATGAAGAAATTCGGCATGTAAATAATAAAGGCAAGCAAGCACTTAAAGATCATGATGGGTGATTTCGTTGCAAAAATAGAGCAACAGCAACAGAATGAAACTTCGGTAAGTAAATTCGAACATGGGATCAGAAACCAGCTTAGAAATACTGTGGTAGAGTTTGCAGAGGCAGAAAGGTTTTTCATCATGAACTCCGTTTTCAAGAAAAAAACACATAGGAAATGGACATGGAAACATCACAACGGAATGACAAGTGAAACTTATTTTATTATGTGTAAGAAGAAATTTGTCATTGAAGACTGCAGTTTGCTGAACAAGTTCAACACAGGGAGTGATCATAGATGGCGAGATGTACAATACACCTCCACACTAAACTCAAACATGGCAAGCTCATAAAACAAACAAAATATACGTATATACATGACCAACCTTAAAAAGCATTATAATGCCTTCAAATTGAAACTGGGGAACAGATTCTCTGCTCTAGAAGATCCAACATCAGAAGAAATGGACATCTCTGAAGTTAACAGAAAACAAACCAAGGCTCTTATGGAAACAACAACAAAAATAGGTGGTACTAAGAATGAGTTGCATATGAAGAAATTATCAGGAAAAACAAAAAATGTTGATGCAAAAGAGAAGGGCGACGAGGACAAATAAAGAAGATGTCACTTCCGAAGTGGAATATATAGAGCTATGCAAGACAGTATGAAAAAGTATCGCTGAAAACGTAAGGAAATTCAACTGTGAACTAGTGAGAAAAGCAATTGAAAACAACTAAAGCTTGAATAGAGCAAAGGGGTATCTCAGTAAGGGAAGAAAACAGATTATGGCACTGAGAAAAAAGATGGCACTGTAACAACAGGAAATAGAGGCGGAATTTTGACAAGAGTGAAAGATTTCTACTCCAAATTATATGAAAGGGATGATACATGCACTCCAGACATCATGAAAGGTACCAGTACCAGAGTTCCTCCAGTCCTTCCAGCAGAAGTTGCACATGCAATCAAGAACATGGAATGGGGAAAAGCTCCAGGAGAAGATGGAATTACCATGGACATCATACAAGAAGCAAGTGGTGAAATTGAAACTAGACTTGCCCAAGTTTTCACTAGATGTCTTGATGAAGAGCAGATTCCTGAGGATTGGAACAATGCTACAATCATCCTGCTACATAACAAAAGGGACATTAAGGATCTCGGGAACTACAGGCCCAACAGCCTCTTATCAGTGATTTATAAAATCTTAACTAAGGTTCTTTCACATCGCTTGAAGGTAACACTGGACATGGCTCAAGCGAGAGAACAAGCTGGATTCAGGAGTGGCTACTGCACTATAGATCATATCCATGTGCACAGAGAACTAACTGAAAAAATGAGGGAACATGAACTCCCATTATGTATGGCTTTTATCAATTATAAAAAGGCCTTTGGTTCCATGAAACCATCAGCAATTACAAGGGCTTTGAAATCCTACAGTATTGAAGATGCATACATTAGTATTATTAGTAACATCTATGAAAATGCAAGTGCAAAGGTTCAGTTATTTGAGGAGCACCAATAAAAATCGGAAAGGGAGTGAGACAAGGTGACACCATATCTCCCAAACTCTTTGATGCCACATTACAAAATGTCTTTCAATCATTGATCTGGGAAAACAAAGGGATAAAAATAAATGGAGATTATTTAATGCACCTTCATTTTGCTGATGACATAGTCATTTTTGCAACTACCCCTTCAGAACTGTTGAGCATGATCCAGGAACTTGCTGACAAGAGTAAAGAAGTGGGAAGACAAAACTGATGTACAATGCTTTTCATGTACAATACTTTCAGAAGACAAAACTGATGCACAATGCTTTTACAAGAAAAGAAGATTTATCGATTGATAGGGAAAAGCTGGAAATAACTGATACCTACATTTACCTTGGACAGCAGATATCAAGCAAAGGTCACATTGATGAAGAAATTAATCAATGTATAAAACTTGGTTGGAGAGCTTTTGGAAGAAACAGTATAATTTTCAAGAGCAATATGCCATTATGTCTTAAAAGAAAAGTGTTTAATCAATGCATTCTTTCAGTGCTTACATACAAAGCAGAGACGTGGACCTTAACTAAGAAAGATGTACAAAGACTGCTGACAACTGAAAGAAGCCTGGAGAGACACATGCTTGGTGTAACCAAGAGAGACAAAAAGAGGAACTCATGGATAAGGAAAATGACAAGAGTGGAAGACAACATGATCAGAGTAAAATACTTGAAATGGCAATGGGCTGGATATGTTGACAGAAGAATGGACCACAGATGGACAACAAAAATTCTAGACTGGATGCCAAGGGACCAGAAAACACCAAAAAGAAGACCACATGGGAGATGGGTGGATGAAATTCGAAAGCATGTGGGAGTGACAAGGAGCAGACTGGTGCAAGATAGACCATTGTGGAAGAAACTTGGAGAGGCCTTCATCCAGCAGTGGATTGATAATGGTTGTTGATGATGATGGTGAACCAATATTCAAATTACTATGTTGGGCGCCAAATGTTCCAAATATTTACAAGCAGAGTAAGAGCAGTGATGCATCGTGCAATGAAAACTATACATCATTTGCTATTAAGACAAAAACAGAACCTCAGAAATGTGATCGTAACTCACCTTCATCACAAGGCCGCATGTTGCATGATTCTTCATCAAATGGCCTGTCAGCATCATCACATCGACTGGAATCGACTACCTCATCTTCATAGAAACACAATATTTTTCTACTTCTCTGGCCTCCACCACAAGCAGAAGAACACTGAATGAAACAGAAGAGCAAATATTAGTTCAATTCTGTACAACACAATTACACCGTCATGATAATTAACACAGCAATCAGGCATCTCTGAATTGACTGTATTTACTGTTCTTCACATAATATCAATCACATCAGAAAACTTGAAAATTTCATTGCCCTGGAGTGGGAAATGAACTTGCATCTTCCGGTAACTGTTTGAGTATGCTAATAGTTACACCACTTAGGATGATAGTCACTAAAATCCGAGTGTTAAGAGCATCGGAAAATAATCCGACCACATTCTTAATTGAAGCAACTGTGCTGCCAACTAGCATTGTTAAGCATATCACTAGTCATCCAAGTATATAGTGTGGAAGAAATATTCTTCCCATAATATCATAATATGTGGAAAATGCGTCATGATAATTAACACAGCAATCAGACATCTCTCAACTGCCTGTATTTATTTTTTATGAAATTTCAAGTTTTCTGATGTGATTGATATTACATGAAGAACAGTAAATACAGTCAATTCAGAGATGCCTGATTGCTGTGTTAATTATCATGATGTATTTTCCACATATGATGAGAAGAATATTTCTTCCACACTACATACAAATACACTGTATCTTTCAGAATATGAAATATACCCCCCCCCCCCCCCCAATGGTATCAAGATCTCCCAGTGCCTTATATACTGAAGGTCATTACTATTACCATGAATATATACATACCATCGGGATTAGAGGAAATTCTATCCCACACTCACCAACCCGCTTGGCCAGCGTGGTGAGTTATGGCCAAACCCCTCCAAAATGACTCCACAACTTAAATCTTGGCCCTCAGTCTCCGGCAGCTGGAATGTACCTGGCCAAGGCAGCGGCCAGTGCGACATGAAGGCAGAGGGTGCTAAGAATCCCCGGAGGACCGGACTAGGCTGCCATCTGATGCTGACCTTGGCAACGTACAATGGACGCTCCCTATCTTCTGATTCAAGGCTTCTTGAATTGGAAGAGGAACTACAAAGGATCAAGTGGGACATCGTGGGGCTAAGTGAGGTAAGGAGAAAAGGAGAAGATCTCATCGAACTGAAAAGTGGACATCTCTTCTACTATCGTGGGACAGATACTGGCAGAACTAGTGGTGTTGGATTTATAATAAACAAGAAACTGAAGGATAAAGTTGTAGAAGTTGAAAGTTCCTCTGACAGAGCTGCACGGCTTGTTATCCAACTCTCGAAAAGATAACAGGCTCAGATTATTCAAACTTATGCACCCACCACAAGTCATCCTGAAGAAGAAATTGAAGAATTTTATGAGGAAATTTGTCATCTAAATAATAAAGGTAAGCAGCACTTGAAAATAATTATGGGAGATTTCAATGCAAAAATAGGGCAACGGCAACAGAATGAAACTTCAGTAGGTAAATTCGGTCACGGCAACAGAAACCAGCGTGGAAATACTCTCGTTGAGTTTGCAGAGGCAGAAGGGTTTTTCATCTTGAACTCCTTCTTCAAGAAAAAGCCACACAGGAAATGGACATGGAGACATCCAAATGGGACGACAAGTGAAATTGATTTTATTATGTGTAACAAAAAATTCGTCATAGAAGACTGCAGTGTGCTAAACAAGTTCAACACAGGTAGTGACCATAGATTGGTGAGATGTAAGATGCACCTCAACACTAAACTTGAACGTGGCAAGCTCATAAGACAAACAAAATCTATTGACATATCCAACCTTAAAAAACACCATAATACCTTCAAGTTGGAACTGAAGAACAGGTTCTCTGCTTTAGAAGGCCTAACATCGGAAGAAGTGGACATCTCTGAAGTTAACAGAAAAGTAACCAAAGCTCTTATGGAAACAGCAACAAAATTAGCTGGGTCTAAGAACAAGTTGCATGTAAATAAATTATCAGGAAAAACGAAAATGTTGATGCAAAAAGAAGAGACATGAGGACAACTAAAGAAGATGTGACTTCCAAAGTGGAATATATAGAGCTATGCAAGACAGTACGAAAAAGTATCACTGAAGACGTAAGGAAATTCAACTGTGAACTAGTGAGGAAAGCAATTGAAAACAACCAAAGCCTAAAGATAGCAAAGGGACATCTCAGTAAGGGAAGAAAACAGATTATGGCACTGAGAAAAGAAGATGGTTCTGTAACAAGAAATAGAGGCGAAATTTTGACAAGAGTGAAAGATTTCTACTCCAAATTATATGAAAGGGATGATACATGCACTCCAGACATCATGAAAGATACCAGTACCAGAGTTCCTCCAGTCCTTCCAGCGGAAGTTGCACATGCAATCAAGAACATGAAGCGGGGAAAAGCTCCAGGAGAAGATGGAATTACTGTAGACATCATACAAGAAGCAAGTGGAGAAATCGAAACAGTACTCGCCCAAATTTTCACTCGATGCCTTAATGAAAGAAAGATTCCTGAGGATTGGAACACCGCTACAATGATCCTGCTACATAAGAAAGGTGACATTGAGGATCTCGGAAACTACAGACCTATCAGCCTCCTATCAGTAGTTTATAAAATCTTCCCTAAAGTTCTTTCACACCGCTTGAAGGTAACACTGGACATGGCTCAACCGAGAGAACAAGCTGGATTCAGGAGTGGCTACAGCACAATAGATCATATCCATGTGCTGAGAGAACTAATTGAAAGAGCGAGGGAATATGAACTTCCATTGTGCATGGCTTTTATCGATTATGAAAAAGCCTTTGATTCGGTGAAACCATCAGCAGTTACAATGGCTCTGAAAACCTGCGGTATTGAAGATGCATACATTAATATTATTAATAACATCTATGAAAATGCAAGTGCAAAGATTAGGCTGTTTGAAAATACAACACACATAAAAATTGGGAAAGGGAGTGAGACAAGGTGACACCATATCTCCGAAGCTCTTTAATGCCACATTGGAGGGTGTTTTTCAGTCACTGAGCTGGGAAAACAAGGGGATAAAGATTAATGGAGATTATCTAACCCACCTTCGTTTTGCTGATGACGTAGTCATTTTGCAACTAGCCCATCAGAGCTGCAGAGTATGATCCAGGAACTTGCTGACAAGAGTAAAGAAGTGGGATTAAAAATGAACTTTCAGAAGACAAAAGTGATGTTCAATGCTTTTACAAGAAATGAAGATTTATCGATTGATGGAGAAAAGCTGGAGATAACAGACACGTACGTTTATCTTGGACAGCAGATATCAAGTGAGGGTCACATTGATGAAGAAATTAATCGGCGTACAAAACTTGCCTGGAGAGCTTTTGGAAGAAACAGCATAATTTTCAAGAGCAATATGCCATTATGTCTTAAAAGAAAAGTGTTTGATCAATGCATCCTTCCAGTGCTTACGTATGGTGCAGCGACGTGGACCTTAACTAAAAGAGACATACAAAGGCTGCAGACAACTCAAAGAAGTATGGAGAGGTGCATACTTGGTGTAACCAGGAGAGATAAGAAGAGGAACTCGTGGATCCGAAAAATGACAAGAGTGGAAGACATCATGATCAGAGTTAAATCCCTGAAATGGCAATGGGCTGGACATACTGCCAGAAGGACAGATCATCGATGGACAGCCGAAATTTTAGATTGGATTCCAAGGGACAGGAAAAGACCCAGAAGAAGACCACATGGGAGATGGGTGGATGAAATTCGAAAGTATGCAGGGGTGACATGGAGGAGACTGGCACAAGACAGACCGTTGTGGAGGAAACTTGGGGAGACCTTCATCCAGCAGTGGATTGATAATGGTTGACAATGATGATGATGATGATATATGCTGGGATGTAAGGTCAACTGATGCGTAACATCACAGCCTCTCCTTGACAAATGTCAACCCCTCCTTCTCGTGGTGCATCCTGTTCCCACTAAAGGGGCTCTGACGACCGCCAATAGCGGTATAACTATACCATCGGGATTAGAGGAAATGCTATCCCACACTCACCAACCGGCTTGGCCAGCGTGGTGAGTTATGGCCAAACCCCTCCAAAATGACTCCACAACTTAAATCTTGGCCCTCAGTCTCCGGCAGCTGGAATGTACCTGGCCAAGGCAGCGGCCAGTGCAACATGAAGGCAGAGGGTGCTAAGAATCCCCGGAGGACCGGACTAGGCTGCCATCTGATGCTGACCTTGGCTACGTATAATGGATGCTCCCTATCTTCTGATTCAAGGCTTCTTGAATTGGAAGAGGAACTACAAAGGATCAAGTGGGACATCGTTGGCTAAGTGAGGTAAGGAGAAAAGGAGAAGATCTCATTGAACTGAAAAGTGGACATCTCTTCTACTATCGTGGGACAGATACTGGCAGAACTAGTGGTGTTGGATTTATAATAAACAAGAAACTGAAGGATAAAGTTGTAGAAGTTGAAAGTTCCTCTGACAGAGCTGCACGACTTGTTATCCAACTCTCGAGAAGATATCAGGCTCAAATTATTCAAACTTATGCACCCACCACAAGTCATTCTGAAGAAGAAATTGAAGAATTTTATGGGGAAATTTGTCATCTAAATAATAAAAGTAAGCAGCACGTGAAGATAATTACGGAAGATTTCAACGCAAAAATAGGGCAACAGCAACAGAATGAAACTTCAGTAGGTAAATTTGGTCACGGCAATAGAAACAAGCGTGGAAATACGCTCGTAGAGTTTGCAGAGGCAGAAGGGTTTTTTATCATGAACTACTTTTTCAAGAAAAAGCCACACAGGAAATGGACATGGAGACATCCAAATGGGACGACAAGTGAAATTGATTTTATTATGTGTAACAAAAAATTCGTCATAGAAGACTGCAGTGTGCTAAACAAGTTCAACACAGGTAGTGACCATAGATTGGTGAGATGTAAGATGCACCTCAACACTAAACTCGAACGTGGCAAGCTCATAAGACAAACAAAATATATTGACATAACCAACCTTAAAAAACACCATAATACCATCACGTTGGAACTGAAGAACACATTCTCTGCTTTAGAAGGCCTAACATCGGAAGAAATGGATATTTCTGAAGTTAACAGAAAAGTAACCAAAGCTCTTATGGAAACAGCAACAAAATTAGCTGGGTCTAAGAACAAGTTGCATGTGAACAAATTATCAGGGAAAACCAAAATGTTGATGCAAAAAAGAAGAGTGATGAGGACAACTAAAGAAGATGTGACTTCCAAAGTGGAATATATATAGCTATGCAAGACAGTACGAAAAAGTATCACTGAAGACGTAAGGAAATTCAACTGTGAACTAGTGAGGAAAGCAACTGAAAGCAACCAAAGCCTAAAGATAGCAAAGGGACATCTCAGCAAGGGAAGAAAACAGATTATGGCACTGAGAAAAGAAGATGGTTCTGTAACAAGAAATAGAGGCGAAATTTTGACAAGAGTGAAAGATTTCTACTCCAAATTATATGAAAGGGATGATACATGTACTCTAGACATCGTGAAAGGTACCAATACCAGAGTTCTTCCGGTCCTTCCAGCAGAAGTTGGACATGCAATCAAGAACATGAAGCGGGGAAAAGCTCCAGGAGAAGATGGAATTACTGTAGACACCATACAAGAAGCAAGTGGAGAAATCGAAACAGTACTCGCCCAAATTTTCACTCGATGCCTTAATGAAGGGAAGATTCCTGAGGATTGGAACAACGCTACAATGATCCTGCTACATAAAAAAGGTGACATTGAGGATCTCAGGAACTACAGACCTATCAGCCTCCTATCAGTGGTTTATAAAATCTTCACTAAAGTTCTTTCACACCGTTTGAAGGTAACACTGGACATGGCTCAACCGAGAGAACAAGTTGGATTCAGGAGTGGCTACAGAACTATAGATCATATCAACATACTGAGAGAACTAATTGAAAGAGCGAGGGAATATGAACTTCCATTGTGCATGGCTTTTATTGATTATGAAAAAGCCTTTGATTAGGTGAAACCATCAGCAGTTACAATGGCTCTGAAATCCTGCGGTATTGAAGATGCATACATTAATATTATTAATAACATCTATGAAAATGCAAGAGCAAAGATTCGGCTGTTTGAAAATACAACACACATAAAATTTGGAAAGGGAGTGATACAAGGTGACACCATATCTCCGAAGCTCTTTAACGCCACATTGGAAAATGTCTTTCAATCACTGAACTGGGAAAACAAAGGGATAAAGATTAATGGAGATTATCTAACCCACCTTCGTTTTACTGATGACATAGTCATTTTTGCAACTACCCCATCAGAGCTGCAGAGTATGATCCAGGAACTTGCTGACAAGAGTAAAGAAGTGGGATTAAAAATGAACTTTCAGAAGACAAAAGTGATTTTCAATGCTTTTACAAGAAATGAAGATTTATCGATTGATGGAGAAAAGCTGGAGATAACAGATACGTACATTAATCTTGGACAGCAGATATCAAGTGAGGGTCACATTGATGAAGAAATTAATCGGCATACAAAACTTGCCTGGAGAGCTTTTGGAAGAAACAGCATAATTTTCAAGAGCAATATGCCATTATATCTTAAAAGAAAAGTGTTTGATCAATGCATCCTTCCAGTGCTTACATATGGTGCAGAGACGTGGACCTTAACTAATAGAGACATACAAAGGTTGCAGACAACTCAAAGCAGCATGGAGAGGTGCATGCTTGGTGTAACCAGGAGAGATAAGAAGAGGAACTCGTGGATCCCAAAAATGACAAGAGTGGAAGGCATCATGATCAGAGTTAAATCCCTGAAATGGCAATGGGCTGGGCATACTGCCCGAAGGACAGACCATCGATGGACAGCCAAAATTTTAGATTGGATTCCAAGGGACAGGAAAAGACCCAGAAGAAGACCACATGGGAGATGGGTGGGTGGATGAAATTCGAAAGTATGCGGGAGTGACATGGAGGAGACTGGCACAAGACAGACCGTTGTGGAGGAAACTTGGGGAGACCTTCGTCCAGCAGTGGATTGATAATGGTTGACAATGATGATGATGATATGCTGTTATAAAGACCGCTAAATGAATTAAAAATGTTATTATTTTATTTTCTTTATTTTAGGTAAAGCAATAACATTTAAAACGTTATTATCTTCAGTAATTGATATTGTTCTATATTTTTCTACAATATCCTTGTATCGTGAATGCTGGCATGTACTATACTACTTTTGTTTATCCATTGTTAACCACATGCGTGCGTTTTTCACAAGCCGGACTTCTATCATGCTAGATATGTCTTTGTGGCCATGTGCATGCTTGTGCATTTGTTAACTAATTTACCTCATATGTTGTACTTAGTGATTTGAGATAGGCATAAAAGGACACTCAAAATTCTTTTAAAAAGTAGGGCTGCGTATGGCCTAGTGGTCAACATTCATGACTGTCATGGAGAAGACTTCGGGTTAGATCCCAGGCAGGTACGAATGATCGAACCACTAAATATCTGCCGTGCGTTGGATGGGCATATTAAGCCATAAGGCCCCGGGCACTGGCCCCCTGGTAATAAATAAGGGTGTCTTCCTCCCCTTTCTACCTTACTTCGGTGTCACTTTCCTATCGGGCACTCTAGTCCAAATCTCCTAGCTTCCTACTTTCTAAGGGTTGTTTAAGACCTGGGGTCAGACACTCCCTTCCTAAAATCCTCTGCATATGATCTGATCTGATTTTAAAAAGTACAGTGATAGAAAAAGAGGAAGAACCACATCTCAAGATGAAACATTGCAACAGACACTAAAGAGATCCACCAGCAAACTGGGGGTGCAAACACATTAGTGCTGGCCACATTATTGTGGTTGCAAATTCTTTGGTTTAAGCAGAATTTTCACAACAAAAGACAAAAATCTTATTTATTCACAGAGACATAAATACTACAAAATCATAATTTTAGGAAAAACTCATTCGTGAAACATGCAAAATTGCTTGATCTTTAACTGGGGTACGTATTTGCAGTTTGCGATGTACGATGCTGCCACATCAGACAGTTTTGCTTCCTTGATGTTTGCCAACAAAGTGCAGAGGTTTGCTTATTCTTCACTTCTTTGGTGATACTTTTTATTTCACACGAATCTTGCCAAACTTTAGATTAAAAAAAAAATCCCTGCTCCAAGGGATTGTTTGTCGTGGTTAATAGTATTTTTTTCACCGTCGATTGTGTTTTTTAGAAAAAAAAATGAATGAAATTTTTACCTATGCATGTTTGCCAATGTTTTGTGTGCGGTGCCATTTGCAATTTTGAAACGTAAACATCTTGCACTGCCAGAATTCTATATAGTGTTCTATACAAAATGTCAACTTCCTGTGTAGTAAATAATGTAAACAGATGATATTTATGGATAACAGATCATACGTTGCAGCATTATTTTAACTCTGCCAGGGTACGATGTTCCCGCTTTGAAATTACAAATGGCGGCGCGCATGAAGCATCAATAAAAATATGCATAGGTAAAAATTTAGTTTATTCTTGTTTGTTTTTGTTAGAAGTTTTAAAATAGCCTGTGAAAATTATTGCTCTTTTATCGAATGTAAATTTATTTCCTCTATTTGCAAATCATTTGTTTTCGTGAATTCTGTATTTCAATTTCTGTCGCTATACTAGCATAATCACTCCACCATCCTATATTGTTTCAATGACTGATGTAATGCAATACCTACATTGTTCAGACTAGTTAACTTTTTTATGGGATTTACCTAGGTAAATTCTTAAAATTTCTGCAAATTTTTGGAGAGAACTCCTCTGCTTCATCAGGCAGTCTTTTGTTCAATCTCCGTCACGGTCTTCGGTTACGGCGATTTTGCAAAATGTCTTGCCAGATGTTAGGCAGTGAAATTCCCTTACAGTCATTAATGATGAAGTCCCTCTTTCAATTTTTGCTTCAGGAAGTTGGATTGATGTCCAATAACTGTCAAAGAGTATTTTCTCCTATGTAGTATTTTCCACAGCTGCAGGTTACTGTATAAATGACTCCTTGCATTTTTAATAAGTTTTCTTCTTTTTTAACCAAGCTAGGGCAAAATTTTTTAAGCTTGTTGTCTAAACTGGGAGCTAATCTAATATCATATTTACTGCTTATTCTCTTTAAAGATTCAACAAACCTTTTTGATACGTAATTTTTCTTGTGAACCTGAAGTCCTGCTTGCTTGTATTTTTTTGTTTAGCTTGTTTGAGTAATTTATCTATTTCCTTTTTGGTTAGTTATTTTCTGTTAGCATTACTTCCAGATCATCCATGTGGGCTTTTTTTTCATATCTTCTGAGGAGACCAAATTATTTATTTTTTCTAAAAATTGGTTTGCAACATTTTTTCTTCATTGAATATGGATGAGAGGAGTTAAAATACTAGTATTTTAACTCCTCTCATCCATATTCAATGAAGAAAAATGTTGCAAACCAATTTTTAGAAAAAATAAATAATTTGGTCTCCTCAGAAGATATGAAAAAAAGCCCACATGGATGATCTGGAAGTAATGCTAACAGAAAATAACTACCCAAAAAAGGAAATAGATAAATTACTCAAACAAGCTAAACAAAAAAATACAAGCAAGCAGGAGTTCTGGTTCACAAGAAAAATTACGTATCAAAAAGGTTTGTTTGAATCTTTAAAGAGAATAAGCAGTAAATATGATATTAGATTAGCTCCCAGTTTAGACAACAAGCTTAAAAAATTTTGCCCTAGCTTGGTTAAAAAAGAAGAAAACTTATTAAAAATGCAAGGAGTCATTTATACAGTAACCTGCAGCTGTGGAAAATACTACATAGGAGAAACAGGTCTTAGGCTGGAAAATCGTATCGCGGAACACAAGGCAGCAATAAAAAATTGTTCAAACAAGACAGGATTAGACAGACACGTTAGAGAAACCGGACACCGCATGGACTGGGACTCTTTGACAGTTATTGGACATCAATCCAACTTCCTGAAGCGAAAATTGAAAGAGGGACTTCATCATTAATGACTGTAAGGGAATTTCACTGCCTAACATCTGGCAAGACATTTTGGAAAATCGCCGTAACCAAAGACCGTGACGGAGATTGAACAAAAGACTGCCTGATGAAGGAGAGGAGTTCTCTCCGAAAATTTGCAGAAATTTTAAGAATTTACCTAGATAAATCCCATAAAAAAGTTAACTAGTCTGAATATAATAATCTAGGAAGCCATAGAACAAAGATGAGTTTGATTTACCTACATTGTTTTAATGACTAATGCAATACCTATATTGCTTCAATGACTAATGCAATGCAATACACTTTATTTGGTAATGCATTCGGATTAGTTCACCAGCTATAACATCATTCCAATCCTTACTCTCTCAATTTTTTGATGTTGTTGTTGTTGTCGTTTGCTTGTTTGTTTGTTTGTTTTTGGTTTTAGTACGAAAACTAATTGTGATGGGACAGACTGAGATTTAATTTGACTTGGTAATTACACAGGTCGTTACTCATTTGTCTTACTTTGTTTCAGTTCTTTGATTGTTCAGCATAACATTCCAGCCAAATGTTCCAGAAAAATAAAATAAGAATTACTATTATTAATTGTTATGTCTTTTTGGCTTGCAACTGAGATAATAATCATACATTGAGCAATCAGCACCCTCCTGACATTGGTGGAAATATTTAAAACTACCAATGATTCCTACTTTCAGCGGTTATCATCATGCTCGATCCAGCCAAGCCCTGGTTAGCAACAGAATGCCAACATACTTCAACCAAGGCCATCTTATTTTACACATCAGCTATGCAGAGAGATATAATATAGGTCATTGGTTGTATGAAGATGTAACATCACTGGCAAATCCTGCAGGGCATGTATGCCATTGGCTGACATACTGTGTAGTTATTCTGTATGTTGTTTTCATCAGTAGTATCGCACACCGCTAATTGCACAAATCCCAACAATTCAGTTATTCATAAGCTGTTGTTTTTATGTAAAAAATTTAAACCTTTTTTCTAATAAAAAGTTTTATAATGCCATTTTATTTTTGTTCTTAAATTCCCCTCAAAAAATAAGGGTGCGTCTTATATTCTAAAAAGCACAGTATATCTATTTCAATAAAATTTTAACTCAATGCAAAATTTCTTTAATCTATTATCTTAATATTTCCTGTAATCTTTAAAGCATTCTTCTCATTCTTTTCTTCTGGACATGTAAAGAAGGTACTTTCACCTACTCGTATATATATATCATTGTTGAATTCAAGATTTCCACAACAAGCAAGCAGTAGCAGACCAGTGTGGGGGACACGCAACTTGGGCAATCACCCCCTATATTTATTTTTTCCCTTTTAAATGGCCAATATCATAAGTAATTAATTTTGGTAAAATTATAGTAATAAGTGTACATATTTTTGTAAAAGTTTTCATAACTAAAATCTGCTGAATGTTTGGAGATGAGATGTTCTGTTCTAGCTTTAGCAGATAAAAAAAGAAAAGAAGAAAAAAACGGAAAAAAAGAAACTGGAGATTCAGAAACAGAGAAAACTGAGAGCAGAAGAGAAGACAGATTTTGACTGATCATGAAAAGCAATGGGTGTGCTTTGTTCTGTTTTCTAGTATTGTCTGGTATCATTAATAATTAGAAGAAGGGAGAGCCACCATGTGGGGTACACTTTGAAGTGTGGGCAAAATAGTGTGGGTGATAGAACAAAGTACATTCCTCAATTGGGCCATAAACCATAAACAGAAACCCATAAAAAATTTCCAAGTGAGAAATTTTTCTATTAAATCAACCCACCTGAATAAAAGGGATCAAACTTTATTTTGAAAGATTTTATCCAGATATGAGATTTGAAAAGCATCAAGCTGATTTCCTTGAAAAGTGGACATTCAAATGCCATGAAAATAGTGCTGATTTTTTCATTCTTGTTTCCAGTTTGTGATCTAAAAATTTATATGAAATTATTTTAATGGAAAATGTTTAAAAAGCCTTGCCATGCCACACAGGGACAGAGCTTCAGTTTACAGTGTGTGCTCCACAAAGTCTCTCTCTCTCTCACTTTTTTTTTTTTTTTTTTTTTTTCAGAATAAGGCAACCACTAATCCTGCTACAAGATAAGCTTCTGGCTCTATCTACCCCTGCAAGAAAGTAGTCTAGTGGAATTATGGGATTTATTTACACTCTGTTTCTCTATTCACCTGCATGAGGAAGCTTCTTTCAGTGATCATATTTATAACAGAGATGGTGTTCATTATGTACTTGCTCTGGACTAGCTGTACAACTTGATAGGCCTCTTGAGGACAACATGGGAATTATTTTCACTCTGGTGATAGAAAAGTTTTCTAAATTTCTGTTTTGTTTATTTATTGCCTCTGAGTAAACTTGAAGTAAGTGCTATAATAAGTGGATATCTTAGTTAATTGTAGCGTCTACTAGGTGTCAAAAGAGTTTTTCCAATCTAATTTTTGGAAGAGCGGGTACTGTGGCAACAAATGAATGAATGTATGGAAAAATACGTATGATACAATACTATCATGGAAATTAAGAACAAAATATTCTCACAAACACATAGGAAGTTCACAAGTACAGTAAATCCTCGTTAATCCAGACTAACTGGGGGAACAGTTGTCTGGATTAATGAAAGTCCAGATTAACTGAAATAAACTAAAAAATGGTACAAGGTACATTAAACACCTGTCCATTACAAAAAAAAAAAAAACCAACATGGTTATTTCACATTTAAAGCATACATGCATAATATAAAATGTAAATGAAAGTACTGTACATGTATACATACAGAATAGTTACGAAGTTGAGTATTTGCCCGACAGACCTCTGCCACATTTGAAACCAAATTGAGTGATCTCAGAGCCCCATGCTTACTCAAGCTCAGCTCACTACTCCCTCCCGTGACCTTGCTACTCACATTTATGCTCAAGTTTAATGAAGTTCAAAATCCAAGCTGTTTTCTTTCAGGGTTTGTCCTGATCATTACGGTCCAGATTAACAGAAGTTCACTGTATATTATTTTCAGCAACCAAATTTAGGTACTATAACAAAGTAAATTTCTCCGTCATTTTTGGTCTACGCCGGGATTCGAACCCGAGGCCGCTTATTCCGGAACAAGTCGCTCTACCAACTGAGCTACGCAAACATTTGTTCTGATTCCTATCTGCCTTTATGTCGTGTGCGTCCTGCTGGCAGGTACGTCACAGTACTTAATTGCTTTTACAGTAGTTCATTGTCCTCAATGCAACATCTCAGAAAACTTGTACAAAATTCTAGCAGATAATGCTTACCTTGGCATTCCTTTCTAGCGATGGGAACATTTCACGCACGTGCTTTCCGGTCTTTGTTGATGTTATTGTCCTAAAGTCCGCTGTATGCGATGACTGGCTTTACTTCTCACACTTTTCGCTGGGTATACTCATTGGATGCCTTAGGATTCCAAACACATCAATTTTTACCGTTCTTAATACTCGAAATTTTCGCCCATCCTCTGGGCATCCTCAGGAGCGTGGCGACTTTACCACCGATGTTCGTGGTTAACTTCGCGCTAATGGAGTCTGATACTCCTTGTTGCCATTCGTCGGATATACTTTCCTGGATATATTTCGTTATCAAGCCCGGCTGGCGCCATCTATGTTTCATTAAAACAACTTTTTTTATTAATTTCTTTTCCTATCCTGGCTTTCTTGTCTTTTTTGCCGGTTTTTCTCTTGTTGTTGTTTTTCTTGTCTTATTAGTTCTTTCCACAGGCCCGATAATGTACAAGGGTCGTTCTGGTTACATACCCTTGCTTTATTTTTATAGATTAATATTGCTTCTTCCCTCCTCATTTGCCTTTCCGATTTTTTATTCTTTTTTAGCATTTTAATTTCATCGAATTTCGGGAATGTCCATATCTGCTAGAATTTTGTACAAGTTACTTTGAAATATTGCACGTAAAAGAGAATAGTAGAATGATTAGAGCTATATAATAGTCAGAATTGGAACTACTAATTGGAATCTCAGAAAACGTGAAAATTACATTGCCCTGCAGCAAGAACAGCACCTTTTTCTCCTGATTTCCTTTTAAGCATGATACCATTACACCACCCAGGGGAATGAATCTGAAGTTCTTCAGATTTTTAAGTTACAATTGCTTAGTTTCAGTTGCTCGAAACTTCATTGTCCTGGGTGATGTAATGGTAGTGTGCTGAAATGGAAATCAGGGGATGCAGGTTCAATTTTAGCTCCAGGGTGATTTAATATTCAAACTTTCTGGAATGATGTTTCTAGAAGAACAGTAAACTAAAGGCAATTTAGTACTGATATTTGATTGCTAAAAGCAGTATGCATAGCATAGGCATGTCATATTTGACATGACATCCTTATCACATCTTCATATTTCATTTTTTAACTATGAGCTATACCACTGTCCTCAAACTCACTGCTTGACACACCCTTTCTTGCTACCCACATCACATTTATTACAACTGCAAGAGCACATAAATTAATCTACTATATTATATAAAATAGTCCAAAGAAAAATCATGTAAGGTTGACAATGTACCTGAAGAATTGCGTTTGGAATTATTTGACTATCAGCGCGGTTCTTTACTTAGAGAAAAATTCAACATCTGCAACATTAAGAGTTTCACCAGTTTGTTTTACAGGATAATTACACAAACATTATTAACCTGTCTATTCATGTTCTGTCTATGCTTAGAACAACTTATTCATGTGAAAAATTGTTTCCAAGAATGGAACAAATAAAATCTCTGGAAAGGAATAAGTTAAGTGGCACTCATTTGTCATCAGTTTTAAAAGGGGCATGTGCCAAGGACATTTTTCCTAATACTGATATGACAATGATGAGCAAAACATATAACAAGAAAACTAAATTAAAAGTAAAAGTGGAGCATACTTTGTTACGTTAAAAGATTACAACTTTGAAAAAGCTTATAACTTTGAGCTTTCGACTTCAGCTTAGGTGTTCTCCATACCCAAATGGAGAACTAAGATTGGTTTTCAGATTCAAAGTTCACGTGCTTACTGTAGTTTTTGCTGCTAGAATTTAGAACAGATCTCCAGATCATTGTGGATGTAAAGTGGAGACTGAATTGCAAGTCTTTGGTGAAAATAGAATTTCCAGGCCTTCACGGTAATGGAGAGCAAACTGATTCTCGAAAAGAGCAATACCCTTGGTTTCATTCCAGCAGAGAATTGCAGAAATATCTTCCATGGTTAAAATATTGTGTATTTTAACCACAGAAGATATTTATGCAAATCTTCACTGGAATAAAAATGCAATTTCCCACTGGAATAGTTAAAATGTTGTCTATTTAACCATAGTTAAAATGTTGTCTATTTAACCATGGTTAAAATATTGTCTATTTTAACAACATGGAAGTTCTTTTTTCACCAAAGACTTGCAATTCAGTCTCCACTTTACATCCCAATGATCTGGAGATCTGTTCTTAATTCTGGCAACAAAAACTACCACACACATTTAAACTTTGAATTTGGAAACCAATTTTAGTCCTCCATTTGGTGTGAAGATCACCTTAGCTAAAGTCGAAAGCTCCCAAATTATAAGCTTTTTCAAAGACTTTATAATCTTTTAACGTAACAAAGCTTTATCTACTTTTAATTTACTAATACTAATAATCTCATGTCACAAAAATGTACGCAAGAATCTGGTCGAAAACATAAATAATTATTTCCTTATATTTAAGAAACAAACCAACACACTACAGGTTTTTTTTTAACTCTTTGTAATTTGCAAAAATTTTAAATATAAAATACAACTAGTTTTTATAAATATGCCATTTCTTATGTAATTTATCAACCAATACTTGGCTGGCTTTTTAAAATGTTTTAATAAATTGCACTGAAATTCAGTAAAATTTAGAAGTTTTTGTAAGTTTGAAGTAGAAGTTCTGTATTAAACATTCTAGAATTTACAAATGATTTCAAAATTTTGAACATGAATTGAAATACCCCATCAAGGAAATTAAACTGTAAATAGTTAACAAAACCAGTCTTCAGGCTATTTATTCCATGCAAAATTTTTTTGTTTTCTATAAATGTGGCCCTCAACCAAACAAAGAAAGATATCTAAAGTGGCCCTTTAAAGAAAATGAGTTTGAGACCACACACACACACACAGCAAGTCAGAGAAATAAATTCACATCTGGAAGATTCATGATTTTTCTTAGAATAGCACAAGAATTCTACCATTAAATTTTACATTTTATTGAAACAACACAAGAACTCCCTCAACACCACAAAATGTGCTATAACAAGAATTTATCCTGCAGGGAGTATTTAAATGCTTACATCCTGTGCAACAGTTTTCCAGCTATACAAGGATGAAGAAGCAAGCTTTTGCCAACATCTGTTCTCCTTGGCACATTTCATTGCCATAACATTTCAGAATATATATAAAAAAATTAACCTTTTGATTTTCTGATAATTTTTCAGCCAACAGCATAGATTATCTTCTTTCCAAAAAATATAAATAAATAAATTAAAAAATTAGCAAAGACTTAAATTTTCCCTTGTATACTACCCTGTTTTTAATATCATAATCATAAAAAGTGCTGGTACTTACTCTGTTCCATGGACCACTAAACCACACTCCTTTACAAGAGGTAGAGCTACAGTTCTGCACATCAGAAAACTTTTTCTCAACTGCACACTTTGAGTCATCAATCTTGATAACAGCATTGTCTTCCCAAACACCACAGAAGACTACTCTTGTCTGAACACCCATTCCACATTTAGCAGAACACTGAAAGAAAAAATTATACATGTTGTATATTCTTGATTTTTAATATTACTATTCATGCTATTCGATCTTATACACATGCTTATATCAAATTAATTTAGTTTATCTTTACAAAGATTTATGACCCCATAATTGAAATTAAACACCATATTTAATTTCTTTTTACAGTTTTGTGTCCCCATGATGACTGACACTTTGCCACTGGTCTTGTATAAGAATATGGAGGCATTATTATCTGAACACCCTCTGTAGATATGCACAACATACATGTGCATATTTGAGCTCCTCTCAGTGGCACAAGAAGATTGTTTCATGCAATACAATCCGAAATGTTTATTGTTATGTATAGAAAATGAGGGATGTAAGGTCAGGTGATGCGTAACATCACAGCCTCTCCTTGACAAATGTCAACCCCGCCTTCTCGTGGTGCATTCTGTTCCCACTAAAGGGGCTCTGACGACCGCCCATAGCGGTATAACTATACCATCGGGATTAGAGGAAATTCTATCCCACACTCACCAACCCGCTTGGCCAGCGTGGTGAGTTATGGCCAAACCCCTCCAAAATGATTCCACAACTTAAATCTTGGCCCTCAGTCTCCGGCAGCTGGAATGTACCTGGCCAAGGCAGCGGCCAGTGCGACATGAAGGCAGAGGGTGCTAAGAATCCCCGGAGGACCGGACTAGGCTGCCATCTGATGCTGACCTTGGCTACTTACAATGGACGCTCCTTATCTTCTGATTCAAGGCTTCTTGAATTGGAAGAGGAACCACAAAGGATCAAGTGGGACATCGTGGGGCTAAGTGAGGTAAGGAGAAAAGGAGAAGATCTCATCGAACTGAAAAGTGGACATCTTTTCTACTATCGTGGGACAGATACTGGCAGAACTAGTGGTGTTGGATTTATAATACACAAGAAACTGAAGGATAAAGTTGTAGAAGTTGAAAGTTCCTCTGACAGAGCTGCACGACTTGTTATCCAACTCTCGAAAAGATACCAGGCTCAGATTATTCAAACTTATGCACCCACCACAAGTCATCCTGAAGAAGAAATTGAAGAATTTTATGAGGAAATTTGTCATCTAAATAATAAAGGTAAGCAGCACTTGAAAATAATTATGAGAGATTTCAATGCAAAAATGGGGCAACGGCAACAGAATGAAACTTCAGTAGGTAAATTCGGTCATGGCAACAGAAACCAGCGTGGAAATACTCTCGTTGAGTTTGCAGAGGCAGAAGGGTTTTTCATCTTGAACTCCTTCTTCAAGAAAAAGCCACACAGGAAATGGACATGGAGACATCCAAATGGGATGACAAGTGAAATTGATTTTATTATGTGTAACAAAAAATTCGTCATAGAAGACTGCAGTGTGCTAAACAAGTTCAACACAGGTAGTGACCATAGATTGGTGAGATGTAAGATGCACCTCAACACTAAACTTGAACGTGGCAAGCTCATAAGACAAACAAAATGTATTGACATAACCAACCTTAAAAAACACCATAATACCTTCAAGTTAGAACTGAAGAACAGGTTCTCTGCTTTAGAAGGCCTAACATCGGAAGAAGTGGACATCTCTGAAGTTAACAGAAAAGTAACCAAAGCTATTATGGAAACAGCAACAAAATTAGCTGGGTCTAAGAACAAGTTGCATGTGAACAAATTATCAGGAAAAACCAAAATGTTGATGCAAAAAAGAAGAGAGATGAGGACAACTAAAGAAGATGTGACTTCCAAAGTGGAATATATAGAGCTATGCAAGACAGTAAGAAAAAAAAAATGTATCACTGAAGACGTAAGGAAATTCAACTGTGAACTAGTGAGGAAAGCAATTGAAAACAACCAAAGCCTAAAGATAGCAAAGGGACATCTCAGTAAGGGAAGAAAACAGATTATGGCACTGAGAAAAGAAGATGGTTCTGTAACAAGAAATAGAGGCGAAATTTTGACAAGAGTGAAAGATTTCTACTCCAAATTATATGAAAGGGATGATATATGCACTCCAGACATCATGAAAGATACCAGTACCAGAGTTCCTCCAGTCCTTCCAGCAGAAGTTGCACATGCAATCAAGAACATGAAGCGGGGAAAAGCTCCAGGAGAAGATGGAATTACTGTAGACATCATACAAGAAGCAAGTGGAGAAATCGAAACAGTACTCGCCCAAATTTTCACTCGATGCCTTAATGAAGGAAAGATTCCTGAGGATTGGAACACCGCTACAATGATCCTGCTACATAAGAAAGGTGACATTGAGGATCTCGGAAACTACAGACCTATCAGCCTCCTATCAGTAGTTTATAAAATCTTCACTAAAGTTCTTTCACACCGCTTGAAGGTAACACTGGACATGGCTCAACCGAGAGAACAAGCTGGATTCAGGAGTGGCTACAGCACAATAGATCATATCCATGTGCTGAGAGAACTAATTGAAAGAGCGAGGGAATATGAACTTCCATTGTGCATGGCTTTTATCGATTATGAAAAAGCCTTTGATTCGGTGAAACCATCAGCAGTTACAATGGCTCTGAAAACCTGCGGTATTGAAGATGCATACATTAATATTATTAATAACATCTATGAAAATGCAAGTGCAAAGATTAGGCTGTTTGAAAATACAACACACGTAAAAATTGGAAAGGGAGTGAGACAAGGTGACACCATATCTCCGAAGCTCTTTAATGCCACATTGGAGGGTGTTTTTCAGTCGCTGAGCTGGGAAAACAAGGGGATAAAGATTAATGGAGATTTTCTAACCCACCTTCGTTTTGCTGATGACGTAGTCATTTTTGCAACTACCCCATCAGAGCTGCAGAGTATGATCCAGGAACTTGCTGACAAGAGTAAAGAAGTGGGATTAAAAATGAACTTTCAGAAGACAAAAGTGATGTTCAATGCTTTTACAAGAAATGAAGATTTATCGATTGATGGAGAAAAGCTGGAGATAACGGACACGTACGTTTATCTTGGACAGCAGATATCAAGTGAGGGTCACATTGATGAAGAAATTAATCGGTGTACAAAACTTGCCTGGAGAGCTTTTGGAAGAAACAGCATAATTTTCAAGAGCAATATGCCATTATGTCTTAAAAGAAAAGTGTTTGATCAATGCATCCTTCCAGTGCTTACGTATGGTGCAGAGAAGTGGACCTTAACTAAAAGAGACATACAAAGGCTGCAGACAACTCAAAGCAGCATGGAGAGGTGCATGCTTGGTGTAACCAGGAGAGATAAGAAGAGGAACTCGTGGATCCGAAAAATGACAAGAGTGGAAGACATCATGATCAGAGTTAAATCCCTGAAATGGCAATGGGCTGGACATACTGCCAGAAGGACAGATCATCGATGGACAGCAGAAATTTTAGATTGGATTCCAAGGGACAGGAAAAGACCCAGAAGAAGACCACATGGGAGATGGGTGGATGAAATTCGAAAGTATGCAGGGGTGACATGGAGGAGACTGGCACAAGACAGAACGTTGTGGAGGAAACTTGGGGAGACCTTCGTCCAGCAGTGGATTGATAATGGTTGACAATGATGATGATGATGATAGAAAATGAATGAATTTTAAATAAGTTTTTTAACCACATTTTTGTAATACTGTACAACTTTTTTAATGTTTATAACTAAACTTTTTTAATGTTTATAATTAAATTATTTTAAACTTTTCACAAGGAAATGCACACATACGAGATGCAAGACCACAATACCTGTTATGCAATCTGTTACAGGAATAATCAGTCCCTTTAGAAAAGAAATACTCGTGCGACATGTTCCATGAAAGAGAAGTACTCATGAGATAAGGCTTTTGTACTCTCTGTAAACAAGAAGGCAGAAGGATTTAAACTGCCACTTGCTTCCTGGATGTTGAAAGTCAGTCATTTTTAATGTTTTTCAGATAGTCAGGTTATTTTTGATTTGATGCTTTACCAAAATTGTTAATCCTGATATAGACAGATGGATTGGAAGATGATTTTTGAGATGCCTGCACATCTTCCAGATTTAGAACAGACATAGTTAAAGAACATGTGAATGATATAAATCTATAGCATCTGAAAATACCCCAAAACAGAATTAAACATCTCATTCAACAAGTCCAACCAATGATGGACTTTCAGATCTTAAAAGTGACATTTCACTGCTTTCATATATGCAGAGATACAGTGATGTAGTTCTAAGTAAAGAAGTGCCTTAGTGGTGAATGGATTCAGTAAAAGAAACCCTGAAAGGAGCCCTCAAAATCTTCAGAAGCTTATTAAAGTTTGACTTGCTGGTTTTATCATTTAGCATGTTTAATGAAATGTTTATTATTTACTTTTATTAAAATTTCTTAATTCAGGCAAATTAAAACAAAAGAATGTTTTGATAATTAACACAGCAATCAGACATCTCTGAATTGACTGTATTTACTGTTCACACTCACACGTAATATCAATCATTCAGAAAAATTGAAAATGTCATCGCTCTGGAGCTTGAATTGAACCCGGATCTTCCGTATACTGTTCGAGCAGGCTAACCATTACACAACCCATGACAACAAAGGCCCAAGTATCTGAGTGTTAAGAGCATCAGAAATTCTCCGACCGCATTCTTAATTGAAACAAACTGTGCTGCCAGCTAGCGCTGTAAGGCATATCATTCAGATACACGGTCGAGTCACATTATTGTGAACACCAGCTAATGTGCAGAGTAATCGCCGTGTACAGTGCGGGCAGCAGCTAGACAGGCTGGGAGTGACTCAAGAAGGTGCTGGAAGGTGCATGGGGGAGGATCCATAGAGCAAACAACATGATCAAGGTGGTCCCACAGATGCTTAATTGGGTTTAAGTCTGAGGAATTAAGGGGCCAGGGAAATACTTTGAAGTTCTTATCGTGCTCTTCCAACCACTCTCAGACATTTCTAGCTGTGTGATATGTCGCATTGTCGTGTTGGAAGATCCCATCCGTCCCAGGGAAGACAATAAACTTGCATGGGTGTACGCGGTCTGCGAGGATGGATTCATAACTAATTTGGTCCATAGTGCCTTCCAAAGGCATGAGTGAACCCAGGAAATGCCACAAAAACATTACCCAGACCATAATGCTGCCCCCACCAGCTTGTGTTCTTCCAGCAATGGTTGAAGAGTGTTTGTCCTCCGATGTTTCTCGCCTTATACGCCAACGTCCATCCGTTCAATGAAGCAGAAAACGTGACTCATCGGAGAAGGCAACCCTTTGCAAATCAGTGGAGGTCTAATTCCGATACTGCCGTGCAAATGTAAGCCTTTTCTGCTTATGCACCTTCGTTAGCATAGCTGCAGTGACCATCCGTCTGCATCGGAGCCCCGTATGCAGCAGGGTTCGCTGAACTGTCATTTTAGACACACTTCCGGTAGCCCCCCTGGTTCATTCAGCCAGTGAGTTGCTCCACTGCAGAGTGTCAATCGGCCCTCACGCACCTTCGCAGCTCACGTCAATGGCACATTGTGCTCTGCAGTTTCTACATCGCTTATTCGTAATGGTGCCATTTCTCCAATCACAATACACTTTAACCACAGCAGCACGCGAACAGTTCACAAACTGCGCTGTTTCGGAAATACTGCCACCCGTGGCTCAAAAGCCGATAATCATCCCTTTTTGCAAATCTGATAAATTGCTCCTTTATCCATGACAGCAACAATTGATATGTTTTCAGAATGCCTACATCACACATTATAACCCTTTCTACATTCAGTTTTTCTATTTTTTTCTATTTTTACTCACACCAGTCAATACATAACCTTTTCTATGTTGTACTTGGTATGAGTCAAAATAATTTTTTTGCTTCAGTCTCTTCTTAATAGAATGTGAATTCTGAATTTTCATAACTGCTGCCTTGCACGTTTTGATCTTCAGGTTATTTTGCAACTTTCGTTTTAAATTCTTAAGTTTTTCTTATGTTTTCGGCTCTGCTCTTAAGTATATATATATATATATATATATATGGTGTTTTATGGTGCATAATACCTTCAAGCTGGAACTGAAGAACAGATTCTCTGCATTAGAAGGCCTAACATCAGAAGAAGTGGATATTTCTGAAGTTAACAGAAAAATAACCAAAGCTCTTATGGAAACAGCAACAAAATTAGCTGGGTCTACGAACAAGTTGCATGTGAACAAATTATCAGGAAAAACCAAAATGTTGATGCAAAAAAGAAGAGACATGAGGACAACTAAAGAAGATGTGACTTCCAAAGTGGAATATATAGAGCTATGCAAGACAGTACGAAAAAGTATCACTGAAGATGTAAGGAAATTCAACTGTGAACTAGTGAGGAAAGCAATTGAAAACAACCAAAGCCTAAAGATAGCAAAGGGACATCTCAGTAAGGGAAGAAAACAGATTATGGCACTGAGAAAAGAAGATGGTTCTGTAACAAGAAATAGAGGTGAAATTTTAACAAGAGTGAAAGATTTCTACTCCAAATTATATGAAAGGGATGATACATGTACTCCAGACATCATGCAAGGTACCAGTACCAGAGTTCTTCCAGTCCTCCCAGCTGAAGTTGCACATGCAATCAAGAACATGAAGCGGGGAAAGCTCCATGAGAAGATGGAATTACTGTAGACATCATACAAGAAGCAAGTGGAAAAATCGAAACAGTACTCTCGCTCCAAATTTTCACTCGATGCCTTAATGAAGGGAAGATTCCTGAGGATTGAAACAACGCTACAATGATCCTGCTACATAAAAAAGGTGACATTGAGGATCTCAGGAACTACAGACCTATTTGACTCCTATCAGTGGTTTATAAAATCTTCACTAAAGTTCTTTCACACCGCTTGAAGGTAACACTGGACATGGCTCAACCGAGAGAACAAGCTGGATTCAGGAGTGGCTACAGCTCAATAGATCATATCCACGTATTGAGAGAACTAATTGAAAGAGCGAGGGAATATGAACTTCCATTGTGCATGGCTTTTATCGATTATGAAAAAGCCTTTGATTCCGTGAAATCATCAGCAGTTACAGTGGCTCTGAAATCCTGCGGTATTGAAGATGCATACATTAATATTATTAATAACATCAATGAAAATGCAAGTGCTAAGATTCGGCTGTTTGAAAATACAACACACATAAAAATTGGAAAGGGAGTGAGAGACAAGGTGACACCATATCTCCAAAGCTCTTTAATGCCACATTGGAAAATGTCTTTCAATCACTGAACTGGGAAAACAAAGGAATTAAGATTAATGGAGATTATCTAACTCACCTTCGTTTTGCTGATGACGTAGTCATTTTTGCAACTACCCCATCAGAGCTGCAGAGTATGATCCAGGAACTTGCAGACAAGAGTAAAGAAGTGGGATTAAAAATGAACTTTCAGAAGACAAAAGTGATGTTCAATGCTTTTACAAGAAATGAAGATTTACCGATTGATGGAGAAAAGCTGGAGATAACAGACACGTACGTTTATCTTGGACAGCAGATATCAAGTAAGGGTTACATTGATGAAGAAATTAATCGGCGTGCAAAACTTGCCTGGAGAGCTTTTGGAAGAAACAGCATAATTTTCAAGAGCAATATATATACCATTATGCCTTAAAAGAAAAGTGTTTGATCAATGCATCCTCCCAGTGCTTACGTATGGTGCAGAGACATAGACCTTAACTAAAAGAGACATACAAAGGTTGCAGACAACTCAAAGCAGCATGGAGAGGTGCATGCTTGGTGTAACCAGGAGAGATAAGAAGAGGAACACATGGATCCAAAAAATGACAAGAGTGGAAGACATCATGATCAGAGTTAAATCCCTGAAATGGCAATGGGCTGGACATACTGCCAGAAGGACAGACCATCGATGGACAGCCGAAATTTTAGATTGGATTCCAAGGGACAGGAAAAGACCCAGAAGAAGACCACATGGGAGATGGGTGGATGAAATTCGAAAGTATGCGGGAGTGACATGGAGGAGACTGGCACAAGACAGACCGCTGTGGAGGAAACTTGGGGAGACCTTCGTCCAGCAGTGAATTGATAATGGTTGACGATGATGATATATATATATATATTGTGGAATAAATATTCTTCTCATAATACGTGAAAAACACATCATGATAATTAACACAACAGTCAGACATCTCTGAATTGACAGTATTTACTGTTCACACATAATATCAATCACTGACAAAACTTGAAAATTTCATCGCCCTGGAGTGGGAATTTTACCGTTCGAGCATGCCAACTGTTACACAGATACTTGGCATTCTGTAACGGCATGCTCAAAGAGTAATCGGGAGATGTGGGTGCGATTCCCACTCCAGGGCGATGAAAGTTTCAAGTTTTCTGAGTGATTGAGTGATTGATATTACATGTGAACAGTAAATACAGTCAACTCAGAGATATCTGATTGCTGTGTTAATTATCATGATGAATTTTCTATGTATTATGAGAGGAATATTTCTTTCGCACTATACATACAAAAATGTTTCATGACAGTCACATGCTAAGAATATTCATTTCTATTTTCATTCTTTCAACAGCACTAAGAAAATAAGTGCATCAGTGGTGAACGTCATCTTGAGAAAGGAGTTATCATCATTCTCTTTACTCCAGAACTTTTGTGATTTATGAAACGCCTTACTGGATAAACCAACTGTTCAGCCTCATCCTGTGATATGAACATTTGTTTAATGTAGGAATGTGGCTACAAGTGGCCGAAGTGGCATGGAGCTACTGTCGGTATGGTGTTGACCATACCGGCAGTAGCTCTGCTGGTATGGTCGACACCAAGATTTTAAATCGAAGGCCATTCTGCTTCAGTATGTTACGTGCTCTGCTGCTACACTAAAACTTTAGTGTAGCAGCAGAGCACTTAATGTATTTTTAGTCCCAGCTGCTAATCTTTTATCAATTTTATCCGTTAAAAATGTCATTTGCTGATTTTTGCACTAAAATTTGTGCTTTCATCCTAATTTCTTTATGTAGTTTGTGACGGGTTTATAATTTATTACATACCGGGATAGTCATTTTTTTTTTTTAACTGCCGGTATGCTCACTTCCATTTTTCTTAACTACCGGTATACCATACCGGTCCATAATGGCCTACTTTGAACACTTGTGGCTACATATAAAACTACTAAGTTGCTATTTTTGCCTGCATGCTAATCTAAAAAACTTCTTAACCGTGCTTCTTTTACCATATGACCATCAAAAGTGACCTAGCGACACTAAGCCTGGAAGAAAAGTGCCTTAGCCACATTAAGCCTGGAGGGGGAAAAATGCCCCAGTGCCACTAAGCCACGCTAAGGCCCCTCTACATCACGGCAGAGATTTTCAATGTCTGCAAGCAAAATATTTTATGTAAAGTACTGTTTCCATTAAAATACAGGGTGTTACAAAATTGTCTTTATAACTTTTGAGTCCTAGTCAAACAGAAACGGAATAAGAGAACAAAAATTGGTTTATTGCATATGGAACAGCACCTTCCAAATTTTGTTGGGATGCTAGTAGAGCTCCACATGCACGTCGCTCATTGCACGAACAACGTTGAGACGGCATTCGACCTCCTGCCATGTTCTCCCAAGCGTGTCCTCAGGAACTGTTGTGATGGCAGCTGTAATTCTGTGCTACAGCTCATCCACGTCCGGAACCTTTGTGCGGTACACAATATCCTTCACATAGCCCCACAGAAAAAAGTCTAATGGGGTAAGATCCAGTGAGTGTGGAGGCCAAGGAACTTGACTATTCCATCCAATCCATCGCTTTGGAAAGGTTTCATCAAGAAACTCACGACCATGAAGTAAGTGCCCAGTGTGGGGTAGCACCATCCCCAAGGGGTAACCCCGACTGCCTGAAGGCCGTACGAATGGACTTCGCTGGAGTTCATAGGAAACTCTGTTGAACACGTTCATTATTCTCTTCACTTGTGCTTGGCCAGCTAGCACCCTTTTTATGAAGCACACTACCAGTCTCCATAAATTTCTTGAAGCACACTACTAGTCTCCATAAATTTTATGAAGCACACTACCAGTCTCCATAAATTTTATGAAGCACACTACCAGTCTCCATAAATTTTATGAAGCACACTACCAGTCTCCATAAATTTTATGAAGCACACTACCAGTCTCCATAAATTTTATGAAGCACACTACCAGTCTCCATAAATTTTATGAAGCACACTACCAGTCTCCATAAATTTCTTGAAGCACACTACCAGTCCGCATAAATTTTATGAAGCACACTACCAGTCTTCATAAATTTCTTGTGCCACTTGCATATTGAGGATCTAGATGGTGGATTAAGTCGGTATTTGGTACGGAAATTCCTTTGGACTTGTGTATCAAACTTCATCTTTCTAAACAATGCCACACACTGGCCCTTTTCTTGTGGAGTAGCCGTCACAAGTTTAGGATCGTACCAGAAAGTAAACAAAAACATTTTGCATACCAATAGAACTTTATGTGTTGCTGTGACATATACAAAAAACAGAACTAAAAAAAACTATCTTATTTGTAAAAAAAAAAAAAAACTATCTTATTTTGTTTAGGTTTTATTGAGGGTCAAAGTTGTAAAGATAATTTTGGAATACCTTGTACACCTTCATAAGTAAAGTGGAAAACAAAATAAAACCTAAATGCTAGTGTTAACAGTTCTCTTAAGTTACATCCTGAATACCAAAACATATCTTTAATATCCAGTTCCTTACCTCAGTCCACTCAGAGGTGTGCCACATGGGTTCACAAACAGCTGACACAGGACATGACCTTGTCAGCTTTGGAATTCTGGTAGGATCACAGGCTTCATCTGGAAACAGTACACCTTCTTCATTAGTACAGTGTGCCTCACGTGACTCCATACTGGAGCTGCACATGCCATCACACTGAAATGAAATAAAAGAAAAACTTAATTTTGTAACAATACTTCAAAGAAGAAACCAAACACCTGCAACACACTGTAAGTTAGGTATCATGGAAGACACTATACATATCGCAAACTAGATGTATTTTTAACCAGTGGCAACAAAAGTAATCAGAAAATGATTCGCAATCATCTGAACAGGTATGGCCTACACTAGAGCCCTAGTATAAACATTGGTACGTACCTGTTCAAGGATTAATTAAACAGAAATCAGAATAAATTATCCTGTAATGGTTGACATACCTGAACAGAAACTGGGAGATATAAGTTCAATTAAAATCCTAGGAAAATGAAATAATTTTCAAATCCTCCCAAAACTTATTATCTGGATGACTGTCTATCGCGGAATCTTTATCTACAAAAAAAAAAAATAATAAAAAATAAAAAAAAAAAAAAAAATAAAATCATCATCATCATCATTGTCAACCATTATCAATCCACTGCTGGACGAAGGTCTCCCCAAGTTTCCTCCACAACGGTCTGTCTTGTGCCAGTCTCCTACATGTCAATCCCGCATACTTTCGAATTTCATCTACCCATCTCCCATGTGGTCTTCTTCTGGGTCTTTTCCTGTCCCTTAGAATCCAATCTAAAATTTCGGCTGTCCATCGATGGTCTGTCCTTCTGGCAGTATGTCCAGCCCATTGCCATTTCAGAGATTTAACTCTGATCATGATGTCTTCCACTCTTGTCATTTTTCTGATCCACGAGTTCCTCTTCTTATCTCTCCTGGTTACACCAAGCATGCACCTCTCCATGCTGCTTTGAGTTGTCTGCAGCCTTTGTATGTCTCTTTTAGTTAAGGTCCACGTCTCTGCACCATACGTAAGCACTGGAAGGATGCATTGATCAAACACTTTTCTTTTAAGACATAATGGCATATTGCTCTTGAAAATTATGCTATTTCTTCCAAAAGCTCTCCAGGCAAGTTTTATACGCCAATTAATTTCTTCATCAATGTGACCCTCACTTGATATCTGCTGTGCAAGATAAACATACGTGTCTGTTATCTCCAGCTTTTCTCCATCAATCGATAAATCTTCATTTCTTGTAAAAGCATTGAACATCACTTTTGTCTTCTGAAAGTTCATTTTTAATCCCACTTCTTCACTCTTGTCAGCAAGTTCTTGGATCATACTCTGCAGTTCTGATGGGGTAGTTGCAAAAATGACTACGTCATCAGCAAAACGAAGGTGATATAGATAATCTCCATTAATCTTTATCCCTTTGTTTTCCCAGTTCAGTGATTGAAAGACAATTTCCAATGTGGCATTCAAGAGCTTCGGAGATATGGTGTCACCTTGTCTCACTCCCTTTCCAATTTTTATGTGTGTTGTATTTTCAAACAGCCGAATCTTTGCACTTGCATTTTTATAGATGTTATTAGTGATATTAATGTATGCATCTTCAATACCGCAGGATTTCAGAGCCATTGTAACTGCTGATGGTTTCACCGAATCAAAGGCTTTTTCATAATCGATAAAAGCCATGCACAATGGAAGTTCATATTCCCTCGCTATTTCAATTAGTTCTCTCAGTACGTGGATATGATCTATTGTGCTGTAGCCACTCCTGAATCCAGCTTCTCTCGGTTGAGCCATGTCCAGTGTTACCTTTAAGCGGTGTGAAAGAACTTTAGTGAAGATTTTATAAACCACTGATAGGAGGCTGATAGGTCTGTAGTTCCTGAGATCCTCAATGTCACCTTTTTTATGTAGCAGGATCATTGTGGCGGTGTTCCAATCCTCAGGAATCTTCCCTTCATTAAGGCATCGGGTGAAAATTTGGGAGAGTACTGTTTCAATTTCTCCACTTGCTTCTTGTATGATGTCTACAGTAATTCCATCTTCTCCTGGAGCTTTTCCCCGCTTCATGTTCTTGATTGCATGTGCAACTTCTGCTGGGAGGACTGGAAGAACTCTTGTACTGGTACCTTTCGTGATGCCTGGAGTACATGTACCATCCCTTTCATATAATTTGGAGTAGAAATCTTTCACTCTTGTTAAAATTTCACCTCTATTTCTTGTTACAGAACCATCTTCTTTTCTCAGTGCCATAATCTGTTTTCTTCCCTTACTGAGATGTCCCCTTGCTATCTTTAGGCTTTGGTTGTTTTCAATTGCTTTCCTCACTAGTTCACAGTTGAATTTCCTTACGTCTTCAGTGATACTTTTTCATACTGTCTTGCATAGCTCTATATATTCCACTTTGGAAGTCACATCTTCTTTAGTTGTCCTCATGTCTCTTCTGTTTTGCATCAACATTTTGGTTTTTCCTGATAATTTGTTCACATGCAACTTGTTCTTAGACCCAACTTATTTTGTTGCTGTTTCCATAAGAGCTTTGGTTACTTTTCTGTTAACTTCAGAAATATCCACTTCTTCTGATGTTAGGCCTTCTAAAGCAGAGAATGTGTTCTTCAGTTCCAACTTGAAGGTATTATGGTGTTTTTTAAGGTCAATACATTTTGTTTCTCTTATGAGCTTGCCACGTTTGAGTTTAGTGTTGAGGTGCATCTTACATCTCACCAAACTATGGTCACTACCTTTGTGGAACTTGTTTAGCATACTGCAGTCTGCCATGACGAATTTTTTGTTACACATAATAAAATCAATTTCACTTGTCATCCCATTTGGATGTCTCCATGTCCATTTCCTGTGTGGCTCTTTCTTGAAACAGGAGTTCAAGATGAAAAACCCTTCTGCTTCTGCAAACTCAACGAGAGTATTTCCACGCTGGTTTCTGTTGCCGTGACTGAATTTACCTACTGAAGTTTCCTTCTGTTGCCGTTGCCCTATTATTGCATTGAAATCTCCCATAATTATCTTCAAGTGCTGCTTACCTTTATTATTTATATGACGAATTTCCTCATAAAATTCCTCAATTTCTTCTTCAGGATGACTTGTGGTGGGTGCATAAGTTTGAATAATCTGAGCCTTGTATCTTCTCGAGAGTTGGATAATGAGTCGTGCAGCTCTGTCAGAGGAACTTTCAACTTCTACCACTTTATCCTTCAGTTTCTTGTTTATTATAAATCCAACACCACTAGTTCTGCCAGTATCTGTCCCACGATAGTAGAAGAGATGTCCACTTTTCAGTTCAATGAGATCTTCTCCTTTTCTCCTTACCTCACTTAGCCTGACGATGTCCCATTTGATCCTTTGTAGTTCCTTTTCCAATTCAAGAAGCCTTGAATCAGAAGATAGGGAGCGTCCATTATACGTAGCCAAGGTCAGCATCAGATGGCAGCCTAGTCTGGTCCTCCAGGGATTCTTAGCACCCTCTGCCTTCATGTCGCGCTGGCCACTGCCTTGGCCAGGTACATTCCAGCTGCTGGAGACTGAGGGCTAAGATTTAAGTTGTGGAGTCATTTTGGAGGGGTTTGGCCATAACTCACCACGCTGGCCAAGTGCGGGTTGGTGAGTGTGGGATAGCATTTCCTCTAATCCCGATGGTATAGTTATACCGCTATTGGCGGTATAAAGGACCTGTCTTTCGTGACAAAAAACTGTACAAGGTGCTGATTTACAGCCTCATCTGAATTGAACGTTATACCATGCAAGGACTGTTGAAGAGAGCGAAACAAGTGAAAGTCTGATGGGGCAAGGTCAGGCAAGTATGCTGGGTGGGGCAACACATCCCACTCAAGCTCCAATAATTTTTGGCGGGTGATCAAACTTGTGCGTGGTCTCACGTTATCGTGATGGAACACAACACCTTTACGATGAACGAACTCTGAACGTTTCTGGAAGATGGATTCGTTCAAACTGTCCAATTGCCAACAGTACACATTCGAATTGATTGTTTGGTTCCATGGCAAGAGCTCGAAAAGCATGACACCTTTTAAATCCCACCGTACTGAGACCAGAATCTTCCGCTGATGAATGTCTGCTTTGGATGTTGTTTGAGGCGAAGCTGCACGTCGGGACCAAGACCGTTTGCACAGCACATTGTTGTACACAATCCACTTTTCATCACCAGTTATCAGTCGCTTCAAAAAAGGATTGTTTTCCTCCTGTTTAATGAGCATATCGCAGATGTTTATACGCGCCGTCAATTGAGCTTCTTTGAGTTCACGAGGAACCCACACATCGAGCTTGCTTACATATCCCAACTTCTTCAGGTGGTCGTGAATGCTTGAATGATGGATGTGCAATCTCTCGTGTCATGTAACGTGGGTTTCACTAGATCAATGCCTTGATTTAGTCATCATCAACCTCGGTTGGCCTCCTGGACCAAGGAGCATCGTTGAGGTCAAAATCACCAGCACGGAATTTTGTGAACCACTGCTGGCACTGATGTTCTTGTAGAGCATTATCACCGTACACTTTACGCAACTTTTCACAAGCTTGACACACGTTCTTCCCTTTACGGAAGTAAAACAGTAAAATATGGCAAAAATGCACAGTTTGGTCTTCCATCTTCAACTTGATGTCAAATCTCCACAAATCCACCAAATGGCTCACTATTCCTTTTAGACTGCAGCTAAAACTGGCACCTGTCAAATGCCATAGCGATAACAGAGCTGCGCATGCCTCTAGTACTTCCAAAACTGCCCAACCGCCATCGGGTGCCAAAATACGTCATGACTTTTCCGACAACCCAATATATATATATATATATATATATGTATGTATAATTAAAAAACAATTAGCAATCAAATGACTAACTGGCAGTGCTTAGATTGGTGTCCAATACCAACATTTATTAATTTATTTATTCTATATCATAAGAATAGTAGAATAGTGAGCTCACTATACCACAAGAAAGTTTTATATGATTCTAATTAAATATATCTCCTTATTACTTAATGTTTTGAAACTGTGCAGTTAATTACGTGATTTAGGAATGCAGTGAGCACTTAAAATTCCATCAAAGCAATTTAGAGGGCACTTCTCCTCAGGACAGATCACAGTAGATGGTCAGCATAACTCAATTAAAGGTGGTGGGCAGAAGACCGTGTGAGAAAAAATGTTGTTTTCTGTGGGTGGAAAAATAACCATTCTACATGTAAACCCAACCAACTGATGGACTTTTGTGCTGAATATCATTAAAAAGTATGCACCACTAAAATAAGTAACAAAATAAAGGAGACAATTAGTGAGAGAGTGAAAGTGGAAGGAGGCAGGAAGCATTTTCCTGGGATGTATATAAAGGGGGATGCTATGAAAAAGTTACACACATGCAGTCTTGAATACTCCACTCTTTGCTGGAAGTATAAAAAAATATGAATAATTTTTCTAATCAGAAAATATGTTTTATGTGCAATTTAAACTTTTAGTGTTCTTCCCTGCTCTCATGAAATAGAACCTGCAATCTTCTAGTGTTTACCTGATGAGCTCATGCCATGCCAACAACAGTGAGCTCAGTAGATCACAATAGTAAGCTCATTAAATCATAGGAGTAGTAAGCTCATAGGCCACAGAAACAGTAAGCTCATTTGATCACAGGAGTGGTAAGCTCAATAAGTTACAGGAATAGTAAGTTCATTAGATCACAGGAGTAGTAAGTTCATTAGATCACAGTAGTAAGCTCGACATATCAGAGTAGTAAGGTCACTATATCACAAGAATAAAAAGCTCAGTATATCACAAGAATAGTAAACTCTTTAGATCACAGTAGTAAGCTTGATAGATCATAGAAGTAAGCTTGGTAGATCACAGAAGTAAGCTTGGTAGATCACAGTAGTAAGCTTGATAGATCACAGAAGTAAGCTTGGTAGATCACAGAAATAAAAAGCTCATTAGATAACAGGAGTAGCAAACTCATTAGATCACAAGCATAGTATGGTCTACATCACAGGCATAGTAAGCTCTACATCACAGGAATAGTAAGCTCATTAGTTCATAGAAGTAGTAAGCTCAGTATATCACAGGAATAGTAAGCTCAGTAGATCATAGAAGTAGTAAGCGTACTAGATAATATGAAGAGTAAGCACATTAGATACAAGAAGAGTAAGTGCATTAGGTCCAGGAGTAGTAAGCTCACAAGATCACAGTATATTTTTAATTTGATGACTGCTGCATTTACCCTCCTAAAAGCAAAGTTATGTTTTGGAAAAAAGACTGAAAGGCAAGAATTGTCATTCCCACAGTTTAGGCTTTCCAATACACAAATCATTTTTAAAATCAAACCAATATATGCAGAAATATGGTGTCCACAAATGGACAGACTGACATGGTGAGAGCATAGGAACATCCTTTTTTTTTCTCTCTTTTTTTACCTTCAAAAGACATGCTAAAGATCATCATGATGCCAAAACAATTTCAAGTGTACCTCAGTAAATGGCAAAAATGCTGGCAAGACACATTTTTAAAAACGTTTTAGTGAAAAATCAGGATGTCATCACATTAATGAAAATATATCTCACAAAAAAAAAAAATAGAACAAAATACTCAAACACTGATCTAGGAACATAGCAGTGTGAAGCTAGGATGATGTGAAGACAACAAATCTTGAAGTAAATTTCATTAAATTGCATCAAAAATTGCTTCAGCAGAAAGGCAGAGTAATTCCAATACAGTTTGAAAAGACCTCAGTGAAAAGATGGATTTCAGATTTAGAAATCTGACTGAGAGAAAAGATTTCCAAAGTACATTTCTAACAAAAGTCAGAAATACACAGGGTCCACCTCACTTACCAGAATGAAGTGAGAATCGAACCTCAAACATTA
The DNA here is from genome assembly GCA_039090855.1 of Macrothele yani. Lineage (NCBI taxonomy): Eukaryota > Metazoa > Arthropoda > Arachnida > Araneae > Macrothelidae > Macrothele > Macrothele yani. Next base: position 95,517,141 of record CM077009.1, on the reverse strand, counting down.
CCAAAAAGCCACAATAATTTCAGATACTGTTTCAGGTAATTTATTTCACTAAAAAAAATTAACAATACACTCTTTAACATCTTAATAAAAAACAACAACCTTGAGCAAAAAAAGCTTACAAGTGTGCCTCGATGAGCAGTCAAGTGTAACCAACAAATTATAACTTCAAGTACACCTCACTGAAAAGTCAAGAGATACAATGACATATACACTATATTGACAAAAGTCACTGGACACTTAGAGGAGAAACACAACATAGCATTTATTGACATACATTAGCATGGTATCGGTCCACCTTTGGCCTTAATATGCATGCACTGACCCTTTGACAAGGTTTTGGAACACAGCGATAGGTATGCACTTCCATTCAGTACATAATGCTGCTGCTAACTATTGCTTAGCAGTAGGCCTTGGTTCCAAACTTCTTATGTGGCTCTCTAATTCATCCCACAGGTGCTCTATGGGATTAAGATTAGGGCTCTGTGCTGGCCAGTCCACACACGATACGGAATTATCGTCAAACCACGCCATAACCGTTTTTGCTCTATGGCTCAGTGCACTATCCTGCTAATACCAACAAGGCTCAGTTCCATAGTATTGCCACAGAGTTGGTAAGAGATAATTGTCCAGAATATCGAGGTAGACGTGTTAGTTAACAGGTTTGTCCACGATAACCAATGGGTCGAGACCATACCACGAAAAATACCCCCACACAAGTACAGTGCCAGCTCCAGACTTGACTGTAGGAACAGTACACTGTGGTAAATAGCATTCCCCGGCTGCCGCCATACCCACACATGGCCATCAGGCTGACGGATAGCGTATCTGGATTCATCAGTCCACAGGACCCGTTTCCATTGATCTACGATCCAGGATAAATGTTCTTTACACTAAGCTAAACGACGAGCAGCATTCTGAGTGGAGATGAAAGGCTTATGAGCAGCTGCACAAACACAGTAACCCATGGAAAGAAGTTCTCTGTGAATGGTACATGTACATACCGAGGTTCCAGCATTGCCACTCTACTGTACACTGAAGTCTTGTGCAGTACTCCATTGATTAGCTGTAATGACTCTCCTGAGGCTTCAACATCCTCTATCACTGGTTTTCTTTGGTCAGCCAGTACATTTTACTGCTTCTGGCATGCCATGTGTCTTCTACTTATTCAGTAAAACCAAAACAGTTGACTTGTGTATGTTTAAACACTTCTCGTTTTCTCTTATGGACAACTCCCTAATATAACACCCAACAATCTTTCCTTTCTCAAAGTCAGTTCTCTCCTGCTGCGACGTTTTCACTCAACCTCACAGTGTGATATGATCGCGGTCAATTGCAGGCTAGTTTTTATACCATCTGCAGCTGCACTGTGTATTTTAACAATTTAGTGGATCCATTCACTTGCTTTTGAAGGGGTGTCTCTGTGACTTTTGTCAATATAGTGTATATTCAAGTACACTTCACCAAAAATCTTAATGATACTATGATATAGTTTCAAATAACCTCAAAATCTGAACTTACTCCACTCCAGTCAGAGACTATCCACTCCACACCTTCGCATGGTCCAAGTGAGCACTGCTGGAATGTAGCAAGCTTATTGTCTGCATTACAATGAGAATCGTCCCATGCCTCTTCTGCATCTGGGGTACGGCACTCAACTTTCCTTGTCTGGTTTCCTGCTCCACAGTTCTTGTCACACTAAATGAAGTAAAATGTTGGTGAAGAAAATGATTCATATTATAAACACAATTTATTCAGAGATAATTGACAAACTCAAATCATCTTAACTTTGAAATTAATTCTACAAGTTCTTGTTGAACAGCTCAAATCACACGCTTGATTGCAATAAAAATGGTGAACTTGTAGCTTCTTATAACAAAGTTTACTACAAACATTTGACAAATAAGAAACAGTTTAAACATTTAGACAACTTGAAACATCATCCCACAGAAGAATGTTGTAAATATATGTGTAAAATGGTCAAGAAGGCCGATGTGTTTAAAATATGGTTCTATCAAAGAATGTCATTCATACATATATGTGTATGGAAAGTAAATGTGTACATTTAAAAAAAAAATCTGAGGCCAAATTCTTCTACAGGATATCAGCAGCAGCAAACTGGTGCCACTTGATTATATCGCTAAAAATATTTTTTTTCAATACTGGGATAAAAAAAATGTGTGTAGGGGGAAGGGGAGTGAGAAGAAATCAACACTAACCTCTGACAGGGTTGTAAGGAATAAATGCATGACTTCCAAAACATCAAAGTTTTTGATATCTTACACAGAACCGAAAATATCAGCAGCAATTAGTGCAGGAGTTTTATCATTTACAGAACACCTCTATGTAGCACTAGAGAGATTCATGTGGAAGTAATCTTAATGAGGCATTAAAGGAACAGTAAATTTAAAAAAAAAAGGTCCTTGGTAATGCAAATGTTTGCTGTCATGTTATGCTGGTGACCGGTGATGCTCATAGAGCCGAAATTTGTTTCCCTACAGTCATTGGGAGCTGAGTCAACAGTTGACAAAGTTTCTGGTGATGACATCACACTACACAAGCGGTCAGTCAGACCACTTTTCGCACCAGCGTCATCTGTGTACTCGGTGCAGTAGAGGTTGTGAGGAGTACGAGGTAATTAGTGTCAGGAATTTCTCTCCTTGTGTTGCACGTGTCCTGTTCATTAGTCATCAAACTTTCTACTGTAATTTACACAACTGAAATGAATTTTAAGCAGTTTGCAGATTTTGCTGAAAACCTTGGTTTACAAGCACTCGGTAACTACTTTTTACAAAGTGGTGAAATTTTTAATTGGGCCAATAATCAAATTTACGTGGCACAGTATGAAAAAACAAATTACTGATTATTTTAAATTATGCGATTCCGAAATTTGGGTGAGTGGAGATGGACAGTTTGATTCGCCAAGTTTTTGCGCCAAATACTGTACGTATTCCATTATGGATATTCGCAAGGAAAATATTGTAGATTTTATTGTCATCCAAAAAGGTGTTTTTGACGGGGACTTAGAAAATAATGCGTGCGATTTATTACTCTCAGGCCTTTATGAAGAAATAAAGATATCAGTTTTTTTATCAGATAGACATGAAGCATTCGTGCCCTCATGAGTAAAAAATACCCCAAATTGATCATCACATGGCCAAAAGTTTGACTAAAAATCTAAAAGCTGCTGAAAAGAAAGATCCCTTACTAGAATAGAAGCATGGCGGTCCAGTATAACCAACCATTTATAGTTGTCAGCTCAAACGTGTAATGGAGATGCTGGACTGCTGGTAGAAAAATTTCTATCTCTGACTAACCTGCCATACAGTAATAACAGTAGAAAAAACAGTTAAACTGCCTTTTATCTAACTGTTATTTCTAGTTCATATTTTTTCTTGTTTTCCATATCATGTTCAACTATTGCGGTATTTTTAATTTCGTGGAGGGGGGGTTAATGACTTTGCACTTGGGCTACGGAAAATACTCATAAAGTTGTTTCTCCCATAACAATAGGAGAAACTACTTAAAAAATATATATGCACTTAGTTCAATGAAAAATACCTTCTCGTATATAGACAGTAGCTAACAAATCTTTAGTGACAGTGGGAGTTAATCGACATAGTCTGTGTCATTTTGAGGGCAACAAACAAAGCCCGAATACTGTTGTTCATTAGATTCAGGAAAACATTCTAACAACACAAGAAGGGATTACTTTTCTGATTTTTCACCCTGCAGGTATCCAGGCATTCATCCAATATGTGAATTGTTTGTACGCAACATGTCTCCATAGTTTGCTACATACAAGCTCATTTTTTTTCTCGTTTTTTTCTGCCTGAAGAATCATTTTATAACTTGCCTGTAAGGTGTGGATGTTTAAAACAACACTGTCGAATGATTTGCAGTTTATTATACATTGGGCACTACCTTTTATTTTCATCATCTGATCACTCTCGTTTCAACACAAACAATCAGCATCTGTTGACATTCTCTGGCAGTTATAACATTGGCACCAGTCAAGATTACCTTTTCTACCCTCGAATTTGTTTTCACATTTCTTGTTAAACATTCGTACTGTACCGGCAGAATATCATGATTCAAATGAATAAGGATTTACACTAGCCATTTTACAGATTGATGGGATCGCCTGCGCAGCACAGAACGGTAAAGAGCACCGACTGGAGCCCTACGCACGCTGAGCATCCGGTCTCTTGTGTAGTGTGACGTCACAGCTGATTTTAAAAAACGCTGTAGCAGGAGAACTACTTACGATAAAGCATTTCTGATGGCACCAGTTTTCATGTCTCTTTCAACATTACATTTTTGCGTGGAGAAAAAAATGCCTGAAATGAGTTTACTGTTCCTTTAAGGAAGGATGAACTTGAGGCTTTCTTATATGTAGACAAAACTGTTATAAGGAATGTCCTGGTAGTGATTACTATCTTTTTTAGTTGTGGCATATACGAGAACAACGTAGGGTGGTAATATGCATTGATTTCAATGTTGCAAGCTGCCTCAGAACTTCTTAAATTAATTCTAAAACACATAGATCTAATTAAACTCCTTGATTCTCCAGGTGTTAAAATGTCTTGTATTTTTCATAAATCAGAAATCTCTCAAGTATCATAAAGCATCTAAAATTACCTTTCCATAATAACTGTAACACAGACTTGCCATGCCATATTCTTATTATTTGGAACTATTTTCTAAAATCACGTAAAATTTGCATTAATAGATATTACTACCTCACATTGTCCTTTATACATTCTATGTCTGAAGAAGGTAGCAGTCACTATCACAATGTCCCATATAGTAATTTTATTTACGTATACGTAACTGCAAGTGTGGAGTTAATTCCCGATTACATATTAGTAAAATTTCTCTCTGAATCTCTCTAGTGTCATCCTGATAAGTAGATTTCTGCCATTCCTACATTTTAGGATTTACAATTATAAGTAAGAGGATGAAAACAGTACCAGATATAGTAAGTCATCATCCTCTGTCTAGGATTCTTAGAAAGGATTCTAGGTATCCTAGGATTGATTCTAGGATTCTAGGTGTTAATCCTCTTTCTAGGATTCCTCAGATCTTGCATTCAGAAATGGAGAATGCGCATTCTGCAAACCGAAAGTGACATAAATTTCAGAAAATGATGTTGCAGTCATCACTAAGTAACACATACAAGGCATATTCAAAAAGTAAGTACCATTTGCAAATATTTTTGCTTCAGTGTTGCAGTCGTGACACTACACATGCATGCTGACTTGCACATTTGTGGGCAAGCCACAGACACCATTACAAGAATCTCAGATCATTGTTCTGTGCAGTTAACACGTTTAAGAAGATCAAGTAGCCCATTGAATGTGTGAAAAGGTTTATAATTTGATTTTTAAATGCAAGAAATGGGAAAATGGCTGACATTAATCATCAGATTTGTGAGATCTACAGTCAAATTGCCACGAGTGATAGAATGGTGAGAAACTGGGTCAGACAGTTCAATTAAGGTCATGAGAATCTACAACTCCCTCAGCAGGTCTCAAATTTCTGCACAGACTCAAGCACTCATCAAGTCATTTGGCTGGAAACAAATGGATCATCCCCTCACCTACAGCTCAGACTTAGCACCAAGTGACTATCACTTATTCTAACAAATCAGAAGTTCCTTGCTGGGCAGTGTTTCTTTGATGATGAAGTCAAAGGTGCAGTACAGAAGTGGCTGTCTTCACAGGTGGCTTTGTTCTACAATGAGGAGGATAAAAAAACTGATGCCCCATTTCAGTAAATGCCTCAATAATGGCCTGAAACTATGTGGAAAAGTAGTTTAAGATATGGCGAATCAGATAAAAATAAAAACAAAAAACTGTTTGCAAATACATTCTCATTTAATTTTAATGGACAAACAGAACTTGCTTTCTGAATATGCATCATATTTTCATTTTATTCATGTTGCTTAGGAATTTTTTTTAAATAAGTTTCCATCAAAGAAAATAAACTCATCACAGAAGTCCTACCCAATGCCAAAGCCATGATTAAGACACAGACTGTGATTCACAGACAGAAAAGCAAGTTGAAAAGTTACAAACTGACAGGCTATGCCACATGAAGGGAATACACATACTCAGCTACACAGGCAAGTAATAACAGAGGAGAAGAAATAAGTTAGATAAGAGCGGGCAGAACAGTTTCATCTTTTAATAATTCCAACAAATACATAATCATGCAAGTAGTACAGAGGGTGGGAAGGAGGAGGAAAAGAGGTAGTTGTATTCTACAGATGATTAGGATAGGTTCAATAGGAAATTTCAATCACCTATCCATGAATCATTCAATTAATTCAGTAATAACCCAACCATAGCAATAACAGCTAAATAAATACTAGATATGAAGCATTAGCAACCTTTTTAAACTTATTTATAAATGTGATCATGGTAAAATCTAAATGCTACCCAAACTCATTTAGTTTTAAGAGAGAAAGGAAATCTTCATAAATCACCTGTGACCATTCTGCTGCTACCCAACTGGGACATTCTTTGTCTTCATTGCATGTCCTCATGAAAAGTGGTTTTGGCTGGTTACATTCTTCTTCTGACACAAGCACAGTTGTCTTTCCATTTTTCACTTGATGGCAGAAGACCAAGCGAAATTGGCTTCCCCCACCACAAGCATGGCTGCAGTTACTCCACTCTCCAATTTGCCACCTGCAGAAATAAATCAAAACTTCTAGTACTGGTGTATCTCAGAAATGCATGCCAAAATAGCCTCACACAACAGTGTGAAGATAAAACTAAAAACTACTGTTTAATATACATTCAAAACACAGGCTTCAGTAAGAAATCATAGAGCAGTCTCAAAAATACAATGCACCCTTCAAAATATTGTGGAAATAAAACAAAGAAATAATCCCAAAATTATGCAGCTGACAAGATGCTCATAATTTTAGGACATGGAATACTTAACTTTAATCACTGTAGCTAATTTCATGGAAAACATAAAAGGACAGAAATGGGGAGAGACATGTTTAATTCACATTCCAGGATGATTTCATTTCAAAGTTTTCAGCAGTGTTGGCAACATGGAAAAAAATTTGATTCTGGCATCTCTTATAACACAAGTAATGAATTTCAAAATTTTGATGTTCACTTAAGAAAAATGGTAGAATAAAAAAACATCTGACATCATGTACTTTTAGTTGTGAAACATTATGTTACTTTCAGTAATTACATATCATTTTCCTAAATATGATTTTATGTTACAGGGGCATATTTAGAGGAGCCAAGGGCCCCCAAAAGTATTTCATTTTTTTTATGTTTTTGGTTAAAATGTGACTTACATTAGAAAAAAATGCCTTAATTTAAAAAAATGCATCAACCTACATTAGAAAAAATGCCTTAATTTAATAAAAATGCACCAACTTACATTAGGAAAAATGCCTTAATTTAATAAAAATTCATTCACTTACATTAGAAAAAATGCCTTCTTAAATAAAAATACATCAACTTATATTAGAAACAATGCCTTAATTTAATAAAAATGCATTAACTTACATTAGGAAAAATGCCTTAATTTAATAAAAATTCATTCACTTACATTAGAAAAAATGCCTTCTTAAATAAAAATACATCAACTTACATTAGAAACAATGCCTTAATTTAATAAAAATGCATCAACTTATATTAAAAAAATGCATCAACTTACATTAGAAAAAAATGCTTCAATTTTTACTTCTATTTTTCATTAACTTTTATTTTGTTCCGGTGGTTTCGAAAATTTCCATTTTTTCGTTGTCCCCATGAAAAAAGATTTATATATCCCTGTTATGTTACATACTCTTTAACCCTTTAAGCGGGTAATGTACCTGAAACAAATGACATCAAAATTTTTCTGTGCTTCTCAAACAGAAATATTCACATAGTGGCAAGGTTTTATGAAAGCTATGGTAAAACAATTATTTTCTCCCTCTTATCTCAGCAGCATCAACCTTTCACTAATGCTAAATGCTTCCTTCTACAGAGTCCCTTCTATTCCTTTGCTCCATAACCCAAGACATGATGGGGCATAGCTAGTCCCCCCCCCTGATACAAACATCATGCCACCACTAGCTAGAAACAAATAATTCAAAACTCTTTTCTCTCCATTCTTAGTTTTGTCTCTCATACAATAAACACCAATCCTTTCTCACAGTAATTAGTGAGAAAAGATTAGTGTCAATCATAGCCTTAAATAACAAAGCTAAGGAGAAAGCAACACTTTCTGATGTTCAGGTTCACTCACTCCAGCTGCATTCAGTTCACATCTTAATAAATATATTAATTCAAGCTGATTTCAACCCATTTTGCTAACCTTGAGTTAACTCGTTCCATCTGGTTAAGGGGTTAAATAGTAGTCAGCAGAAGTAGTGCCTTATTTCAAGCAGATTCTTTTTAAGTGGATGAAATGTACCCTGAAAGGATTAGGAAATTCAAATACCTCGAGGGTCTGTTACAGGAGGAAAATAACTGAGAAAGAAATTCTACATAAAAAAGGAATTCCATGTTGATTTGACCACCATGGTCCCTGTAATAAAATGTATACCCTGGTTAGCATTTCGTAATATGATTAAAAACACTTAAAAGTTTTTGTAAAAATCGCACTAGAAAAAGAAAAATTTGAAATGTTCTTGTTAACACGTACATTGTCTTTACTGTTAAAATCTGATTGTTCTAAAACACATTTTCTATAAATCTCATTGGTCAGTGGTCAGACTAAAAAAAAAGTCAAGACATGTATTTGTCTTTTTCATTACATCCTGCACCATAGGTGTAGCCTGACCAAAAATTTAGTGGAGGGTGAAAAATAAGCATAAACTGATATTTTCCTTTGGGGAGTGGGCAGAAATAAATGTAAAGTAATGTTTCCTTGAGAGGGGCATGAAGAAATGTAAACTGATATTTTTCTTTTGGGAAAGGCAATTCTTGGAAACAGTTTCTCCATAAGTACCACAAAACTTGGGTCTTTCAAGTGCATGACAAACTTTTTTTTGTTATGCATTACTCTTCAACCACTACCAATAATGAACGATGATGAACAAGCCATCATAATCTTGAAATTGAATTTCTCTTTAAAAACTGGGGAAAGGAGAGGAAATGTGAGATCTGTTAATTGATTTTGAAGGAAAGACTGCCTAAATAAGAAAACACAGCTTAAAAGATTCTTAAAAAATTACCAAGTCACTCTTTTGCAACATTATGAAAAAAATAAGAAATGAATATTATCAGAAAACAGTTAAAAATGAGGAATACACTCAGGAAGAGAAATAAATAAATAAATAAATAAATAAATAAATAAAATAGAACAAAATAAAAATAAAAATGAAGAAAATCATGAAATATTTTCATCCCCCAGTAGAATAGGCATTTCCACAGATTACATAAGTTATCGGTTGGTGGATGGATCCAGCAATGCAACTAAATCTGGCAAAATGTTTTTTCTAACGAGAAGACAACTGCAAAATTCAGAGAACTTGGCAAAATAGTCTGACAATCATGACAGGTTTCTGAAATTTTTAAAAGATGGAACTCCATCCCCAGGATGGAAGAATGGTAGCCGTGTTCATGAATAACAATCTACACAAGTATGATAAAAAAATATAATATTTTTAGGGAAAGGGGGATGATGATGCTGTATACCTAGAATTTTACGTTGAAAAACTTCACTGAAAGCTGAAAAGAATTCAGTGAGGTTTTTCTAAGAGTGGCTTTTGACTTACTTAGCTGGGCATGGTTCATTGTTGCATGTTTGGTTCATAGATGGCTTGATTGCAGGATCACACAAATCATCAGAAACTGTATCACGATCACTGCTTCGAATGCAACGCACAGGACGATGCTGAACACCTGCGAAGGAAAACAAACCTTAATGGTGAGAGCAAAGCATTCTAAAGATGTTACATAAAATTATCACTTAAATATAAAAATTTGGTTCAAGTAAACAAACGATTTTTTCAAAGTAAGGTGTCAAAGTTATAATGTTTGAGAGTAAAAAAAAATATGATAATTGGGAAAGGAGGAAGGTAATGAAATGCCATATCTTCTGAGTTCTTCAGTGCTACTTCTGCAAAGTATTTTCCAGTCAATTAACTTACAGAACAGAAGGATAAAGTTTAATATGAATAATTTAATTCACCTTTATCTAGTCAGAAAGTATTATTATTTCAAATAACCCTTCAGAATTTCAAATGATGATACAGAAACTTTTCAAAGAAGCAAATGAAGTTGAAATTATAGGAAACTACAAAGTCTTGTTACAAATTATCACTGGAGAATAATAATTACAGGTAGGTAGAATCTTAAATGGTAGATGCACTGTTAATAAAGGATAAGCCTGAAGATATCTTTTTAAGGTAACAATGGGTATGAAATTAACAGAAGTATAAAACTTAGAGTATATTTAAATGAAACAATGTGATATTTAAGAGCAAGGTAGCATTACATCTGAAAATGGAGCATATTCATTCTGTGTGCCACTCATGGATAACACAGACTTAGACTCGGCCCAAGAAAGATATACAAAGACAACAGCAACTCAAATAGTTAGATGCATTGAAGTGTCAACATCATGAGCAGAAAATCGGGAAGCATGTATCCTAGAAATATATAAACGTTGTGGTCATCATGTACACAATAACATTCATAAGACACTAGGATGGACAGATTACTAAATGAAGTAGTCAGAAATGGACAACAAGAAAACTTTATTGAATACCATAGGAGACTCAGAACATGATGACTTGAATGACGGATGAAACAAACAGGAAAGTAGGACAAAACTTGAAGGATACGTATGTTCATGACAAAAGTGCAGAAAGGAATTGGGTTGATCTGTGTCCTGCAGTGAATTAATTCCGGTTGATGATCACATAGATAGTGTGATCGCAAGTATTAAAACTTTAGAAACACACTTAAGTTACATAAAAGAAAAACGTTTAAATAATGCAGCTTTCAACTGATAACTTCAGTCTTCTTGAATTTAAGAAAGGATGGCTTCATTCATAATGTTGTATTAATTATTTTTCTTTTAAATTGATTTCCATATTACTGGAATACAAAATGGAAAATTAAAATAAAAGTTCTGGGGGTTATGAAAAATTTCTGAACTTTCTCAATAGCAAAGGTAAAAATGGAACGATTTGTATGTCAAATGAGTCATCCTTCACAGTTTTAGTCCAGATTCTAGTACTGATAGCCAAAAAAGTTCAGCTCATGCTATAATAATAAATTGAAATTAATGATAGAAATAGAAATCTTCATGACGATTATTTAATAAGGGTTTTTGGCCGAATATCAAACTTCAAAACACTTAGGAATTACAATGAAAAAGTGGGTGTCGGACAAAAAAACCCACTGGCAAGATGCCCACTCAGACAGTTGCCCACCGGACAGTTGCCCACATGGACATTTGCCCACTGGACAAGAACCCACTGAACTTGAGCACACTTAGCACACTAACTTTAGGAATAATTGCTACCATATTTTCAAAATTTAAGCATCATGACCTGCTTTGATTTCAGGAAATGGTGTACACATGCCGAAATTTTAATTTGGTATACCATGTGACCCAACGCACGTTTGGGATATGATGTACACCCACCGAAATTTCAAATTTGTATGCAGTGTGACCCAACGCACGTTTTGAATTTCTGGGGGCAAGTTTAATACTAACTTCATTTGCGCAACACTGAAAAAGAATTTTCCGTGATTTTTTACTACTGGCTCCAAAGGAAGTCAGTGCTAACCTCCCTCCCGGTCTCTCTCTCAGAAACATACGCACCTATACTCCATCCATCCCCAAACTCCCTTGAATGACAAGGTGTTAATTTGCTCTCTTAGGATAGCTGCAGTCGTTTGTGGGGTGGGATGGGGGTGGGAGTATAGAACAAATGATTTCTCCCTGTGTACCAGAAAAGAGCATGTTGATGCTCTAAATATGCCTTTAAGCAATTGGCGCTAGAACAACTGGCGTGGGGTGAAGTTGTCTGAAAAAAGATTTCTCCCTGTTTGCCAGAAAAGCAAGTTTCTTTGCAATTCTCCTAGGGCTATTTTTCGTGTTTAACGCTATTGTTAAGTATTCTGTTAGTTAAGAATGTGTAAAGTTTTTATGATTTTTGACCAAAATTTTATTATTTAACATAAGATACTTTATGAATTCGGGCCATATAAAATTTCACTTTCTTGAAAACTTCACCCACATAACAAAAATATGCACATTTGTGTTTAAATCTGACATGCACAACAAACATTATTGTCACATATAAAATGAGAATTGAATCTGAAATCCATGGAATTTCTTTTATACCAATCGAAAACCTACTTTGTTGAATTGCAATAGGGGCTCATATGCAAATTGTACTGTCATTGGGGAAACAAATTGCCATGACTTTATATATATTTTTTTAAAGCGTTGGTGTCCCTAGTTACGCCTCTCTGCAAAACATTAATAACAAGGCCCTAGGCCTGTGTCTTTTCAGCACATTTGATTCAGCCGTGCTGATATTTATAAGGTTTACATAACCGCCGTGCTCATATACATGAGGTTTGCATAACTAATCAAGATTACAACATTGCACTTTTACACTCAGGCACAAAACATTATTAATTAATAGGGCCTATGCTTTTTTGACAGTTTTTGAAAGAGAGAGAGAAGTTCGCCATTTCACATTCATAAGGTTTGTATGACAAGTTGTGCTTTTACATAGACACCAAGAACTAATTATTAGTACTTGGGCTTGGGGGCGATTGGTAAAAAAGTCCCGGAAAAAAGGCCAAGACTGCTGAAAAACACGAAAAAAAAGTCCGAGACTATTGAAAACCACGAATCCATAAGAAAGGTGATATATACAAGTATATTAGTTTAGGTTTGAGTGTAACCCCTTTCCTTTTAACATTTCTAAAACAAAGTGCAACTTTTATAATGTCCATAAATATTTATGTGATCAGTTTTTCTACACTTGATCGGAAACATCCTCCAAAGTTACGTATTATCTACAAATCATCCATAGTGAGCAAGTGTCCAGGTGGGCAAGTGTCCGGTGAGTAAATGTCCCGGTGGGCAAGTGTCTGGGTGGGCAAATATCCGGTGGGCAAGTGTCCGGTGGACTTTTGTCCGGACCCCGAAAAGAGAGCACTCTCATTCATTTGCCTATTGGCAGTAGAGATTTACAAATTATCTGAATGTTAAAGTATTCAAGTTATAAGATTTAGTTTTCAATAGTATTTCACGATTTTTACTGCACTGCAAGGCAATTTCATTGATGAAGAGAGCGAACCCATCTGATTTTCTTCCAGTTTGGTGCATGTGAAGTATGTTTAATTGTGAGTAAGGAAAGAGCTGTAGACATAAGACCTTTCATGTAATCTCTTTTATGAATGATGATTTCAGTCAATTCACTTCAGAACTCTTGAACAGAAAAGAAATATCAAGGAAGCTCTTCCATTATTTGCCACTGCCCATACCTGAACCACATCAAACTGGGAGAACATCAAATAGATAGCTTCCTTTGCCAATAAAATCGCCTAAAATTACAGAGAAAGTATCAAAACATGACAGCTGATCAATAAGTAACTTCAGATGACCTTTGGTGGTTGATTAAGAATATGTAAATAAGTGTCACCCAATGTAATTGAACTTTCCTGATTAAAAGACATTGTTTGGCACATGAGCTTTAAAAAAGGCAAAGTGCTGAGGACAAGATTCAAGTGAGAATGGTGATAAACCTGGAAGTATAGTCTCACTTGGAGTTAAAAGCTGTGATTAGGTTGAATAACCTGAAGTGTGGTACTGAAAGAAACATTTGCAATTGCAGAAATCTGATGCAAAATCATTGATCTTTATTTGAGCACCAGAGCCTCCACACATGCCATGTTGATAACTATTGTCGATATTGAAGACCTTCCACAGTGTTTCGTTATTCCCACAGTACATTGCACTCGTGCAAATTTTGAATGGCATTTATAATATGCTCCAAATGCTTATGACTTGAGGATCACAGACTTCCAGCAGTTGGTTAAGGATCTTCCCTTCAGGCCCTCTCCCTGCCCAGAGAAATCTAATCAATACATGTGCCTTCAAGTGAGACTTAAGTTTCCAGACATATCATCACTTTCACTTGAACCTCTTCTCTAGCATATTGCCTTTTTATTCAAACTCCTGTAACAAACAACACCCTGTGGTCAGGGTAGTGTAATGACATTGAGAGACACTGATTTACATATCCCTAATCAGCTGTCAAAGGTCATCAGAAGTTCTTATTGATTAGCCTATATACCAAAGATAATTAACTCCAGCAATTTGGGCACACCCTTCAACTTTTTAATTATTTGAAAATTATTGCTGGCAACACATAGATGAATAAAATCCACCACATGAACTCTTGCTATTGAAACCTGTCAGTGTACTTATGGCTGATGTTCAGACAAAAGATCTTACTCTGAATTAAATATTATATGTAATAAAAATAATTAAAGTCAAAATATCTGTTTCTACCATTATTTTTATCAATAATCCTCAATCTGCACATGTTTCTGTCATTCTGCTACTCCTTCATATTAATGGCTGGTTGATCTGATGGTGGACTCCTACCTTTCACCACTACTGATGTCATTGATATATATAAATTTGCTTGAAGAACATATTTTTTCTAAAGGCGTTTGGCGTTTGGATATATCAGAGGAATCTGAGTATGCTTCAGCCTTGAAATGAGTTTTAACAATCAGAACTATCAGCTTAACTTTGTCCAGTTAAAAATGGTTTCCCTCATCTGTCCAAAATGAATTCATTAGATCAAAATACATTTTACTGAAGTATCTGTTACTGGTATAGACACAAAAAAATCTTATGAGTAACTTTATTTCACCACAGATGATTTCTGCACTTTAAAAAGGAAGACTTTTTGTAAGCCATGACATAGATGTCATGTGTTTATGACTTGGAAAGTTACCCACATTTGAGTTACAAAGTGAGTTTGTTACAAATCAAGCCCATAAAGCAAGGGCTGTCCAAAGAAAATCAGGATAAATGGGATCATTATCCTTACATACACACACACACACATGCAACCAATAAACACCTCACCACTTCAATAAACACCTCACCAGTGAGCATTCCCTTTTAAAGACACATAACAAGGATTTAATGCAGTAGTCAGTGTATAAAATGATCACAGAAATTTTACATAGATAATACTTCAAAATATTTTAGTTTTAATATTTTGTAACAGCACAGGAAACTTTTAGTTTGGTGATTAAAAAGCAATTACCTCCACCACAAGTCTGGGAACATTCTTCAAAATCTCCGAAACTCCATGAATATGAATCTGGTTTTGCTGTACTCACACCATAAGGTACAGAATACTCGTATGAAAGTCCTAAATTTTTCTCCTGAAATAACAACTACAGAAAAAAAGGGGAAGAAATGTAAACAAATATTTAATAACAGTGTGTGTTGAAATGGTGTTATTACATCTGCAAGAAGTTCAGCATACTGCACTTAAAAATGACACACAATAAGAACAACGAAGTACAAAATATAACCTTGCCAAAGTTTATAATTTAGTGTGTCCACATGAGATCATATTAGAATATTACCATGAAATCTGAAGAAGAAAATGTGTCTTGAGCACGAAATATACAAATGCAGCTCTAATAAAGCAGAGAGAAGTACTTCCAGTTGCTAGTCTTTTAAGTGAAAATCAATTGACTGCTGTCTGAGCACTAAGAGTTACCCAAATCTTGTACTAACAGTCAGTATTCTAGTATGAAGTGAAGCATGGGTATTACACTTGCCCTTTTTGCTTATAGCTCTCTCACTTTCTTATAAATTACTAAGGATTAATCCCTTCTAGATAGAACATAAGAGGCTATTAAACTAATGGTAAAAAGTCAAGGTGCAAATGTAATAAATTTTTGAGAAAAACTGAAACTGTGTGCTAAGTTCTACCTTGAACACAAAGCAACTTCAGCCTTCCTTCAAAAACAAGTGAACTGAAGAAAATGTCAGAAATGACAGGTACCCAAATACATGTGAATACTGTCTCACAGAACTTGAAATCACTTCTGAGTGCTGCACAAGGCATGAAAATCTTCTACTGCAGCAGGGTTAGCCCCACATCTAGACAGGGTCACTGTACTGGATCCTCTTTCTCCACTTTTTTCTGTCTTGGGTCAACTTACTGTCCAATTTCTTCTTCCTTGCGTCGTTGTTGCACAATCCTTTCATCTCACCTCCTTAGATCATCCTCTAGTCTGTATTCCAAAAAGTTCCATGTTCATAATGAAAAATGTTTTTCAGTTTCTTTTCTTTTGTATTATTGTTGACACAGTCCTGTCTCACATAAGGTCTTCCTCTAGTTTGATTTCTATGAAGCTTCATGTCCATAATTTAAATCGCTCTTCAATATCTCCTTCATGTGTGGTGAATTCTGTCCTTCTGTCTTACATTAGGTCTTTCTCTAGTTTGCTTTCCAGAAAGTTCCATGTTCATAGTTAAACTAACTTTTCAATTCCTTTCTTTCATATCACAGTTGACAGTGTCCTATCTCACATTAGGTTTTCCTCTGGTTTGCTTCTAGGAAACTCCATGTTCTTAATTCTGTATTCCATGCATTTCTTGTTCCTTCTCAGCACACAGCCATACCAGGATAATCCTACTTCTTGGAACTTTTTTTTTAAGGTTTCTTTCCTTTTAACTGTCACCCCTATCCTCTCATTTCTAATTCAGTCCTTACTGATGAAACCACACATCCACCTCAGCATTTTCATTTCAGCAACATTAAGTTTCTTCTCTAAACATCTCATCGTCGAAACCCAACGTTTCATCTTTACTGGCATACTTCCTATAATTTTTTTTTTTTTTTTTTGCTAATCATTCCTTCATGCTTGCACTGTGCTAATTACGTCTTCTTTGGACCTCCATTTTCCTCTAACATTGATTACAGGCATTTTAATCTTCTCATTCTTTTTGACCAGTGGCGTAAATAGCACAACTAAAATTTTCATGTGATTTGAAACAAGCAACACAACATTTGATGCATGAACTATCAGTAAAATCAGTAATGAATTTCCATGAGTGCTTACATGTGCAGTTCACTTGGAAATGGCTCAGTATACAGCCACAGCACTGATTCATTAAATTACCTGCAGGTATGCTCATTGTTAAAAATCTGCTACATTACAGAAGTCCTGCTGCTTTTGGTGGAAAGAAACATGTGAGCTAAATGAAGTTACACTAAAGGGCAGTATCATGCTTTGATTATCAAATAACCTAATAATCAGATGAAAATCAATTGATGCAATGAGAAAAGTATACATAACTTGAATAAATGGAAACATTTATTCAAGTTATGCATACTTTTATTCCCATTTAATATAACTGGTCATAACTGGTTCCATGTTAAGTCCTTATTAGGACTTATGATCAAATTAAATACATCAGCAGGAAAATTTTGTCCTATTCACAGAACTTTATAGCATGTTTTTAATAGACTACTGCATTTTCTAATTCCTGGACAACCACACAGAAAAGGTATTTGATATTCTAATCAGGCAAGAGGGGAAAAAACTATGGTTGAAAGTCTTTAATGTGCCTAGTCAGACTATAAGTGAGTATGTCTGAGACAGGTTCAGCTTAAATGTTCAGGTATGTGTAGTGCTAGATTTCCCAAATAATGGCTCTTGCACATTTCTATCCTCTGCTGTAAAAGAGCATTTTTGTGCTTTCCCTCTTGCATATACATACATGTCACTTCAGAGAACAGCTTAGTGATATGTCATCATCATCATCATCATTGTCAACCATTATCAATCCACTGCTGGACGAAGGTCTCCCCAAGTTTCCTCCACAACGGTCTGTCTTGTGCCAGTCTCCTCCATGTCACTCCCGCATATTTATGTACATGCAAGAGGGAAAGCACAAAAATGCTCTTTGACAGCAGAGGATAGAAATGTGCAAGAGCCATTATTTGGGAAATCTAGAACTGCACATACCTGAACATTTAAGCTGAGCCTGTCTCAGACATACTCACTTATAGTCTGACTAGGCACATTAAAGACTTTCAACCATAGTCCGGCCTGTTTAAAACTTTCAACTTGCATCTTAGCATGTTTAAGATTTTCAACTTAGAGTCCAGTCAATTTAAGACTTTCGATTGATAGCCCAACCAGTTATTATAGCATTTTTAGCGAACAATATACTACTATATGCTATAACGTACAAATGTGCATGATTCTTGTTGCACTTCTATATCTTCTATTGCACTTTGTGAACTTTGTAAGCTCTTCCCCTTCTTAAGGGTGATTAAAGTACACAGAAGGAGAACAAGATTTCATTTCAACATTTCAGAGTTTACTTTTTCAGATGGATAGGAACAAGGGTATGGGTGGTGGGGATTAGGCAGACATAGTTCGTGAGACTGTACCATTTCAATTAAAATATTGAAATGAAATGCCTCTTAAATATATATGCATTTCAAGGATTAGTGTAATTATGTTTTTTTTTTTTACTTTTAAAAAAGTGGTTTGGCCATGTTGAAAGAATGAGTGATGAGATGCTTACTAAGAAAAATTTTTCAGCCCAAGTGGCAGGAAGGAAAGGCAGAGGAAGGCAGAAGGAAGTTATGGGAGGATCAGATTCAGGAATGTCTGCATGAGGAAAAGATCATGAGTATGAAGTATAGAAGATCTTGTGTACGTCATGTGATGGATGTCAGTGAAGCCCAAGTTGTGTGTCAAGATCGCTGTAAATGGAGGAGTTTGAATCGCAACAGTAAGCAAATATCGTATATACTCGCGTATAAGTCGACCCCCTCCACTTTCAGAGGAAAAAATCGTAAGAAATCGGAAACTCGCATATAAGTCGATCCCGGAATGAGAAAAAAAAGTTCAATGAATTTATTCAAAAATATTTGAAAATGAAAAAAATTATATATATAATACTAAATTTAATTTGCATACCCAAAAACTTCATCGGAACCCTTCAAAATCCAATTTCAAGTCAGACTCGCCAAACAGTTCAAAAAGTCTTTCTCCGTCATCAGCGCGTCATCATAAACATCAGTATTCCCATCTATGCCTGTGTCATCAGAATCACTGTCATCATCACTCATAAAAATCTCATCATCCTCTGTGCCATCAAGTTTGTTACTAATGCAGCATTTCTTGAATGATTTCACGACCATTTCCGCAGGTATCGCATCCCAAGCATCCTTGACCCATCGCGCAATCAAAACGATATCCGGCTTCTTTAGATTTCCGCCCTTGGTTTCAGTCGGCAAATCGGAACTTATCCAATCTGCCCAATACCTCCGCACATTGTCCTTAAAGGGCTTATTAAGGCAGACATCTAGTGGTTGAAGAACAGATGTCAACCCACCTGGGATGACAGCAAGAGTTGTTTTTGAATTTTCTGTAGTTTTTTTCACTTCTGCACAACGGTGTGCAACAAACATATCCCACACCAAAAGAGAAGGTTTCCTCAAAAGTGCACCTGGCCTTTTGTTCCACACATTCTTTAACCAGTCAATTGTTCCGGATTCGTTCATCCATCCTTTTTCATGGGGCACGAAGCGAGCACACCAGATGGAAAGACAATGCTTTTCGGCAGAGTTTTGCGTTTGAAAATAATTACTGGAGGTAGCTTACTGCCGTCGACCAAACAGGAAAGAACAACCGTGAAACTGGATTTTTCGTGGCCAGTTGTTTTGATCAAGATATTTTTTTCGCCCTTTTGGTTCACCGTCTTATTTCCAGGAAGGTCGAAACACATGGCGGTTTCATCCATGTTCCCTATTTGCGAAAGTTCAAAAGCAGTCTCTTTTCTCTTTTGAATTACATACTTTTGAAATTCCATTATCTTTGCTTCGAGGTCACGAGGTAACTTTTGTGCAATTTTGGTGCGCTGGCGTAGACACAACCCATAGCGGTTCATGAACCTTGTGCACCAACCTGGTGAGGCACGAAAAGTGTTATTTGTGGCTGCAAACTTTTCATCTTTTGCGAGCTTCATTGCTTGCAAACGAATACCAGTTCGCGTTACAATGTAACCATTTTGTCTGCAGCCCACAATCCAATCATTCAAGACACTTTCTAGCTCTGGGAAAGATGTCATTCCACGGCGCAGCGCCTTTTGCGATTTTAGGATTTTCACCAAGTCCGTTTTTTTTTACGCCAATCTTGAATAAGTTTTTTGTTAATGCCAAATTGACGTGAAGCAGCACAGTTGTAAGTATTTTCTGCAAAAGAAAGCACTTTCAACTTGAATCCTGCGTTATAGGACATTTGTTCCTTTACACAATCCGTATCACCCATAATAGGAGAAGCGAGACACGTGCGATTAAGAACAAGAAAAACACGAGCGATTAAGAACAAGCAACACCTAACACTGGCTGTCGCATGGCTCCGTTACGTCGAAGGTCAGCGCAATCAAGTGGTAGTCGGAAGGGCGGAGCTTTCTATGCGCGGCTGTGACTGCGCTGTGGATACGCAAAGCCAGAAGAGAGGAGACTTTTCAAAGTGCGGAGAAACTCAGAGGGTCGCGATTTCGTAATTCTACCACATCGGTGTTTTTTCTTTCTTTCTTTCTTTCTTTTTTTTTTTTCTTTCGGAGGGTTGCGATTTCGTAATGAATACCGCATCGGCATTTTTATTTCTTTTGGGATGGATTGCCTTTTGCCTCACGAGAAGAACTTTTGGACTTACGATTTTTTTAGACCCCGCGTATAAGTCAATCTCATTACTTTGAAGCTCTCATTTTGTCCCAAATTTCTCGACTTATATGCGAGTATATACAGTAATCAGTTAAAAATTATCTGGTAGTTTGTCTTTTCTTTGTGGAGCCAAACCTCTGAATCCCAGAGAGCAGCTTAGTGATATGTATATATGTATGTACAAAACCAAATTTTATTTGCTGAGTTGAGTTAGTAATTTGTGGGAGTAATATAAGGAACAACTGATTATGTCACAAGTCAGTCCCAGTTTTGCCAGCTAACATGTTTTCCCTTCAATCCAGCACCAAAATGCTTATTCTTCTAGCCCATTCCATATTTTTTGCTAAATTGACAAAGAATAAAGCCTGTTGGGCCAGTCTTGTGTGGGCTTCTAGCAGAGACTGTTTTATATAGAGAGGAATTTACCACATCTAAGAGAGGTTCTAATCTTATAACATGATTTTTGCTAAAGGAGAATTTTACAAAAATTATAACCATTTATGAACTTTTTTTATTAAGTCTCTGTATTTTTTATATTCTGTCAACTTACCACAATGAACATAGGTTCAGTAGTAGGACCCTTGGATTGCAGGATCTCAGGGGATTTCGGGTCAGAAGTCTTCCTCTTGTAGTGAAACACAGTACCAGCAAAGCGGATCTCACGAGGAGATTCAATCTGCCAGTTGCCATTCAAGTAGAATTTTCCTGCCAAGTTCCTAATGGCTGGAAAGAGTTTTAATTTCATTTTTATAAAAATAAGGTACAACTTATTGATAAATGAGCGATATAAAACAACTAGAAAAAACAACAGCTAAATCTGCATTTCAAAACCAAAGGGTGAGGTTCAAAACAGTTGCAAAACAAACCAAAAACTGACAGAAGTATAAGTTTGGGTGATGGATACATTACACCAAAGGGTTTTAATTACACTCCACAAATTGCAGCAGTATATTTGTTCATATACATAATCAAGCAACTCACTGAAATTCCAAGGTAAGCTGCACTGGTTGTTGAAAATGTTGATGACTTTTTTTTACTCAACTTGTGACAGTGGATAAATGCTACACATACAAACATAACTGAAAAATAACAAAAATGAGCACTTGATGGACACATCCATGCTCAACACTACCCTTCCTGAAAAAAAAAAAAAAAAAAAAAAAAAAAAACAGGGTGGAGTGCAAACATGCCTAAACAAGGAGGTGTTGCACCCCCCCCCCCTTTTTTTATCTCTCATATTTTTGTAATACCTTTTTGGAGGAGTGGGATTGCAAAGGAATAATCCTCACAATTTATCTATCAGAGGGTAAGTCACTGGCAGGTACTACTGGAACCTTATTGCTAAGTTACAAGAGGTAAAAAAAGTGAAACGATAATGAATGTTGTGCAAAGGAATCTGCCTTCTTGCTGACAATGTGACTTTCATTTTCCACATTTCACACCAATGTGAATATGAAATACCACACATTCACCATATTCTCCTGTTTTAGCAGAGTCAGATTTTCCCCCTGTGAAATGAAGATAGCACTGCATGGTTGGCTGTTTCTCACTAGTGTCAGTGTCAGAAGCGAGGCTGATGTTTGAATTACAGCTCAGAATGAGGGATGTAATCAGAGGGTCTGAAACAACTCATACACAGTCTACACAGATGGTGAAAAATCGATTACCATAGGATGACAATTATGTAAAGAAGAAATGAATAGCATGTAAAATTTTCAGGTTTCTAGCTCAAGCATTTCTTGGGGTACAAACTTCTTAACTGCATTTGGCATGCATTTAACTTTTAAGACATTGCCTTAGAATGCAAGACATTAGACACTTCTAAGCTGTTTGGAATATAAGTGGAAAGTGAGAAAGATGTAAAACTTCATTTCCTCATACTTACCAAAATAATTATTTGTGGGTTGCACTTCCTCAATGAAAACAGCTGTTGCTCCTTTTGGAATCAACAAAATATCATTATAACCTGAAATAAAAATGAAAATTAAGACATTCCATACAAATAAAAGTATTCTAGATATTCCTAAAACTAAATATACAAAGTAAAACAATATATATTGATTTTTTTTTCTCCTAGCAAAAATAACAAGTAAACAATATTTTTAAAATACATGAAAATATTCATTCTTTAGACAGGTACAGAAATTTCAGCCAAACTAAAAAAAAAAAAAAAAAATACTCAGCCTTTGAATAAAGCTCACGCTGAAAACTGGCTTCCTAGTTACTTAAATTAAACACTTAATCAAACATCCATTACGGTTTTTTTCTTCTAGGAAATGAAATTAATTAAATAACACAAATTTTTGGAGAAAATTCTTCTTCTTCTTCAGGAAGTCTTTTGTTGAGAGTCAACAACAAAAGACTGCCTGAAGAAGAAGAAAAACCCCATATTAGATGTTATTTTCCTAGAAGAAAAACCCCATATTAGATGTTATTTTCCTAGAAGAAAAACCCCATATCAGATATTATTTTCCTAGAAGAAAAACCCCTTATTAGATGTTTGATTAAGTGTTTAAATATACTCATGTCCATAAAAAACAGAACATCTGAAAGGAGTCTAGCTATGACTTTGATTTTTACATGCTATGCTAATCAGGCAATATCACAGAAATGATTAGCATTTTGGCATTAAAGGTACATGTGTACTGTGTCTAGGCAAATCAGATCGTGCAATGTCACAGACTAGAAACCAGCCATTTTTCTTTTACAAGTGCCACATTGCTCAGTCAGCATGTCAGTGCTTAGTCAGCAGTGAGTAAGCCTGCCTCGTCGTCATGTAAGACAGTTGTACAGTCACATCAGCGAGTTCGACAGATGTCGCATTATCGGCACAACAGACTACAATGCTTTTCTCCGAGAGATTGCAGGTGGTGTGGGGTGTAGTGTGTCTGTACTGGCAAGGTGTGTGGGGAATGGTACAAAGAAGGGCATAGGACATGAAGAGAAGGTTCTGGATGTTGTACACAGACAATTCTGAGGGACAATCGTCATCTCATAAAAATGCCCTTGCGTGACCGTTCTGCATTATCCATGGCATTGGCACAGCAGTTGAAAACTGCGACACATTCTTCCATGTGAGCTGTAACAGCATGTTGCCGGTGTAACAGTTCGAACTGCAGGTCTGAACTGTTATACTGGCTTCTTCAAGGCAACATCTGACATTGCAGCAACAGACTCCAGGCTACAGTGGTGCATCAAATGAAGGGAGTAGCATGACGAATGGCATAATACTGTGCTCTCAGATGAAATACGCTCCTGTTTAAGTAAAAATTTTGGCAGTATATATGTCTGTCGACTACATGGAGATAAGCATCAGGAAGAGTGTATACAAACACGAGGCATTATGGCCTGGGGTCCTATCAGGTACGAAAGCAAAGCACCTCTTGTGAGAGTCCTTATCACCATAATGAGTGCCTGTTATGTCACCGACATTCTACAGCCGGGGCGATATTTCAGCAGAACAATGATATTCTACGTCCCCAGGGACATATTTCAGCAGGACAATGCCACACTGCATGTTGAAGCGACAACACATGTCTTCTTCAGGTATAACAGTGTTCCGCTTTTGCTGTGGCCAGCTAGATTGCCAGATTTATTAGCCGTAGAAAATCTCTGGAACACACTCAAATGACAGGTGCAGCAGTATGACCATCAACCAGCAATTTTTGCACTGAAGGTAGTGTTCCAAAGCTGCCATTTTTTTCATTTTTTTTTTTTTTTGGACTTTTCTAGCTGTGTGGACGTGAAGACCTACCAGCATACCAATTTTCAGATCTCTAGGTCATTTAGACGTGGGCGAACAATTCGCAGACAGAAACACTTGCAGCAATTTTCCCACTTTGCTTTATGCACCCATGAGCCATTACATTATGACCACCTACTTAATAAGCTGAAGCACTCCCTTTAGCCCGCAAAACAGCAGCCATTCAGTGAGGCATCAATTCGATCGAGTGGTGATAGGTATCTTAGGGTATCTGGTACCATAATGTCAACAGCAGGTCCTCTAGTTCCTGTACATTTTGGGGTGGTGGTGATTTAGCGGACACGCTTTTCCAACTCGAACCACAAATGTTCGATTGGGTTCATGTCAAGTGAATTTGCATTAACAGAAAGACACCAGCATGTTCCTCGAGCCGATTCTGGCAGTGTGGCATGGTGCGTTATCCTGTTGGTAATGGTCATCACCAGCAAGAAACACAGTTGCCATGAATGGATGAACTTGGTCTGCAACGATGTTCAGATACCTGACAGCTGTCAGGGATTGTGCTATTGGAATAATGGGGCCTAAAGTCTCCCAAGAAAACATTGCCCACAGCATAACACCGCTGCCACCGTCCTGTTTCCACCCAACAGTGCATCCAGGTGCCATAGCCTCCGTTGGTAATCGGCGTATCCGCGCTCAGCCGTCTACGTGATGTGCAAGGAATCTTGATTCGTCAGATCAGGCCACTTTCTTCCAATCATTCACGATCCAATCTTGATGATCTTGGGCCTATTTCATGCGTTGTTGGCAATGACGTGCAGTGAGCATGGGGACCCGGCTAGGTCTTTAGCTACGCAGGCTCATGTGCAGAAGGCTGCGATGAACTGTGTGCTGTGACACACGGCCCTGATCACCATGGTTGTAGCTGCGGGTAATATGTTACACTGCGGTTGTTGTGAACAATACGTGACAGTCTCCGCTCCCCTCTGGCATCAATGAGCTACGGATGACACATGACTGGACAACAGTTTATTGGTTGGCCATCTGTGCACCACTTTTGATATGTACTCACTACAGTGGCACATGAACAACCCACAAGCTGCGCCATTTCCGAGATCGTAGTTCTGAGACGCCGTGCCATCACAATTTGTCCTTTATCAAACTCCAATAGATCGGCAGCTTTTCCCCATTCTGCCTCTGAACACTCTGTTAACCGAAAGCCGGTCCTCAGTTTTTGTATATACTGCTCTGTGAACTTCACCTGAGCCACTGTTCGGTCTCCAGGCGCCCTCATTTCTCTAATGTGGGGGTGGTTATAATGGAATGGCTCATTGGTATGTACATACATATCCACAACAGTTGGATATACTTGAAATATTTACCATATTTCCTGGAGTCGTGGATGCTATTTTTTTCCTGAAATAAGTTTCGAAAATGTACTGTGCATCCTGGAGACCTAAGGTTACGTTTTTAGTAGGCCTATGCTAACCCCAAAGGAAGCTTATCTATGTTAAAACGTTTACTGGTAAACCTTATTAATAACAAGAATGCCTTTCTCGTGAAACGTCATGGGAAGACTATTGGTTTTTTTTTCATCCCTGGTAGTTTAACAAGCCAACTACAACCACTGGACATATTCATCAACAAGTCTTTTAAGGCATTTATAAAAGAAGAGTGGAATCAGTAGATGCTGGCCACAGACCACGACCTAACCCTAACAGGTCGTTTGAAAAGGCCAACAATTGCTCAGGTGTGCGAGTGGGTCCCAAAATCATGGAATGCTGTGAAGACTGAAATAGCAGTAAAATCTTTTAAAGATGTGGCATCAGTAATGCATTAAATGGCACAGAAGATAATATTCTGTTTGAAGAGAGTGACACTTTGGGCAGTATTGACGACCCTGATTATGACAATGATGCCAGTGATATGGATAACACCAGTGACTTTTTCTGGATTTGAGGATATGGATGACTGAAATGTTTTTCCTTATATGTAGAAGTAAAATTTGTATTGCTTCTAATATTTATAAAAGTGCTGAGACCTTATTTTTATGTCTATTCTTTTTTCTCAAAATTTTGCATTTTAAAATTGGGGTGAGTCCTTAATGCCAGAAAATACAATAATTAATAAGCTACATTAATACTATAGTTAAATTTATTAAATCTTTCAAGTATTTTGCGTTATACTTGATGGTAATATGAGACTGACCACTGCTCAACTACACAATACACATCATATAGCAAAAGCAGCACTGATCCTCCCAATGCAGCACTTACTTGAAGGGTAAAATGGGCACAATTCCTGGAATTATCTCGTTTTCCCTCAGATGATATCCCTATTCTATTATTCTCCTATACTTCTCTGCAATTGTCACCTAGAAATCCACTTACGTGCGTGGGAGCCCCACCCATCCTCATTTTGTGTAGGAGTGGGTCATCTGTTTTCAACTCTACTGATGTGATACTCCCAAAGCATAGCTCTTAGGAGTAGGTGGCAGAAAGAGTCTCCTACACAACTCTTGTTGAGAATTTGAGGTGCTTTCTCCCATTGCTTTTCTATCAACATCCTTCCACCAGAACTGAAGGATTCCCCAGTGATGTTGCAATTTCATCCTGTATGCCATTGTTTCTATTCCTCCATTCCAGGACAGTGTGCAGCAGAATTTATTTACCATGTTAAATATGGAAATTTGTCAAATTTTATTACTTTGTTTATTAAAATCGATCATTTTAGCCCTTAATTAAACATGGAAACTTCACTTAATTTTGTTCATTAAAAATGATCAAACCAGCTTTTAATTAGCATTATACCCAGCAAAAGTTCTTGTTTTGCTCATTAAACCCAGGATCTCACTAAATGTAGACTCATTATAAGCTGGTTCTACTGTGTATTGAACAGAATGCAGCTGCTGATGATCCCAGGCATGCATAGTTGCTGATGTGGACACAGGATCTGATTACTGAATGAGCAAGCAGAACCTAGACCATGCATTCCTAGATTAACAGGGGCCTCTTGCTTGTAAAACTGTTTCTAAAAATGACCTAATCATTATTGAACTTATTTTTATTATTATTGTGAAAGTAACATGTGTGTGTGTGTGTGTGTGCTGTTTTAGTGCACCCTCTTATTGTCAGTCTCCAAGGATTTTATTAAAGAAGCAGTTTCAGTTTTAATAAAATCCTTTACTACTCTTCTATGAAATCATTGCTTCACTTGAAGATCACAATTAATATGTATATTTTGATTTGGAATTTATAAAAAAATCGACAATTAAAATCTTTTATTATGAATTTGTAGATTATTAATCAAATTCTACAATTTTTCAACTGTTACACAATCAAATTTGTTAAATACGATGAAATATGAAGTAGCTCTCTAGTTTGATTCAAAGGTATAGATATACACTATATTGACAAAAGTCACTGGACACCTAGAAGAGAAACACAACATGGCATTTATTGACATACATTAGTATGGTGTCGGTCCACCTTTGGACTTAATGCATGCACGGGCCCTTCGCGACATGCTTTCGACAAGGTTTTGGAACACAGCGATAGGTATGCACTTCCATTCAGTACATAATGCTGCAGCTAACTGTTGCTCAGTAGTAAACCTTGGTTCCAAACTTCTTATGTGGCACTTTAATTCATCCTACAGGTGCTCTATGGGATTAAGATCAGGACTCTGTGCTGGCCAGTCCACACACAATGCGGAATTATCGTCAAACCACGCCGTAACAATGTCCTTGCTTTATGGCTCGGTGCATTATCCTGCTGGTACCAACAAGGCTCGGTTCCATAGTATTGCCACAGGGTTGGTAGGACATAATTGTCCAGAATATCGAGGTAGACGTGTTAGTTAACTGGTTTGTCCATGATAACCAATGGGACAGGACCATACCACGAAAAACACCCCCACAAGAGTACACTGCCAGCTCCAAACTTGACTATAGGAACAGTAGTACACTGTGGTAAATAGTGTTCCCCCGGCTGCCGCCATACCCACACATGCCCATCAGGCTGATGGATCGTGTATCTGGATTCATCAGTCCATAGGACCCGTTTCCATTGATATACGGTCCATGATAGATGTTCTTTACACCATGCTAAACAACGAGTAGCATTCTGAGTGGAGATGAAAAGGCTTATGAGCAGCCGCATGACCACGGTAACCCATGAAATGAAGTTCTCAGCAAATGGTGTGTGTACATACCGAGGTTCCAGCATTTTTATTCACCTGTACACTGAATTCTTGTGCAGTACTCTGTCGATTAGCTGTAATGACTCTCCTGAGGCTTTGACATCCTCTATTGCTGATTTTCTTTGGTTTGCCGGTACATTTTGCTGCTTCAGGCATGCCATGTGTCTTCCACTTATTCAGTACATCCAAAACAGTTGACTTGGGTATATTTAAATGCCTCTCGGTTTCTCTTATGGACAACCCACTAATATAACACCCAACAATCTTTCCATTCTCAAAGTCAGTTCTCTCCTGCCCCGGCGTTTTTACTCAACCTCACAGTGCGATGTGATCGCGGTCAGCTGCAGGCATGTTTTTATACTGTTTGCAGCTGTACTGCACATCTTAACAATGCAGCAGATCAATTCATTTGCTTTTGAAGGGGTGTCCGGTGACTTTTGTCAATATAGTGTATAACATGTTGTGCGTGTCATGTGACATCTCCAGTGCTATACATTGGTGAAAGCTTTTGTTTTAAATGGGAGCACTGCCATTCTGTTGGCTCTGAGCTCCCAGGTGACTCAGTCTGGTCCTGGGTAGACTCTATTAGTATGCAAACTTGTAAGTTCCAGTTTGTAGGCCATAAAATCTGTTTTATTAATTCACGTGTTGCAGTATCTAAATTCTTGAATGTTGCTCCTTGGTTTTGGATATCATTTTGAGGTTCCTCTCTATTTTTTGTTTTGGGATAAATGCATTATGTACTATTTTTGCAATGCCCTATAGCTTCGTATTTGACTTTGTTGTCCTATCCTCAAAGGAGGGCATGATGGCCCTCCATATCTCCCCTCATTGGGGGTCAAGGAAGTCCAATGTTGTTTCATCATGTAGTATCACTGGGGTTTCATATACACCTGTGCAAAAAGTAGAATACCAGCTATCACAGTAATCAGGAAATTGGCCTGGTCCATGACTTTCCTTGTATCCTAGCACATGAAAAATTGATGTGTGAGTGTGTGTGAATGTTGGACTTAACTAACATTTTGGCATGAACCTCAATTCCACTTGATAACGTAAGTGCCAGAAGAAAATGATCAGTAAGTAACAGTGGTGGCTCATGACCAGAAAAACAGATGAAATGTTACAAAATGAGAATCCAGGAAAAAAATTGGATCTATTTCTTACAAAGTATGTCAATTCTTCTATCTTTCAAGAAAACATAGCGGTCAATGATGCATTGCAAAACAGATGTTTAAGTAACTTTTTAAGTGTTCCAAAAAGGAATGAAAAATTACTTAAGGAACACTATTTCACAGGCAGAGTCATTGAGGGTAAAGTAAGAACTAGAGAAAACAATTTATACTCTTTTGCATTTTTGAACTTCCCTTTTTGTTGGTAAAGTTCGATCAACACTTACCGCACATGGGGCTTGGCCTTCAATTCTTATTTCCGTTATGTGGATGCGGCATGAGGGTTTTTCATTTAGTTGCGGGTCCACTTCATTTTTTTTTTTTTTTTTCCCGTTGGTATTTATCTGGCCTTGTCACTAAATGAGTTTTTCCTTTGCTGCCTCCTCATTTACTTCAATAATTTTTCATAAC
Organism: Macrothele yani; assembly: GCA_039090855.1. Taxonomy (NCBI): domain Eukaryota; kingdom Metazoa; phylum Arthropoda; class Arachnida; order Araneae; family Macrothelidae; genus Macrothele; species Macrothele yani. The sequence goes on along the minus strand of CM077009.1, from coordinate 95,486,933 downwards.
CCGAGTACTTTCGGTAATAATCCATTACCGTCATCTAGGGGACGTTTTGCTCCGACTAGCACGGACCGTGTCAGCTGGGCATTTCGGTGGTTCTCCCGGGCTGCTTCTGTTATCGGCTATCGCTTCTTCTTGGGCGTTGTGGCGCCATCTCTTCTTGGTCACTGATCTCATTTTTCAAACTTTTTCATTTTTTTGCTCAATTTTAATTAAATTTCTCCAGCTGTTTCTCAAAATATTAGGGACATTGTGGTTGCAAACTTTTGCCCTATTTTTTTCAATCATTACCAACTCTGCTATTCTGAGGTGTTTTTCGGATTTACAGCTTTTAATGATTTTTATATTTTCGAATTTAGGATATTTTTGGTTAGCCAGATAGTATTGAATAAGTGCTGTTTTTTCTTCTTTTTTCTGCCAATTTTTTACGTGTTGTTTTAATCTGTGTTTAAGCTTATTTTTGGTACTTCCTATATAAGCCATTGGAGGATTTTCAGTAATAGGAATTTATTTTTTCATTATTTTTTATTACCATATTTTTGATGGTATTTACTTTTCCTCCAATTTGAATGTTATGCTTTTTACAAATATTATTAATTTCATTGGTAGTACCTTTAATGTAAGGAAAACCATTTAAATATTTGACTTCTTTTTTATTTACTACAGCATTATTTTTTATTTTCTTTATTACTTCTGTGTCCCATTTTTTTATTAAATGGTTAGGATAACCAAAGCTACCTGCAATTTTTTTTATGAATTTGATTTCTTCATTGATGAACTGACTATTTTCAGACTGCGTATATGCTCTTTTAATTAAGGTTTTTACTACTGCATTTTTGAGGATAAGGATGTGCCGAATTGTACGGGATTAGAACAGGAACAAATCAACTTTTCCGATAAACCCTGTATAGTAACTTATCTGTGGATTTGATAACTTGTACGTCCAAAAAGGCTATTGCATTATTTTTTCTATTTCAACTGTGAGTTCTATAGTTGGGTATAAAGAGCTGTAAATCCGAAAAACACCTCAGAATAGCAGAGTCAGTAATGATTGAAAAAAATAGGGCAAAAGTTTGCAACCACAATGACCCTAATATTTTGAGAAACAGCTGGAGAAATTTAATTAAAATTGAGCAAAAAAATGAAAAAGTTCGAAAAATGAGATCAGTGACCAACAAGAGATGGCGCCACAACGCTCAAGAAGAAGCGATAGCCGATAACAGAAGCAGCCCGGGAGAACCACCGAAATGCCCAGCTGACACGGTCCGTGCTAGTCGGAGCAAAACGTCCCCTAGATGACGGTAATGGATTATTACCGAAAGTACTCGGGTTATGAAAAATTGTTGAAGTAAATGAGGAGGCAGCAAAGGAAAAAAACTCATTTAGTGACGAGGCCAGATAAATACCAACGGGGAAAAAAAAAAATGAAGTGGACCCGCAACTAAATGAAAAACCCCCATGCCATATCCACATAACGGAAATAAGAATTGAAGGCCAAGCCCCACGTGCGGTAAGTGTTGATCGAACTTTACCAACAAAAAGGGAAGTTCAAAAATGCAAATGCATTAATGCACGTTAAAAAATAACCTCCAATATCGGAAGTAAATTAAAAATTTATATTCTTCTTTAAATAAATCTTATGCACATTATATGTCTGCAACAATGTGCTCCCTGTATCATTTTCCAGGTTCATTTTTTGACAAAAGCAAGGATCTGGAACACAAGGAGAATAATAAAGAAACAGCACTGAAACTGAAGTTCACATTCACAGTTACTGTATAAACACAACGGACAAAACCAGGAGAACTGTCTAAACTCAGAATCAAGCTAAGGGGAAGTGGCAGCTACTATCGCTTCAACTCGTCCATTGACTTCATTTGTTGCCATAGCAATCCCCTTATTCAGTGAAGTCTAGGTTCCTACATCAGTGCTCTTCATGGTCTCGGAGTGAAGTGATTTAAAACTGAGGCTCTTATCTCATCGTGTGGCCTACACACAATTAAAAGGACATCTGTTCATCAGTTTGTACTGTCATTTGAAATGGCATGCTCACACTTCTAGCTTGCTTTTAGAAATACGAGAGCTTTCATTTCAAAGCCACAGCATTTCCCAGAAATTATTCTTGTAAAAAAAAAAAAAAAAAAAAATGCTACATCAAAGATTTTTTTTTATATAAATTTTAGGTGAAGTGGCACTTCACCCGACAAACCACCACTGGTAAGTAAAATCATCTAAATTTTAGCTTTTAAAAGAAAAATAAAACTCACCAATTTCAAAGTCATTTCTGTCTAGCAAGCCTTTTACTACATGACATGTACTTCCATCACCACCACAGACTCCACAAGTGTCCTCCTGCATGGCTGACCCTAAAGCCCTATCACATCCAACAGGCTCAACAAAAAAAGGAGAACTAAAATAAGAATCTTAAAACAAACAGACAAAACATAAAAAAAAATAATAATAAGCTGCATTTCAAGAAACATTATACAATTAAAAAATAAAGGCTGTCTGCCAATTCACACATTTTTTTTAATCATAAAATGGTTGACAGAACAAATGTTACAAGGAAGAGAATTTGCGCATGGGCTTTAATCTTATTTGATATAAGTAGCAGTAGTACTATAAAGTCTGCTGCAAAGGGAAATGAGCTTAATTAAAAAAATAAGAAAAGAAAGGCAACATGAATAGGTGACATATTATCATGTGTTCGACAACTGGCAATACATTTCTCATGAAAGAAATCACATCTGGGGAGGACTGGGATGGCACTCTATGGAAGAAAACTAAACTATGATGGTAAGGAAAAAAATACAAAAAAAAAACAAAAAAAAACCACTATTCGGTTGTGGCAGAATTCATACATACATATCACTAAGCTGTTCTCTGAGATTCAGAGGTTAGCTCCAAAAAGAAATACAAACTACCAGATATTTTTACTTACTGTTGTCATATCAAACTTCTCCATTTACAGCGATCTAGACATACAACTCGGGCTTCACTGACATTCATTACACGCCATACACAAGATCTTTTATACTTCACACTCAATCTTTTTCTCATGCAAACACTCCTGAATCTGATCCACCCATGTCTTCCTTGGCCATCCTCTGCCTTTCCTTCCTACCACTTAAGCTAAAAGGATTTTCTTAGTAAGCATCTGATCATGCATTCTTTCAACATGGCCAAACCACCGAAGCATATTGGTCTCCATCTTGCTAACAACATTTTGCTTCACATCACACAACTGCAACACATCTTCATTCCTCACATAATCAGAACGTGTCTTGCTACAAACCCCACGTACGTAACGCATTTCTCCAGCACACAAACAACTCCTATGTTTCTTCTGCAGTACCCAGGTTTCACTGCCATACATCAGAGTAGGAACAATTACACTTTCAAACACAGCCATGCGGAACTCTCTAGAGAACCCATCATTCCTGTGAAAACCTCCCAGAGCAGCAATGGCTTTCAATGAAGAATTCACTCGCCTACTTATTTCATCATCCAATTTGTTCTCACTGTCAAACATGCTTTCTAAATATACAAACTCACTCACCTGGTCAATCGCAGTGCCGTTTATACTTACATTACATTCAGTGCTACCAGTTCTTTTCTCAAACACCATAACTTTGGTTTTTTCTTATTTATACTCAGTTTGAATTTCATGCAAACTTTGTACATCCGAGTCAACATACTCTGCAAATCACTTTTGCTCTCTGCCAACAGGACAGTGTCATCAGCATACAGTAATCTGCACACACGGATATCACCAAGACATAAACCACTCTCATCTATTTTGGCATCACGCATGCACGCTTCCATAAATATATTAAACAGCCATGGTGACATCACACAACCTTGCCTAACTCCTGCACCAATAGAAACCCATTTTGATAAAACACCATTCACTCATACACAAGCTCTACTACCAGATACATGGCTTTTACACTATTAAGTAGATTCCCAGTAACACCATATACATTCAATAACTTCCACAAAAGTGTCCTATTTACTCGGTCATAAGCTTTCTCTAAATCTATGAAGGCAGCAAAAACTTTCTTACCAACAGCCAGATACTTTTCAATCATCGTTCGCAATGTAAAAATCTGGTTAGTGCAGCCTTTACCAGGCATAAAACCACTCTGAACATCCCACACTTTCTCTGATGTAAGACCCCATAGTTTTTCAATAACAACCTTACCAAACACTTTCCCTGGCACACTTAGTACGCTAATACCACAATAAGCTTGCATTCAGTCTGATCACCTTTTCCCTTATACAAGGGAACAATAATAGCATCCTTCCAATCCCGAGGGACCATTCCTAACTCCCAGCACAACTGGCAAATTTCAGTTAACCAGTCAATTACAGAGTCACCACCATATTTCAACATCTCGGCAGTTTTGCCATCAACTCCCGGAGCCTTACCATTCTGAAGAGATTTTAGAGCTTTACACACTTCTTCTCTTGAGATCCCTTCAACAACATAAATTCCACGAACTGTACAATTATCATACATCTGAAAGTGCATGAAAACACTGCAGTTCACTGCAAATTTAAAAGTACAGCTGATTCAACTGCAGTCAAATAACAAGCAAATCAAAGTGCAAAAATAAATTGAGAACAAAATTTCTTGCATTTTCACGTTGTGTTTTTAATTCAAAGGGTTGTTATTAATGGTCAAATTTTTGAAAGCAAACTGTTTTCTCTACAAGGCTGCATATGACAAAAACACAACATCACTGTCAGGATTACTGTTAACCACATAGTATTAATATTTTGGCAATGACCAACACACATGATCATCAATAACAGAGTCTCCTCAAGTCTTCTAATTTCTTTTTTATGTGACCTTGCTGGTGAATGATAATTTAAAATTAATACCCTCTTATTTTGTGATCAGTTTATTTTACTGTTCAGTCCAGTCTTATTAGGCATGAACTTGTTGACTTGAAATTATTGGTCATCAGCATGATAAAGAAAATTAAAAGAAACATTTAAAATGAGAGGAATCCAGATTCCATCATCACTGATCACATAGACTGGTTCACATCAAGCCAGACTCCAGCATTAGTGATCACATGGGCTGGTTAACACCAAGCCAAAATCCAGCAAGAAAGATCATATGGGCTGGTTTAACATCAGAAGAGTAGCACCATGTGTTTAACTGTAACCATTATAATGGTAGTGTGTTGTAGTAATAATAATTTGATGTAGTTGGTTTGTTTTTATAAATCCGTCCATACATAAAATAATCATAATAGTACTACTATACATAAAAAAAAATATAAAAAAAATGTTTTTGAAACAGCACTTTAGCCACAATCTGCTTATAACTAGCAATATATTGTTCAAATAATGGGATGAATTACCAGCTTTGGTTGGAAAAGCATGAATGAAATATGATACATAAATCTAATCAACCATGCTGATGCAAGAAACCATTTGGGTTATTCCACTAATTGGAGACTACAAGCAATGTGATAATTATATACAGTATATTAAGGAAATACAACATTACTTCACAAATATTTTATTTTTCATGTCAAACAAGGTTTTGATGAGCTCTGGTACAATTTTATCAGGAAGAATGGCATATAAATATTCAAATCACATATGATATCATCAATGGTGTTTACAGTCATAAGTTTTGCTTGCTTCCACACGCTTAATAGAAATGGTGTGGATGTCATGTCGTTGACAAATTGGGAAGAATTTTAAAGATTTTCCATATATATCAGAATTCTTTGCAATAGTGATATTGTAACCATGGGGTCAGAGCAGGCAAATGCCCCCACACATTTGCATACAGGGAGAAAATATCACACTTGCCCCCACACTTTTCTTCCTTTTCAGTTTTGCTGTAATCAGAAATTGGATAATACTTGATTTTTTTATGTTTTGCCATTTCCTTCTTATAAAATAATATTGTTTTCTATTTTAATTATTAACCACCTAGAACTCTGAATTCGGGGAACATGAGATGCAGTTTAAACTCACTTTGCTTGTACAATATGAGAACAAAGAATTTGTGCAAAACATTAAAAGACAGTCCTTGAAATTTCTGAAAATTATTGTGTTTTTAAAAAAAGAGCTGTGTGTGTGTGTGTGTGTGTGTGTGTGTGTGTGTGTGTGTGTGTGTGTGTGTGTGTGTGTGAGAGAGAGACAGATATATATATGAGAGAGATGTTGATCCTCATGTTACATGCATAAGCTATGGTTCTTGTAGAACTCATACCAATGTGGAGGTGTTCACAGCAATACAGTTTAACTTCGTTCATAATATCAGTAAAACCTTTTATATTGAAAAATCATTGTAATATATACATAAAATTATAAGTTTATATTAATTTAGATTTTATCAATATAATTGTTTTACCTTTAGCATGTTCAAATGATGTCATCATGTCCTGTTTTACAAAATCATAGTAAGTTTTATTGTCTGAGCAAAAAATGCATATCCTGATATCTTGCCCCTGCTGTCAAAAAAAATAGTTCTGACGCCCCTGCTTTGCAACTTATCAACAATGTGGCATCTACATCATTTCTATGAAGTACATGGAAGAAACTAACTAAAACCAGTCACTGGTAAATGCTGTTGATGATGCCATACGTGAAGTATTTATGTGCCATTCGTCCTGATGAAGATGAGCCAGAACCTAACAAAACCTTTGTCAGCACAAAAAGTAAAATATGTGTGAAGTAATATAGTATTTCCTTGATATATACATTTGAGTTATTTGTTGGCCCATATTTAAACAGCAGTATATATGCACACTCACCAACCCGCTTGGCCAGCGTGGTGAGTTATGGCCAAACACCTCCAAATTGACTCTACAACTTAAATCTTGGCCCTCAGTCTCCGGCAGCTGGAATGTACCTGGCCAAGGCAGCGGCCAGTGCGACATGAAGGCAGAGGGTGCTAAGAATCTCGGAGGACCGGACTAGGCTGCCATTTGATGCTGACCTTGGCTACCTACAACGGACGCTCCCTATCTTCTGATTCAAGGCTTCTTGAATTGGAAGAGGAACTACAAAGGATCAAGTGGGACATCGTCGGGCTGAGTGAGGTAAGGAGAAAAGGAGAAGATCTCATTGAACTGAAAAGTGGACATCTCTTCTATTATCGTGGGACAGATACTGGCAGAACTAGTGGTGTTGGATTTATAATAAACAAGAAACTGAAGGATAAAGTGGTAGAAGTTGAAAGTTCCTCTGACAGAGCTGCACGACTCGTTATCCAACTATCGAGAAGATACCAGGCTCAGATTATTCAAACTTATGCACCCACCACAAGTCATCCTGAAGAAGAAATTGAAGAATTTTATGAGGAAATTAGTCATCTAAATAATAAAGGTAAGCAGCACTTGAAGATAATTATGGGAGATTTCAATGCAAAAATAGGGCAACGGCAACAGAATGAAACTTCAGTAGGTAAATTCGGTCACGGCAACAGAAACCAGCGTGGAAATACTCTCGTTGAGTTTGCAGAGGCAGAAGGATTTTTCCTCTTGAATTCCTTTTTCAAGAAAAAGCCACACAGGAAATGGACATGGAGACATCCAATTGGGACGACAAGTGAAATTGATTTTATTATGTGTAACAAAAATTCGTCATCGAAGACTGCAGTGTGCTAAACAAGTTCAACACAGGTAGTGACCATAGATTGGTGAGATGTAAGATGCACCTCAACACTAAACTGGAACGTGGCAAGCTCATAAGACAAACAAAATGTATTGACATAACCAACCTTAAAAAACACCATAATACTTTCAAGTTGGAACTGAAGAACAGATTCTCTGCTTTAGAAGGCCTAACATCGGAAGAAGTGGATATTTCTGAAGTTAACAGAAAAGTAACCAAAGCTCTTATGGAAACAGCAACAAAATTAGCTGGGTCTAAGAACAAGTTGCATGTAAACAAATTATCAGGAAAAACCAAAATGTTGATGCAAAAAAGAAGAGAGATGAGGACAACTAAAGAAGATGTGACTTCCAAAGTGGAATATATAGAGCTATGCAAGACAGCACGAAAAAGTATCACTGAAGACGTAAGGAAATTCAACTGTGAGCTAGTGAGGAAAGCAATTGAAAACAACCAAAGCCTAAAGATAGCAAAGGGACATCTCAGTAAGGGAAGAAAACAGATTATGGCTCTGAGAAAAGAAGATGGTTCTATAACAAGAAATAGAGGCGAAATTTTGACAAGAGTGAAAGATTTCTACTCCAAACTATATGAAAGGGATGATACATGTACTCCAGACATCATGAAAGGTACCAGAGTTCTTCCAGTCCTCCCAGCAGAAGTTGCTCATGCAATCAAGAACATGAAGCGGGGGAAAGCTCCAGGAGAAGATGGAATTACTATAGACATCATACAAGAAGCAAGTGGAGAAATTGAAACAGTACTCGCCCAAATTTTCACTCGATGCCTTAATGAAGGGAAGATTCCTGAGGATTGGAACAATGCTACAATGATCTGCTACATAAAAAAGGTGACATTGAGAATCTCAGGAACTACAGAACTATCAGCCTCCTATCAGTGGTTTATAAAATCTTCACTAAAGTTCTTTCACACCGCTTGAAGGTAACACTGGACATGGCTCAACCGAGAGAACAAGCTGGATTCAGGAGTGGCTACAGCACAATAGATCATATCCACGTACTGAGAGAACTAATTGAAAGAGCGAGGGAATATGAACTTCCATTGTGCATGGCTTTTATCGATTATGAAAAAGCCTTTGATTCGGTGAAACTATCAGCAGTTACCACGGCTCTGAAATCCTGCGGTATTGAAGATGCATACATTAATATTATTAATAACATCTATGAAAATGCAAGTGCAAAGATTCGGCTGTTTGGAAATACAACACACATAAAAATTGGAAAGGGAGTGAGACAAGGTGACACCATATCTCCGAAGCTCTTTAATGCCACATTGGAAAATGTCTTTCAATCACTGAACTGGGAAAACAAAGGGATAAAGATTAATAGAGATTATCTAACCCACCTTCGTTTTGCTGATGACGTAGTCATTTTTGCAACTACCCCATCAGAGCTGCAGAGTATGATCCAGGAACTTGCTGACAAGAGTAAAGAAGTAGGATTAAAATGAACTTTCAGAAGACAAAAGTGATGTTCAATGCTTTTACAAGAAATGAAGATTTATCGATTGATGGAGAAAAACTGGAGATAACAGATACGTATGTTTATCTTGGACAGCAGATATCAAGTGAGGGTCACATTGATGAAGAAATTAATCGGCGTACAAAACTTGCCTGGAGAGCTTTTGGAAGAAACAGCATAATTTTCAAGAGCAATATGCCATTATGTCTTAAAAGAAAAGTGTTTGATCAATGCATCCTTCCAGTGCTTACGTATGGTGCAGAGACGTGGACCTTAACTAAAAGAGACATACAAAGGCTGCAGACAACTCAAAGAAGCATGGAGAGGTGCATGCTTGGTATAACCAGGAGAGATAAGAAGAGAAACTCGTGGATCCGAAAATGACGAGAGTGGAAGACATCATGATCAGAGTTAAATCCCTGAAATGGCAATGGGCTGGACATACTGCCAGAAGGACAGACCATAGATGGACAGCCGAAATTTTAGATTGGATTCCAAGGGACAGGAAAAGACCCAGAAAAAGACCACATGGGAGATGGGTGGATGAAATTCGTAAATATGCGGGAGTGACATGGAGGAGACTGGCACAAGACAGACCGTTGTGGAGGAAACTTGGGGAGACCTTCGTCCAGCAGTGGATTGATAATGGTTGACAATGATGATGATGATGATATATGTAACCAGGAGAGATAAGAAGAGGAACTCGTGGATCCGAAAAATGACAAGAGTGGAAGACATCATGATCAGAGTTAAATCCCTGAAATGGCAATGGGCTGGACATACTGCCAGAAGGACAGATCATCGATGGACAGCCGAAATTTTAGATTGGATTCCAAGGGACAGGAAAAGACCCAGAAGAAGACCACATGGGAGATGGGGGGATGAAATTCGAAAGTATGCAGGTGTGACTTGGAGGAGACTGGCACAAGACAGACCGTTGTGGAGGAAACTTGGGGAGACCTTCGTCCAGCAGTGGATTGATAATGGTTGACAATGATGATGATGATGATAACTGTTGAGCAGCTGGCCAGACTGCAGTTTAACACCTATTAGACATTATATGATTATTAAGTAATATATGATTATTTAAGTAAAATGCCACTTGGGTTGTAAACTAAACAGTAATACACTGTCAGTCTAATATAATTATGTAAGTACCAATTTGAAAGATGTGAATCCGTTTATTGTTGTAAATATGACATGTATGCTAAATCAGATAATATCCGAAATCTTGAAAATTTCATTGTGCTGGAGCGGGAAACAAACCCATGTCTCCCAGATAGTGCCTGAGTATGCTACCCACTACACCACCCAGAATATCAAAGTTACAAGTTTCTGACTGATTTGAATATAACCATCATAGGATTCACTAGTTGAAGCAACCAACATTCATATATAGCGAATCTGGAAGTTTATAATTCATTCCCGTGATTGCCCAGAGGTGCACAATGAATGAAATACAGGATTACACCATTGTACAATACAAATTTGGAAGATGTGAATCCGTTTATTTTTCAAGAAATTTTCAAGTTTTTGGATATTATCTGACTTAACATCCATGTCATATTTACACCAACAAACGTATTAACATCGTCCAAATTTGTATTGTAGAATGGTGTAATCCCATATTTCATTCATAATAATGTAAGATTTTAGCTGGAGGCTATAGAGTCCTATCAGCACCATCAAAGAGGGTTCATTACACAGAATGTCCATAAACTATTTTCCTGATCACAGTGTTAAAATTTGCACTGATAACATCAGCACTTGAATAGTTATTGGAAGTTATAGCGCATTTGTGACATGTCCTGATACATGAAGCATTCCAAGACGACCGACCTTCTGTACACCATCATAATATTTGCACTTTTAAGGTATTAAACATCAGCAAAGTGCTCATATTTACGTGCAATTCATTAATGATATATTATTAAAATAACCAATCACTTAACGGAAAGATCATGGTCACTTTTTTTCTTTAACACTTCAAGCACGTCAATTATCATCATGTAATGTTGTTGGCCTTCAAAGGTTGAAAGACTCCTTGCCTATGAGATTCATTCTTCTAGGCATGAAACATCGTATTTTCTTTTTTTTTTTTTTATTTACTAGACAAAAAACGCAGGTTTCCCTCTGCCATATGAGACGTAACCATAGCTCATCATCTCCATAAAAACCTCACAAAAATACACACCATACCACTCACTCATCCTTCATACATTCAGTTAAAAACACTATGTACATAATTACACTATTTACATTCCCAGGTAGTTAAACCTTTGTCAACTCTGACTAAAAAAGTGCTCCTTCCGTTTCAAACTCCGTGCTAAACCTACTGCAAGTGCCAACCTCATTCGGCCCGTCATACACAATCCTCTAGCGCTTTCAACAGGCTACTGTCTCTAGAGGATTGTGTATGACGGGGGCCAAATGAGGTTGGCACTTGCAGTAGGGTTAGCACGGAGTTTGAAACGGAAGGAGAACTTTTTTAGTCACAGTTGACAAAGATTTAACTACCTCGGAATGTAAATAGTGTAATTATGTACATAGTGTTTTTAACTGAATGTATGACCAACTGGAACCCTCAGCTGTGGGCTAATCCCCCACACTGACGTACTTACCTGATTAAAAAGACAAAAAGAAATATTAAGAATGACTCAAGTGTGGGATATGGTGGACCTACCACACTTGAGAAGGATGGTCCACCACGGAATCAACCTGGACTTTCTAAACGGCGTATGAGAAATAGATCTCGGCTGAGTGAATGTAAGATTGGTGTATGGAATACTAGAGGTATAAATGGCAAGATGAGTGAGGTGATTGAGGAGATGAATAAGTATAGACTGGATGTGCTGTGTGTAAGTGAAACCAAAAAGAAGGAAATTGGGGTAGAAGAAGTGAATGGCACAGTGAGTGTGTGGTCTGGAGTATTGGATAATATGAGAGGACAGGCTGGTGTAGGTGTGATTTTAAGTGAAAAGATGAAGAACAACTTGATTCAATATAGTTGTGTAAGTGAGAGAATTCTCTGGATTCGTTTGAAAGTGAAACTTCAGAGAATTGTATTTGTTGTAGTGTATGCTCCTTGTGACTCGGAACCTTCTGATAAGAAAGAAGATTTCTGGAATGAGCTAAAAGCTGTTTTGAGCCAGTTTGGTGCTAAAGAAAAAGTTATAATAGCAGGGGATTTCAATGCTAGAGTAGGTGTGCAGAATGCAATTTCTGACAATGTTCTGGGTAAGTTTAATGATCCTTGTGTGAATGATAATGGTGAAAGATTTATTGAACTCTGCCATTGAGAATGGTTTGTGTGTATCTAATACATTTTTCAACCACAAGTATATCCACACATATACTTGGGAAAATCGTACTCTTGGTCAAAAGAGTGTGATAGATTTTGTTGTCTACGATCAGCATTTGAAACACTTAGTTGTTGACACCCGTGTGATGAGAGGTGCGGATGTTGGTTCTGATCATTACTTGGTAGTGTCACGAGTGAAACTTAATGTTGGTTGGAGGAAAAGGAATAGAAAGAGACCCAGGATAGAAAGAATAAAGGTTGATAGGCTCCTTGAAGATCATCAGCGGTATTCTGACTTACTCAGAGAACGACTGAAGGATCTGAAGTTTTGTGAGAGGGATGTAGAAAAGAAGTGGGAATGTTTTATGAACTGTGTTGTCACTGCTGCTAAAGAGGTCTGTGGCACCACAATAGTGGGTAACAATAGAGGGGATGCTTGGTGGAATAGTGAGATTGAAGAGGCAGTAAAGAGAAAGAAGGAAGCCTATTTGGGGATGTTGCAAGGTAGAGTCCCTGTGGATGAATATCGCTGTAAGAAGCGTGAAGCTGCTAAGCTGGTTCGCCACAGTAAGGCAAAAGATAGGAAGGAGAAAGTGGAAAGGCATGAACTGGCTTTTTGGAAAGATAGGAAGTCCTTCTGGAAGTACATGAGACTCAGGAAAAATAGGGGAAACAAAGTTGTAAGTTGTGTGAAGAATGAGATTCGGGAAATGATACGGGAGCCCAATGAGTTAAGTGACAGATGGGGTGAATACTTCTGTGAGTTATTAGATCAGGAAAGCAAAGATGATTCTGAGACAGATGCAGATGATGTCACAATGAGGGATGAAAGCACAGGAGGGATCTCAAGAGAAGAAGTGTGTAAAGCTCTAAAATCTCTTCAGAATGGTAAGGCTCCAGGAGTTGATGGCATAACTACAGAGATGTTGAAATATGGTGGTGACTCTATAATTGATTAGTTAACTGAAATTTGCCATTTGTGCAGGGAGTTAGGAATGGTCACTTGGGATTGGAAGGATGCTGTTATTGTTCCCTTGTATAAGGGAAAAGGTGATCAGACTGAATGCAAGAACTATCGTGGTATTAGCTTACTGAGTGTGCCAGGGAAAGTGTTTGGTAAGGTTGTTATTGAAAAAGTACGAGGTCTTACATCATTGAAAGTGTGGGATGTTCAGAGTGGTTTTATGCCTGGTAAAGGCTGCACTAACCAGATTTTTGCATTACGCACGATGATTGAAAAGTATCTGGCTGTTGGGAAGAAAGTTTTTACTGCCTTCATAGATTTAGAGAAAGCTTACGACCGAGTGAATAGGACACTTTTGTGGAAGGTATTGAATGAATATGGTGTTACTGGAAATCTACTTAATAGTGTAAAAGCCATGTATGCTGGTAGTAGAGCTTGTGTACGAGTGAATGGTGTTTTATCAAAATAGTTTTCCATTGGTGTAAGAGTTAGACAAGGTTGTGTAATGTCACCATGGCTGTTTAATATATTTATGGACGCATGCATGCGTGATGCCAAAATAGATAATAGTGGTTTATGTCTTGGTGATATCCGTGTGTACAGATTGCTGTATGCTGATGACACTGTCCTGTTGGCAGAGAGCAAAAGTGAGTTGCAGAGTATGTTGACTCGGATGCACAAAGTTTGCATGAAATTCAAACTGATTATAAATAAGGGAAAAACCAAAGTTATGGTGTTTGAGAGAGGAACGGGTAGCACTGAATGTAATGTAAGTATAAATGGCACTGTGATTGACCAGGTGAGTGAGTTTGTGTATTTAGGAAGCATGTTTGACAGAGAGAACAAGTTGGATGGTGAAATCAGTAGGCGAGTGAATTTTTCTTTGAAAGTCATAGCTGCTCTTGGAGGTTTTCACAGGAATGATGGGTTCTCTAGAGAGTCCCGCATGGCTCTGTATGAAACTGTAATTGTTCCTACTCTGATGTATGGCAGTGAAACCTGGGTACTGCAGAAGAAACATAGGAGTCGTTTGTGTGCTGGAGAAATGCGTTACTTACGTGGGGTTTGTGGCAAGACACGATCTGATTGTGTGAGGAATGAAGATGTATTGCAGTTGTGTGATGTGAAGCAAAATGTTGTTAGCAAGGTGGAGACCAATATGCTCTGGTGGTTTGGCCATGTTGAAAGAATGAGTGATGAAATGCTTACTAAGAAAATCTTTTCAGCCCAAGTGGCAGGAAGGAAAGGCAGAGGAAGGCCAAGGAAGACATTGGGTGGATCAGATTCAGGAGTGTCTTCATGAGAAAAAAGATTATGAGTATGAAGTATAAAAGATCTTGTGTACGGCGTGTAATGGATATCAGTGAAGCACAAGTTGTACGTCAAGATCGCTGTAAATGGAGAAGTTTGATACGACAACAATAAATAAAAATATCTGGAAGTTTGTATTTCTTTTTGGAGCTAACCTCTGAATCTCAGAGAACAGCTTAGTGATATGTATGTATGTATGTATGTATGTATGTATGTATGTATGTATGTATGTATGTATGTATGTATGAATGAATGAGTGGTATAGTGTGTATTTTTGTGAGGTTTTTATGGAGATGACGAGCTATGGTTATGTCTCATATGGCAGAGGGAAACCTTGCGTTTTTTGTCTAGTAAATAAAAAAAAAAAAAAAAAAAGGAAAATACGATGTTTCATGCCTAGAAGAATGAATCTCATAGGCAAGGAGTGTTTCAACCTTTGAAGGCCAACAACATTACATGATGATAATTGACGTGCTTGAAGTGTTAAAGAAAAAAAGTGACCATGATCTTTCCGGTAAGTGATTGGTTATTTTAATAATATATCATTCTGTACACCAATGTTGAATTCTGCAGTGAGTTTTTGGGTTGTGACCTATCTGTTAGCTTGCATGATTCTTGTCAGCTCTTGACCTCTCTGATTTAGCAGCTGATTTTATCCACAGGACTGATAATTTCTGGAATTGTGTGTGTGTGCGTGTGTGTGTGTGTGTGTGCACTTGTGTCGCATCATTTATGGAAGAATTTTTTGTTCCGGTTATGAGTGAAAAGCCAGGAGTACAGCTATTTGGTAGATACTCCAACTGGGATGCCTGGCACCAACTATCATGCCACATTTCAAAGTTACTCATATCAATCTTTTTACACATTCCAACCCTCAACTAAACGCTACCTGATGCTCTATAAGCTGGTCTACTTGATTTATACCACACAATATGTGACTTCCAACATACTGGGGTGAGCCATTTGCATTAGGAAGGAAAGAGAACCTAATTAACTGGTAATATCAGTGTGTTTTCAACACAGATCAATGAGTTCTTCAAAAGTATATCGTATTTATTAAAAGAAAATACTTACCACACAAACTCCATCAACACATACATCAAGAGATCCATCATTGTAACAGCGAGTGCCATCAATAACCTTCCTTGACACTGTTTTGTAAACTCTCTCACCTCTAGTCTTGCAGTTCAGCTCACATGGACTTGAAACTACAAGCAGACAAAAACACTTATATAGCATAATTAAATGCTGTTATATATTAACTGTAAACAAAGTACTTACGTTTAAGGTGGATCCGCCTGAAAACTTTGCCCTATGTTTCCAATGGTAAAATCTTCTGTAGACATGTTCTTTACAATTAATGAATTCCCAAGGATGAAAATTTGCACATCGATAAAAAATTGTTTTACTTAAAACATAGTGTACCTAATATTTTCTAGAACTTAACCATAATTATATTAAAAATCAATAACTTTTCCTTTGAGATCTGCTAATAGATGGTACCACCTGTACAGATTGCTTACTAATTGTAATCCTGTCACATTTTTTCAATGATTTTTTTGTAATTTTTGGAATGGAATCAATACTTGAATCTATCTATGTGATAGTCTGGAATGTTCAGAATGATTTGGGTCACTTAGAATAAATTCCAGACTATCACATGAATAGATACAAGAGTGTTGATTTCATTCCAAAATTTAATAAAATTATAAAAAAAAAGAAAAACATTTATTTGCAGGTTTCAACATCAACAAAGGAAAGTTATTGATTCTTAATATAATTATGGCTAAGTTTTAGTAAATACTAGGTATGTCAAGCTATAATATAAAGTTATTTTTATTGATGTGCACATTTTCATTCTTGGGAATGCAATAATTGCAAAGAAAATATCGACAGAAGTTTTTACCATTGGAAATACAAAGTTTTGTTTTTAGGTGGATCCACCTAAAGTGAAAAACTGTTTCATGTTCAGTTCTGGAGTGAATAGACAGGAGAAAAGAGTTATGTTGGCAGCATGTTGTAGTCTATCTACTCCAGAATTCTTTAGCATGCAAGCTGCAGCTATGATGGCCTCCTTGTCTATAGTTCTTCACAATTGAATATACTTCAAGCTACAGAAAATTGATAGACTGGCAGCATGTTCCAGTCTATCCCCCTCAGTCAGAATTCATGAACATAAAAGATGTAGTGAGAAAGACCTCCTGTCTACAGTTCTTCACTATTCAAAATACTTTATCTACACCAAACTGATAGGATGTAAAACTGATAGACTGGCAACATGTTCCAGTCAATCCACTCCAGAGTACTTGGACATAAAAGATGCAGCAAGAAAGGTCCCCTGTCTATAGTTCTTCATCGGTGAAGATACTTCAGCTACAGCAAACTGGAAGTTATGAAACATAAAACTGCCTTGTACGACAGAGAAAGTATCAAAATACTAATGAACACTATCTCTCATAATTTGTATGCACCCTTCAACATTCTAAATACTTTGAAATCTCTCCTGGCAACACAAAAATGAATAAGATTCATTAAGTGAACTCTTGCCATTGTAATCTATGAGTGTGATCAATGCCGATGTTCAGCTGAAATATCTTATTATGAATTAAATTCATACACAGAAACTAGTTGTGTGGAATAACTGATTTTTATTATATATTTAAATTGATTACTCACACAAAACAGACAAATAAAAAAAAAGGATTATTTCAAACACCCAAGACAAGACTTTTTTTGAGTTCTTAAGTTCAACTTGAAAATAAGCTTCTTTGATACGCCCCAAATGAGTGCATGCAGGAATGGTAGAATAAGCATTAGTAGTATTGGCACAACCTATTAAAATTATTGCATAGCTTTTATATATATATATATATATATAAAAAAACATTCTGTCCAAGAATGAAAAGACACTACTTTGAGTGAACTACCCCTCCCCCATTTTTGAAGTACACTATGAGTCAATTTTTATAGATTCAGTATTGCTCAAAATGCCACCAGCCAATGTGTTCGGTAAGTTAAAATAAGCACAGGATAAGTCCAAATACAGGGAGTTAAAATACCATCTGGGCACATTAAAAAAATTTTATTCGTAATACAAGTAGCAATACTGAAATTTTATTCATACATAAACACACAAGCACAGAGTTGTATAAAAATAAAATGTATCTGCATACACAACCATTGAAACAGAAAACTTGCTGCAAACCTGCAAATCATGATAACAACAGAATAAAATCATTTCAAGAAAAATTAGTAAAACAATAAATTATTAGAACATTACAGATTTCAGTGAGGACAAAATAAGAGCATTACAACTGAATGTACAGCAATGTATGTGAAACGGATCTTTAGGGCAACATATTAAAATATTGGCCTATGAACCTCAAAAACAAGAGACTAATTAAAGAAAGCTTTTATATCTAGAAAAACAGTTCCATCAATGAACCTTCAAAAATTATAAATAGCATTTTCAACAACTTAATTCAAAAACAGTAGACTTACAAAATAAATAAGGAAAAGATTATAATTTAACAACTGGCAACTGCAATGGGAACCTGGCAATAAGATTTAAATTCTTTTTGTGTAAGCGAAACTTTTGATACAGTTCCTATTCATTGAGAACAGGCCCTTGATAAAATCTAGAGGCCAGAAACGTCTGTAAAGTGTAAACGTAAGAAAATTCAGATGATGTGAGAAGTTCTTCAAGTTAAAACATAATTAAATACACTGCTGGACAATTGCTAAGGACGGAATCATAAACGGCTATATAGCGCATCAAAAAGTAAGTGTGGTTGGATGCCAAGTGAAATAAAATAATGTCAGAATGCCAGGACATTACAAGAAAGACAATTTATTGTGCTCTGAAATCCAGAAGGCTTTGGAACGTGTTCAAGGGACAAACAGGCCATTTTGTGCAGAATACGTAAACGTGAAAAAAATGTAATTACCGTCCGCAGGCGTTCCGGCGTAAGATGTCAATACGGGATATGGCCACCATGGAGGGCAATGCAAGATTCCACACGTCGTGTCATGCTTTGCACAACATTATCAAGCAGCTGTTGGGGTAATTTATCCCATTCCTCTGTCAGTGCATGGATGAGGGTGTCCTTGTTTATTGGCGGGCATTGGTGACCAGCAAGACTCCTCCCCAAAGCATCCCACACATTTTCAATGGGATTCAGATCTGGAGAACGTGCTGGCCATACGAAGCGCTGAATATCTTCGCTCTCAAGACACTCCTGGACAGCGACTGTTCGATGACATGTTGCGTTGTCGTCCATGAAAATGAATCTATCACCGACAGCACCACGGAACATGCGAACATGAGGTAGCAGAACATCATTAATGTATCGTTGGCCAGTCATAGTCCCAGTTGGAAGCACATAGAGGGACGTACGGCCATTGATCATGATGCCAGCCCATACCATGACACTACATGTCGGATATCGGTCCCTTTCCTGTATGTTTGCTGGACAATATGCAGTACCACTATCATGCCAGATTAGTTGTAGTCGACAATCAGATGATAGACTGTATCTACTCTCATCTGAGAAGAAGACAGCAGACCAGTCGTTATCAGTCCAATTGCAATGTTGATGGCACCATTGCAAACGGGCGGTACAGTGACGTCTGGACAATGGGATGCACACAACAGGATGGCGGGCGTATAGTCCTCCTTCATGCAAACGTATGGCAACAGTTTTTCGGGAGATCCGCTTGCCAGTAGCAGCCATAAACTGATTTGCTACCTCACTAGCTGTACTGCGCCGGTGTCTTTTTGTTGATAGCACTATGTACCGATCTTCTGCAGGTGTCGTACTGCGAACACGACCTCCCCCGTGACGTTTGCTACACTCTCCATTTGTTTGAAATGATTTCCAAAGCCTTGAAACAACACTGTGGCTGACGTTGAACTCCCTGGCAACATCTGTGATTTGTCGCCCTTCTTCAATCTTGCCAATAATACGGCCACGCGTAAAATCATCTAGGTGATATCGGGAAGACATACTGAAAATTGCAAGTTCGTCAATTGATTCTTTCCCTTTCAACTTTGCGTTTGAACAACAACGGTCAATACGCGTCAAATCCTTTATATTTCTTATCAGCGCTATGACGTCACGAACAAGTTCGGCAATCCAAAATTTGCATACGCACAACACGTTTTACTGTATCTTGCACTTATGCTAATTTCCACATTTTCCTGCCTTCCATTTTATGGTTGCTATCGTTGCTATTGTCACCCGTCCTTAGCAATTGTCCGGCAGTGTATATTAATCTGAGTAAGGCCTTGAGTAAGTGTTTAATTGCTGAAAATAATTTTTTTTTTAAATCTACAAGCAAAAACTATCCGCAAAATCTGCTAATAATTTGGAAACTATCCGTGTATGGCGTACGCATGTATGTCTACATTCTCCTACTCTACACAAGCGCTTTCGAAATCATCAAGAGATTTCACCATCCAGTATAACAGTATAATACTTAAAAAGGTAAAAAAGCACTTCACTTCACATAACTCCATGGTAGCTGGGTATCCAGTGAGACACACTCTTGACGTAGATACTAAATGAGGTCTTGAGTTTAGATATGCTACATCGTAGATGAGCATATTCGATCTCAAGACCTCATTTTTTTTCAGTATTGCTACTTGTGATCAGGCTCAAATTATTTCCAGTTCCTAAAAGATTATGAGTTTAAATACTGATTCAAAAATTTTAAAATTAAGTAAAATATTTTAATAATAATTTTTTTTAAATTACGTGCAAATATTTCCAATTTTGAAGTTAAGAATTATTGTATACCACACAGGCATCGACTACATGGGTGCTGTAGGACTCAGGCACCTATTGAGGTCTATCAATGGGAGTAGTTCACCCATTAAGACATTAATAACAGTACAAGCTATAAAAAACTTTTTTTTTTAATTTTCAGGTTGATCCAAGTCCCATTTTCTCGGCACTTATGTAAAATTACTTAGGCAGTGATGGAAAGTTGCAAAACCATTTTTGGAGCAGGTGAAATACATTTTTGGAGCAGCAAAATGCGTTTTTGGAGCAGGTAAAATACATTTTGGGAGCAGCAAAATGTATTTTAGGAGAAGGTGAAACACATTTTTGGAGCAGATAAAGTACCTTTTTGGTGTAAGAAAACATTTTTTAGAGCAGGTAAAATATTAGTAGATAGAACAAACTCTTAAGCAAAAATTTTTTTGGAAATAGATGCCCCCTACTCAAATTTAAAACATCTTGCATTGAAATACACACACACATATGCAAACATTTTAGTTTTCAAATAGATCAAAAAATTTGTAACCATAGCAGGATTCTATTATTAATCATTTATTTAATTTTTCACTGCTTTTCTCAATATTTAATTGCTCACTTCTATTCTTTTCTAATTTTTTAAGATAGTTAGCAATATTTTGTTTTGCTTCTTTTAATAGTATCTGTCCACTATCTATTGCACTCATGTCTTTTTTTTTTATGCCACATTCAATGTTCATCTCAGCATTGTTTAACATTTTATGAGGGAATCCAACTGCTGCAAATGTTCAGCTTCTTCTCATTTCAAATCCCCTTGTGAACATTCAATTTCTTCTCTTTTTTGCTTGTTTTGCTGCATTTTTCCAGCACTAATTTGCTCTTGATATTTTTTCCAGGATTCTTTATAAGCTGTCAGAAGTTTTTTGGTTACATTAATTTTACTCACATCTCCATTTAATCTTTTGACATGATCTTTGTGCTTCTTGCTCTCCGCATGACGCCTACAATCATCGCTGCTGCCTTGCGACCGGCTAAAGTCACAGCCACATGGCTTATAAAACGTGATTCAGCAAAACTTTAGATGCTTCATAAAAAGGCCATTCTTTACTAAACATAACACAATACACTTGACGATAAGTTTTATCTGACTTCATTCTTTTTGTTGTCATAGCTGCTTCACTGCTACGTTTCGTTTCGTTTCGTTTTAATCTAAATTAACCCTCTCCACTCAAATAATTTTACCTTTCCACTCAAATAATTTTACCCATACTCACACAGAACTCGCATTTTTTTTTCTTTTCTGCAGTAGAGGCCACAACTTAGCAGTGAAAGTTCAGCTTTAGCTCACCAGCCCCGACATACGAGCTATAGAGGCATCATCAGCGTGGCAGCTGACACCCGACCTATTCGGCAAAAAAGAAATGTCTCGCAAGCTATAGAGGCCGCATCAGTATGGAGGGTGTCACCCGACACGTGCGATATTCGGCGAAAAAGAAATGTCTCGCTAGCCCCGGCCCACGAGCTATAGAGGCATAATGAGCACAGAGGATATGACACCCAACACGCAAGCAATTTGGCGAAAAAGAAATGTCTCGCGAGCGCCAACATGTGAGCTATAGAGGCATCATTGGCATGGAGGGTGACACTCGATACAGGAGATATTCAGCAAAAAAGAAATGTCTCGCATGCCCCAACAAACGAGCTATAGAAGCGTTATAGACGTGGCGGATGACACCCGGCCTATTCGGCAAAAAAAGAAAAATTCCTCGCGAGCGCCGACATGCGAGCCATAGGGGCGTCATCGGTATGGCGGGTGACACCAGAGCTATTCGGTGAAAACGAATTTCCTCGCGAGCGCCGACATGCGAGCCACAGAGGTGTCATCGGCAAGGCGGGTGACACCCAACACACAGATGACATTTCTTTTTCTTTATCTGGTGAAAAAGAAATGTCTCGAGAGCCCTGACATGCAAGCTATAGGGGCGTCATTGGCATGCCGCGAGCCCCGACATGCGAGCTATAGGGGCGTCATCGGCGTGGCGAGTGACACCCGACCTATTCGACGAAAAAGAAATGTCTCGCGACCACCAACATGCGAGCCATAGAGGCGTCATTGGCATGGTTGGTTGGTTGGTTGGTTGATTTTTATGGCGCAAGGGCCATGTTTGGCCAAAGAGCGCCAGACACAAGACAAACAAACAGTATTAAAAAAACGTGGCATAAATCCCAAAATCTGGCTGACCAAGTAAAACCGAACCATGAGAATGATGGTTGGTTGGTTGATTTTTATGGCGCAAGGGCCATGTTTGGCCAAAGAGCGCCAGACACAAGACAAACAAACAGTATTAAAAAACGTGGCATAAATCCCAAAATCTGGCTGACCAAGTAAAACCGAACCATGAGAATGATGGTTGGTTGGTTGATTTTATGGCGCAAGGGCCATGTTTGGCCAAAGAGCGCCAGACACAAGACAAACAAACAGTATCAAAAAAAAAAAAAAACGTGGCATAAATCCCAAAATCTTGCTGACCAAGTAAAACCAAACCATGAAAATCATGGAAGGGCCAAAAAGGACAATGAAACAAACAGTATTAAAAACATGGTACAATGGTTAGAAACTAGCCGATTAAGTAAAACTGAGGAATGAGAATGATAAAACACATCACAAAAAACGAACACAACTACACATAAGATGAGTCACAGGAGAAGGACGAACTGTCACTCTCCTCTCCCTTATGTTCCTCTATAATGTTGGTTGAGGGTGGGGACCTCGCTGAGTCTGGGACAGTTGCAATGTTGGTCAGCTGGACCGCGACAGTTGGATGGACACTGCACACCTTTGCGGATTTAGGGCCCGGTCTTCCACACGTGCAGGCTTTCTGCTGGGAACTGGAAGAGTCAGTCGTCTTCAAAGAGAAGGCGCAGAGTCAGCTGGTCGAATAAGCTGGAGCTC
Source organism: Macrothele yani (assembly GCA_039090855.1). Classification (NCBI taxonomy): domain Eukaryota; kingdom Metazoa; phylum Arthropoda; class Arachnida; order Araneae; family Macrothelidae; genus Macrothele; species Macrothele yani. The sequence goes on along the minus strand of CM077009.1, from coordinate 95,463,523 downwards.
GGTGAAATCCACCTGTGTCGCTTGTTCAGCTGTAGATCTCTTGGCAAGTCCGGCGAGAGCTACAGGGCGCGGGACAAAGGGCTGCACGGGTTGTGGCAGAGACTGAACTACTGCGGCAAAAGTACGCTGTCGGTTGTCGGGAATCCCCAACTTGGCCTTGGCAGCAGGGTACGAGAGGCCTTCCAGGGTCTTGAGGCGCTGGATCGCCATCTCGTCCTTCCATTTCATACAGTTGCGGGAGTAAGCTGCATGGGCCTCAACACAGTTAACACAGCAGGCCGCAGAAGTGCAACCTTCCCCGTCATGTTCACTGGAGCCACAATTTGCGCAATGAGCGGAACTGTTACATGAACGTTGTGAATGCCCATACCTCTGGCACCTGAAACAGTGCAGAGGACTGGGAATGTACGGGCGAACTCCACAGACCAAGTAGCCAGCCTTGATTTCGGTCGGAACTTTCGGGAGTTAAAAGTCAAGATTACATTTTTAGACTTTTTTCAAAAAACCATTGCGCCAGAACATCATACGACATGCAGAAATAACACCCTGATCTGCAAGTTCACTCACCAATTCGTCACTCACTGCATGGCAAGAGATCAAACTCCAAAATAACACCCCGAGAGGTGTTAAGAAACGGGTGAGGTGTCACTTTGACAGGAATGACTTGAAGATTAGTGAGGTGCAGAAGAGTGTTACTCTGAGAAACACTGCAAGTTTGGACAAGCAGGTCCCCAGAGCGAAGCTTCCTCACAGACTTCAAGGAGCCAACCGCAGCGTCCAAAGCTTTAGAAATGAAAAAGGGAGATCTGGTGGACAGTCTCTAATTCGGATCGATGGATTCTACAACTAAGTGTGTAGCATGCGTATTCACGGCAATCGAGGGGAGACGACGCTTCGGAGCGACTGGTACAGCTGCCGAAGAAGAGGTTCCATGTTCTTGGTCCAGATCATGATCTAAAGACCGTTTAAGGTTATGGGACTTGGTAGGTTGAGAAGACGAAGGAGAGTTGTTGTCAACTATCATTTTCTCAGGTGACTTGAATTTGGAGTTTTTGTTTTTACCCATGGAAAAAAGGAGGAGGATTCGTCTGCAGACTACTCCACCCACCACCGAGCCCTACAAGGGAGAACTGGAGGTCTGCAAGCCAAGAAAATGACACTGGACACAGTTCTGGAGCTTATACGCTGCAGATATAGTGCGTTGGCTGTGATCACACGCACTCGGCGGACACTTCGGCCTCCTGGTACCGTCATGCCAACGCCTTTGGCATGATCCCACAGCCCCGGGCTTACCCTGCCGTGCTATACGACAAAAAAGCCGCTAAAGCCCTGTACACAACTTGGTACATGACTTCTGACTAGAGGTGGGTTAGTCTCTAGCCTCCCGTTTACAGCGAAGCCGGGGTCGAAGAGGAGTGTTGGTACACAGGAGGCACTGCTCCGGTCTCCTGCGACCTCAGCCGCCAGACATCCCATTTCCACCTCACGCGGCAAACATGCAGGTAGGTCTAGCACCCAAACCAGCTAAAAGGAAAAAAAGAAATCCAAAGAAGACAAATCCTAGAAGGGAACCTAAGCGGAATCTCAGCAACCTACGAACTGAGCGGTTAATATAAAACAGTTAGTGGTGGAGGGTGACAAAACCACAAGACCGGGGTGTTAGTACATAGCGTGGTAGCGATTAGGTAGAGTATACAACACGGGCAACTGGCCAGTGCAGAAAATAAATAAAAACGAAAAGCGAGACACAAGACCAGCTCGGGATCGTGGGGCCGCGACTCCCCAACAGCTGGATGAACAGCCGTCCCTGCAAACTCCAACAGCACCGAAAAAAAAAAAAAAACAAGCGGTGGCATGACATCAGATGTTGACCAGTCACAAGGTCAGCTCGGGCCGTGCGGGCTCCGCTCCCCAAATAACTGGAAAACCAGATATCATCGTGCGGGGCATTGGCATGGAGGGTGCCACCAGACACATGCGATATTTGGCGAAAAAGAAATGTCTCGCAAGCCCTGACCCACGAGCTATAGAGGCGTAATGAGCACGGCGGATGACACTCGACATGCAAGCTATTCGGCGAAAAAGAAATGTCTCGCGAGCGCCAACATGCGAGATACAGAGGCATCATTGACATGGAGGGTGACACCCAACACGCGAGATATTCGGCGAAAAAGAAATGTCTCGCAAGCCCCAACATACGAGCTATAGAGGTCATAGACGTGGCGGATGTCACCCGACCTATTCGGCGAAAAAGAAATTCCTCGCGTGCGCCGACATCCGAGCTATAGAGGTGTCATAGGTGTCGCGGATAACACCCGACACGCGCGTTATTCGGTGAAAACGAAATTCCTCGCGAGCGGCCACATGGGAGTCATAGAGGCATCATCGGCATGGCGGGTGACACCCGACACGCAGGTGAAGTTTCTTTTTCTTTATCTGGTGAAATAGAAACGTGCTGCGAGCCCTGACATGCGAGCTATAGGGGGTCATCGGCGTGGCGAGTGACAGCAGACCTATTTGACGAAAAATAAATGTCTTGCGACCACCGACATTCGAGCTATAGAGGCGTCATCGGAGTGGCGGGTTAGCTATTCGGTGATTTCGTAATGTCGGGTGTCACCCGACAGTCGAGTGGAAAGGATTAAAACGTTTGCTCCGAAATTTTCACAAGCACAAAGCCACATGCAATCAATGTAAAGAGTTGGCAAAAAGGCGCTGAGCGCTGAGTTCCCGCTAGACTTTTGCGCACGGTACTCTCAAATGGCTGTATGGGAAATCACATGACAAACTCCGCCTCCATTGGCGGGGGAAGTCAGAACAACGAAGGCGCATAAGGGACTATCTGGAAAGTGCATTTTTTTTTACCAAAAGACGGTAAAAAATAGAAATTGCGTGCAGGAATCTTGCGAGGGCTTTTCCGTAGTTTTTTCGGGTGACTTCCATAAAACCGTAAGATGGAGTGAAAATCCGTAAAAGTTGGCATCTCTGAATACCTATGAATCCTTTAGAAACAGAACCATTGTATCCTGCTATGGGAGAGCCATTTTCAGTCGTCCTCTGCGTCAACGAAATAGCTAATGACTGACCTTACGCTGTATTTACGTAATCGCGCACCTCGCACGGAATGAAATAACTGCGCTATCCAAAAGAGCAGGGAACGACATATAAACAATCTCAATTGCACAGCACTCCGAAAGATCACCAAACTATCAGTAAACAATCTTCATCAGGATTTCATAACGTACAGCATCGTTTCTCCTACATACCACGTGATTACAACAAAACTCCTCCTCCATAAGCAAAAGCAATTTAATTTCCAATATCGCGAAAATCGTTGTTTTTTCATTACTTTTGCCGAAAAAACAACGTATTAGAAGGTAGGTGAAAAACATTCCGAAATTTTGGGATTGGCAGTTTGATTAAGCGTCGTTTTCAACAAATTACGCATAGACCTTAAAAAAGCTTCATTCAATTCAACGTTTAAAACGGCATTTTTTGCCGTGAAAACATTTTTTTCGCTCGGCAATTTTTGCTGTGGATTGCCGTTTTGGTGCAGTTGGGCGCAAATATTAAAATATTTTGTAATTTGTAGCAGTTTGGCGCAAGATAATGAAATTGGCGCAGTTCGGCGAAATTGGCGCAAACTTTCCATCACTGCTTATGAAAACATTAGTACATTTTGCAGAAGCTGATATATGCATATCAGCTACTGTAATATCTACCTATATCTATCTATATATATATATACTTTAGCTGGTATGAACTGGTATGCATATGTAGGAAAACATCCTTGAGTGTGGTTACACTTTTAAAATACAACATTCTTAATAGTGCATATTTTCTTTGTCGATACCTAAAATTTAGGTATAGTTATTGCAGTAAAAATATGTTATATACAAAATGTTTTAATATGAATGTCCCTGAAAGAAAATTCCAAACATTTTGTACATCGATTTGGAATTTATTTTTGCATGAGCAATGTATTTTAAGGTTGCAAAAATAAATTATGTATACTAATTTCGCATAATTTGATATTAAGAAGTAGAAACCAAAGCAGTTCGAATGCTACAGTTTCTTAAAAATTAAGCATTTTTGAAGACAAACAGATTATTTGGCATTTTGACTTGTCGTAAGCACTTTTTTTTTTTCTATGGAGATTGCATAAAGAATATTAAGTTTGTGACAATTCTTATGAGTACCTGAAGTGGCAGTTTGAAGTATGCTTGTGTAAACATAGGTATAACTTTTTTTTTTTGAGGGTTGGGGTAATAAGAGGGGGAAAGCACAAGTAAAGTTGTGAAGCCCCCTTTTTTTTTTCTCAGGGTTGGGATCCAAAATATGCACAGACAGATAAAAATGCTCCCTAACTTTAAGTCTAGTTTAAGGAAGGATACTTTCCAGATATGCTATTGATGGAACTTGTGTTTTTTGAGTACTCTGTTAATTTTTTTTTTTTTTTTTTGAGGAAATAGCACTGCATATGTGAATATATAAATATATATATAAGCTTTGACTTTACCATCCAGCAAAATAATCTTCCTGATCAGACATGTTTTTTTGAGCACCCATTAGGTTTTTGGAAAGTCGATGCCTATGGTATACCAGGATTGTTTTCCATGTGAAAAATTCTAGTCCACAATAAATAACTTTCATGTTAAGTTATCGTAAGATAATTAATTGGATAACAAGTTTTACATTGAGGGAAAAAAATCATAAAAATAAAACAGTGGAGCTGTACTTGGAGAGAAAGCTGCATAAACTTGCCAACCATGTCAGCAAAATAATGCAAAAGGGAAAAAAATGTATTCTAACCTTTAATATATGGTTTCCAGCTATAGAATATCCCCCCATAAGATACTGTGTTGGCTGCAGCACACTGCTCTGCTCTAAGATCCTTTGTTCCTACTGGGCAGTCCTAAATGAAAAAGCACATGTCAATAATATAGATTTCTGAAGCTCTGTAACACTGTGTTTAGCATGATACAGATTTCAGTACTATGGTTAACATCATACTATACTGGCAGAAGCTTAGTTACAAACACAAAAAACGACAGAAGCTTAGTTCCAAAGCAAAAACCGGCATAGCAACACAACATCAGACTTTAACTAAATTCAGATGAAAGGTGTATCAGACCAAGGAAAAGGCCTTATGAAAACATGAAATGCATACCAATGGATGGCTATGAATAATACTGATTCATTTAAAGCAAGTTCTTCAGTAGTGCAAAACATTGTTTTTGGTGAGCAGCAAGGAGTGTGATCACCCTTGACTTCCAAACATGTTGCACAATGATTATGCATGCCATCAACAAAATGCCAGATGAAACCCAAAGACAATAAATGCCACTGCATCATTTGCATGGATAGCAGCTCTACAAGGCTTCTGGGAGGACGCTGCCATGCAACTCCCCAGATATGCACAATAGGATTAAGATAAGGACATCTAGTTGGCACCTAGATCCTGTGGATATCGCCCACTCTTCAGGTAATTTTCAACCTTTGAGGACAAGCATTATCACACATGAAAATAAATTGCAGTCCACAGCTGGAAAGTCTTACATAGGCCTCTAGGATCTCTTCTGTGTACCTTTGAACATGCATGATGTCCAATAAAGTCATATAGAGGGTTCAAGGATCTTCTCTATGCACCACTGAGCAAGTGAGGTGCCCTGAAAAGCCTTTTACAGAGCTCAGGGATCTCCTCTATGTACCTCTAAGCATACATGTTGCCCTGAGAAGCTTTACACAGAGCTCAAGGATATCCTCTATGTATCTCTGAGCATACAAGGTGCCTTGAAAACTCTTATACGAAGTTCAAGGGTCTCCTATATGCCCCACTGAGCATGCATGGTGCCATGAAAAGCTTTATACAGAATTCAAGGGTCTCCTCTATGTACCTTTGAGCATACATGGTGCCCTGAGAAGCCTTACACAGAGCTCAAGGACCTCCTCTACATATCTCTGAGTATGCAGGTGCCCTTAAGAGTCTTATATGCAGCTCCATAATCTCTTCTATGTATCTCTGAGCATACATGGTGCCCTAAAAAGTATTTTACGGAGCTTAGGCATCTCCTCTACATAGCTTTAAGCATGCATGGTGCACCAAGAAGCCTTACACGGAGCTCAAGGATCTCCTCTATGTATCTCTAACCACCTACGTGCCCTGAAGAGCCTTACACAGAGCTCAAGGTACACTGATATCCTCTATGTGCCTATGAAAATGCATGATGACTTCAAAAGCCTTATATAGAGCACAACAATCTCCTATGTGTGCCTCTAAGCATTCATGGAGTCCTGAAAATCCTTGAATGGGGCTCAAGGATCTCTTTTAATCACATTCAAGGATGGCAGCTATGGAAATTGCTTCTTTGTTTCTTGGAGCATTATCCTGATGAAACAACGTCCCATTGCTCAAATTTACTCTATGTTTATCATTCAAATACTGTCAAAATTTCTTTAGAAGGTTAGCCCAGTATGCTCTGGTGATGGTTTGACCCTTTGCAAGAATAACTGAGTTCAAAGAAGAAGAATTAATTTACTATTGCAAATTAAAAACAAACAAATTCAACAATAATATAACTAGGCATAGAATTTACAAAGCTTAACAGCAACTGCTGCTTAAAACAGGCTAGCTACATTACCTACAAAAGATATGCATAAAATTAATTGTGGAATAACTTTTTTACGGGTCTTATAGAGGTTATTTTTCATGAATGTTGGTTGTCTGTGACATAGTCCTGATGACGAACTAGGCTTTAGTTCGAAAATTTGACAACCAACTTTCATGAAAAATAACCTCTATAAGACCCGTAAAAAAGTTATTCCACAATCACTATGAATAGAGGTGCCATAAATGCATTTACAACTAGGATAAAATTAATTATTTTCTATCAAACTTATCTCTGGACTTACAAACATTATCAACAATTCTAAATCCACTGCTGGTTGAAGGTCTCCCCAAGTATCTACCATGACTCTCTGTCTTAAGCAATTCTTTTCCATACAAATCCAGCATGCTTTCAAATTTAATCCAAACAGTCTTCTTCTTGGTCTTTTCCTGACCCTTGGTACCCCATCTAATATTTCAGTTGTTCAATGGAGGTCTGTTCTTTTAGTAAAATGTCCAGACTATTGGAACTCAATCGTCTTTAACTTAGGTTATGATGGCAGCAATCTATATGTTCCTTTTCCTATTTTTATTCCTTACACCAAGCATGCATTCCTCCATTCTTCTCTGAGTTGTCTGTAGCCTCTGTATGTCCTTTTTAGTAGCAGTTCATGTTCTCATATCCCTCAGTAAGGAGTGGAAGCATGCATTGATTAAACACTTTTGTTTTAAGACATGATGGTAAAATGCTCTTGAAAATTGTACTGTTTCTACCAAATTCACTCCACCCAAGTTTTATATGTTTATTAATTTGTTCTTTGATATTACCCTTGCTTGATACCTATTGTGTAAGATAGATGTAGGCATAAGTTACTTCTAAATTTCCCCCATCTCAACCTCTAAATCTTCAGTTCTTGTAAAAGCATTGTATGTGAATTTGTTTTCTGTAAGCTCACCCAGACAAATGTCAACCCTGCCTTTTCATCATGCATCCTGTTCTCACCACCAACCAATAGTGGCATAACTGTACCACCAGATTAGAGCAAATGCTATCCCATACTCACCAACCCACATGGACAGCATGGTGAGTTATAGCCCCTCCCTCCAAAATGACTTCATATGTATACATAGGATAAATGCATAAAGGAAAGAAATGGTGGTTCTCAAGAGCTCACAAAACATGTGCATCAATCTTTGATCATTAGATTAATTAGTGACAACCTATAAGAAATAAGGACTACAAATATAAAATTCCATTTGTAGATATAGAAATAGTAATCAAAAACTTTCTTTGCACAAAACTTCTTGGTTTGTCAGAGACCTTCAAAGCCAGTGAAAACACTCAGAATCAGCCAAAAAGTCAACAAATAGACAGAAATATCTGATCAGCAATGAAGACTCCAAATAAGTTCAAATTACAGATATTCAATAAGAAACTGTGTTGCAATTCTACAGTAAAGCCAGTGTGAGTATTCCAGATACTTAGACAAAGAACAAATGCCCAGGTACTAAACAAAATGAATCAATTATTTAAAAAGATATGCAAGACTGACAGTCACATATGAGTGCAATAGGATTTCTTGCAAGGAAGCATGAGTTTTCTTACTTGTGTGTTACATGAGAAGTATCTTCGACTTGCACCTATACAGGAATGGCTACCATCCAGCCTAAATAATAAACAAAATATATATTTATTAATTACTCAATTCCTCTGAACTAAAACTAACAAATTCTATAATTCAGAATAATAAATGAGCACATGATAGTTTCTAGCATATACATTAAGTAGCAATTAATTAATAAAATTCTTATAGATATTACTGAAGAAAACTTCTTACCAACAATCAAATTGCACTGAAGTCCATTTGACAGATTTGATTCTGAAGTGCAGCCTTAGACACCACTGCAGATAAATGACCAGCCATTGTTGTCATTGGTTCTGGTTCCTCTTCCTTTTCAGTTTACATTCTATCCTTCAATTTTATCTTTATAAAGTACAGCTTAAAATCCTGTGATTTTTTGACATTCCCACACAAACTGCATTCTGTATTTTCCACATGTCTGTCCAATCCTTTTTTATTGTGCATTTTTAAGCCTAGATATGAGCTTTCCAACACAAATTTGTTATTGTATTTCTATCTGATTTCATGTATAGAAGCCCATGTATACACTCCATACTGTGAGTGTGAACTATACTCTTTCAGCATCTAGATGTTATTTGCACAATGCTTAAGACTTGGATGGAATCCTTGATTTTATTATTTAAGCTGGGCCACATTATGTGTTGAAATTTTTTATCCTGTGACAAATCTTTAAAGTAGAAGATTTAACAAAATGGAATGGCAGAAATCCGTGTAGCATAATAATGACTGAAAAATACTGGTACATTAGTCTTTCTAATGAAATAATGCTTAAACTTAGTAATAATTGAAGTCATGTCCATTCCCAGATAAAATATGACAAATAAAACACACAGATTATGGGATTTACCTAGAAATAAATGGATGTTATTTATAAATGGTCAAATCTGGCTAGCACCAGGTTTAGGAAATAAAATCAGTAACTACCTTCTTAAATTAAAGCAGTAAGAAACTAACATCTTATTAAAAGAAGGAGTGGTCTACAATATCAAGTGTGAATGTGGTCTCAGCTATGTAGGAGAGACAGGCAGACAGAGCATAAAGCAGCTATTAGAAACATGACAAACAAAACTGGCCTGGACAGACATGTTCAATCTACTGGACATAAATAACTGTGGGACTAAGTAGAAATTCTGACCCACCAACAACATTTCTTCAAGAGAAAGTTGCTGGAAGGTCTAGAAATTGAGAGAAGAAGAGGAACTACATTAAACGATTTTAAAGGTTGGAGTTTTATCTAAGGTTGGCAACACTTACTATAGTGTAGTCCTGATGAAGGATAGAGTTACTACCTGAAATTTGACTGTAACTTAATAACATCCACTTATTCCTAAGTAAATCCCATAATCTGTGTGTTTTATCTATCATAATGCTTAAGTTATTTAAAAGAAGTTATGAAAACTGAAACACTGCTGCAGAAATTGATTCAACTCTACAGACTTTGAAACTTGTTGGAGACCAGTGTTTCTTCAGACTTCAACAGACTATTTTCAAACAGAATGAGGGGGCACCTATAGGTTCCACTTTGTCACCTGTTCTTGCCAAAATACTGCTGCAAGATTTGGAGGACAGCTACCTAAAATTTTGCTCTGTTCAACCAACATTATACCTGAGATATGTTGATGATGTCTTCCTTCAGGGGTGCCATTAAAGTGCTTACACCAAGACTGAAAATTGAGACACAATGTAAAGATTTTTGCTATATCAATCAATATGACAAGAGAAAAAAAAAAAGAATAAATAATTAACTACCTTCCTCAACTTTATAAGTTGATAAGACAAAAAATAAATACTGCCATTTCAGTGATCCATACAGCTCTTTTCACAGCATTTCCTCAATCACTGTTTGCTATATCAAGAAATAAAAGGTGCGAGCATTTTTCCTTTTCTTTAACTAAATATTAAAGTTCAAAACCAGAATTTCAACTGTTCGTCGCCATATATAGTGATGTGCAACAGTTTTCTTTGCACAATGAGTAAGTAGTGGCGTTTTTTAACTTTAATTTCGTCAAGAAAATGGCAAAATGCCTGCTCTGTGATTTGATGTAGCAAGAGATGACTAAGGAATGGCAAAACATGCATTTTAATTCTAGTTGTAAATGCATTTATGGCACCTCTATTCATAGTGATTGTGGAATAACTTTTTTACGGGTCTTTTAGAGGTTATTTTTAATGAAAGTTGGTTGTCAAATTTTCGAACTAAAGCCTAGTTCGTCATCAGGACTATGTCACTGGAGTAGTTGCTGCCACTCAATTGGAAGAGACCATCCGCAATTATCTTTAATTGTGGTACTTCTTCTTCTTGCTATTTCGATCCCTTCTTCTAGTTTTCAAACTTCAGGACTTGCAATGGGTTCTCCACTAGCACCTCTGCTAGCAAATTATTATATAAGTAAACTAGAGGCAAAAATCCTTATACAACCCTCCTTGTTTGCTCTCTATGTAAGGTACATGGATGATGTCCTAATTATAGTAGATACTGTGGACCAATCTCTACCCTCTCAGATTCTGGAAGAATTTAACTTACTAGAGAATACCTTGAAGTACACCCTGGAACAGGAAAAAGACCATAGCATCAATTACCTGGATTTAACCTTGACCTCAAGAGAAGGGAAAATATTCACTCAGCTTTTTAGAAAACCCACCAACACAGGGAAGATGTTAGACTTCTGCTCATTCCACCCTGATTATATTAAATTGAATACAGCGAGACAATTTTTGGAAAAAAATTGAAATCCTGGTCTCTTCAGCTTCTCAAAAAGATCTTCACAAAGAAGAATTAAAGGAAATGTTGGCAGAAAACAATTACCCCTCCCCATATGTTGAGAATATATTTAAACAAGTGCCAAAAAAGAAGCAGGAAAAAACCAACTTCAAATTCACCAGCAAAATTACGTACCACAAGGGACTTTTCGAGAAACTGAAAAGGATCGGAGCAAAATATAATATCAGGCTAGCTCCAGATCTTAATAACAAAATAAAGAAATTCCTGCCAGCTTTAAAGCAGAAAGAATTGGACATCCAATTGCAGGAAGGAGTAATTTACTGCATCGACTGTAACTGCGGACTCAGCTATATAGGAGAAACAGGGAGAAGTATTAAGGTCCGAATGAAAGAACACCAAGCAGCTATTAGGAACATTGGGAACAAAACAGGGCTAGACAGACATGTACAAGCAAGTGGACACTCCATAAATTGGGACTCAGTGAAAATAATCGCCCACCAGTCAAACTTAGTAAAGAGAAAACTAGAAGAAGGGATCGAAATAGCAAGAAGAAGAAGTACCACAATTAACGATAATTTGCGGATGGTCTCTTCCAATTGAGTGGCAGCAACTACTCCAGTGACATAGTCCTGATGACGAACTAGGCTTTAGTTCGAAAATTTGACAACCAACTTTCATTAAAAATAACCTCTAAAAGACCCGTAAAAAAAGTTATTCCACAATGCATTTTAAGTTAAATTAATTCCAAAAATCGGTACTGCGGTAGTCACTCTGCCGTGAATACGATTTCATGGGTCACGGAGATAGAACCGATTCTTTCACAGACACATCATGAACGGAGTTTGAAATATTTCGCTTACAGAAATTGGAGTGTAAAAATGCAAGCCCCACTGATTTATTTTGAAGCAGAGACTACGAAGTAGGAAAGCAAGCATTTCGTTTAGAAAAATTCTTTAAAAATGCGAAGTCGTTATTTTGCACTGTTACGGAAAAATAAATGAACATCATTGGAAACAATAAAAACTGAGGAATACATCCATGAACAGAAATAGTCATAATAAAAAGACTTCTTCAGAAAAATTCGAAACGTAGAAAATCACGGAAAATTCTCATGTCCTCAAGACTGTGCATTTACACCGAACTTCCAGAAAATGTGATGAACCCCAAGAAATGCACTTTCTAACCGGAGGAGATTTGCCAAAATTCAGAAATTTAGCAGGTGTGCAATCGCAATGAACTTTTTAGAACATTTTGATCCCTTTTAAAACATTTGGTGCAACTCCACAGTTTCAATGATTACAGAAATACACAACTTTTGGAGGAAAAACAAAAACAGAATTTAAAAATATTCTAACAATCATAACAGGTGTCCAAAATTTTCAAAAGATGGAAATCCGTCCACAGGACAGAAGAATGGCAACCATGTCTTCCTTGTTTGGCCTCATTCTGAAACCGAATTATTTAATATGGCTTCAAATCTATCCTCCTTCATACCTGGTATTAAGTTTACTGTTGAGATCGAGGAGTCTAGGTCACTCCCTTATCTTGATTTTCTGGTTTCCCACACCTCGGACCACTCACATTTCGACTTTTCAGTTTACCGAAAACCAATCTCAACTCCGATTATTATTCCCTTCAATTCCTGTACTCCAACCCCCTACAAATTTTCAGCATGCAGAATTCTTGTACACAGGGCATTTTCACACTCTTCAACTTTTGACAGTCGAAATTTGGAACTTAGAAAAATAACGGAGATTGCTGATGTGCATGGATACCCCATGGGTTGTGTTCAAAGACTTGTTCAACAGCATGAACGAAAAACTTTTACAACCCTGACTAAAAATATACTCATGATTAAATATGTGGGGAGCATGGACTACCAGAAATCTGCGGTCACTTTATTAAAAAACACCTGTAAAAAATACTCTATTGGATTCGGTGTAAAAACCCAAAACCTTTTTTTTCAATAACTAGACATGACAGAGACATAGTTCCACCTATTTCCCACTTTGGAGAGTATAATATTCCTCTATAGGACAAAAATGGACAATCGGCAGATCTTTGTTATGTGGGCTTGACATTTCGAAGCCTGGGTATTCGTTGGGCTGAACACAGATATGTCATCCGTAAGAAATCTACCACTTCGACATTGTCAAAAACTGTTATTGAAAAAGACTTGAGACCTGACTGGGACAATGCGAACTTACTATCGACAGCTTCTAATAAACGCTCTATGCTCTTTACTGAGAGTCTATACATCATAAAACTTGGACCAAAATGCTGTAATGAGGACGTGCCTGTATACATTCCCACCGCCTGGAGAATCCTGGTTTTACAGTATTCATGGGAGGAAGGAACTAAGTAATTACAAAGACTTGTAATAATTTGTAGTGACTGGCAATGACTAATGTGTTTCATTTACATAATGTGTATTTCTTGTGCTCCTATCTGTCACTATTTAACCTTGTACCATTCTAATTCTGGTTTCGGTCATCGGCCTGAAGATGCGGCCATAGTGGTCGTGAAAGTGCTTGCCAGAGCTTTTATCTACCATGTTTTTAAATTGTAAATAAAGACGTTTTTTAAAAGATAATTTGGGGATATGGTGTGTGTGTGTGCTTTGGCTCCAAAATATTACCGTGCTATGACAGCGTTTCCAACCTTTTACCTACAATTAGCACGAAATAACTTTTACCTACAATTAGCACGAAATAACTTTTACCTACAATTAGCACGAAATAACTTGGATTATTATGAAACATTTCAATAATGACCTTAATCATCTTCAACCATGGAATGAAAAAATACAATACAAAGTGTTAAAACATGATTCCTCAGATGCTTCCAGATTTTAAAATGGATTTCCAAATGACAGGAATTTGAAGAGGTGAGTCCATATTACAGCTATTATGGGAAAGGTAAATTTCTGTACTTTCACCATACCTATACCTGTATTATATAGACTCACCTCATAAAATTCCTGTCATTTGGAAAACCATTTCAAAATCTGGCAATAACTCTTGTTTTAACACTTGGTACAATCGAACCCATATACAATAAGCTCACATAATATGAAGTTTCACATAAACCAAAGTTTTTATATATCTCTTTTGGACTTTGTAATATTTTTCCTTACTATTTTAACCACATTTTGTGAAAATTAATTTTTTGGAGAAACCGTATATATTGAAGTTCAGTATGGATATCGGCAAACAAAATAAGTGGCAGTCGCCCCATTTTCTTACTGGTAAACAAGGAAACCTGCTTTTGATGACACCTCGTAGTTCCCTTTAGAGGATAGGTCAGTTTGTATGAAGACCAGAATGTTTCAATTGATTTGCTCTACCTCTCCCCTATGCTTACCAAGCATACATTGCCTGGGCAAGTGCTATCTTTCATCCCTTCCTCTAGAAACCTTTCAATCACTTAATCTCCATTTAGGAAATCTATGAGTTTATTTTGCATCTAGAAACATCTTGACTACCACATCAGGGGAAGTTAAAAAATATTTAAAACAGTGATCACAATAAGCACAAAACAAGCAAGAATTGGCTCATACATCCAACGTAACATATAACAGTTGAAATTTCAAATTTCAGGTAGTTACTTAAATTTTAATATTCGTTAAATGTTCTGCTTATTGCAAATCTCACTTATATTATTTTGCCAGCTATAGTTTTCAATTGACAAATGTTACTTTCCTTTGATTAATTGATAAATACATGGGTAGCTTATGATTGACTAGTTTTTAACCTGACATAATGTAATATGCCAAAAATATCCCTTTTTTTTTGCTGTCTTGCTATGACGAAGTTTGCATGTATCATAGGCATCGACTATAGGGGGGGGGGGGCAAGGTAAATCATTCTCCTCCAATAATTTTACTGAAGGGGGGAGTGCCCCCTCAATATTTTTGGTCCTGTTTAATTAAATAATCGCTTTGGCCTCATAAGGTGGACCAAGCTCCACCTTATGAGGCCAAAGCAATTTATTTCCAAAAAATTAATAAATAACAAAATTAATAAAAACTTTTTTCCCAATCTCAGCGTTGCTCATTTGATAAGAAACTAGATTGCCAGCCCCATATTAATAGAGTTTGACATGTTCTCGCAATATGTGGTAAATTCTTAAAGCAATTATCAAAAATAAAATAAATAAAATACAAAAACTTTTAATCTCTAGTGCCTTAATTTAACTATTTATTTTTTGCTCTTCTTGTTCAGCTAATTTCTCATTTTTTACTAAACTTTAGAAAAAAATCTTTCGAAATATTTTTATAAAATTGCAGGCTGAATTTTATTTTTAAAAATATTAATACTCATCAAAAGAATATTTCTTTAATAATCTAAAGCAACTTATGGGAATTTACTAGGAAATTTTTTTCTTTATTGTTTGCCAAGTATCTGACCCATACTCTGTTCTAATTCTTTGAATAAAGCTCATATTGAGAAATGGCTTCCTAGTTTAATTGAATTAATAATCTAAAGCAACTTATGGGAATTTACTAGGAAATTTTTTCTTTATTGTTTGCCAAGTATCTGACCCATACTCTGTTCTAATTCTGTTTCCTTGTTCATTTGCTAATGAGCAATTACAATTGCTTTTTAAAATAGACGTTGAATCTCATAGTTTACCTTTTTGCCCCCTTTTATTTTCCTTCTGACAATAGAAGAAACATGCCCCTACCATGTCTGATCTCTTCACGCCTGCCCCCCAATAATTTGGAGAAGTCGGCTGCCCCTGGCACGTATCGAATGTTTTTCACTCTTCCTGTAAGGTGATGGGGTCAAGCCCTCAATAATTATTTTCATGTAGCAACATTTTCTGCAACAATTTATCATTCCAAGTGCAATGTAATGCAAATTCCAACGCACGTGGAGGACACGTGGTGCATTTCCTTTGTACACCA
Organism: Macrothele yani; assembly: GCA_039090855.1. NCBI lineage: Eukaryota > Metazoa > Arthropoda > Arachnida > Araneae > Macrothelidae > Macrothele > Macrothele yani. The sequence goes on along the minus strand of CM077009.1, from coordinate 95,447,642 downwards.
TATTAGGGAGTGCCTAGCGGCATGTGTTGACCTTGACCTGGACGACTGGTTCTGGTGTATCAGTCAAAGGTCACCACTCCCAGAGATAGGCGAACTCCACGAAAGCAGGATTCCAGAAGGGCGGAAGGGGAGAAAGAAGGATAAGAATATAAAAAGGAGTGACACATTCGCTCAGAGCGAATGTGCCACTCCTTTTTATATCTTTCATTAGGCCGCGGGTGGCCTAGTGGTCAACAATCATGACTGCCACGGAGAAGACCTCGGGTTTGATCCCAGGCAGGTAGGTACGAACTCTCCAACCACTAAATATCTGCCGTGCATCGGATGGGCACTTTAGGTCCCAGGTACTGACCCCCAGTAATAAAAAAGGGAGTCTTCCTCCCCCTTTCTACCTTGCTTCCATGTCACTTTCCTATCGGGCACTCTAGCCCAAATCTCCTAGCTTCCTATTTCTAAGGGTTGTTTAAGACTTGGGGTCAGACACTCCCTTCCTAAAATCCTCTAAATATGATCTGATCCGCTCAAGACGCTTTTAGTGTTTCGCCTTTGATGTGAGCAGACGGCATGTGCAAGCTGAGAGTGTTGGTTAGACCACTCAGGGATTTACGTTTTGGCTGATGGAATAGTCAAGGTTTTTCAGCGATCAGAGATCGACTGGAATTTGGACGGAAAGACTAAAGTTAAACGTGGCAGAGAGTCTTCCGGGATAGTTGAGCAATAGTAAAGTGTTCGCCATCTGGAAGTCTGTTGGCACATGGAGATGCCAACAGACTTGGCATCTCCATGTGAAAAAACGGAGCTTATTTCTCATCTATTAAAATTTGTTACGTCTAACAAAGGACTTGTTATTGGAGTTACTCATTGTCTTAGATATTAAGTAATTGCTGACTACATGTTCCAGTATTTCAGCGATAAAGTTCAACTTGACAGCACTCAAAATAACCTACGTCAGGTCCATTTGAGAGATTCGGAATCAGTAAGGCCTAGTGGTGGATTGGACTCAGCAGTGCCCGACACTCCCTTTAACTTCTTATATATGGGTTTGACTGCATTATATTAATTTATTCCATGGCTGAAGAAGATAGAAGTCACTACTGAAATATCCCAGTTTTTATAAATTCTTTTACACAACATTAGTGCTGTGTCATTAGAAATAGTTTAATGTACATTGAAGTGCCAGAAAAACTGGTACACCAGTCTAATACTTGGTAGATCTTCCACGGGAGCGCAGGAATGCAGAAATACGATGGGGCATGGACTCCACTAGCTTCTGGAAAAATGCTGTAGGCAATGCACACCATACTTCCTGCAGAGCGTTTTACAATTCGGGTGTATTTAGAGGTCTCGGATTCCTGTGTTCGATAGCGCGTTGTATGTCATCCCAAACGTGTTCTATTACGTTCAGATCTGGGGACTTGGGTGGGAATGGCAACACTCCAAACTCAGATGAATGCTCCTCTAACCATAATGCGGCCTCCTGGCACTTGTGTGGAGGTGCTTTGTCCTGTTGGAACAGGCCCAACCCATCAGCATGAATGCAGGACATGAACGGGTGTACCTAGTCAGAAAGGATACGCACATAGCGCTGGCCGGTCACACACATTTATAGATGTACCAGGGGTCCTAGTGAAGTCCAGCTAAACACACCCCATATACCACTACGAACCCCCACCAGCCTGTACAGTTCCCTGTTGACAGGCAGGATCCATGGCTTCATGGCGTTTGCGCCACACACGAATCCTTCCATCTGCCCAATACAGTTGGAAACACGACTCGTCAGACCAGGCTACTTGTTTCCAGGCATCAAATGTCCAGTGGCGGTGCTGCTGTGCCCAAGCGAGGCACATACCTATGTGTCGTGCACCCATCAAGGGGACTCGAGTTGGGCGTCGGCTCCCAAAGCCCATATCGTGCAGGGTATGTTGCACAGTCCAGACGCTGATGCTTGTTAAGGCTCCAGCATTAAATTCCGATGATACCTGCGAGTGTGTTGCACGCCTATTGCGTGAAACAATTCTTGACAGCCGACGATGGTCACGTTCACCCCATGTCTTTTTACGGCCACACTGGTATCGTAGGTTGGAGGTTTTGCCGGAATTCTTGTAGTCACGGTACACCCTTGCAATGGTCGTCCGTGAAAATACGAACTTCGTTTCTACCTCCGAAATACTATGGCCCATCTCATGAGCGCCAACAATGACACTGCGTTGAAAATTGCTTAAATCATTATTACTTGTCATTCTCATGCCGAAAACAGCTCTGACAGCTGGCAAGGATGTCTATCGCTTTATATACGCACTGACGAACACAACTGAGTATGCGGATAGGTGACTTTGCTATGTATTTTGCATAAGCTCGTCTGTACCAGTTTTTCTGTCACTTCAGTGTACCTTTCAATCATAGTTGATTATTCACCAGTGAATTTCATTACTTTATTTCATTTCTTCAGATGATTAATTAATTTCATTTCTTCAGATGATCAATTGATTATAATTAATTAATCATCTGAAGAAATGAAATAAAGTAATGAAATTCACTGGTGAATAATCAACTATTATTGAAAGATACACTGAAGTGCCAGAAAAACTGGTACAGACGAGCTTATGCAAAATACATAGCCACGTCACCTATGCATGTACTCGGTTGTGTCCGCCAGTGCGTATGTAAAGCGATAGACATCCTTGCCAGCTGTCAAAGCTGTTTTCGGCATGAAAATGACAAGTAATAATGATTTAAGCAATTTTCAACGCAGTGTCATAGTTGGCGCTCATGAGATTATCGCTTCAATAATTATTGAAGTAGTGAACTAACCACCTAAACACAGCTTCAAAACCCAGCAGATTGGAGGTGCGCGCGCACACACACACACACACACACACACACACACACACAAAATGTTTCAAATACCTAAAAACATGAGTCTTTTTGGTTCATTGAGTTCAACATAAAAATAAGACTTTTTTTTATACCTCTGTGGAGCACTGGCAGAAATGATGAAATAAGTGCTACAGTACAGTTTTTACCAAAAATATTCTGTCCATCTATGACAGGAGCATTAGGGCCGTATCTACTGGGAAACAGCCCTCCTAGAATGGTTATTCCAGAGACATAAATCCATTGCTCTTGGGGAATGTAAAAAATAGAAATTGTAACTAATAAAGAAAGTTACACCCTTCAGTATTTTCTATTTAAAGATTTTAGTTGTCTCATATAGTATTCTATGCAGCTAACAAGGGTACACAGTAGCATACATAGTGTGGTGCGAACATCTTATATCCATGAAGGGAATTTTCCGAAACAGTGCATGGAGGCATTGAAAACAATATGCTGTATGCCTAACCTCCATGACCTTTCCGAACATGTTGTTGGGATGAAGAGCTAATTAATCATTTGTGCTCTGCTGCAGAAAGTTCACTAAGAGTTTAACCTTGAATGGAATTTTTTCGAACCCTACCCCTAAAGCTTCTTCCTATTGTTATGTTCACTATCCAATACTCATTCATTCTGCACTGGTTTGTTTTCCATTCTGCATTCCCATGGAGTGTTGTGTTGATGGCGTTCACATAACATTTACGCTTTTCTTGGTATTTATCACCTGTGTTTCTTGGGTATTTACCTGGTTTCTACATTTTGAATAAAATTATGTCAAAAACCTGAAGTGTAATTTTTGAGCGATCATAATATAAGGGTAGCCCAAATGAAACTGAGACTGCCGGTTTTTTGCTGTAAGGGTTTATATATGAACATACAGGAAGTAAGAGGGATACATGGGCTACATTCCCACTACACATAGTTGCCTTGTAGGTTCAAGCATGTATCCCAGCGGGACATGAGATTGTGGATACCCTAAGTGAAGAACATCCATGGTTGGCTGTGGAACCAGTCTTGAACGGTGTCCTGGACCTCAGCGTCGTTAGCAAACCGGTGGCCATTGAGAGCTTTTTTCAATGGCCCGAAGATGTGGTAGTCGCAGGGGTACAGGTCGAGGCTATAGGGGGGATGTCGAGGACCTCCCAGCGGAAGCTCCACAGCAAATCTTGGCAAACTGTTGCCACATGTGGGCATGCGTTGTCGTGCAGCAAAATAACCCCATTTGACAACATACCAGGTCGCATATATTTGATGGCTGTTTTGAGGTTGCATAACGTATTGCAGTATGTGGTTGTCTTCACCGAACTGCCTGCGTCTAGCCAATCCAACAGCAATGAACCATTCTCATCGAAGAAAATTGTGCACCTTGCGGCGTCAAAAATTGCATAACTGCCCGATGGACGGGCCTGTTTGGATGAATCCATGTCACGTCCCTACGTAGTCAACTTGCCTCTGCATGTGCAAACAGCACACTGACATGTGCCACTGATAACAGCATGCTTTCTGACATGACACGCCATCTACCGGCATAACTTCATGGCTCTGTGTAATTATACCACAACGCTATTACATGAGTCTCACTTTCATTTTGGGGGATCTTATACTTTCCCATAACAGAGGTGTGTGAGAAAGTAAAAACCACGTATTATTTGAGTGGAATGTGAAAGCGCATAATTTTGAGCTCCAATAGGTGTAATTTTGAACTCAAAGGGGTGTAATTTTGAATTCAAAGGGACATAATTTCAAATCTCGCCCTCCCAGACAGGAAAAGCTTGCTACGGTTCTGAGGAGCATACAACTAAATGTTATTTAGATTTATTAAAAAATTAAGCATTAAAAAACTTACTAGTAAAAAAATGGATTTAAGGTGGCTTCCAGAATGTTAAAAAATAGTGACAGAAATGCATAATGTAGACAATCATATTTTCAGGAAGTTCCACTCATAAAGACTGAACTCTTTGTTTTGCAGTATGTTCTTATAACTGCATGCATTATCTGTCTGCATATCATCATCATCCTCATTGTCAACCATTATCAATCCACTGCTGGACGAAGGTCTCCCCAAGTTTCCTCCACAACGGTCTGTCTTGTGCCAGTCTCCTATGTCACTCCCGCATACTTTCGAATTTCATCCACCCATCTCCCATTTGGTCTTCTTCTGGGTCTTTTCCTGTCCCTTGGAATCCAATCTAAAATTCCGGCTGTCCATCGATGGTCTGTCCTTCTGGCAGTATGTCCAGCCCATTGCCATTTCAGAGATTTAACTCTGATCATGACGTCTTCCACTCTTGTCATTTTTCTGATCCACGAGTTCCTCTTCTTATCTCTCCTGGTTACACCAAGCATGCACCTCTCCATGATTCTTTGAGTTGTCTGCAGCCTTTGTATGTCTCTTTTAGTTAAGGTCCACGTCTCTGCACCATACGTAAGCACTGGAAGGATGCATTGATCAAACACTTTTCTTTTAAGACATAATGGCATATTGCTCTTGAAAATTATGATGTTTCTTCCAAAAGCTCTCCAGGCAAGTTTTATACGCCGATTAATTCCTTCATCAATGTGACCCTCACTTGATATCTGCTGTCCAAGATAAACGTATGTGTCTGTTATCTCCAGCTTTTCTCTATCAATCGATAAATCTTCATTTCGTGTAAAAGCATTGAACATTGAAAGTTCATTTTTAATCCCACTTCTTTACTCTTGTCAGCAAGTTCTTGGATCATACTCTGCAGCTCTGATGGGGTAGTTGCAAAAATGACTATGTCATCAGCAAAACGAAGGTGGGTTAGATAATCTCCATTAATCTTTATCCCTTTGTTTTCCCAGTTCAGTGATTGAAAGACATTTTCCAATGTGGCGTTAAAGAGCTTCGGCGACATGGTGTCACCTGGTCTCACTCCCTTTCCAATTTTTATGTGTATTGTATTTTCAAACAGCCGAATCTTTGCACTTGCATTTTCATAGATGTTATTAATAATATTAATGTATGCATTTTCAATATCGCACGATTTCAGAGCCATTGTAACTGCTGATGGTTTCACCGAATCAAAGGCTTTTTCATAATCGATAAAAGCCATGCACAATGGAAGTTCATATTCTCTCGCTCTTTCAATTAGTTCTCTCAGTACGTGGATATGATCTATTGTGCTGTAGCCACTCCTGAATCCAGCTTGTTCTCTCGGTTGAGACATGTCCAGTGTTACCTTCAAACGGTGTGAAAGAACTTTAGTGAAGATTTTATAAACCACTGATAGGAGGCTGATAGGTCTGTAGTTCCCGAGATCCTCAATGTCACCTTTTTTATGTAGCAGGATCATTATAGCGTTGTTCCAATCCTCAGGAATCTTCCCTTCTGTCTGCATATATATACACACTATCTACCAACAAGTAATTGGACACCTGTGATAGCAAAGGAAAACGAAGTTTATTCACCTTCAATAGTTGGTGGAGCCTCCACGAGCGACGATTACAGCTGCGACCCTCCAGGGCACACTCTCAACCTGGCATTGTACTACGGCTAGCGGTATTTTCTTCCACTCGGCTTGGAGAAGACAGGTCAGTTCCTTCAACGATTTCAGACGGTGGGGGCACCCCTTAAGTCGACGCTCCATCTCGTCCCAGAGGTGCTCGATGGGGTTAAGGTCCGGGCTCTGCCAGGCCAGTCCATTTGATTAACCCCATTGTCACGATACCAAGCCATGGTGGACCTCGTAACATGACAGGCGGCATTGTAATCCTGAAAGTAACATGGGTCCACCTCGTAAAACAGCCACAACTTTGGAAGTGCATGGTCATCCAAAATGGTGCAATAGGTCTTGGCGTTGAATCTACCAGGAATTGCGACCAAGAGTCCCATGTCATACATGGAGAAACACCCCCATAGCATAATTCCACAGCCGCCGAACTTCACAGTTGGCACAATACATTCCGGTAGGAGGCGTTCTCCAAGCAGACGCCAACCCCAAACCCTGTCATCCGAACGGTAGAGGGTGAACCATGATTCTTCACTCCACAGACCCTGTTTCCACTGTTCAACGGTCCACTGTTGACGTTCTTTGCACCACGTTAGCAGAGCAGCGCTATTGGACTTGGTGATCAAAGGCTTGTAGGCGGCAGCATGTCCATGATAACCGAGCAGATGGGCTTCCTTACGGATGGTATTCATCAAAAGAACACTCCCGGATGCCTGTTGAAACTTCTCCCGGATGTGGCCCATCGATTTGGTGCAGTTCTTCCGAATTTCTCTGACCAGCACCCGTCGGTCTCTAACTCCCAGTTTTGTGGGTCTGCCGGGTCGGGGCACATTTCGACAGTCACCTCTCATCTTTCACTTGCTAATCACGTAGGCCACTGTCGATTTTGGGTACTTCAACTCGCTGGATATGTCACGTATGGATCGGCCATTTCTGTGATACCCGACGATTACACCTTTCTCGAAATCAGAGAGCTCCGAACTGCGTAGCATCTTGCATGCAACTGGTTGCGTTGTTGTTTCCCACACGATATTTAACGGCGGCGACCATGACGTGTATCAGGACCGCAGATATTGTCTATAGCAGGGGTATCCAATTACTTTTTGGTAGATAGTGTATATATATATATATATATAATTGCAAAGTTGTTTGCAATTAAATGTTAATCTGAAAACTTCTAAAGTTTGAATTTTCTAAATAATGGGAGCATTTGTACAAATTACATATAACTGGCAAGAACTCTGCCTCCCCTCCATGTGGTGACAGGTGAGAAGCTGATTGTGTGTGTGTGTGTGTGTGAAATAGTACAGTACATGTGTATAAAAGGAAAACATACCCTACGAGTACTGTAATTCAAGGTTATAAGCAATGATGAGTGAAGATAATGAAAGGTCTCACTATCACTGGAACAATCCAAATCATCGCAATACAGCAGTTACAATTAAGCACAAAAAAAAACAAAAAAAAGCATTGCTTTTTGGCACTGACTTTGGGATCAATATACGACTATTAATTATCTTTCATATGTAGCTGAAAAACCATACAGTCCAACACACACACAATAAAAAGATGGGGGCATCACAAATATTTTTACACCGTGTGCCAACAATGAATAAAACTGGCCCTGTGTGGTGATATAAGGTGAAAAGACTTTAAAACAAACTGATTCTTTGTAACCTTTGAAAATTTTAGAATGCCACATCCAATTTTTCGTACACAAATAAAATCAGAAATTCAGCACATATTTTTAAAAAATTTTTAAAAATGCCATTTTAAAAATTTGAAATTTTTGCTTTTTCCGTAAATAGTTACACAATACATTTGTATAACTCATCAAACTTTGTTTAATAAGCTTCTTACTGACATTAGGATCATCTTGATAACATTGTTAGATCCTAAGATATTAGGAGTTGAGTTCTTACAAATGTGAAAATGCAAGTAAATTCAAAATTTTTATTATTTTTTTATTTTCAAAACAATCTAGAGAATGATTTTAAAACATTAAATTTTTGCTTTGCTGCTTAAAGAGCACTTTCTCACCTATTTTGATTAAAATCGGTGACGTCAAGATTGAGTATTGCATTGAATTGACATACAATGACCCACAAACGATGATAGTTATGAAAGGAAAACTTGGACGGTCACTGAAAAGAAATGCAATTATTATTACAAAGCTTAGTTATAACTAAGAAATTACCGGACATCCATGCAGATCCTGTCCTGAAATGCAACACCACCACCACATGGCCTTGAACACTGGCTGCTCTGAGTCCAAGGGCCCCATGGTCCATGTTCAGTTAATGCTCCTGAGCTCAACCCATAGGTAACAGCTCTGGAATTCAAATTTGTTAGTGGAATTTGTCTTTTATACCTGGGTTCATGGTCGCTGCTCGCCTATAGTATAAGTAAGAAACAAACAATGCAATGCATTTAGGTCTCTTTGCATGATGTAAACTTTATCATATACTTTGAGCTAAATTGTATCTGCATAAAATATATACATACATAAACACAGTGTTGGAATCCCATAAGGAAACAGGAAAGAAAGACTACTAAAGTAGTTGAGTGGTCAGAGGTTTGGTTTTTTAACTAGTCATCTGAGCTGGGCCCTGGTTAAAATCTAGGATGATGCTGGGCGCTGGCTCTGACCTTTCCCTGGAAACAGGAGCACCAAATTAAGAACCTATGCCTCTGATCCCAATAGCCACGTGGTCTGAGGCGTAGGTGTCTACCTAGTTGTCTGAACTGAGTATCTCAGATGAAACATGGATGGTGTGCTTGTCTCGTGGCATTAGCTCTCCTCATTCTCTGGAACAAGTGGCCCTAATTTAGGGACAGGTGACTGCTTATAGTCCTTAGAGTTGCTCACTGAGGTAATTAAACACCAAAATAAAAGAAAGAGCTCTATTTGCTTATTTCAATTGTCTTGTGCTCTTGCTTTGCAACAGCAAAATTCATCAAGTATATGACAACCCAGAGTTACTGTGACTGCCATTGTGATCAGCAGAGCCCATTTAAGGAGACAGGGGGCCCTGAGCTGGGCAGTATTTTGGGGCCCCAGTATTAGTGGCACATCTAGGATTTCACTATGGGTGGGCAAATAAAAATACCCAGGATAAAACATTCCCAAAAAATGGTGGTCATAAAAATTGAAGTGTGTTAGCACACTGCTTCATCCCATGATTCATGGGCAAATCAGTGTTAGCAAGAAAAAAATGTGCCGTTGAAAAATGGACACCAGTTCAGTTCTGCTTTACCCCTCCCCCACGATTCAGCTTGTCATATCAAAGTAGTAAACAAAATAATATGATCTAAATATCATGTGTGATTAAAACGGTTTTTTAATGTATGAAAATTTCTCCAGGTTACAGATGTGTACAAAACATCGATAATGCTTTCCAAAGATTTGCGGATAAAGTGGGGGTGACTAAACGTTTTGCGTACTCCTAAAAAACGGGAACGAAATAGAATTTTTTTTTCCACAAAGTAGTTTTTATAGTTTTTGCTATGCTATCTGCACAAGAAAATAATGTAGAACTCTGTCAAGTCTTCAAGCATCCTGCATAAATAATTCTGGGACCCCTCGAAAATGTGGGGGGACCCGGGCTGCAGCCCCCCTAGCCCCTGCCTTAAATGTGCTCTGGTGATCAGACATGTGTTAATTATTTTGGATCCACCATGCAGCAATGGTTGTAACAGAGATCTGTCTGTGTCTGACATGAAAACATGTGGAGTAGTGAGACATTATTGAAAGCTTTTATTGAAGTAATTGATGGATGCAATACTTCTTCACATTCAGACCAGTGAAAGAATGGGAATGCATTTCACCCTCCCTTTGTGCCTGAGAAGCTCATCAAACAACTGCTGCACACAGACATTTCAGAATTTCTGCTGGTGCCTGATGTGGAATGCAGCAAGGTCCTGAAGAGTGTGTTAAAACTATGCCTGTGAAAGTAACTAACTTAACTACTGTGGGTTTGTAATGAGCTTGTATTTAGCAAGATCCCGGATTTAATGAACAAAGCAGGAACTTTTGTTTAGTATAATGTTAATTCAAAGCCAATTAGATCATTTTTAATGAACAAATTTAATGAAGTCCCTGAATTTAATGGGAGACAGAAAAGTTATGATGATCAATTTTAATGTGTGATGTAACAATATTTAATGAAATTCCATATTTAACGAGGCAAAAATAACCTGATGCACAATGTCCTGGGATGGGGGTGTAGAAATGGCGACATATAAGATGAAATTGTAATATGTGCTACTTAGCACATTGGAATCTTGGTGTTCTAAGAGGAAGAATGTTGATGCAAACATTTTTCTAGTAGCACACAAAGGACCCAGCTGGCTTGTTAAGCATCAGTGCTCAACAAGAGAATATGTGCCACCCACTCCAAGGGGCTATGCCTTGGAAGTATCACGTCAGCAGAGTTTAAAACAGGTGACCTTCTTCAGCAGAGTTTAAAACAGGTGACCTTCTCCTAAGTAAAAAATGTATGGGCGGGGTTCACGTGCACGTATTAAGTGGATTTCCAGGCGACGACTGCAGAGAGGAATAGAGGAATAATGGAATGGGAATGTGGCCTGAGGGGGAAACAGGACACACTTCCTGGAGTTGTGTCCATTGTCCTTTTCACACCCCTGAAGTGAGCTTTGCATTGGAAAAATCAGTGCTGCTTCTGCGTCCTGTGTGTCTTTAAACAGGGGCCGCTTCACGTCAGCAGAGTTTAAAATAGGCAACCTGCCCCTAAGTAAAAAGTGTACGAGTGGGTTTCTCGTGCATGTATTAAGTGGACTTCCGAGCAATGATTGCAGAGAGTAGTAGTGGAATGGGGATGTGGCCTGAAGGAATTGTGTCCATTGTCCCTTTCACCCTCCAAGTGAGCTTTGCATTGGAAAGATCAGTGCTGCTTTTGCTTAATGTGTGTCCATAAACAGCGGTCAACTCACGTAATCATCAAGTAGGAAAACTTAAACTTTTATAAATGACAAAATGTCCAACAGAAAAGTGTTATCTGTAAACAACAAAGTACAGAGATCACCAGAAAATAGGTAAAGAATGTTGCCATATGTTAGGATATATCATATTTAAGCAGTTTAACACATGGCAAGTGCAATCATCTAAGATTCTGAGAAACTTGGATAAATGTATGTAAATTTTTCAGAATCACAGAAATTTTGTTTATGTAAAATGGATTTTTTGTTAAATTTAGTGTTTTACTATTCTGTGAAAGGTGGGAGTCAATCCTCTGAGCAAGTGAATGTCTAAAAAAACATGCTGGAGCAACATAGATGAGATTGACTCAAGACATCACTTTTGCAATTACAGTTCAAAAAGATATGTGCATGTGTAAGAGAAAGAGAGAGACAGAGATAAATATTCCTGGGCAGGTTACAAACTAAAATTCATAAATAGCATTACGACAGCAAAATATTAAAAAACAAAAACAAAGTGATGTAATTAAGTTAAAATTGCATAGTAGTAGTAACTTGGTAAAGGCCATGAAGGTTCATATTCATGGTTCCTGGTACTATGTACTTGAATATTATGTACAGTATGTTCCTGAAAACCTTTTGTATTACTGGAGGTAACTATTGGTGTCTGGTAATTCTACATGAACAGAATTTTTTGTCAAAAGTTCTGCCATGAACTTCAAAATTTGACCCCCTCTATATGATGCTTAGCCCCCCCCCAGTTCTGAACTGCTGGCATTGCTACTGATTCATAAATTAATTATTTGCTATCATTTTGCTCTATTCATAGTTTATTGAACCATGAGTAACCTAACAAAAATTCCTTAACATATTTAACGCAATGTTATTTTGGGTCTGCATCAAAGAACAAGAGCTCCTTTATCAGTTATGTGTATACTTTTTGCTTTACATAATTGATTTTTCCTCATTTTGGGGACGTATGAGCAATATTTGAATATCTTAATTTATGATTTGGTATGCCTTAACAGAAATGTTTACACTATTCTTTGTGCAAATCCAAATTACAATAGTAGTACACTATGAGTGACAGAGGACAATTTGGGAATAATTCGATTGAAAAGTACTGTTCATAAAAATACATCTATTTAAATGAGAACTAATATGTGTGTGTGTGTATTGATAAACTTAGCACCCATTGGGGTTTCAATGGGGGAGAACTCAAGCACCCATTAACTTTTTGGAAAGTCGGCACCTATGATAGGTAAAACCCTATTAATTTCAAAGGTGCACTTTGTCAAACCATTTGTGACAGCGGAAGAATGACTTCGTACTTTTTAAATAAATTTTCCAAAATAAAATATATGTTTTTCTATTCATTACAGTATCTACTTGCTATATCAATCAACAGAGTAAGCAATTTTTGTTCTTTTTAAAGGGAAATTATGTCTCAAAATTGGTATTTACCTTTTTAGTACTCCAAATATTTCCGTGACCCTTAAAACTGTTTTCTTTTCATGGCACAGGTGGCAACCGAAGTACCAATTTTTGAACTTTGATTTTACTTAAAATGCATGTTTTCATATTCCTTTGTCACTTCTTACCATATAAAGGTTCAGAGCAAGCATTCTTTCTCTTTAAAGCAAAATTAGGGTTCAAAAGCACTACATGTACCACTATTTGTGGATAAAACAACTTTATGAGACACAAAAAATAGCAAACAGCAGGAAAATCCGAATTTTCAGCTTTAATTTGGATGTATAGCAAGCTAAGGAATGTGAAAACATGCATTTTAAGAGAAAATAAAGTTTAAGTGCAGTATGGCTGTCCAACAAGCAGTAAAAAAAATTTACGGGTTCAAGAAATGGCACCAGCACAGACACGGAACTAATTTTAGAAATTTTACTTTGCTCTAAAAAGCGGTAGGGGGGAGGGGGGCTGTAAGGAATAGGAAAACATGGGCTTCATTATGAATTTTTAAAAAATATGAAAAGGCTTTTTTTGCACAATTATTTGTTTTAACATGATTTTGTTTGTGAGTTTAATAACCAGCAAGACCAACTCAATTGGCTAATAGCAGTCGCCAGTTCCTAATTTATGACCATTGGTTCCAGGGTGGGGAAAGAGTCAGTGCAGTTGCCAAACCCATGTCTCATCTGTGACCCACTTGAATATATATTATCTGATGCTAGTGCTTATACAGACCACTGAGCCCAAACTGAATTTTGCGACTTCACTTGATTCCATAGCACTTCTCAGCTCTACTAATTACTCAGTAATATTTTTTGTTGGATCTCAGGAATTGGGAAGCTCTCTTCATCGTATTAAACACAACAAAAATCCCCATACATTGGAGGAGTTGAAAACTTCCCATCTTGGTAAATGTAAACACAACGTGAGTTCTTGATGCTGCCACCCGATCTCTTAGTCATCAAATAATGATCTAAAATCCACTGTATGTCTCGTGACGTCATCATACTCCTAACACCCTAATATTGGGTGTAAGCGGGTACATGCGAGATCTCATTTCTTACCGAAGTGACAGACGCATAAATAGCATCTAATAATATACATTTTTATTCTACACCACACAGAGCGGAATTGGAAGATTTTGAAAGTGGTATAATGGCTGCATGCCACCTTTGTAAGCAATCAGTGCGTAGCATTGCAGCTTTTTTGGGATTCCTAAAATTCACTGTCGCTGAAAAGCAGATGGTGTCAATCAAGAAGGTTAGAACAGATGGAGTAAGGGTGACGTCACAAACTTGAAGCACTTTGAGCAGATGGCCACGCCCAGTGAGAAGTTACTAGTACTTTTTTTTTTTTACCATTGCAGGAATAAAGAATAGACCGTTTTTCATAAAAAAAAATTATACTCTTTTTAAAATGGGATCATGCTGTGCCTTTGCATGGGTCAACTCATCAACTAAAGCACCTGCTGGTGATTTAGTTGATTCCCATCTTGGTAAGTGTAAACACAACGCAAGTTCTTGATGCTGCCACCTGATCTCTTAGTCATCAATAATGATTCCATGGGAAATTGTGCATAGAATGTTAATTTTTCTCTTAATTTTTTTTTTTTTTTGCAAAGCATTGTAGTTTTGTTAAGAACTGACGGTTCTGAATCTGACCAAATTTTAAGGAAATCAGAATTTAGATTACTCTTCCCCTCGAGAAATTGTCCATAGTAATATTACTAATAATTGATATACCTTACACATCTGTTATTTTTACACTTAATTATACTAATGTATGGGGATTTCCATCTGCGCTGACGGCGGCGGAGAGTGCGTCAAGCAGTTGAATTTTCTCAGATATGGGTGCTTATAATACGATGAACAGGTTTCACATAAAGTGATAAATTCATTATTTTAGTTCTTGTGCTCTTTATGTTAATAAGTTCCAGCAGTGTACTCAGGATTTGTTTACAAGAGTGGCTCAAACTATTGAAGATGCAAATTAAAACACTCTATAGAAAATATCTCCCAAAGTAATTGCGAAACGATAAAAATATCTCCGCCATATTAAAGTAAAAATATATATTCAGAAACATAAACAAATATATTTAAAATTCCCATTGTTGGTAAAATATATATTAAAAAACACATAAAAATTATATTTAAGGTAGGTCACCACTTTAAATCATTTTTTCTTTATTTAACATTTTCAGATTATGTGCATCATGTATAACTAAAAAATAATTAGGAAGAAAAATAAAATAAAAAAATTATTTAATGGCATTAATTAGCTTTAAATGTAATAAAATTAAATTTATTCATTTTACAAAAACATTAAAATCTCTTAAACTTTTGGGTGTATTTAATCAAGAAAGGTGCCAAAATGCTCATTAGAATGTTGTGAATGCAATAAACTAAAACAATGAAGTTAGTAAAATGGAATTCAAAGTTATACTTCTATATATACAGGATGTATTCAAATCTTTAAAAAAGTGTATTTATCAGGAACAAATTTTTCTCTAAAAAGAAAAGTAATCATGCTACAGTCTTCATTTTAGTACATTGCACAACTAAATGAGTGATAAATATGCTGTTAAAATTTAAAGTTTCATACATAAATGGTTCTCAATTTATTAGTGTTGGAATCATGATGAAAACATCATATTTTCAATATTGAGAAAACATAAAAAGAAAAGCTCAGTGGCTCTGAAAACGTAACTGTAATTTTCAAAGGTCCCCAAAACCCCCCACTTTTGTAGTTCACCTTCAGTATCAAGATGGATTTCTTGTTTTTTCTTTCTGCTGGCTGTTTTCCTTTCTTTGCAATTTAGAAGCAGGTGTTGAGGCATTTTGTGCTTTCACTGAACACTGACAATCCAAATGACCAAAGCCTTTCAGAGTGTATTGTCCTGGAGAAATACCCAATAAGTCCAAAACTCTAACCAATCCATTATAACCATCATTCAATGTGGTTATAATGGTTTGGTTTGACACAAATATGCTGCCAAGAATTTTCATATCAATAAATCAGTACCCAGAACACCCTTCTGTTGTTTTAGGTGTCTGAGGAACAAACTGAAATGGGTGATGAATTAGGAGCTTTTGCATCATCAAAATGTGTTTGTAGATCATCACTGTTGACACCATGCTCTGAAACAGGCTCAGCAGATGTGTAGCGGTTATCCAGAAAACTTCGTTCTTTCCTCCCTTGAGAGCAAAATTTTGCCATAATACAGTAAAAAACTCTAGATAAATGATACTAAAACATTGAGGGAAGAAAATAAAATTAAGAGGAAAAATGCTGTAAAAATATTGTAACAGAAACGCTTAATGAACAGTGATCACTTGCTTTTGCTTCACAAACTAAACAAACATTGCAAATGACGCTACAGTTACGGATAAGGGCTGTCAGAAAGTGTTGCCAGGTTTGAAATTGTAAAATAAATTACAAATATTTGGAGAACTTTTTTTTTTTTTATTAGAGATTTAACGACCACCGTGAGCAACTCAGTGGGCTATAAGCACTCGCCCGTCCCTAATTTAGGGTCACTGGTTCCAGGGAAGGGAGAGAGCCAGTGCCGTAAGACAAACACAACATCCATGCCTCACCGGGATTCGAACCCGGACCCCATTCGGGCGAATGATCAGAGGCCATCGCTTAGACCACTGCGCCACCGGGCTTGGAGAACTGACAAAAAGACAGATTATACAGCCAAACTGTTAGCAAACGGATGTAGGTTTAAAGGCTAACTGCCGCCCCGGTGGCGCAGTGGTCTAAGCGATGGCCTCTGATCATTCGTCCGAACGGGGTCCGGGTTCGAATCCCGTTCAGGCATGGATGTTATGTTTGTCTTACGGCACTGGCTCTCTCCTTCCCTGGAACCAGTGACCCTAAATTAGGGACGGGCGACTGCTTATAGCCCAATGAGTTGCTCACGGTGGTCGTTAAACCTCCAATCAAAAAAAAAAAAAAAAAAAAAAAATAAAGGCTAACTCACTTCCGGTACCACTTCTGGTTTCGATTTTCGTTACTGTGTTCACTTTTAAGGACAGTAACTTGCAAAATTACTAACGTAATTGAATTCTGCTTGAAGTTTCTGCTAGAAAAATGTTCAAAATTTATTTATATGCAAAAAAAAAAATAAAAAAAATTCCATATTTTTTTCAAAATTTTGCATATTTCAAGGTGGTGACCTACCTTAAAAATAAGCAACCAATATGAAGAACGAAGGATCAAGTGGTACCTCATGGGGAGGCCCGGGCCCCTGGGTCACTCCCATTGAAATCCAGTAAACGTTTAAATGAAATTTTCATTATGAAAATTTTAAAATGCCAAAAAATTTCATTCGACTGCTTATATTTCATTCTAAGCGCTGTAGCTCATACTTTCTTAAGAGTTCGATTTTGCAAAGGTAGGACCTATAAACTAATACGTAAAAAATATTTTCAAGGGTAATTTATGCGTATCTGTTGATCTGAAGAAATTGTGCACGCACACACAAAATCACTTTAACTTTAATGTTAAGTACTTATGTGAAGAGGAACTTGTAAAAATAATGTGCTGTTGTTTATAATAGGTTCGTTAAGTTTGCGACTAAATAGGAACTTTAAAGAGCCCGTTTCTAACAATATTAATTGATTCAGTTTGATACAGAGATTTCTGTAAGACACGATATGTAGAAAATGTTAGGTTAGCTTTTAAGACCTTGGTAACGAAAGCACATACTCTTTTGCAGTTGTTAGAAAACTAAAACAAAATTCGAAAAACATCAATAAAAATGTATCATAGCCAGCTTAAAACGTTTATGATATGTTACCTAATAATCCCTAGTTTTTTTATTGATCCACGTACTGAAATTTAAAGATATAGATCGAAAAAGGCAGCCACATCATCATTACTCAGTGTGATGTTATGATCTCAGTCGTCTCACTGCGTCTCACCAGCATGGCGGCGGAGGCTGTGACGTTAGAATCGTGACTTTTCGCTGGCTTCATTTTGATCACACGAGGGGAACGGCGTACTTTTACTCCATCTATTCTATATCGAGGTCGCACAAACAGAATGATTCTATATCGAGGTCACACAAACAGAATGATCGTGACAAATGAAGCTCACAGAGGAAAGCGAAGTACGTCCTTCGCCACTGACATGGCCGGTGACATAGCACAAGCCACTGGAACAGCTATTTGAACCAGAACAGTCCATCGAGCATTGTATGCCCACGATTATCATGCTACGTCCACTTCGCAGAAGCCCTACATCACTGCAGGTAAGACAGATGATGACTACAGCTTGACGTTCGTTGATATCAGAAGAGTGCCTTGTGGAGTGACGAATCAAGTTACTCATTATTTCGTTCGGATGGACGTAATTGGGTGTGGCGTTTGCTTGGAAAACGCTATTAGGTAGACTGCCATGTCCCTACAATCAAGTTTGGAGGGGAATATGTGATAGTGTGCTGGTGTTTCTGCTGGGAAGAACTCTATCCTTTGGTTATGGGGTCATCTAGCCTAACGGCTGCAAGGTGCGAAAATATTCTGAACAATTCCACAGTATCTACGCTGTGGCAGTACTTTGGCAATTCGTACCTGTGTCAGCAAGATTGAACGCTTGCCTCCCTGCATGGTCTGTCAAGGCCTAGTTTGAGGAACAGGACTTCCAAGTGTTGCATTCGTCAGCCCAAAGTCCCGATCTGAATCCAATAGAACATCTGTGGGATGTGTTGGTACGCCGAATACGATCTCGGCCGGTAAGACTTTCTACTGTTGCAACTCTGGCAGAAGTTTTGTAGGAGGAATGGGGGAAACTTTTGGTACAGAGCCTCTTGCATCTCCTAGAAATCATGCCTAGGAGGGTCGTTCCAGTCATAGCGTCCAAAGGTGGGCTGACTTTGTGCTACCTTCGGCTAATAAATGTTCATGTTTTCGTTCGACCTAAATGTCCGAATACTTTTGTCTACATAGTATATATACTATGTGTTCGATGATTCAGTCTTCTACTTTGCTCAAGAAACAAACTAGTGATTCCGAAGCAGCAGAGGATCCAGACGGAAGCAACTAAGGAAATCCCCCCCCACACACACACACACTAAAAAAAAGATCTTTATAAAAGCCAAGATAGTAAATAACAATTAATGTATTTAGTTTTTAAAGTTATAGTAATAAATGCACAGATTTTCGTAAATAAAACCATTAAAATTTGCTGTGAATTTGGAGATTAATGTTCTGTTTTAGCTTTAAAGAGAGAGAGAGAGAGAGAACGGAAAGGGAAAAAAACTGGAGTTTCAAAAACTGAGGAAGCTGAGAGCGGAAGGGAAAAGAGATTTTGACTGATCATGAAAAGCAATGAATGTGGTTTGTTTGATGTAATATATCCACGAACTGCCGGGAGAAAATCGCCAGTAAAGAAATAAATGTCGGTGGAATGACTTGATGATGTGAAGTAAATGAAAGTTCCTTCCAAAAGAAGTGGGAATCATATATTGCGAAAGAATAAACGAATATTTTAAAGACGAAATACCTGTCATATTCAGGGACCGACTTAGATAGTTTGGAGCCCTGGGCAAGAGGCTCCATTCCGTGTTATGTCTGCATGCATGTATGATTGATGACAGGTTACATAGTAATTATTGGCAGATTAAGGCATTAATTCGCCGTTAATATGGTGTTCCATTTATTTGCGGAAGTAATTGTCATTTCCACGTGTTTCAGCTTCCAGTTCTGAAATTACCATTTTACCTTTTTTCAGTGGATGAACATTGCCAATCAGTTTGATGCAAAGCAAGCAATATGAACCAATGAGCCATTAAATAATGACCACCTACCTAATAAGGTGTAGGAACTCCTTTAGCCTGCGAAACAGCGGCCACTCGGCGAGGATTCGATTCGATGAGGTGGCGAAAGGTATCTTGGGGTTATCTGGTACAATAATGTCAACAGTAGATTCTTCAAATCCAGTACATTTCGGGGTGGTGGTCATGTAGCGTGAACCTGCTTTTCCAAGTCGAACCACAAATGTTCGATTGGGTTTATGTCAGGTGAATTTGCATTAAGGCTGTCTTCGAATGAGTGTAACACAAATTTTGTCCTATATCTGTAATGCAAATTCTTTTGTACACATTTTCTCAAAAACTATTACTTTCTAGAGTTTGAAATTTTGAGCACAAATAAAAACGACCCATAGCTAATACGTGTCGCAGTTATTTTTCCAAAAAATTGTTAGAATTGTTTTTAAAATTCAATTTATGTGACTCGAAAGTATTCCAATTTGGCGCTAGATGGCGCCAGAAGTTAGCTTGGCGGTGATTCTGTGTGGAAGAAACGAAATCTCTCATTTCTGTCTGATTTTTTTAATTATCTAGGCCAAATAGAAATCGAAGAATGGGCACTGAAGTGAGATTGGAATCTTTTCTTCTTCAGCCGCCCCGGTGGCGCAGTGGTCTAAGGCGCTGGCCTCTGATCATTCGTCCGTAAGGGGCCCGGGTTCGAATCCCGGTCAGGCATGGATGTTGTGTTTGTCTTACGGCACTGGCTCTCTCCCTTCCCTGGAACCAGTGACCCTAAATTAGGGACGGGCGACTGCTTATAGCCCATTGAGTTGCTCACGGTGGTCGTTAAACCTCCAGTCAAAAAAAAAAAAAAAAAAAAAAAAATCTTTTCTTCTGTAGATCATCTTAAATTCTACTCTACGTTCATTTTTTAAATAGAAAATGTGTACATTACCAGAAAACACTTGAATTTGAGACAGAAACCGCGCCTACCTGCTAAGTTCCGCCCCCGTACAATCTCATTGGTTGAAACGTAACAGGGCGTATTTTGTCTATTCATTGTGGAGCGAACGAGAGACCGCTTCCATTCTGAATATGGTAAGATCTTCAGTCATTCGCTGACGCCAACTTCTAGAACGATACCTCAAGACGTAAAAGCCACGCCCAAGGAGTGATATTTTGCGCCATCTATCGCAAAAGATGAAGCCTAACACTAATTCAAAGACAACCTTAACAGAAAGTCACCAGCATATTTCTCGAACCACTCCTTGACGATTCTGGCAGTGTGGCATGGCGCATTATCCTGTTGGCAATGGCCATCACCAGCAGGGCACAGTTGCCATGAATGGGTGAACTTGATCCGCAACGATGTTCAGATACCTGACAGCTTTCAGGTATCGTGTTATTGGGATAATGGGGCCTATAGTGTCCCAAGAAAACATCACTCACACCGTAACACTGCCGCCGCCGGTATGTTTCTGCCCAACAGTGCACCCAGGTGCCATAGCCTTCGTTGGAATCGACGTATCCGCGCTCGGCCGTCTACGTGATGCATCAGGAATCTTGATTCATCAGACCAGGCTAGTTCTTCCAATCATCCACTGTCGAATCTCGATGATCTTGGGCCTATTTCATACTTTGTTGGCGATGACGTGCAGTGAGTATGAGGACACAGCTGGGTCTTCGGCTACGCAGACCCATGCGCAGAAAGCTGCGATGAACTGCGTGCTGTGTCACATTGCCCTGATCACCACTGTTGTAGCTGTGGGTGATTTGTCGCACTGTGGCACTGCCGTCTCTGTGAACAATGGGTGAGTCTCCGCTCCGCTCTGGCATCAATGAGCTGCAAACGACACACGGCTGGGCGAAGGCGGTTCGTCGTTTGGCCATCTGTGCACCACTTTTATTACGTACTCACTACAGCGGCATGTGAACAGCCCACAAGCCGCGCCGTTTCCGAGACCGTAGTTCCAAGGCGCAGTGTCATCACAATTTGTCCTTTATCAAACTCCGATGAATCGACAGCTTTTCCCATTTTGACTCCGAACACTCTACTAACCGAAAGCCGGTCCTCGGGTTGTACATATACTGCCCTGTAAACTTCTCCTGCGTCACCGTTCGGTCTCCAGGCGCGCTCATTTCTCTGGACTAGGGGTGGTCATAATGTAGTGGCTCATCGGGGTATAACTGCACATATAACTACCGTCAAAGGTCGGGGTCTTGCGCACGTGCTCCGATTTGCCTTCCGTAAATTGGGCCCTGATCGTATTGTTTAGGAATGATTGGATTTAAGCTGGAACTTTTTCTGCTAAATCAAGTCGTTCGAATAGAAAGCTCAAATTTATTTTGAAAGATTCTGTCCAGACTTGATATTTAAAAAGCACGGAGCTCGCTTCCTCGCAAAGTAGGCAATCGAACGGCAGAAAGTTAGTGCTGTTGTTTTTTTCCCACTCTGTGATTTAAAAATTTAGCAGAATTTGTTTTGATGGATAAAGTTCTTAAAAAGCCATGCAATGCTCAGGGACGGGCAGCTGTGCCAGTTTGTATATGTGTGACTTTTCCACCAAGTCTCTCTACCATTTTTTTTATTGGACCAGCTTAAACCCCCGCAAGATAAGCTTCCGGTTCCGCCCCTGTTCCGAAGACCTGGTTGTATGTCAACTTCTTGCTTGCATGCTCTATCAGAGTAGTTTCGAGTCGATTACTGAATCATTATATCGTGTTCGAGGAATGGCGATATCAGGGTTAAACCCAGGGCCGTAGCTAGGTCTCAGAACCGGAGGGAGGGGGATGAAAACTCATCTAGGGGGAGGCATTAATACGCATCTGGAAGGGGACTTGAAGGCTCATCTGGAGTCCTGAAGACTCATGTGTGCAACGAAAACCTATATTCATCCACGAATACAGAGGCAAGTTTTGCTTTCTATTTTCGTTCCTGTTGTGAAGTTTCTTCACTGGTGAACAATTTCTGCATGCTGAAAAATAATAACCACCTGCATAGCACAGTTGGTTTAGTCACTGTGCACTGTGTGGGAGGCGGACGTTTCTGACGGGTGTTCGAATCCCCGGTCCTGCCGACCATCTAGTCTGCTATTTTCCGAGGGGTTTTCCGCTGGCTCCCCGTTGGTTGCGAACGCGTAGATGGTCATCACCCCTAATAGCTTAACAGGCCCGCGCACCGATTTGTGACGTCACTAGAGTAGTCCGTAGTCGCGGAGAGGAGCATTACGGCGATGTGCGAACGAACGCGTCTTTACGTACACCAACTAACCAGGTCGTGCGTCCTTTTAGAGTTTCACTGCATTTAAATAAGAACTTGTGTGTTAGTTTTCAAATAACTGCAGAGTTAACAAGTTTGTTTAATAATCTTTTAAAATGCAGAAGAAAAAGAAATTACAGCGTAAAATTTAGCGTAGCAATAATTTCGACTTGAAAGGGTAAGCAACACAGATTCGTCGACTTAATGAAAGCATCCCTGTCATTTCACTGGAAGTGATAAACCATTCCTATAATCGAAATTATAAACTGTTGTCGTAGTTTCACTTGAAGTTATAGTGTCTTTATAGTTAGCCGAACGATTCCTGTACTTGTGAACAAATCGTTCTTGTACTTGAAAAGATTAGTTTGAGGGTCCATTACGAAGTATCGCCGTCGTTTCAAAAGATGTCGATTGACATATTTAAGGAAACAGATTTTTCATTCATTGCAAACTTATGACTATGAAAATTTTAGTAATGAAATAATTCCTTTAGTGAAAATGTATTTTATATGCAATCCGTGATCACTAATATATGAAAAAAGGTCAAGAAAAACAGAATTTTTTTCTGTGTTTTTTAATTATTACCAAAGGCTCAATAAAACACGTTTTAACATACATACAGTGAATTGCTGCTTGATCCACTGATTGCATCAAATAAATTAAGATTTCAAGAAAATTATGCAATTGCTACATTATTAAACGTACAATAATGACATAACAAGTTTTCCTAATTTTAGTACCATCTAGTTACGTGTTTGGACAACTTCATTTTGATAAGCAAATATAAAGTTTATAATTTTTGTCTTCCAGAGCACTATTTCAAAAAAGTTACCTTGTCAATGTATTAAGTATATTAGTAGCATTAAGCAAAACTATTTGGATCCACAATATAAGCATTTCTTTTTATCTGGAAAAATACAAGTAACTTATTGGCAGAAATTTCCTGAAATTTGATTTTCAAGAAGTATTCAGGAAAACTGCCAATGTACATATAATTATGGTTGTGTAGTTCTTTGTGTATCACAAGCACAATTTGATTAAGTGTCCGTTAGCTGTTCCTTGAAGAATTTCAAAGACACGTTTCTAAGAAAATCTGAAATTTGTTCCAATAATTTCTTAAAGTATTTTTTCAGATAATTATTATATTTTTTGAGAACGTGACAAATGCACATTCAGTTATTGTACTGAATAAATCTAAGCGATTGTTTTGGTACTATAGGATGTATTTTAAAAGATGTACATGTTTCATTATTAATTGACTAACTTGATGTACCATTTTCTCAGAAACTATAAAAAGTAATGGTATAAAATTTTGCACAAATGTTTTGTCATCAATAAGATTGTTTTTTCCTTTTTTTATGATTTTGGTTTCAAAATAAGTTCTATGAAGGATTGAAGAAGTTTTTCCCCATACAAAATTTGACACCCACCCTCACGTTTGGAAGCACACTTTCCAGTAGTTATCGGATAATATGAGATATATTAGTTCCAGTTATTATTGCTGTAGCTTGTGAAGACACAGTGCAGGAAGTCTGGAAACAGATAAGTCTAGATAAATGAATAAAAAGTTGATCTCTCATTTTAAGCAAATGTTTTCAAAAAAAAAAAAAAAAAAAAGAAGAAGAAGCGAGTATATATTTCTACTTGTATTTTAAAAATCTTGTTTGTTTAGAACATAGTTTCCACAATATGTGGATTCATGTTGATCCACGTACTTTTTTTTCTCTTAAAAATAACAATATCCAAGGCTTAAAAATACCATGCCCGAGATGCCCAGAGCATGTAAATCATTCGTCTGGGCAGGTAAATAAAACATCTAATTGCCTGTGCATGGTAACTAAATTTTAAAATAAAAAAGTTTGTAATAAAATTTCCTACTACACAAGAAAAAAAGAAAGTCATCACATGTCGTGTTTCATGTCATTGTTAATTAATGGAAGTTGTAT
This sequence comes from Macrothele yani, assembly GCA_039090855.1. Taxonomy (NCBI): domain Eukaryota; kingdom Metazoa; phylum Arthropoda; class Arachnida; order Araneae; family Macrothelidae; genus Macrothele; species Macrothele yani. Next base: position 95,422,934 of record CM077009.1, on the reverse strand, counting down.
TATTGTTACGAAGTACCAAGGAAAGAGTAATATCACATCTTTATGGAAGAAATCATCTTCAAAAATCACATCTTTAATTATGTTATGCTCTACGCCCAGAAATCGGAAACCTAGTTTTGCTCCAAATTTTGTTTATAATCAACAACAGTATGCATGCCTCTGATGTAACTGGCCTCTCATGTTTAGTGACAAAGGGAGAAAACTTTAACAAAAGGAACATGGCATAATCACTAAATTTCCGAAACACCAGTTTCATCATCGTACCATTTCATACCAATTTTAGCATCAGCATCTTAAAAATTGATATACACACGCTTGTGCATTGAACATTTGTAATACAGACCCTTAAAATGGAAGTGCAAACATGTTAAAACAGTTCATATTTTTAACTTAAAAAAAAAATAATGTTCTGGTTTGTTATCTTAAAAGATTCATTTTCCTGCGCATCCAGCTTTTACTACATGGGCAAGGAAATAATTTCTTGCCCAGGTAGTACTGATATATTTCACCTAATTTTTAAGAAATTGAATGGTTCTGATAAATTCCCATCCTACCACAGATAGAACATACACACTGCTCACACGAGAGTTCTTCAATGTGTTGGTTTGTAGAAAAATGCTTCAAAATCTTTAAACGGACATTTTAAAGGCAAACTTACTCCTGAACTATGTGTGAACTTCTGTTTTTGTGCATTCATATCTAATTTTTGCTGTCTATACTTGTGATTCAGTGTTTGTGTTCCTTTAGTAATAAATATTAAAAATGATAATTCAATGCAACTCTCCATGTCTGCAAACACAAAAGATGTATTTCACATGGCAACAAGGCCTTAACATTTATATAAAGGACATAGGCATGTTAGATGTGTACATGACATACATATATTTCGTATAGGATATAGGTATTTTACAAGCACTTGTGCCCAGAAATAGGGACCCCAAAAAAGTTAATCTGGCGCTGCCTAAACACTTAAATAACTAAGTACGAATGTATCAACATATTACTCTTGGGATCAAAAACATGCAACCCTTATTATTCTGTGTTCATAATAAAGTTTAAAACCCCTTCCTAAATATACATATTTTACTTTGAACTTATTTGATACATTGGCAAAAACATGTTATGGGTTACTATAACAACACAAGTAATTCATTCTTTCCATTACAAACAAAATTCATTTTTCAAAAATCTTTTCAGTGCTTTGACTTCCCGCTGTGAGATGCATTAGATTATAAAATTAGCCAAATTTAAATTTTCTAGTTCAAAATTTTATTTTACGAGTAGTTTAAAATAAGGTTAACAAAAGGTTTCCACGTACCTTAGAGTTGAAAATTTTCACGCTTTATTGCTGTAATCCGTTTTCTGAGAACCTCCCTATTAGTAAGGAATTTGAATACTTTTAATATTCCTCTATGAAAATAAATTTAGTTGACAATTTGACAACAACAACCACGCACATCCGTAGTCACGCTTACACAGAGTGAGCAAGCTCATGCATGCTCGACCACCCACCACGGACATCAGCCTACTCTCCCCTACGTCACGCAGCTTCCGGCGTTCGGTGCGCGGGCCTGCTAAGCTATTAAGGGGTGATGAGATGGTTCCCTATGGTCGTACCCGGACGCACTTTGTCTGTTATCCGTATACAGCAGAAGAATGATAAGTTGGCTGCGTTAATCTGCCAGTAACATTCAAGGACGCATAGTCGTCTTTGCGGAACTCAACCCACCGTGAACGGACGCGATAGATAGATGGATGGATCGAAAAATAATAATAAAAAAATTAAATTAGAAATATGGAAAACGGTGGGAGGGACTACGCTCTTTTAAAATAAGAAAAAAAAATATATCGTATTATGAGAATTTGTTTGACTGTGACTGAGTTCCAGGGTCATTATTGCTGGGGGAGAAAAAAACTTTCAACTAGCATGATTTTTTTTATTTTATTTTTTTTTACTGTTCTGGTTCCTTTCCGTGAAACAGCGCAGCAGCATCGAGGAGTTATTAAACCCGAATTTCTCCCCTTTTTTCTTTATCTTTAATCGCGCATTCTTTTTCGCTGGTGTTTGGTGACTGCCTCTTTTTACCGTGGTCAAAAGTAAAACCTCCCTTCCCCACTGAAAACTGAAAGCTTCTGATTCCCGCCAACAAACACTTCTTGTCCCACACATGCGCCGCAAAACCACTCCTACTGACCGCAAAACAATGAACAGGGAGAAGTTGAAAGCTTTCTCTTTCTCTGGCACAGAGATTTCTCTTCAGCACTGTTTTACATTGCCTACAGGAATACCTTTAACTAAAACGTTCCCACGTCAACAATGTTTCTTTACATTTTACGTTTCTCCAAAATAAATAAATAAATGACGAATAAATAAATAACCGCAGGATTTCCCTCTTTCCTTTACAGTCCGGTGGTCATGTGGCACAGAATCATTGACGCAGCTATTCCTACTGATTTACTTCGAGAAGTAATTTCTATTGATTGATCCATCGTTCATGCTGTATCATTTGATTTTTGATTTTTGTTTTCAGCAACGTACAATACACGAATAAATATAGTAAAGTATTTATGCTGTTAATGAAATACAAACTAAATTTTAATAATATAACGAAAATAAAAGTTCAGAGAATTTATATCGTCAATTTCCCAGGGAGGGCTTGCTTGCGTTGCAGGGGAAGCTCAGTCCCTTCTGACCTCCTGTTATCTATGGCCCTGGATAAACCCAAGCATATACTTACGCTACCTTGCGATAAAATTGAAGACAACGAAAAGCTAAAGGTACATGAGAAATTTTGGTCATAGTTTACGTTGATCAATAGAATATTTTTTTTCCAGTTGATCTCCTAGAAACGGGTTCAGTGTGACAAAGATAAAACACACACTTCATCTAAAAAAAAACTGCGCATCCTGAAACTGAAAAAAATACATGATGTTAAAAAGAATTTCATTTCGATTTCTAAAAGGGCCGACATCGACCGACGAACAGAGGGAACAGAAGAGTACTATTTGTAATACACAAGCAGGGACGTCGCTAGACTTCGAAATCAGGATGGGCGAGTATTATAAATTTTGTTGGGGCAAGTTTGATAGAAACTTTATTTACAAAACACTGAAAGAAAGAATTTCTTTTCCTTTTTCTACAAGCTATAAGGGTAATCGCAATATCCCCCTGCCACCTCCTAGATACATATTCATTAACTTTGGAACTGTCTGGAAGTTTGTTTACTTTTTGGAATACAAAAGAATCTAAAGTTTGGAGTCATATTTTGCTAAAGTTCCATCCATCCATTTTTAATAAAATTGGTAAAACTTAAAGAGTAACGTACCCGTATAATAAACATGGCACACTGCCACCAATACCAGTAGCATGCACTGATTAAAAGAAAATTTCATGCATAGGAGAAAGATTTTAAAGCAAATGTTTTCGTGGATTAGGGTTGATCAGGGTAAATGTTCAAATTAGTATGATTAACTTGCACATTTACCCTCAACAGTTCAAGTCAGTATGAGATTCCAACACGCACACAATACCTCCCCCCCTTCCCTCCTTTCCTCCAAGCTAGCACCCTCGTTTTGCACTCATCTCTTCCAAAGTAGTGGTCAACTACGACCTGCTCCCTCATTACCCTAGGGCTGGCTTAAGAGCGCTGGTACAGCTTTAGTCTACACTTTCCGCGTTGGAATCCTCTGCTCAAAAACACAAACAGCAGAGCAATTACTAATGACCTCAGTGAATTCCTATTCACCCTCTTCATTTGCCCCTGGTCACACTAACTTAAAAAAAGTCTTAAATTTAGGATTTGGACGAGTGGGAAACAATTGAATTTTCATGGCCTTGCAGAAGCTATCTTGATAACCTTTCTACGGAGAAGGAAAAACGCACTTTTTAGGGTGAAATACGTAGGGCTACACGATGAAAAACACGGGAGTCATTATTCCTTGGCAAATTCTAGATTATGTTTTAAAGTTAAAATAAAATAAAATAAAATAAAATATGGTACATCTTGAGCTGGGTGGGCAAGACAATTTTCAGGATGGGCTTCGTCCTTGTATACAACGGTCGTCCCAAAACAACTAAGAATGTTTTTATAAAAAAAAATTATGTGTACCTTAATTATCAAGGAAGTGATAATCTTTTTCGAAATACTGTCCATTGCATCGAATACAGTTGTCCCTACGTTCCTCCCACATTTTTGAATATCTTCTGAAACGCTGTTGAAGCACCTATGCGCAGCTGTTATAAGTTGTTGATCAGTCTCCAATTGTCGTCCCTGTAATGTCTTTTTTAAAATGGGGAACAGCCAGAAGTCACATGGTGACAAGCCTGGCCTATATGCAGGTTGGGGCATTAACTTAATATTCATTTTCTCTCCCCCCCCCCCCCAAAAAAAAACGACAGAGCTGGACACATCTCCTTGGCTACGTCCCTGCACATCGTCTTGGTGGCGACATCCCTGCCATTCCAGAAGATATTCAGAAAATGGAAGGAACGTTGGGACACCTGTATTCGATGCAATGGACAGTATTTCGAAACGATGCAATGGACAGTATTTCGAAACGATGCAATGGACAGTATTTCGAAACGATGCAATGGACAGTATTTCGAAATGATGCAATGGGCAGTATTTCGAAACGATGCAATGGACAGTATTTCGAAACGATGCAATGGGCAGTATTTCGAAACGATGCAATGGACAGTATTTCGAAACGATGCAATGGGCAGTATTTCGAAACGATGCAAAGGACAGTATTTCGAAACGATGCAATGGGCAGTATTTCGAAACGATGCAAAGGACAGTATTTCGAAACGATGCAATGGGCAGTATTTCGAAACGATGCAATGGACAGTATTTCGAAACGATGCAATGGGCAGTATTTCGAAACGATGCAATGGACAGTATTTCGAAACGATGCAATGGGCAGTATTTCGAAACGATGCAAAGGACAGTATTTCGAAACGATTTAATGGGCAGTATTTCGAAACGATGCAATGGACAGTATTTCGAAACGATGCAAAGGACAGTATTTCGAAACGATGCAATGGGCAGTATTTCGAAACGATGCAAAGGACAGTATTTCGAAACGATGCAATGGGCAGTATTTCGAAACGATGCAATGGACAGTATTTCGAAACGATGCAATGGACAGTATTTCGAAACGATGCAATGGACAGTATTTCGAAACGTCGTATACGCTGCAATGGACAGTATTTTGAATGGACAGTATTCCGAAACGTCGTATTCGCTGCAATGGACAGTATTTTGAATGGACAGTATTTCGAAACGTCGCCAAGGGGAAGCGAAGGTGGGGGCTGAAGCTAACCCTGAAATTCGTCTTACCCACCCTGCCGCCCACCCATTCAAAAATGTCCCGTTTTCAATATATTAAACTTTAAAAATTAATCTGGACTTTGCCAAGTAATAATAAGTCTTGTATTTTATTTCATGTAGGCCTATGTATTTTCTCCTACGAAGTGCGTTGTTCACGTCTCCAAAAAAGTTTTATCAAAATACCATTCACAGAGCTGTAAAAATTCAGTTGTTCTGCACTCTTTCAATTCCTTAGTGCAAGCCTCATTTTCATGTTTGTACGGCCGGGAGGAGGGGGGCTAATGAGGAGGATGGATAGGTGCTAACTGACGGGGTCACTACTAATTGCTGTGCTATATGTTTTCTTTACAAAATAGGGAGTTTCAACAGCGAAAGTGGAGTCTAAAGCTACACCAGGACTCTTAAGATTATCCCGCGACACAAAGTGCAGGAAGTGGCCGAAGACTGCTTTGCAGGAGAGGAGCGCAAGGCAAAGTCACTGGCTTAAAAGAACGAAGTTAAGGAGTGGGGAGGTATTGTGTCTGCGTGGCACGACGTTAAAATTTGATTTATACTCTGAGTCAACCTAAGAGTGAACCACTATGAAGGGTACGAAACAGCTACCTCCGCTACGAAAAATAGTCCCTAGCGTTTAGAGCGAAAAGCATCAGAATTATTGCTTAGAATCCATTTTTTGTTTGCTCAACAGTTTATCATACAAAATAGTTTTCTAAAAAGAAAAAATCTAGAAGTTAGAGCGCTTTTAGAAATAAATTTTTTGTGAGAAGTTGCTGAATCAAGAGCTTCGCACTTTTGGCTATTTCTGCCCACTTGGGATACAACTCGGACGGAGGGAAGGGGTGGAAGACCTCTCCCAACGTCAACAACACAGAGGCAATAAATTGACAATCGGGGAAACTTGAAGGGGTAACTGAAACAGGCAGTAGGGGAAGTAGTTGGCCTCCACCAGATCCCCACTCACAATCCCCAATGCTTGTGAGATGTGTGTGTGTGTGTGTGTGTGTGGAAGGGGGGTCAGAAAGGAAACAGTAGAAGAGCACATTAACGCTGATGGATACCGTTTTTGCGTTCCAAGACGAGATGTGATAAGGCTCTCCCGCATTTCCCAGTAGTGTACTTTTAGGGTGAATTGGATTATAGATAATAAAAATGGCATTTACCTTTAAGTTGTTCAAGTACAGTGCTATTTTCTTTTTTCCTAAGTCAAAATGCAACATTTTTAAAGCAATTTAAGACAATCCCTTTAGAGCAAGCAAAAAGTTTGAATGCGACATTTTAGTTACACTTATACCTACTCCGGTAGCGTAACTAGTCAGATCCTTGTGTGTGTGTGTCCTGGTTAGGGGGGGGGGGGTGAGTATTGCAAGAATTCCTTTGTAGCGGATATTGAAAAGGTTTAAAAATTCGTTGTTTCAATGTTTCGTAAAAGAATAAGTAGCTATCAAGTTTGCCCCACCCAAAATAATGCTCGTCCACCCGTCGCCCATCTTGATTTCGAAGTCTAGCGACGTCCCTGGACATGTGCAGCCTTGTATTGGGCCCTACATGGAAAGAAATGGGGAACCCAAGTTGAACAAACTCGTTTCATGCCCAAATGCTCGGTTAAAATTCTGTGAATTGATGATTTTGGAATGTGAACTATATCTTCGATATCTCTTAATTGATAGGTGCCTGTCTTCCCTTGTAATAACATCTGTTGTGTTGATCTTTACCTCTGTAACACTCGTTAAAGGTCTTCCTCCATATGCTATTAAAGCCGATGACTCACGACCATCCATAAATTCTTTATGCCATCTGTAAATTGTTGATTTTCCTAGACATTCATCTTTATAAGCCTCTTGCACAAGACGGAAAGTCTCTCAGGCAGACTTCTTAAGTCGATAAAAAAATTTAATGGCGCATTTTTGTTCCTCTATCACATCCATTTTTTCGAAAAATCGCAGCGCGAAAAACCCTTGTTAGAGGTTTACGAAACAACGCTTTTTAAACTGCTCACTACCGGCGACGTAGGCGTGATGAACAGATGTAGCCGGTTGCTATGGTTACTACAATGACTATCGTTTTGTCGAGACTCTTGCCAAGGTCGAACGCAGTATTGCACATTTTTTATTAGAAAACATTCTTGGTTGGTTTAGGACAAGCTATGAGGTAAATATTTGTTCTTTTATACAATATATAAGTTAACAATCAGTTTTTCCCAAAAGGAAAAATTAAAATTGTTTTGTACAACAGGCAAGCAAAATGAAATTTTTACGATGAAAGATTAACTGAGTAATCGTCTTTTTTTTTTTTTTTTTTCCCGCAAGAGATGAGCTAAAATTCACATCTGAAAAGCTACGAGCGAGCTAAAATTCATTTCCAGAAGAACAAAAAGACATGTTTTTAAGAACAATAAAACACTACAAATTAATCCTATCGAACAGAAGAGGAGCAAGAAACCCATTTTTTTTTAACTAAACGGGGAAGTAAAAACCCGTTCTTTTTATTAGAAAAGAACTACCAATTCATTTCTTTTTCACATAGAAAAGGCGAATTAAAATTCACTTTTTATAACAAAATACAAGCTAAAATTTTATAAAAATGGTTTGCAGTATACGCATATACGTTCCATAAAAGAATCAAGTAACATTTCGGAGTGGTTCTAAATTTAATCAGAAAAAGTTTATCTTCATTTTGTTTATTCATCATAAGTTTATTTCTAAGAAATGTTTTTTTCTCCGTTATCGAAATGTCTTAAACCCGTGGGTAATGAAAGTGAAACCAAATCAACACTACCGCGAAATATGCGGAAGAAACCGATTACTTACATGTTTCATGCGTGCAAGGAATCCATATCTTAATTACCACTTCTCTTCTGTTATCAGAAACTTTAAACACTTCTTAGTATCTCTCCACCCCGCTTCTTCTTCTTCTTTTCTTTTTTTGAGGCATACTTTCTTGATTTATTTTTATTCTCTTATTTTATTTTTTGGGGGTTTCCGTGTCCTTGCCCATGAAGTAAAAGGAATTATAAAACAAACTGTCTGGTGCCTAAACCGCAACTGCTGCTATTCTGGGAGCATGCACAAAAACCGAAGCAGATCGCGTTCATTACATTCCGATGTTCTATTATTAGCGATTGGGCTGTACGACTCAACACCAATCTTTTTCAGTTTTTCTCACATTTGTTCGTCTCAAATAAGGTGGTTTTTTTAAGACGTGCCTGCTACACGCGGAGAGCCTCTTCTACAGTGCTGGACAAAATTATAATGACGGACATAAACATATACACCGAAGAGCAAAACATTATGAGTAGCGTATCTTTATGCAAATCGAAACAACTGAAGGTAAACGACGGCGCCTGTGGAAGTCATGAAATGCATGACGTAAACTCTAATTTAACTTTCATTTTTAGCTTCTTTCCCTACGTAAATTTGAGTTCATTTTCTTTTAGCGTTTTCAACCTTAACGTTATATTTTCTCACTCGCTGAATGTATGTTGGCAACAGTCTTGAAGTCAGAGTGCGCGTTGACAGATAAGAACTAGAGTTACATAATGTTGAAGCAAGCAGTAAAAAGGGTGGTGGAAGCTGCATTAGGCTGAAACTGTGTTTACTTGAAGTCTGCATGTTCCAGTTGTGTTGTTATGTATTTCGTATTGGAGTTTGTTATGTGACGGATATTCTATTTTAACTTTTATTTTGGTTCCTTTTCCTATGTAAATTTGAGTTTGTTCTCTTTTGCACTTCCCAACTTAACGTGATATCTTCTCTATCACATGAATAGAGGTTTGGCAACACCCCTGTGGTCAGTACGTAAGTAACATATGCATGTTGATAAGAACGGGAAAGGATATAGTACACAGTGCGTCAAAGAATTTTCAAGACTGGGTCTGTAAAATGAAATAGAAACAAGAAATTATAATTTGCTTTGGTTTGTTATTCAAAATAAGTCCCTCTGGCTTCAATACATTTGTTACAGCGATTTAATAATGATTCGAATGCCTGTTCCAGTTCACTTTGCGGAATTGCCTCCAAAGCACGCGTCGAAACTGTTTGTATGGTCGAAATATCATCAAAATAACACCCTTTTAACGTCATTTTAAGTTTTGGGAACAAAGAAAAGCCGCAGGGTGTTAAATCAGGCGAATACGGTGGATGATTCAACACACAGACGTTATTTTTCGCCAAAAATCTACGAACAAGAAGTGAGGGGTGACTGGGTGCATTATCGTGCAACAAACACCAACTGTTTTCATCCCGATATTCTGGACGAATGCGACGAATTCTGCCCATTAAAACGCCTCAAAACATTTAAATAAAACTCACCAGTAATTGTTTGTCCACTTGGAACAAATTCTTTGTGGATAATACCCTTACTATCGAAGAATGTAATGAGCATTGTTTTGGTTTTCGATGGAACGTTTCTTGCTTTTTTGGCTTGTGGCGAGTTTTTTGACTTCCATTCCGCACTTTGTCGCTTTGTTTAAGGATCATATTGAAAACACCATGTTTCATCACCTGTAACAATCGATTTTAAGAAGTTCGGATCATTTTCAGTGGCTGAAATGATGTCTCTGCAATGTGCACTTCGCCTTGATTTTTGTTCATTGGTTAACGTGCGTGGAACAAATTTAGCACAGACTTTTGTTTTGCCCAAATCTTCATGCAGGATGGTTCGAATCGTTTCTTTGTTGATGTTTAAAGACTCTTCCACCATTCTGAGTGACACACATAGATTGTTTGCCACGAAATCACGCACTTTTTCAATAATCTCAGGTGTCCTAGTTGAACTTGGTCTTCCGGTATGCTTATCATCTTCTAGCGTCTGTCTTTCGTCCAAAAAACGTTTGTGCCACCGGAAAACATTTGATCATTTAAACAAAACTCACCGTAAACTTGTTTCATCATTTGGCACATTTCTGAGGCACTTTTACCAAGTTTTGCGTTAAATTTAATAACAGCCCTTTGTTCCATCTTAATAATTCAACATGAAAAAAATTTTACTTCTCTAATGAACGGCCGTTTCGTTTGAGTTACTTTAACAACTGCGCAGCACTTTTGGCAGAAAGCAAGCAGATGGTCACGGTTTATAAGACATTCGCGATTACACTGGTGGCGCCACCGTAGGCTGCAATCTAGCGCCAGTCTTAAAAATTCTTTCACGCACTGGTATATGTTTTGCAACGCAGTTGTTTGGTGTGGAGATGTTAAAGCTTTGTTGAACTTATTGATTGTCCGAGATCTACTAACGTATGTGAAGTTATATTTTTATTGCCGTCTGCATAATTACGTTGTGAAGTTTGTGACTGTTATACTACTGATTTATTACCAGTTGTGGACTAGCGAAGTTAGAAAATACCACCATGCTATATTGAAATTGGATACAAATAAGTATCAAACTTTGACGTTATTTCGAGTGAACGCCTATTTCATTATTGCTGGACTTGACATTTAGCACATGTATAGTATTTAGTTAGTCAGAAACTTATAGTAATAGAATTTACACTACAGTTCATCAAGTTTTCTGCTTACTAACTTACGTTAATCAGTTTTAAAATATCAGTACTGTTGTGAATTTGTTCTTCACGAGTGCTGGAATATCCGAGTGAAATGCTCAGGCGCTATTGATACAGTAAAAAGCGAACTGTTTGTAAGTATTTCTGGAATTTTATTTGAGTGACTTTGTTTCGCTTCGAGTGAGTGAATAAGAAGAGGAAATTTTCTGAAGTAATCTTAAAGCTACATGCACGCGTTTCAAAGTGTAAATAACGCTACAAATGATACAATGAAACTGAGTTCTGTTGATCAATGTTATTCTTGTTCTTCAGATGGGAAAGGCCGCGAGTTTGAAAAAGACCAAATTGTAATGGCCAGACGACTCGGTCAGAGCACTTCCGAGACCGTAAGGCTTGTAGGGGCTCAGGGTCAGCGGCGGTTACTACCTTCAAAAAGTGGTCCGAGGAGAGCCAACCACGAACAGCTGGAAATGTATGGGTCAACCACGGCTGATGTATGCTAGAGGTGAACGAAGTCTGTCCCGTATAGTACGAGCCAACAGAAAGGATATTGCGGAACAACTTGCCGGTAATTTGAATGCTGGTGACGGGAGGAATGTGTCACAACACACAGTAAATTGAACCGTGCCGAAACTGGTAATCTGTAGCCACAGACATCTCCGAGTGCCCATGCTAACCTCGGTTCACCGTCGAAAGCGCATACAATGAACACACGAGCATCGAAATGGGGATGTGTAGCCCCAGAACGCTCCCAGTGCCCATGCTAAATTCGGTTCACCGTCGAAAGCGCATACAATGAACACACGAGCATCGAAGTGGGGATGTGTAGCCACAGAACGCTCCCAGTGCCCATGCTAACCTCGGTTCACCGTCGAAAGCGCATACAATGACCACACGAGCATCGAAATGGGGATGTGTAGCCACAGAACGCTCCCAGTGCCCATGCTAACCTCGGTTCACCGTCGAAAGCGCATACAATGACCACACGAGCATCGAAATGGGGATGTGTAGCCACAGAACGCTCCCAGTGCCCATGCTAACCTCGGTTCACCGTCGAAAGCGCATACAATGAACACACGAGCATCGAAATGGGGATGTGTAGCCACAGAACGCTCCCAGTGCCCATGCTAACCTCGGTTCACCGTCGAAAGCGCATACAATGAACACACGAGCATCGAAATGGGGATGTGTAGCCACAGAACGCTCCCAGTGCCCATGCTAACCTCGGTTCACCGTCGAAAGCGCATACAATGAACACACGAGCATCGAAATGGGGATGTGTAGCCACAGAACGCTCCCAGTGCCCATGCTAACCTCGGTTCACCGTCGAAAGCTCATACAATGAACACACGAGCATCGAAATGGGGATGTGTAGCCACAGAACGCTCCCAGTGCCCATGCTAACCTCGGTTCACCGTCGAAAGCTCATACAATGTTCACACGAGCATCGAAATGGGGATGTGTAGCCACAGAACGCTCAGAGTGCCCATGCTAACCTCGGTTCACCGTCGAAAGCTCATACAATGTACACACGAGCATCGAAATGGGGATGTGTAGCCACAGAATGCTCCGAGTGCCCATGCTAACCTCGGTTCACCGTCGAAAGCTCATAGAATGAACACACGAGCATCGAAATGGGGATGTGTAGCCACAGAACGCTCAGAGTGCCCATGCTAACGTCGGTTCACCGTCGAAAGCGCCTTCAATGGGCACACGAGCATCAAAATGGGGATGTGTAGCCACAGAATGCTCCGAGTGCCCATGCTAACCTCGGTTCACAGTCGAAAGCTCATACAATGAACACACGAGCATCGAAATGGGGATGTGTAGTCACAGAACGTTCCCAGTGCCCATGCTAACCTCGGTTTACCGTCGAAAGCTCATACAATGTACACTTGAGCATCGAAATGGGGATGTGTAGCCACAGAACGCTCAGAGTGCTCATGCTAACCTCGGTTCACCGTCGAATGCGCCTTCAATGGCCACACGAGCATCAAAATGGGGATGTGTAGCCACAGAATGCTCCGAGTGCCCATGCTAACCTCGGTTCACCGTCGAAAGCTCATACAATGAACACACGAGCATCGAAATGGGGATGTGTAGCCACAGAACGCTCCCAGTGCCCATGCTAACCTCGGTTCACCGTCGAAAGCTCATACAATGTACACACGAGCATCGAAATGGAGATGTGTAGCCGCAGAACGCTCCGAGTGTCCATGCTAACCTCGGTTCACCGTCAAAAGCGCCTTCAATGGTCACACGAGCATCAAAATGTTTATGTGTAGCCGCAGAACGCTCCGAGTGTCCATGCTATCCTCGGTTCACCGTCAAAAGCGCCTTCAATGGTCACACGAGCATCAAAATGTTTATGTGTAGCCGCAGAACGCTCCGAGTGTCCATGCTATCCTCGGTTCACCGTCAAAAGCGCCTTCAATGGTCACACGAGCATCAAAATGTGGATGTGTAGCAGCAGAACGCTCCGAATGTCCATGCTAACCTCGGTTCACCGTCGAAAGCACCTTCAATGGTCACACGAGCATCAAAATGTGGATGTGTAGCCGCAGAACGCTCCGAGTATCCATGCTAACCTCGGTTCACCGTCGAAAGCGCCTTCAATGGTCACACGAGCATCAAAATGGGGATGAGTAGCCACAGAACGCTCCGAATGCCCACGCTATCCTCGGTTCACCGTTGAAAGCGCCTTCAATGGTCACACGAGCATCAAAATGTGGATGTGTAGCCGCAGAACGCTCCGAGTATCCATGCTAACCTCGGTTCACCGTCGAAAGCGCCTTCAATGGTCACACGAGCATCAAAATGGGGATGAGTAGCCACAGAACGCTCCGAATGCCCACGCTATCCTCGGTTCACCGTTGAAAGCGCCTTCAATGGTCACACGAGCATCAAAATGGGGATGTGTAGCCGCAAAACGCTCCGAGTGCCCATGCTAACCTCGGTTCACCGTTGAAAGTGCCTTCAATGGTCACACGAGCGTCAAAATGGGGATGTGTAGCCGCAGAACGCTCCGACTGTCCATGCTAACCTCGGTTCACCGGCGAAAGCGCCTTCAATGGTCACACGAGCATCAAAATGTGGATGTGTAGCCGCAGAACGCTCCGAGTGCCCATGCTAACCTCGGTTCACCGTCGAAAGCGCCTTCAATGGTAACACGAGCATCAAAATGGGGATGTGTAGCCACAGAACGCTCAGAGTGCCCATGCTAACTACGGTTCACCGTCGAAAGCGCATACAATAGGCACACGAGCAACGAAACCGGACCTCGAATGATTAGAAGAAGGTCGTCTGGTCCGATGAATATCTTTTCCTGTTACACCATGTGGACAGCAGGGTACGACCAAAGAATATAAACGCTTCGCGTGAAGAAGCTCAACTCTCGTAGAGATAACGTAAAACAGGCGACAGCAGCGACACCGTGTAATGCGGCCGTAGATGCTCTGCGGGAAAGTTAACATTCAGGCGCAAAAAGCGTAGGGGACACGGGACGGGAAGCCTATTTCATGGAAAGGAAGCGAAGCTTTGATCTGCGATTGTTTCTTTCTGTCTTATTCGGTCTACTAAAGCATTTTTTTTTTTTTTTTTGTTCTTTTCTGAGTATCCCTCCTGTCCCTTCTTTTGGTGAAACAAATATATACATTAGCAATTAATATTATTTTAAGGAAATTTTAGCAGTTTTATTCTCACTTTAAGCACCATAGTAATACCAGGTTGCTTGGCATGAATTTCATATTTACAATATACCTTAAATGTCAAAAATGCTGAGGCTGGTTTTGAATTTCCATGGGATTCGTGGTACTTCGTATTAAAAATTGTTTGCATGGAATTCTCAGTCGCAAAACAAAGGAATGGGTTCCCACAAAACGTAAACATTAGGTACCCAGCAGAAACAGTCTTGCTGGGCCAGCAGTGTCCGCAATTTCCCAGTAGTAGCCATAATAATAATAAAAGCAAAGACAACCGCAGTTTCCTAAAACTACATTTTTTTTCTATCCTTACAAAGCTTGTAAATTAGATGCACTGCGCTGGGGAAATTTTCTCAACAGATCGGAAAAACACCCGTTTGTATCTGAATAGGTTTGAACTTGGGCCGTTGGTATGACAGCTGAGATCTCTACCGACCGGACTAATTTGCCACGCACTAGCGAATGCTTAAAGCTGTCTGTTTCGTATGCATTGTGTAATCGAATGCTTCCCTCTTTCATTTTATAATATTGCGAGGTATTTTTAATAAAAGTCAGTTTCATATAATTGATAAATTATTTTTTTCAACGTAACGATAGTTTTTTTTTTGTTTTTTTTACCTTAAGGGAACTTCACTCATTTTCAAGGCGTGTACATACTTAGAGTCGCTTTCCAAAGTTTTGTACTGTCCTTGCCGTCTTGAAAAGAGATTGTTGAATAAATATATATTTACCCGGGTTCATGTCACATTCTGTTACATTTTTAACGTTGTGTCTTTCCTTTCCGTTGTCAGAAGCTACATTTGTTTTAAAAAGTAAAAGATATTTTATTTTACTTCTCGTTATTTTTAGAAGCGAATTCCTCCCAGTCTTGTGTATTCAACCCATGGATGAGTACACCACATAGCGTTGCTTTTTTTTTCTTTCAAATAATTAATAAATTTTGTACGCGTATAATTCTTTTTTTTTTTTTTTTTTTTCAACAAACGTTGTTTTAATGGTTTTCCAGGATATTTGTTTTAAGCGGTTTCAAATTTTTTCTTGTTATTCATCCACTCCATTCCATGAATTGTTATTAATGGGAATGGAGTGGGTGTATTTCATGGCTGTAATATAAACGCAGATCTAGATGAGAACAACAAAACCTTTGAACAAAACGCCAACACAAACAAGCGTTTATATTCTTTGAATACAAACACGCATGCTCAGTCCAACTCAGTCTGCTCCGGCATCCTGCGGCATCAGCCTGTAATGTTGGCTTCTGTGTAATACTTTCGGCAATTCTTTGCCGCATAATATAGTGGCGCTAGTTACGTCTCGCTGAGCCTTACCTTCTTATCAGTTAGATATTCTTTGGTACGACTGCGTCGTTTACCTGGGAAGTTGTTGGCAATAGAGTGCACCGTGGGACGAAAATATGCTGGTGGAGGAAGTGTAATACCTTGGGCTATATGTCCCGCTGGAATGTTGCCCTAGGCATTACAGCCTTTCATGTGTGCAGGAAATTACACTACGAAGGGATGCTGATAAGTTCTCGGCCTCACCAGGAAGGAAATGGGCTAGAGACATGAAACTTACAGACTATTCCACATATTCACCCCGAAGTTCAACACACTTGGCACAACGTTTCTGGAGTTTCTTTAACCCTTTCAAAAAAAAAAATCTGAAATCTGATCACTCAAATACTGCTCTGCTGCTGATATCACCTCCGAATCATTCGAAAAATGCTTCCCTTTCAAACTTCTTTTAAGGTTGGGGAACAGGAATAGTCCGATGGAGCAAAGTCTGGTGAGTAGGGTGGATTGTCTATGCACTTAAACCCCAGATCCCTCAAAACATCCATTTTCTTGCCAGCCTTGCGAGCGGCGCATTGTCCTGCAAAATGTGAGCACCTTTCCTCAGCTTTTCTCGCCTTTTTTTTCCTTCAACGCCTCCTTTAATCGGCACAGCAAGTTGGAATGATGTTCAGCATTTATTGTTTGGCCCTTCGGGGGATAGTCAGTCAGTAAAACGCCTTTCCGAATCCCATAATGTCGTTGCCGTGACCTTTCCTGCAGACCTTTGAGTCTTGAAATTCTTTGGCCGCGGAGAACCCAAGTGCCGCCACTGCAGGGACTGTTGCTCCATCTCTGGATTGCAGTGATGTCAACAGTGACAAGTCGCTGCAAAAAAAAAAAATTATCACCGGATCGCTCAAAATGTTGCAAAACCGATTTGGAAGTGTCCACTCGTTTTCGTTTCTCATCGGCGTTCAAACATTTTGGGCACCAACTTCGCTGACATCTTCTGCATATCCAAGTGCACATGAATTATGAACCCAACAAGTTCCCTAATTATCTCCAGTGTCTCAGCTATTATTTTAGCCGAGATTCGCCGATCTGACAAAATCAAGTCATGAACACGATCAACAATTTCGGGTGTTGTCACTGCTGACGTCCTCTCGGATCTTGCTGCATCTTTGGTCTCTAAGTCTCCACGGTGAAAATTGGCACATCATTTCTTCACAGTGGAATATGAAGGGCACTTGTCACTTAATTTTTGCGTCATGCACTCATACACCGAAGAGCTGTTACAACATAATTACCTACCTAATAAGCTGTAGGAACCCCTTTAGCCAGTAAAATAGCGGACACTCGGCGCGAGACAGCGATTCGATGAGGTGGCGATAGGTATCCTGGAGTTATCTGGTACCATAATGTTAAATGCAGGTTCTCCAGCCACTAATGTTCGATTGGGTTCATGTCAGGTGAATTTGGAGGCCTGCGCATTAACAGAAAATCACCATCATGTGTCCCTGAACCACTCCTTGACGATTCTGTCATTGTGACACGGCGCATTATCCTGTTGGCAATGGCCATCACCATCAGGAAACAACACAGTTGCCATGAATGGGTGAACTTGGTCCGCAAAGATGTTCAGATACTTGACAACTGTCAGGAATTGTGCTTTTGGGATAATGGGTCTTAAAGTGCCCCCCCCCCTTCCCAAAAAACATCACCCACAGCATAACACAGCCGTTGCTTGCCTGTTTCCATCCAACAGTGCATCCATGTGCCATAGCCTCCTTTGGTAATCGGCGTATCCGCGCTCGGCCGTCTACGTGATGCACCAGCAATCTTGAATCATCAGACCAGGCCACTTTCTTCCAATCATCCACTGTCCAATCTCGATGATTTTGGGCCCATTTCATGCGTTGTCGGTGATGACGTGCAGACCCAGATGGGTTCTCGGCTACGCAGGGCCATGCGCAGAAGACTGTGATGAACTGTGTGCTGTGACACATTGCCCTGATCACCACTGTTGTAGCTACGGGTGATTTGTCGCACTGTGGGCCCTGCGGTCTCTGTGAACAATGCGCGACAGTCTCCGCTCCCCTCTGGCATCAATGGGCTGGGCGACGGTGGTTCGTCGTTTGGCCATCTGTGCACCACTTTTGGTACGTGCTCACCACAGCGACACGTGAACAACCCACAAGCGGCGGCGTTTCCTAAATCGTAGTTCCGAGGCGCCGTGCCATCACAATTTATCCTTTTTCAAACTCTGATAAATCGGCAGCTTTTCCCATTCTGACTCCGAACAGTCTACTAACCGAAAGCAGGTCCTCGGGTTGCATATATATACTGCTCTGTGAACTTCACCTGAGCCACCGTTCGGTCTCCAGGTGCCCTCATTTCTCTAGGCTGGGGGGTGGTCATATTGCAATGGCTCTTTGGTGTAGATTTCCTTTGCAGTTTTCTTCTGCGCAGGAACAGACATTTCTTGACAACCCGGAGTTCCACATTCGAAAATTCAACACTTTGCATTGACATGATTCAGTTCAGGACTTCAAACATCTGGAAAAAAAAAGAGCAATTAGTCTGAAAATTGGCACGCTACAACACAAAAGAACACTCTCTGTCGAGGTGCAGCGACAAAATGAGGCTAAAATTACAGGAAGTCGGCGAGGCCGATAGCTTTTCAGCATCCCCTCGTATGCGGGCATAAGTGACTGGACACTGTAAGGAAATAGAAAAACAGTATTGCATTTACATCAGTAGCAGGCAGGTCATCCATTCGCAGAGATTAAAGCAGCCACCAGTCGAGGTAAACTGCCCGCAAGACCACGGAGAGTGGGATGTTCCTCCATTCCTCCTTGAGTACATCGACCAACTCTGTCAGTGAAGAAGGTCCTGTTGGCCTGGACCTCACCCGTTGTTCAAGTTCATCCCATAGGTGTTCCATGGGATTGAGGACCGGGTTCTGAGAAGTGCAGCTCATCCGCGAGACCCGATTTTCCTCATACCACCTGTGACGTGCCTGCCCATCAGGACGCACACGACATAAAGGCAGATAGCAGCGACAACGAACGTCCGCGTAGCTCAGTTGGGAGAGCGACTTATTCCGGAATGAGGGGACCTGGGTTCGAGCCCCGGCGTGGACCAAAAATGACGGAGAAATTCACTTCGTTATGCACCCCATTGTAGACCTGGAAACATGACAAGTGACATCGTTGTCCTGGAAGAAACAATCGTCCTGTCCGTAGAATTGCCGCAACGTTGGGAGCATTGAGTTATCGAGGAAACCTCTATACAGCACAGAGTTCATATTGCCATGAATAACAACCAGAGGACCCACACCGTATCAGCTGAAACAGATCCATATCATAACTCCACAGTCAGCACTGTACATTGCGGTAGCAGATGTTCTCTTGGTAGGCGACAAACTCAGAAACGTTCATTCGACTGGAATAATGTGAAGCAGAATTCATCGCTCCATAACACCTGTGGCCATTGCAGCAATGTCCAGTTTTTGTGCTGTTGCCACTATCATAGCCGCGTAGCTTTAATGGTCTTTGTGATGAGAGGTTTGTAGGCGGCTACTTGGCCATGATACTCGAGTGCATAATCCTCTCTTTGAAGTGTCTTGGTGGAGACCGTAACTTCTGTGGCCATCTGGAACTAGTGCTATGGGTTGCATTGGTTGGGACCTGGTTTTCCGGATCTCTCTCTCTGCAGCACCTTCCGATCCCTGGGTTTCAGTTTCGTGGGTCTTCCAGGGCGAGTGATTAGGTGAATTCCTGCAATGTCACCTTCCGGTCCCTGGGTTTCAGTTTCGTGGGTCTTCCAGGGCGAGGTGAATTCCTGCAATGTCACCTTCCGGTCCCTGGGTCTCGGTTTCATGGGTCTTCCAGGGCGAGGTGAATTCCTGTAATGTCATCTTCCGGTCCCTGGGTTTCAGTTTCGTGGGTCTTCCAGGGCGAGGTGAATTCTTGCAATGTCACCTTCTCGTCCCTGGGTTTCAGTTTCGTGGGTCTTCCAGGGCGAGGTGAATTCCTGCAATGTCACCTTCCGGTCCCTGGGTTTCAGTTTCGTGGGTCTTCCAGGGCGAGATGAATTCCTGCAATGTCACCATCTGGTCCCTGGGTTTCAGTTTCGTGAGTCTTCCAGGGCGAGGTGAATTCCTGCAATGTCACCTTCCGGTCCCTGGGTTTCACTTTCGTGGGTCTCCCAGGGCGAGGTGAATTCCTGCAATGTCACCTTCCGGTCCCTGGGTTTCAGTTTCGTGAGTCTTCCAGGGCGAGGTGAATTCCTGCAATGTCACCTTCCGGTCCCTGGGTTTCAGTTTCGTGGGTCTTCCAGGGCGAGGTGAATTCCTGCAATGTCACCTTCCGGTCCCTGGGTTTCAGTTTCGTGGGTCTTCCAGGGCGAGGTGAATTCCTGCAATGTCACCTTCCGGTCCCTGGGTTTCAGTTTCGTGGGTCTTCCAGGGCGAGATGAATTCCTGCAATGTCACCATCTGGTCCCTGGGTTTCAGTTTCGTGAGTCTTCCAGGGCGAGGTGAATTCCTGCAATGTCACCTTCCGGTCCCTGGGTTTCAGTTTCGTGGGTCTTCCAGGGCGAGGTGAATTCCTGCAATGTCACCTTCCGGTCCCTGGGTTTCAGTTTCGTGGGTCTTCCAGGGCGAGGTGAATTCCTGCAATGTCACCTTCCGGTCCCTGGGTCTCGGTTTCGTGGGTCTTCCAGGGCGAGGTGAATTCCTGTAATGTCATCTTCCGGTCCCTGGGTTTCAGTTTCGTGGGTCTTCCAGGGCGAGGTGAATTCTTGCAATGTCACCTTCCCGTCCCTGGGTTTCAGTTTCGTGGGTCTTCCAGGGCGAGGTGAATTCCTGCAATGTCACCTTCCGGTCCCTGGGTTTCAGTTTCGTGGGTCTTCCAGGGCGAGATGAATTCCTGCAATGTCACCATCTGGTCCCTGGGTTTCAGTTTCGTGAGTCTTCCAGGGCGAGGTGAATTCCTGCAATGTCACCTTCCGGTCCCTGGGTTTCAGTTTCGTGGGTCTTCCAGGGCGAGATGAATTCCCGCAATGTCACCATCTGGTCCCTGGGTTTCAGTTTCGTGAGTCTTCCAGGGCGAGGTGAATTCCTGCAATGTCACCTTCTGGTCCCTGGGTTTCAGTTTCGTGGGTCTTCCAGGGCAAGGTGAATTCCTGCAATGTCACCTTCCGGTCCCTGGGTCTCGGTTTCGTGGGTCTTCCAGGGCGAGGTGAATTCCTGTAATGTCATCTTCCGGTCCCTGGGTTTCAGTTTCGTGGGTCTTCCAGGGCGAGGTGAATTATTGCAATGTCACCTTCCCGTCCCTGGGTTTCAGTTTCGTGGGTCTTCCAGGGCGAGGTGAATTCCTGCAATGTCACCTTCCGGTCCCTGGGTTTCAGTTTCGTGGGTCTTCCAGGGCGAGATGAATTCCTGCAATGTCACCATCTGGTCCATGGGTTTCAGTTTCGTGAGTCTTCCAGGGCGAGGTGAATTCCTGCAATGTCACCTTCCGGTCCCTGGGTTTCAGTTTCGTGGGTCTTCCAGGGCGAGAAGAATTCCTGCAATGTCACCTTCCGGTCCCTGGGTTTCAGTTTCGTGGGTCTTCCAGGGCGAGATGAATTCCTGCAATGTCACCATCTGGTCCCTGGGTTTCAGTTTCGTGAGTCTTCCAGGGCGAGGTGAATTCCTGCAATGTCACCTTCCGGTCCCTGGGTTTCAGTTTCGTGGGTCTTCCAGGGCGAGGTGAATTCCTGCAATGTCACCTTCCGGTCCCTGGGTTTCAGTTTCGTGGGTCTTCCAGGGCGAGATGAATTCCTGCAATGTCACCATCTGGTCCCTGGGTCTCGGTTTCGTGGGTCTTCCAGGGCGAGATGAATTCCTGCAATGTCACCTTCCGGTCCCTGGGTTTCAGTTTCGTGGGTCTTCCAGGGCGAGATGAATTCCTGCAATGTCACCATCTGGTCCCTGGGTTTCAGTTTCGTGAGTCTTCCAGGGCGAGGTGAATTCCTGCAATGTCACCTTCCGGTCCCTGGGTTTCAGTTTCGTGGGTCTTCCAGGGCGAGATGAATTCCTGCAATGTCACCTTCCGGTCCCTGGGTTTCAGTTTCGTGGGTCTTCCAGGGCGAGATGAATTCCTGCAATGTCACCATCTGGTCCCTGGGTCTCGGTTTCGTGGGTCTTCCAGGGCGAGGTGAATTCCTGTAATGTCATCTTCCGGTCCCTGGGTTTCAGTTTCGTGGGTCTTCCAGGGCGAGGTGAATTCCTGCAATGTCACCTTCCGGTCCCTGGGTTTCAGTTTCGTGGGTCTTCCAGGGCGAGGTGAATTCCTGCAATGTCACCTTCCGGTCCCTGGGTCTCGGTTTCGTGGGTCTTCCAGGGCGAGGTGAATTCCTGTAATGTCATCTTCCGGTCCCTGGGTTTCAGTTTCGTGGGTCTTCCAGGGCGAGGTGAATTCTTGCAATGTCACCTTCCCGTCCCTGGGTTTCAGTTTCGTGGGTCTTCCAGGGCGAGGTGAATTCCTGCAATGTCACCTTCCGGTCCCTGGGTTTCAGTTTCGTGGGTCTTCCAGGGCGAGATGAATTCCTGCAATGTCACCATCTGGTCCCTGGGTTTCAGTTTCGTGAGTCTTCCAGGGCGAGGTGAATTCCTGCAATGTCACCTTCCGGTCCATGGGTTTCAGTTTCGTGGGTCTTCCAGGGCGAGATGAATTCCCGCAATGTCACCATCTGGTCCCTGGGTTTCAGTTTCGTGAGTCTTCCAGGGCGAGGTGAATTCCTGCAATGTCACCTTCTGGTCCCTGGGTTTCAGTTTCGTGGGTCTTCCAGGGCAAGGTGAATTCCTGCAATGTCACCTTCCGGTCCCTGGGTCTCGGTTTCGTGGGTCTTCCAGGGCGAGGTGAATTCCTGTAATGTCATCTTCCGGTCCCTGGGTTTCAGTTTCGTGGGTCTTCCAGGGCGAGGTGAATTCTTGCAATGTCACCTTCCCGTCCCTGGGTTTCAGTTTCGTGGGTCTTCCAGGGCGAGGTGAATTCCTGCAATGTCACCTTCCGGTCCCTGGGTTTCAGTTTCGTGGGTCTTCCAGGGCGAGATGAATTCCTGCAATGTCACCATCTGGTCCATGGGTTTCAGTTTCGTGAGTCTTCCAGGGCGAGGTGAATTCCTGCAATGTCACCTTCCGGTCCCTGGGTTTCAGTTTCGTGGGTCTTCCAGGGCGAGATGAATTCCTGCAATGTCACCATCTGGTCCCTGGGTTTCAGTTTCGTCGGTCTTCCAGGGCGAGGTGAATTCCTGCAATGTTCCATCTTCTTCCACTTGTTCACGACAAAGGCCACAGTCGATTTAACGACCTGTCTGATATCAGCAATACTTTGTATGCTGATTCCTCCAATTGATCAGCCTATTATAACGCCCTTTTCAAACTCGGAGAGCTCTCTCCTTCCAATCATTTTATCAGCGATTGATCTGAGCGTACTCCCGTTGCCGTTTTTACACCTTGTCTACCACGTGTCTGCTGTGGAAGCACACCACTGCGCCTGCGTGGCGGGTGTCCAGTCACTTTTATCCCCATAGTGACGTCTACCACCTACCTAAACATCATTGCAGGCCAGGTACATCCTTTCACGGTGTCACGATCCTTCCAAAATGTAAAACTTCTATAATGCGACTCATGATGTAAATTTCTTTTCCGGATGACCACGACGCTCTAAGAAGGGTAAAGCGACGTCAGGGACGATATAAAAATTGAGATGGGAAAGGTTTTTTTCGGAGAATCGCCACGGTTGGTAAGGTTGGACGTGCCCGAAAGCGGATGTTCGGGGAGGTAGTTGTAAAAAGAGGGAGATGAGCGCAGGACACGGGGTGGGTAGGATGCAAAATGGACTCTGCTCGTTGGTCACCCACGGAAAGTGAAAATCAAGTTGTAAATAAATGTATATATATGTTCTGATGGGATTGCTTAATAAAGCTCTTGTCATGAAATAATGAAGCCATCTTATTTACAAAAATGTGATGGATAATGTAAGGATAAAGTAAGAATCATGAATGCGGAAAAAGTAACGAAAGAACGGCATTCTCCTGGCTGGTCATCACACACGGCAACGGTATTCATCCTGTAGTAGTGTCTTCTTTTAACAAGATAATACGCCATGCGACACTGTCTGGTCCGCCCTTGTCCTTCAGAAAAAGCCTCAGTTCGATATGTCATAGATTCAATGAGTTCTTGATATCGTCCTAAAGGTATATTCAGCTAACCGTGGGTGATGGCAGACCGTCAATTGTCGAATGTCCGCTGGAAGATGATCTCTGTTACGAATTAACTATTTCAATCTCATCCCACGGGTGTTTAATGGGGTTAATGTGTGGGGATCGTGGTGGCCATTTTTTGCACTTTTTTTTATTGATGGTTTAACGACCACCGTGAGCAACTCTCCCGTCCTTAATTTGGGGTCACTGGTCCAGGGAAGGGAGAGAGCCAGTGCCGTAAGACAAACACAATATTCATGCCTCAGCGGGATTCGAACCCGGACCCTTTCCTGGAGAATAATCATAAGCCAGTGCATCACTGGGGCGACCTATTGAAATCTTGGGGTCTAAGCGGCTTCTACACTGGCGCGCAAAAATTAAGGACGAGACGGTTTTTCGAACGTAACGTCGTGCAGAAGCGCTCCACGTTGACTAAAATCATACCATAAGATCCCCAAGATGTAAGAATATGGAACAAGTGAGCAAAACCGTCCAAACAAGGAATCCAAAGGATACAAAGGCACTTTATTGAAAAGGTAGCTTCGAGCACTACTGGACAGAAGACAGAAACGTCCATGTGACAGGTGGCTGCCAACAAAAATCCAGTCTTTAGTAGAGGATATGATCACCCCTGGCTGTGTTGCAGGATTTACAACGTCTGTCCATGCTGAGGAAGAGGTTGTCAAGGAGCTGTTGAGGCATCGCGGCCCATTCCTCTTGTAGCGCCAATCGCAGCTACGGAATCGTTGCTGGCGGCTGGTGACATGCTGCCAAGCGTCTCCCGAGAAGGTCCCACACGTGTTCGATTGGTCCGCGGACCTTGCGGGCCAATATCTTCACTCTCCAACAGCTCTGCGACAGCCACTGTATGATGAGGTGTAACGTTGTCGTCCATGAAGAGGAACTCAGGAACCACAGCACCTCCAAACAGACGCACGTGAGGCAGGAGAACCTCGGTACAATAGCGGACACCAGTGACTGAACCTCCTTGGAAGATGTGGAGGTCAGTACGGCTACCAAGCATGATACTGCCCCAAACGAGAACTCCGCCACCTCCAAACCGGTCCCTTTCGATGATGTTGGAGGTGTGATTGCGTGTTCCCTGCTCTCTCCAGATGTGTATACGTCCGGAATAGCTCGTCAGACTAAATCGGCTCTCATCCGTAAAGAGAACTCGACCCCATTGCTGATGTGTCCAGTTTTTGTGTTCCTGGCGCCACAGAAACCGCCGTCTCCGATGAGCAGGCGTTAATGGCACGCACCGTACTGGTCG
The DNA here is from genome assembly GCA_039090855.1 of Macrothele yani. NCBI lineage: Eukaryota > Metazoa > Arthropoda > Arachnida > Araneae > Macrothelidae > Macrothele > Macrothele yani. Next base: position 95,397,606 of record CM077009.1, on the reverse strand, counting down.
TCGTGCAAATAGACCACCTTTGTGTAGCCTCCTGAGCACGGTAAAACGCGATAACGGACGTCCAGTTGTCTGTTGCATGTGCCATGGGATTTCTCCCGCTGTCTGCCGTCTGTTTCTCCTCGCCTGAAGGACAATATACCGGTCGTCCGCAGCAGTGGTTGCTCGTGGACGACTACTGCTAAACTCTCGGACAGCTGTTCCTGTCGTTTGAAATGCTCTCCAAGCTGGTGAAACGATGCTGTGAGCGATCCTGAACTCCTCGGCCACACTAGTCACACTTCGACCTTCTTCCAACTTCCCAATGACGCGACCTCGGGTAAAGTCATCCAGATGTCGTTTACTAGATTGCCTGTTGGCTATACCACACGGTGGCAGCAACTCGACGTCGTTCAAACCGATATACACCGTGAAATAGCTTTCACCGAATTGCTGAGCGTACACCGCCCGTGTGCTTTATACTCTTACGACACTCCCCTTCTACGTCATGCTGCATATATGCGCATGCCCTACCGTACCGTACCCTAGTCTATCTCCTGAGTGGTCTTTCGGTCCGTTCTGCCTGCTCGTTCCGTTGTTATGCTAATTTCTCCTCTTCGTCCTTAATTTTTGTACACCAGTGTATTACCATCTATGGGAATGTTTATATCTGTGTCTCCATTGTATTTAATTTTTTTCTGAGTTGTAAGACTTACATTGTTAGGTTTTAACTTCCATTATGTCTCCCCGGTGGCGCAGTGGTCTAAACGATGGCTGCTGATCATTCGTCCGGAAGGGGTCCGAGTTCGAATCCCAGTGAGGCATGGATGTTGTGTTTGTCTTGCAGCACTGACTCTCTCCCTTCCCTGGAATCCGCGGCCCTAAACTAGGGACGAGCGAATGCTTATAGCCCGCCCATTGAGCAGCTCACAGTGGTCGTTAAACCTCCAATCAAAAAACAAGAAAACAAAAAACTTCCATTATTTGAGCTATTCTATGCTCACCGTCTATTTTATTTCTGATGCAGATAATCTTGTGCTAGCACCTTTCGAGACCTCATGTAAATTAAATTTCATTAATTTATAAATTATTTGTGTTTTCATTTGTTTTATTTTATTCCAATTTTTATTAAGTTCATGCAGTAACGGAATTGTCGTTGTGTCTTCTCCTGTGTGATTAAGTATTCCTAGAATTTGACCCCATTCAATGTTGATGAAACTTAGCAGCACCGTAACCGTTCCTTCAAAGGCAGTAATTTCGCTCTTTCTTCTTCTTCTTTTTTTTTTTTTTTTTGATTGGAGGTTTAACGACCACAGTGAGCAACTCAATGGGCTATAAGCAGTCTCCCGTCCCTAATTTAGGGTCACTGGTTCCAGGGAAGGGAGAGAACCAGTGCCGTAAGACACACACAACATCCATGCCTTACCGGGATTCGAACCTGGACCCCTTACGGACGAATGATCAGAGGCCATCGCTTAGACCACTGAGCCACCGGGGCGGCTTTCTTCTTTTCGATTGGAGATTTAGCGACCACCGTGAGCAACTCAACGAGCTACAAGCAGTCTCCCGTTCCTAATTTAGGGTCACTGGTTCCAGGGAAGGGAGAGAGCCAGCGCCATAAGACAAAAACAACATCCATGCCCGACCGGGATTCGAACCGGGACCCTTCCCAGTTCGACTTTGAAGTCATCACTGTCGTCTGTTAAAACACAAGTTGTCCGTGATGAGATCGACTCCGGAGTAAGCTGCTTTCCCAACTGAGCTACACAGACGGAATGTATCACTGCAGATTTTTGCTAGTCAAAGCATCCATGCTTCCTCATAGGTTGAGTATGCTAACCATTACACCACCCAGGACAGTGAAGTTCCAAGCAACTGAGATATAGGAATCTGAAAGTCCTCAGATTTTTGCTAGTCAAAGCATCCATGCTTCCTCATAGGTCGAGTATGCTAACCATTACACCACCCAGGACAGTGAAGTTCCAAGCAACTGAGACATAGGAATCTGAAAGTCCTGAGATTTTCGCTAGTCGAAGCATCCATGCTTCCTCATAGGTCGATTATGCTAACCATTACACCACCCAGGACAGCGAAGTTCCAAGCAACTAAGACATAGGAATCTGAAAGTCCTGAGATTTTCGCTAGTCGAAGCATCCATGCTTCCTCATAGGTCGATTATGCTAACCATTACACCACCCAGGACAGTGAAGTTCCAAGCAACTGAGACATAGGAATCTGAAAGTCCTGAGATTTTCGCTAGTCGAAGCATCCATGCTTCCTCATAGGTCGAGTATGCTAACCATTACACCACCCAGGACAGCGAAGTTCCAAGCAACTGAGACATAGGAATCTGAAAGTCCTGAGATTTTCGCTAGTCGAAGCATCCATGCTTCCTCATAGGTCGATTATGCTAACCATTACACCACCCAGGACAGCGAAGTTCCAAGCAACTGAGACATAGGAATCTGAAAGTCCTGAGATTTTCGCTAGTCGAAGCATCCATGCTTCCTCATAGGTCGATTATGCTAACCATTACACCACCCAGGACAGTGAAGTTCCAAGCAACTGAGACATAGGAATCTGAAAGTCCTGAGATTTTCGCTAGTCGAAGCATCCATGCTTCCTCATAGGTCGATTATGCTAACCATTACACCACCCGGGACAGCGAAGTTCCAAGCAACTGAGACATAGGAATCTGAAAGTCCTGAGATTTTCGCTAGTCGAAGCATCCATGCTTCCTCATAGGTCGATTATGCTAACCATTACACCACCCAGGACAGCGAAGTTCCAAGCAACTGAGACATAGGAATCTGAAAGTCCTGAGATTTTCGCTAGTCGAAGCATCCATGCTTCCTCATAGGTCGATTATGCTAACCATTACACCACCCAGGACAGCGAAGTTCCAAGCAACTGAGACATAGGAATCTGAAAGTCCTGAGATTTTCGCTAGTCGAAGCATCCATGCTTCCTCATAGGTCGATTATGCTAACCATTACACCACCCAGGACAGCGAAGTTCCAAGCAACTGAGACATAGGAATCTGAAAGTCCTGAGATTTTCGCTAGTCAAAGCATCCATGCTTCCTCATAGGTTGAGTATGCTAACCATTACACCACCCAGGACAGTGAAGTTTCAAGCAACTGAGACATAGGAATCTGAAAGTCCTGAGATTTTCGCTAGTCGAAGCATCCATGCTTCCTCATAGGTCGATTATGCTAACCATTACACCACCCAGGACAGTGAAGTTCCAAGCAACTGAGACATAGGAATCTGAAAGTCCTGAGATTTTCGCTAGTCGAAGCATGCATGCTTCCTCATAGGTTGAGTATGCTAACCATTACACCACCCAGGACAGTGAAGTTCCAAGCAACTGAGATATAGGAATCTGAAAGTCCTCAGATTTTCGCTAGTCAAAGCATCCATGCTTCCTCATAGGTTGAGTATGCTAACCATTACACCACCCAGGACAGTGAAGTTTCAAGCAACTGAGACATAGGAATCTGAAAGTCCTGAGATTTTCGCTAGTCGAAGCATCCATGCTTCCTCATAGGTCGATTATGCTAACCATTACACCACCCAGGACAGTGAAGTTCCAAGCAACTGAGACATAGGAATCTGAAAGTCCTGAGATTTTCGCTAGTCGAAGCATCCATGCTTCCTCATAGGTCGAGTATGCTAACCATTACACCACCCAGGACAGCGAAGTTCCAAGCAACTGAGACATAGGAATCTGAAAGTCCTGAGATTTTCGCTAGTCGAAGCATCCATGCTTCCTCATAGGTCGATTATGCTAACCATTACACCACCCAGGACAGCGAAGTTCCAAGCAACTGAGACATAGGAATCTGAAAGTCCTGAGATTTTCGCTAGTCGAAGCATCCATGCTTCCTCATAGGTCGATTATGCTAACCATTACACCACCCAGGACAGCGAAGTTCCAAGCAACTGAGACATAGGAATCTGAAAGTCCTGAGATTTTCGCTAGTCGAAGCATCCATGCTTCCTCATAGGTCGATTATGCTAACCATTACACCACCCAGGACAGCGAAGTTCCAAGCAACTGAGACATAGGAATCTGAAAGTCCTGAGATTTTCGCTAGTCGAAGCAACTTCCTCATAGCGATTTGACCCAATTCCATCTGGACAGATGTAGGTCGGATGTTACCAGTTCCACAGATAAATCAATGAAGGAAGAAATGGTGTAGTGGTTAGCATGTCCACCAGTAATCGGGAGATACGGGATTCCAGGGCAATTGAAATTTTCAAGTTTTCTGAGAAGTGTTACATGGATGACCCGTAAGTGGTACAAGCAAATTCTGTTTGTTTTGTTTGAATATTTGGTGAATTTAGAGGAATATTTCTTCCTTCATTAATGTAGCTGAGAAAGTTAGCCGTTTCTGAGATGTCTAGGCATTAGGCAAGTCAGGCTAAGCCTGAGAGCGGCACAAAATGTTTAAAGAAAATGATCGGATTCAGTTCTGTTGTATTTCGGAATTCAGGATGATTAGAATTTTAAAAGGTAGCATAGTTTACACTCCACATCTGACGCATGTGCTCTCTTGAGAAGTATTTACAATTTTAAATATATATGCTCCATTATCATTTGATGTGACATGTAAAACATCATACACCTAGTGAGTAAGCAATTACAATTCATAAACTTTGACAATCAGGCTGCTATTACGTCACTTTCGGGTGTATTGAAGTTTCTTAAAGATTATCGGAAAAATGGATTTTTTTTTATTGGAGGTTTAACGACCACCGTAAGCAGCTCCAGGGCTATAAGCAGTCGCCCGTGCCTAATTTAGGGCCACTGGTTCCAGGGAAGGGAGAGAGCCAGTGCCGTAAGACAAACACAACATCCATGCCTCACCGGGATTCGAACCCGGACTCCTTTCGGACGAATGGTGAAAATGGATTTGCTAAAGTAAAGTTTGCAGCATGCGAATTTTCAGTTACCTTAGAAATAACTCCGGAATTTCCTACAGAAGAACAAGTTTGAAGCGAATAAAAAAGAAAGAATATAATTATGAAAGTAAAGGCGAAACACCGCTCCATAATCCAGAAACAAAATTTGAAATTGTCTTTTTCAACACAGTTGTAAACGCAGCTGTAAATTCAATACGAGATCGTTTTGAAAAAAAAAAAACAGATCAGAGTTCACATTTCATTTCAAGTTTTGGTATGAAAATAGCTCCTTAGTTAACTGGACGTCCGGAACACTGTCAGAACATTGTTGCAAAGATTTTTTTTTTTTTTTTTTTTTTGATCGGAGGTTTAACGACCACCGTGAGCAACTCAATGGGCTACAAGCAGTCGCCCGTCCCTAATTTAGGGTCACTGGTTCCAGGGAAGGGAGAGAGCCAGTGCCGTAAGACAAACACAACATCCATGCCTGACCGGGATTCGAACCCGGACCCCTTACGGACGAATGATCAGAGGCCAACGCCTTAGACCACTGTGCCACCGGGGCGGCGCAAAGATTTGGAAATTATTCTCATAGAGAGAATGATACATCCGATATTGATGCAGTGGAACTTTTGAAGAATTAAATGGTTGTGCCACGTGCCGTTGACGTGGGAGCCGTCCCGGTGGCGCAGTGGTCTAAGGCGCTGGACTCTGATCATTCGTCCGTAAGGGGTCCGGGTTCGAATCTCGGTCAGGCATGGATGTTGTGTTTGTCTTACGGCACTGGCTCTCTCCCTTCCCTGAAACCAGTGACCCTAAATTAGGGACGGGCGACTGCTTATAGCCCATTGAGTTGCTCACGGTGGTCGTTAAACCTCCAATCAAAAAAAAAAAAAAAAAAAGTTGATGTGAGAGGTGAACAAAAATCTGGACCACAAGATGTGCTAAAACTAATTTATGACCGCAATTTAAAAGAAATTTATACAAACACAGAAACTGCGTTGCGTATTCTTTTGACAATGCCAGCAACTGTTGTCAGTGTCGAAAGGAGTTTTCCGAAGTTAAAGCTTACAAAGAAAGATCTAAAGTCAATATATCATCATTGTTCGGTTATATAAACGTCAAAAGCGCGTAGCCAATAAAACAAGGCACGTGTCGGAAGCTTGCTTGGAGCGTATATAAGGTGTGCTGTAGGCATTCTGAAAACATACCACTCGTTGCTGCCATGGATAAAAGGAGCGATTTATCAGATTTGCAAAAAGGGTATTTTTTTTTTTTTTGAAATTTTCGTACTTTGTGAACTGTTCCCGTGCGTACTTTGTGAACTGTTCCCGAGGGTAACGTACTTTGTGAACTGTTCCCGAGGGTAACGTGATTGGAGAAATGGCACCATTGCGAATAAGCGAATGGAAACTGCGGAGCACCACGTGCCATTGATGTGAGAGGTGAACATCGGCTGCGAAGGTGCGTGAGGGCCGATCGGCACGCTACGGTGGAGCAACTCACTGACTGAATGAACCAGGGGGCTACCGGAAGTGTGTCTAAAACGACAGTTCAGCGAACCCTGCTGCGTATGGGGCTCCGATGCAGACGAATGGTCACTGCACCTATGCTAACAAAGATGCATCGGCAGAAAAGGCTTACATTTGCACGGCAGTATCGGAATTGGACCTCCGCTGATTGGCAAACGATTGTCTTCTCCGATGAGTCATGTTTTTTGCTTCATCGAACGGATGGATGTTGGCGTATAAGGTGAGAAACATCGGAGAACAAACACTCTTCAACCATTGATGGCAGAACACAAGCTGGTCTGGAGAATGTTTTCGTGGCATTCTCTGGGTCCACTCATATACCTGTGGAAGGCATTATGGACCGAATTCGTTATGAATCCATCCTTACAGACTACGTACACCCATACATGCTGATTGTCTTCAATGGGGTGGATGGGATCTTACAGCACGAGAGTGCGACATGTCCCCCTGCAATAAATGTCCGAGAGTGGTTGGAAGAGCACGATGAAGACTTCAAAGTACTTTTCCGGCACCCTAATTCCCCAGATTTAAACCCAATTGAGCATCTGTGGGACAACCTCGATCGTGTTGTTCGCTCTATGAATCCTCCACCACGCACCCTCGAACAACTGTCTGATGGTCTGCAGTCAGCATGGCTCCACATACCTGTGAACACCTTCCAGCACCTTGAGTCACTCCCAGCCCGTCTAGATGCTGTCCGCGCTGCACACGGCGGTTACTCTGGATATTAGCTGGTTGTCACAATAATGTGACTCGACCGTGTATATATATAAGATAGAAATTATGTGGTTTTGCCCCAGGCGTAAAAATCCCTAGTTACGCTTCAGACCCTACAAACTGTTTAATATCATTACGAATTCTGGGAGAAAATCACTCTATTTACTAATATCACGAATTCGAAGAAAAATTTTTCATCGCCGGTAATTACCTGAGACAAATTAACTTCTACTTGAAAAATAATTTCGCTGCGGTAATTTAGGTTTCGCGAACATGAGGTTTGAAGAACGCTACCTTCTTACTTTACTGTTACCTCCTATAGAGAAATCTACCTCAAGTTCCTCGAATTCGACTAACGCAAGGAATATCAAGAACGCATCTGTCGTGTTAAGTATAGGGGCGTCACCTGATGAAACTGCTGAAAATTTCGAGGGCTTGGAGCTTACAATATTTTTTCCCCAGGAATTTCCACCGCGTTCAGAGGAAATTAACCTTACACGAGAATTTCTTGGAACCCGTCCAGCGGATTTCACCTGTGCTTAATTACGGGTAATGCTTGTGATAGTAAAAATCAGTGTTTATGTTTTTCATTTGCGGTCATTTATTATGTGTATTTAAACTTTTTTGGTGTGTGTGTGTGTGTGGCCTCAAAGTGCGCCTCTTCCGGCTTACTACTTTAGAATATTCCTCACGAAATTCGCACAGCCAAAGGGCTCTGCAAAAGAACCGCAGCTGCATTCATCGAGCTATTTCTGTTACGTCATGAACTCTTTTGAAATGGGTGGTGCAATATTTGCATACCGAATTAACTGCCATTTATTTAGAAAGCAATAACGCCCATATTCAAGCGTGAAAGTGATGAATAAAATGGCATCTTCCAGTTCTATACTTCCTATTAAGCTCAGTTTACAAGGATACATTCTATCAAAACATCTTTAAATGGCAAACAAGCAGTATGCCACTGAAATGAGAGCGAAAAATAAAAGGGATGATGGCTTTTACGATTTTTGCCTTTAATAAATATAAACATAGAGTTTTCGTATTTCTTTTTCAACAGCAAAATACAGCAAATACGTTATTAGAAGCAGGACTGTTATTATACTGGAAGCTACAGGATGATTTGTATAAATCAGATGTTTTTCGCAACCTAAATTCGAGTATACGTTAAACGTCTATATTGTTTAACGTATACTCGAATTTAACTTTCTTTTTGGTTCCTGTTATGTAAATTTTGATTCATTCCCTTTAAACGTTTTCTGAACTTAACGCTACATTTTCTCTCTCCCTGATTTTTTTTTTTTTTTAGTAACCTGATTTGAAGTCAAAAGTTGAATGACCTATGGTAACAAGATCGATGAGAGACTAAATTGTGAAATCATTGTAATTGCGTTGGACAAAGATGTTAAGAGAGCATATCCTACCTATTAATGATTAATTCTTTCACATTGAACATTACGCTTCGTTTATATTGAAGCAGTATCAAATGTGCAACTTAATTCTCGGCCCCTAACCGCAAGCGATCATAGAACGTCGGCAAACGCGAATAGCTGTGTGCGATAATCGCTGATTGCAGCGCCATCCAACAGCTTTCAGGCAACCGTAACTGCTCACAATTGTAGTGACAGAAGGGACGAAAGTTGACGGTGAAAGCAATGTTGTTCGAGAAGCAACATTTGAGGCACTGTTTGCGTTTCAGCCGCAAAAAAGTGTCGCGGAAGCCCAGCAAATGATCTGTGCTGCTTTGGGTGAGGCTGCTGTGTCCTACAGTACGTGTAAGAAGTGGTTCTAGCGGTTTAAGCAGGGAAATTTCGATCTCCGTGATGCAGAACGTCCGGGACAGCCACAGAAAGTTGACGATGAGGAACTGGAACAACTGTTGAATGCGAATCCCTGTCGCACACAGTCAGAGCTCGCCCAGGAACTCGGAGTAACACGGCAAGCCATTGCAAAGCGCCTGCAGAAGTTTGGATGGATTCACAAGGAGGGCCGTTGGGTGCCCCACCAACTCACAGCTGTGTGACAAGTCTAGGTGCTACGATGCAGCTGTGTCCTTGCCCTCCAGATTCAAGAAGAAGGATTTCCTCCACAAGATTTGGACTTCATGTGATGAGAAGTGGATCCTCTACGATAATTCTAAGACGCGCAAATCGTGGGTTTATCCAGGTCAGCCTATCACCAGTACCGCCAAACCGAATATCCGCATGCCAGGAAGTTGTTGCTGTGCATATGGTGGGATCAGCGCGGTTTCGTACACTATGAGTTGCTCAAACCTGGTGAAACGGTCAATGCTGAGCGTTATTGTCAGCAACTCATTCGTGTGAGTGACCCAATGGAGGCGAAAATGTCATACACCGGCAAGAGCAGAAAATCGGTCCTGTTGCTTCAGGATACCGTACGTCCTCACACCGCGAAATCGACTTTAAATACGATTATCGACCTGGGATGGGAAATTTTGTCCCACCCGGCGTGTTCTCCAGACTTCACCCAGTCGGATTATTACCTCTTTCGCTCAATGCAACATCACCTGAGTGATACGCACTTCACTTCTATCGAGGAGGTCCGCACAAGTAGTGATGACTTTATCAACACGAAACAGCCCTCTTTTTTCCGCAGTGGCATTCGGCAGCTCCTTGACCGATGGCTCAAATGTATCCAACACGACAGGGATTATTTCCCTGATTATGTACGTATTCGATTTGCTATAATTTGCTGTCAACGCGTCCTGCCTGTGGCCGAGAATTAAGTTGCACACCTAATACTCGAGGATTACGTACGAAATGTATTATGTTTTGTTGTGTGCTGAATGCTTACTATCAAGGACCAGAACAAGGTTGAATCCCTAAGCAGACTTTACTTTTCTGGGCGTTAGAGCTACTAAGTCCTTAATTAAGTGTTATGTGTAATAAACTATCCGAGCACTACTTAACTTCACGGGACGTTTCAGTATGAAGAGTATATACACCGATGAACCATTACATTATGACCACCTACTTAATAAGCTGAAGGACCCCCTTTAGCCCACAAAACAGCGGCCACTCTGCAAGACAGCGATTCGATGTAGTGATGATAGGTATCCTGGGGTATCTGGTACCATAATGTCAACAGCAGGTCCACCAGTTCCCGTACATTTTTAGGAGTGTGGTGATTTAGCGCGAACCCGCTTTTCCAAGTCTAACCACTAATGTTCGATTGGGTTCATATCAGGTGAATTTGTAGGCCAGGGCATTAACAGAAATTCACCAGCATGTTCCTAGATCCATTCCTTGACGATTCTGGCAGTGTGGGCATGGCGCATTATCCTGTTAGTAATGGCCATCACCAGCAGGGAACACAGTTGCCATGAATGGGTGAACTTGGTCAGCAACGATGTTCTGATTCCTGACAGCTGTCGGGGATTGTGTTATTGGGATAATGGGACCTAAAGTGTCCCAAGAAAACATTGCCCACAGCATAACACGGCCGCCGCCAGCCTGTTTCCGCCCAACAGTCCATCCAGTGCCATAGCCTCCGTTGGTAATCGGCGTATCCGCGCTCGACCGTCTACGTGATGCACCAGGAATCTTGATTCGTCAGACCAGGCCACTTTCTTCCAATCATCCACGATCCAATCTCGATGATCTTCGGCCCATTTCATGCGTTGTTGGCGATGACGTGCAGTGAGCCTGGAGACCCCGCTGGGTCTTCGACTACGCAGGCTCATGCGCAGAAGGCTGCGATGAACTGCGTGCTGTGTCACATTGCCCTGATCACCACTGTTGTAGCTGCGGGTGATTCGTCGCGCTGTGGCTCTGCAGTCGCTGTGAACAATGCCCGGCAGTCTCCGCTCCCCTCTGGCATCAATGAGCTGTGAACGACACACGGCTGGGCGAAGGCGGTTCGTCGTTTGGCCATCTGTGCACCACTTTTGATACGTGCACACTACAGCGGCACGTGAACCACCCACAAGCCGCGCTGTTTCCGAGACCGTAGTTCCAAGGCGCCGTGCCATCACAATTTGTCCTTTTTCGAACTTCGATAAATCGGTAATTTTTCCCATTCTGATTCCGAACACTCTACTAACCGAAAGCCGGTCCTCGGGTTGTACAAATGTCTACAGGTTGATTCAGAACTCATGGGAGAAACGTTAAGGGGTGGTAGAGCACATTGCAACAAACATTTTTTGTATAGGAATGTATGGGCGCAAGTGACGCGTTGAGGCACAAACACAAGAAATTCCCAGCTCATGTGCTATTCACAGATGAGGCGATTTCTACACACGAAGGTGTTTTCGATGTGCACAACTGTCATGTGTGGGCAACCTCTAACCCACACGCTACACGTCCACATGCGTACCGAGAACTATTCTCTGTGAATGTGTGGGCGGGTATTGTGAACGACTTCCTGCTTGGCCCATATCTACTTCCAACGCTACTCGATGACAGATGCTATGGTATTTTTCTGGAAGAGGTTTTACCAGAATTGTTTCAAGATGTACCACTGGCCGTCCGACAAGGACTACGGTTTCAGCATGATGGGGCGCCAGCCCATTTCAGCATTAATGTGCGCAATTACCTGGATGCCACTTTTGGGGCGCGATGGATTGGCCGCAGTGGATCAGTCCGTTGGCCACCCCGATCGCCCGATTTATCGAGCCTAGATTACTTCTTATAGGGACATCTGAAGGCCCTCGTTTACGAGACTCCAGTTGACTCTGTTGAGGAGCTCGTCGCTCGAATATCCGTTGCGGCTGCAAGCGTGCGAGAAATACCTGGCATCTTTGAAACTGTTTTGTTTTTTTGTTTTGTTTTGGTTGGAGGTTTAACGACCACCGTGAGCAACTCAATGGGCTATAAGCAGTCGCCCGTCCCTAATTTAGGGTCACTGGTTCCACGGAAGGGAGAGAGCCAGTGCCGTAAGACAAACACAACACCCATGCCTCACCGGGATTCGAACCCAGACCCCTTTCGGACGAATGATCAGAGGCCATCGCTTAGACCACTGCGCTGCCGGGGCGGCCCTTTGAAACTGTACTCCAATCACTCCGTCCACGCTGCCACGCATGCGTTACTGTTGGTGGACGCAATTTTGAGCAATTATTGTAAACATTGCTGTAAAGAAGCACTTGTCAACGATGCTGTAAGTAAACAATTTATGTTTTCTTTCATGTCTATTTCTTGTGTTTGTGCCTCAACGCGTCACTTGCGCCCGTACATTCCTATACAAAAAATGTTTGTTGCAGTGTGCTCTACCACCCCTTAAAGTTTCTCCCATGAGTTCTGAATCACCCTGTATATACTGCTCTGTGAACTTCACCTGCGCCACCGTTCGATATCTAAGGGCGTTCACTTTTCTAGGATGGGGTGGTCATATTAGAATGGTTCATCGGTGTATATTGAAGTAATGATAGTGTTTTGGTGTAACATAGACAATTAACAGATACGTATCTTCAATCAATTACACTAAAAGCATTACAACTGAAGTCAGAACTTAAGTGGCTCTTGTGAATGCTGGAAACATTCATTACGGGACAATCATTCCTTTCCTCCAGCAGCTGTCAAACAAATTTCCCATTAATTTTACACACACGCAAGCTAGCATGAAAATCTGGTTTAAAGTTTCGCAGAGAGGGTGGTCGGTAATTATGCGTTGAAAGCGGGAAAAGTCATACGTTCTTTAAATTTGCATTTATGAACTTACCGTTATGTTGGTGAAGTTCGATTCACACTTACCGCACGTGACCAAGAACCACGTGCGGTAGGTGTTAATCGAACTTCACCAACATAACGGTAAGTTCATAAACGCAAATGCATTAATGCACGTCAAAAAAATTAACCTCCAACATAGGAAGTAATTGGTCCTTTAAATTATTTATTCGGCTATATAAATATGAACCAATACGTTTTCATTTTTTAGTAAATATATGCCATCCATAGTCTGCAGTAATTAGTTTGAATATCTTTAATATTCAGTTTGCAATACTGTGAAAGTTTACGTGAATTTAACTGATTTCCACACTGAGTGCGCACTGAATTACGACCACCCCTATGCAAAGTGGGTTTGAACAAGGCCGTCTATAGAAAACACAAAGCCGTGATATTAGAGAGATGAGTTCTCTCATTTAGTGACGTCACGCAGTAACCAAGGCTTCCGATTGGTTTCCAATGTTGTCGTGTGTGACGTCAAACACGAAACCGACGTATCAGTTCGTGTATAACATGAGAGTGATGCCACAAGCGGACGGAGCTCATCTCTCTAATGTCGTGCTTGTGTTTTCTAGACGATCTTGGTTATATCCGATACTTGCGAAACGGGGAGAAATCGTGGTCTGTAGGCTAAAGGGATTTCAGAGAGGTCGGTGGTTCACATTCGAAACGTTTACGTTATTTAGTTAACAATTTATCTTGTGGCGGAACAATATGGACGCTCTAACTTTCACTTATGCACCTCCACAGGTTCTCCTGGAGCAATTTTATCTCCATTTTTATTATGCATACCCCACTTGCAGAGTCTCTCTCATTGCGGGCTCCGGTGGATGGCCTAGTGGTCACCGTTTGTGCCTGCCACACTAAAGTCTCAGGAGCGATCCCAGGCAGATATGAATGCTCAAACCATTAAATATCCGCCGTGCGTCGGATGGGCACATTAAGCAGTCAGACCTGGGTATTGACCCTCCGGTTATAAATCAGGGTGTCTGTTCCTTCTCCTTTCTACTTCGCTATCGTATGCACTCTGTGCACTCCTGTCCAACACTCTAACCCAAATCTCCTAGCTTCCTATTTCTAAGGGTTGTTTAAGACCTGGGGTCAGACACTCCCTTCCTAAAATCCACTACTTCATTCTCAATCTCAAGTTGCCATAGTCGATTTTAGATCCCTTTTTACGCTTTCCAACCGTAGGTTAAAGAAGCGTATATGCTCCAGCTTTGTCCTTCTGTCTGTCCGCACGATAACTCGCGTAAAAATGGTTCGATTTCGATGAAATTTTAGTATGTGGTAGGGGATCACTGGGGACGAACCCTATTGAAAATGGGCGAAATGGAGTCAAAGGTGAGGACATAGGAGCAGGATCCATTCCATTGCCCTTATGCATCATAACTTACGTAAAAATGCTTCGATTGCGACAAAACTTTATCATGTTGTTCCGGAAGTATACTGAACCAGTTCTGTTGAATATCATCGAAATGGGGTCAAAGGTCAGGACAAAGGAGCGAGATTTATTCCACAGCTAATATCCTCATAACTTGACTAAAACTGCTTCTATTGCGACAAAACTTTAGTATGTTGTTTCGGAGGTATACCGAACCAATTCTGTTTAATATAATCGAAATGGGGTCAAATGTCAGGGCACAGGAGAGATATTTATTCCACAGCCATTATCCTCATAACTTGAGTAACGATTTCTGGTGTGTTGGATAGCGTATCATAATCAATGCATTGCATGATTTTACTAACTTGTTTACGCTTTCCAACTGTAGATTGAAGAAACGTATATGCCCCAGCTTTGTCCGTCCGCACGATAATTCGCGTAAAAGCTGTTGGATTTCAATTAAATTGTGTGGTAGGGGACCACCTGGGGTCTAACCCTATTAAAAATGGGCGAAATGGGGTCAAAAGTCAAGACATAGAAGTGGGATCCATTCCTTTGCCCTTATGCGTTATAACTTTCGTAAAAATGGTTTCGATTAGGTTTTAGTATGTGGTAGGGGGCCACCTGGGGACGAACCCTATTTGAAATGGGCGAAATGGGATCAAAGGTCATGACATAGGAGCGGGATCCATTTCATTGCTCTTATGCATCATAACTTACGTAAAAATGCTTCGATTGAGACAAAACGTTATCATGTTGTTCCGGAAGTATACCTAACCGGCTCTGTTGAATATCATCGAAATGGGGTCAAAGGAGCGAGATTTATTTCTCATAACTTGAGTAATGATTTCTGGTATGTTGGAAAGCATATCATAATCAATGCATTGCATGATTTTACTAACTTGTTTACTATAGACAAAATGTTTCTGGTACACACCCCGAAGTCAATGTGGTGTTTCTTACATGCGTTTCTTAATATACAGGACACTTCACGTATGTACTCAATTGATCCAGCGTACCGTGTTGTTATGGTGTCTCTCTCCAAAGTAGAAAAGTCAGCCTGTAGCAACTTCCTAAAAATCTTATTAACCAACTCCTTAGACTGGCAACCTTGATACAGTAACTGTGCGTAACAAACAAGGTGTTTACTGTGTCCCATTGAAGGCACGTGAAGCGAGGATTCAGCGTATATATTGACTCCACGTGAAGAGCTTTACGCACAAGAATTTCAGAACACAATTACAAGTAAGAATCCAATGGAGTCAACTGCACTCTCTAGGATTGTGAATGCTGGAACACACTATCCCATGTGGGAAGACATCAGGAGTTTTGCCACTTCTAAATCTAGAAGGTCTTTATTATTCACTGAAAGCCTTTTCATCCATTCATACGGTGAAAAATGTTGTAATGAAGATGCCCCTCTTAATATTCAAATGACCTGGATTAACTTATTCCAAAATTTGTGGAACTCTGAAAAGGACTGATTCGTGTATCCGATATTTTGTATATTAAACTTGTTTAACATGATGTCATTTATTTTACAATCTAGATGTAATATTGTATACCAATATCGGGTACTGACTTATGCGACTGCGCAACACTGTTAACTTACGTCATGAACTCTGGATTAGTTAATGTATAAAAGCTGGGCTTCCGTACTGTTCGACGATCACTTTTTTTTTTTTTTTTTTTTTTGATTGAAGGTTTAACGACCACCGTGAGCAACTCGATGGGCTATAAACAGTCGCCCGTCCCTAATTTAGGGTCACTGGTTCCAGGGATGGGAAAGAACCAGTGCCGGACGATCACTTTTACTTGAAGATGAAACGCTAGATGTATGTATTTTAATGTATAAAAGCTTTTAACAACCATGTGGTTAATGTTTTTTAGTGTTTTAACGTACATCGTGCAGAGACGGCTTTTAATTTAGTTAATAACAGTGTTTCCATTATTCCGATAAGCCGTATATCGTTGTCAACTCTCCTCACAATGAGAGTATCAGCTTCCATTTACCTTTGGCTAGCAGTCAGTTGTTGCCAAAACGTACGGAGAAACTTGGAGGTTCTCATGTACCATTTCGAATTAAAATACAACTAAGAGTTAATATAATTTACATAAGACAAAGAAACTCGCAACTAAAAAAAAAAAAAAAAAAGGAAGGTTAAAATAGAGATATGCGTCACACTTAAGTAATTTACATACATATTAATTGACGAAAAGTTCTATGGATGCGATCTTGGAACTTAATCCAGTATTCTCTAATGTTTCTGAAATTCCGTTAGCGAGAATTTAGGGTACTTGAGGCTTCTGAAGAACGGAAGACTTGCGCAGATAAAACGCCAAGTGCATTTTGAAATACCATGTAATGTCTGGAATGTGATCTTGTTTAGGGTGGTATCTATAAGGTTGACTGTAAAATTTTTGCAGTCAACATTTGGAATTGTTGCTTTCATATTGCGCAAGTGCCAGCTTTTTATTTCGACAGTCTCGAAAAACTTCTGTCGAGTCATGCAGCAAAGCACGCCAAGAAAGTTCAAGAAAAAAGGCTGCCGACGTAAGGTTCTTCACGAGAGAGATGGACCGCAAAACAAATGTAAATCAGGAGGCATCTCCTGGAATGGAAAATTTAAAAATAACATGAATTAAGGCTGATTCAGGTTTGATTTCATAATTTATGTTACTTTTGTTTGCTCTTTTATCACGTACACTTTGACGAGCCATGAGATGATACAGTTTTCTTCAGTTAACATTTGAGTCAAATTTGAAAAACAATAAAGGAAAAAATATAAATAGTATGAAATTTACCTGTGTCATCCGACTGACTGCGTGACATTTTGTGGATAAGGAAACACACAACAACAGTGCCACACATCTGAAACAGAAATCTATAATTACTACACAAGAAAGAAAACTTAAGAAGGAAAATGACATATAAAACTTCTCTTTAGTTGCCACAGAAATAAAGAAAAGGATGCATAAGGTTCTACTCACCTGATACTCAGAATTTGAAATTGCTATATACTGTCAAGACTTTCAGAAATCACGTAACTCAGTTTTTAAGGAGCAAAAAGTGAATGAGTTCATTGATTTAAGTCTTATAAAATGATAAAAATATATGAAGTTTTCAATTTAAAGTATCACCAACTTGAACATATAGAATATGGTGAGAAATCTCATGCCGGAAAATAAGGCCGCTCGGTAAGAGCTTGGTTATCTAATATACACTGAGTGGACACTTTATTATGACCACCCCCTCAGTACTTCGTTGGGCCACCTTTTGCCTTTAATACTGCGTCGATTCTTCGTGGCATAGACTCCACGAGATGTTGATAGGTGGTTTGTGGAATCTGAGACCATGCTTGATGAATAGCACTTTCCAGGAGTGCGAGATTGCAGGGTTCTGGCTCCAGCTGTCTGATGGCTCGTTAAACTTCATCCCACAAATTCTCAATGGGGTTGAGATCTGGAGATTGTGGGGGCCACCTAAGCAAAGTAAACTCACCTGAATGTTCCTGAAACCAATCCTGTACAATACGAGCACTATGGCAGGACGCATTATCTTGTTGAAAGTAGCCATCGCCATTGGGATAAACCATCCACATGACAGGATGTACTTGGTCCGCAACGATGTTTAGATATGATGTGCCAGTCAGACGTTGATCAACACGAATTAAAGGGCTCAAAGCATGCCAGGAAAACACTCCCCAAACCATAACGTTGCCTCCACCAGCCTGAAAGGTTATAGCAATGCATTTGGGGTCCATGCTTTCGTGCTGTTTCCGCCAAATTCTCACTCGGCCATCGGCATGGTGCAACTGAAAACGTGATTCATCGGATCACATAATTTGTTTCCAATTATCGACTGTCCAATCCTTGTGCTCCTATGCAAACTGGAGACGTTTTCTCTTGTTACCTGCAGACAGCAAAGGTGTTCGAACAGGCCTTCGGCTGCCATATCCCATCCGATGCAGTGTAGGGCGAACAGTGCGTGCAGAGATCATTTGAGGGGATCCTTGATTAAGGTGGTCCGTAATTTGCTGCACTGTTGCCCTTCTGTTGTCTGTTACCAGTCTGGACACTCTCCGTTCTGCCCGAGCAGTCACTAGTCGATGACGACCACACGTTGCACGCAGAGACCCAGTTTTTGGCTGACAGTCCAGTCTTTAAACACTTTAACAACAGCTGCTCTGGAACATTTCACGAATGCGGCGGTTTCGGGGATACTCGCTCCATGGCCCCGAGCTCCTACAATCATCCCACATTGAAAGTTCGTCAAATCGCATTTTTTACCCATCTCGTCACCCAAAAATCACTTCTACTACTGTCGCAAGCACTAAGCTTTCTCTTTTTATACTAGCCTCGCCCTCTGGTGGCAACAGCGTGCAGCCATAGCTCATTTGCTTAAAACTGTCAGGTGGTCATAATAAAGTGGCCACTCAGAGTATAAAGTTGAATGTTTGTTTGTCCGCTATGCAAATCTACAGTTTTCAATTTAGAATCACCAAATTTGGTATACTATCTCATGGCGCTCTAACTTAGACCGTAGACGGTTTTTAGAAGGAGTCGGAGCCCGAGGCCAAGGGACCTCCATACAAAATTTTCGTAAAAAGTTCAATATTTTACTTTTTTTGTTTTGAATTGGTATACTATCTCATGGTACTCTAACTTAGACCGTAGACGGTTTTTGGAAGAAGTCGGAGCCCGAGGACGAGGGACCTGCATGCAAAATTTTCGTAAAAAGTTCAATATTTTACTTTTTTTTTTTAATTGGTATACTATCTCTGGTACTCTAACTTAGACAGTAGACGGTTTTTGGAAGAAGTCGGAGCCCGAGGACGAGGGACCTCCATACAAAATTTTCGTAAAAAGTTCAATATTTTACTTTTTTGTTTTGAATTGGTACTCTAACTTAGACCACAACGGTTTTTGGAAGGAGTCGGAGCCCGGAGTCAACAGGCCCCCATATAAAATTTTGGTAAAATAAACCATTTTGTATTTTTTTTATTTTTAACTCGAATTTAATACTTTTTGTTGTGATAAGTGCAAGCTTTGATTTTGTTTGTGACAAGAGCTTTCCAGTGAACAACTGCAACATAATTCAACATCAGAACTGAATGTATAAGTAAACAACAAAAATCAAACGGAAAGACTAAAAATACTGTGTGCCTGAAGACTCTATAGAGAATAAAATTCAAATTTAATGAAGAAATGAAATACAGTATTAGGTGCGGTTGATGCCGTCAAAAAATCAATGGTTTTCATTGCATCTGTACAAAATTTTGATAGTGAATTATCACCACATTCTCTCGAGCAACGCTGGACAATTCGGCTAGTTTAAAGTAAAAAGAAAGACAGAAAACGACTTAGACATAAACACTTCACTTTCGCCAGGGGCGTATATAGATTTTTTTTTTTTTCGGGGTAGGGCCGACCGAAAGTGGAAGTTTTTGAAATCCATCAGGAGAAAATAAAAGTTAATGGAAAATAGAACACAAAATTAAAGCATTTTTTTCTATCGTAAGTTGATGTATTTTTATTAAACTAAAGCACTTTTTCTAATGTAAGTCGCGTTTTAACAAAGAAATGAAACATTTTCGGGGGTAGGGCAAGGCCCCCTTGGCCCCCTCTAAGTATGCCCTTCACTTTCGCGCATTTTAGCGCTCTTTGTTCACTCAAAGGTATTCACTGGGCCAGGAAATTCGAATAAATAAATGAATAAGAGGTATTGCTTCAGGACATTTCTCTGATTACAGCAGCAGGTCAGTTTGGCATTATTTTCTACCCTCGGATTTTTAACTTTCAGCTATAGTGATGACCCCGAAACCTTTGAAAAAAAATTTCCCCACATTCTCGGTATTACCTCTGCTAGGCCCCTTGGTCAATTAAACGGTTATATACACCGAAGAGCCAAAATATTATGACCAGCGTGTCTTTATGAAAATCGAAACAACTGTAAGTAAACGACGGCGCGTATGAAGATCATGAAACGGAATAAATAGCACCTGATACTGAGCTCTATTAATCAGTGTTATTCTTGTTCTTCAGATGGGAAAGGCAGCCGACTTAAACGAGTTTGACAAAAGACAAACTGCAATGGCCAGAAGACTGGATCAGACATTTCCGAGACGAAAATGCTTGTGGAGTGCCCACAGTCAGTTGTGGTTAGTACCTTCAAAAAGTGGTCCGAGAAGGGATAACCAAGAACCGCTGGCAAGGTGTGAGCCGACCACTGTTCATCGATGTTTGAAGTGAGCGAAGGATATCCTGTATGGCACGAGCCAACAGAAGGGGTATTGTGGCGAAACTCGCCGGTAATTTGAATGCTGGTGACTGGAGTAATGTGTCACAAAACATAATACATCGAACCCTGCTGAAAATGAGGATGCGTAGCCGCAGATTGCTCCGAGTGCCCATGCTAACCTCGGTTTACCGTCGAAAGCGCTTACAATGGGCACGCGAGCATCAAAACTGGACATTAAATGACTGGAAGAAGCTCGCATGGTCCCGTGAATCTCGTTTCCTGTTGCACCATATGTACCGCCGACTACATGTGTACCATTTACCCGGGGAAGTGTCAGCATCAAGATGCACCTTGGGACTAATACAAGTCGGTGGAGGAAATGTAATGCTTTGGGCAATGTTCTGCTGGGAAACCCTGGGTCCAGTCATTCATATGCAGGAAATTATGACGTCTAACACCTATCTACAACGGCCGTTCCATAAAAACTGAGAGTAAAATCACACAAAATGAAGATATATAGGTACAGCAAGATATATGCTTCCAACAATTCTGAACAGAGTTTTAAAATGTAAAAGAACTATTAAAAAAATAATTTTGTCTGGAAAAAAGCTTTCATTATGTTAGGACTACGATTTTTCGACGTAATTACCGACAAAAACATTGTTCTGATCGAAAGAAGTTGACATGAAAAAAAATGCGCTGAAATCTTATGACTATCAAAGAATTGAGCGTAGTCAATAAAAAACACACGCACACACTCCCCCTTCTCCATTGAGAGCACCTTAGAAATCTAGCACATACAGGAAACGGAATTGATTCCAAATCACAGGCGCCACTTCCGCTTGGTCAACCAGCAGATTGCTTCCGAAGAGGCAGATCTTTTAATTGGAGAAATTGTGGCGTGTTCATTATGTGCATTATGGTGGGAGTGTCTTAATGTGGCGGGAGGCATGCCAGAGATTAGGAGAAAACAGAGCACAGGAACTTTGGACCACTTTCTTACGCGCCAGGAAGTTTCGAAAGTCGGCCAAGGGAGAAGAACGCGCTGAGAACGAGGCTGTCGTTTTGATTACACTGCGCCCTTGCAAACGGATTGATGCCAAAGTCATGGATGTTTGCCATTCATGTGGTTTCTACCGGCGTTTTTGGCACCGTCTGGAATTGAAATCGCTGTACGAAATGCTAACTGAAATAAATACTCAGAAACTCCATTTGGTTAAGAAAACTTCGAGATATTCTTTCACCTCTTGACATCCCCATTCGTCAAATCCTTCAATAAAGGTTGCCCACAGGTTACTTTTAACATAGTCAAGGGAAAATTTTTAATTTCACGAACGATTTTAGCAAGTCTTCTGAGTGCAAAAACGGCCTCATTTATCGGCCTTTTATAGACAATGGAGTGTCAATTATAAATTAATCCACTACTGTTTGTGAAAATTGAAACACTACGAAAGAATCGCGATATTCAAATGAAATTTATATCACAGATTCCTCATGTTACAGGAGATAACTGATTACATTTGTAGAAGTGTTCCAAGATTTAGTATTGCGTGAAGTATTGCGTGAAGCCCCCTGGAGCAACAATAACAGCCTGTACACATTGAGTGGAAGAGGTTTTTGACATCGTCCTGGGACATAGACTGTCAGGCTGCTTCTATGCGAGACAAGAGTTCATTTGTGGTGACTGGCGGAGGCTCTTGACGTGTCAGTTTAGCTATCATGTCCCAGACATGTTGGATCGGGGACATATCCACCGAACGTGCAGGCCAGCGAAGAAGCGGCAGAGCTGCCAACCTTTTGAGGTTTCTATCAGTAATCATTTGGAAACTTAAGAAGGGTCTGGTTCATTTGCCCTACGTTTACTTCACCGAAGGATCACTTGACCGAAAATCACTTCACCGAAAGATCACTTGCTCGAAACGTTCATTTCACCGAAGGGCCACTTGATCGAAAGGTACATTTCACCGAAGAGGATCACTTGATCGAAAAGTTCATTTCACCGAAGAGGGTCGCTTGATCGAAAAGTTCATTTCACCGAAAGGTCTCTTTACCTAAAAGTTCATTTCATCGAAAGGTTATTTCACCGAAGGGTGAGTTTATCGAAAACTCTGGGTTTCATTACAGGATCTGTTGAAGCATGGTGCAAGTTCGGCAGACAGACCACCGAAACGTTAAGGGATCATACTCAAATTGGCCGCCCCGGTGGCGCAATGGTCTAAGCGATGGCCTCTGATCACTCGTCCGAAAGGGGTCCGGGTTCGAATCCCGGTGAGGCATGGATGTTGTGATTGTCTTACGGCACTGGATCTCCCCCTTCCCTGGAACCAGTGACCCTAAATTAGGGACGGGTGAATGCTAGCCCATTGAGTTGCTCACGGTGGTCGTTAAAATTCCAAAAAAAAAAAAAAAAAAACTCAAATTGCACTTGTGATTTCTCCGTGTCACAGAGAACGCAAAGATTTAGTTTAAGGCCTGGCTTAGGCCTTTCTAGCAAATTTTAATCGTGTTCATAAGGTTTACATAAAAGTCATTTTCAGTGCTCATGTTTATAAGGTTTACATAAACAAAAGTAGAATTCATAATGTTGCACATATTTTCAGGCAAAAGGAATACATTTTTGGTCCTTAGGCCTTGGATTAGGTCTTTTTACCCAATTTTAATCGTGCGAACTCGTGTTCATAAGGTTTACATAAAAAGTCAAGTTAATAATGTTGTACATTTTTTCAGGCAACGAGAATCAAGTTTAGGGCTTTAGGCCTCGGTTTAGGCCTTTTTAGAAAATTTTAAACGTGCGTGCTCATATTCATAAGGTTTACATAAAAAGTTACTTTACATTTTAGGTATTGCATATGAATATGGTTAGGGTTTAAATCTGTTAAAATGGCCTGTATCTAGGCCTACGGTAAAAAAATTAATGTTTTGTGGTTGAGTAAAAGTGGAACATTATTTACTTGATTTGCTATGCAACCCTCATGAATATAAGCTCGGAGGATTAAAATTTGACAAAAATACACATATTTAGGCCTTATAATTAATGTTATATTTCGAAAAACCAACTCATGGGGAGGTGTTTCATAGAAATTAAAAGTGTATTTTTTATACAATTCGATAATGTTTAGGTGGCCAGTTTTTCAAAAATCCGCACCGCACTCCAACAGATCTCTAACAACAAAATTCTAAGTTTTCGATAAACTGAGCATTCGGTGAAATGATCTTTCGATATAATGAACTTTTAGGTAAAGTAATCCTTCGGTGAAATGAACTTTTCGATCCAATATCCTTTCGATGAAATGAACTTTTAGGTGAAGTGACCTTTCGGTGAAATGAACTTTTCGGTCAAGTGACTCCTTCTGTGAAATGTACCTTTCGATCAAATGATTTTCGGCGAAGTGATTTTCGGTCAAGTGACCTTTCGATCAAGTGAACGATACCCCCCTAAAGAAGCATGCACGCGATGTCCCTCGGTTTTTCAAAGTTCCAAACTAAAATTACTGTATTGTAAAGTAAAACTAGCACCTTCGCCTTATAACAGTATATCAAGCATGGTGAAAATGATTTTTTTTAGATCCGTTATTTTACCAGGTCTGTACTCTACTGGTGCTGTATGTGTACGGATTTTCATAGGAAAATTTAATCCAAAAGTACCCAAGCCAGTGGTTAGATTTTTGCCTAACATCTGTCTTATGCCTGATACGAGGATTGTACCGAAAGTAATACAAAAGTGGGCTTAACTTTTGTATTAACCGACAGAGGTCGTTCAAATTGCACTTTATTTATACAAAGGTACTACTCAACATAGTCTCCATCATAAGCGATGCATTTGCGCCATCATTGAACCCAATTCTCGAAACCCTTTTTAAAAAATTTCAGGTGTGGACTGTTGTACCCACTTGTTCACAGCCACTTTCACTTCGTCTGTGTCATCAAATCGTTGTCCCCGGAGACTGTCCTTCATTGGACTGAACAGGTGGAAGTCGGAGGGCGCGAGATCTGGGCTGTACGGTGGATGGGGGACCACCGACCAGCCTAATTTGAGGATCGCCTGATTTGTTGGCAAAGACGTGTGTGGTTTCCCATTGTCATGGTGAATGTGGATCCTTTTCAGATTCTTGCTCGGTCTCTTCCACCTTAAGGCTTCTCTAAGCTCCTTGAGTGTACCATGGCTTTCAGTACTGATCGCTAGCTCTTGAACTTCTTAGGCCTTGGGGAAAAGAAGTGACGCCATTTCATGATTGATTCTTCGTTTCCGGATCGTAATGATACGCCCACGTTTCATCCCCTGTCGCCAGATCGAAAAAAAAAAAAAAAAAACATGTCTTCATTGGCTTCCAGCAGATCAGAGCAGACCTCAACCCCTCCTCTCCGCCAAATCGGGTGTCAACTGCCGAGGTACCCACTTTGCACACACTTTCCGATACCCTATGTCTTCTACCATCTTCTGTATGGCATTGTGACCACAGTCCAGTTTTGCAACAAGCTCACGGACTGTGATTCGTCTCTCCGCGCGAATCAATTCATCCACTCGCTGACGATTCGTGTCTGTGGTCGCAGATGATGGTCTCCCACTGCGTGGTTTGTCTTCAATGCTGGTTTCCCTTCTTTAAACTTTTTCATCCATCTGCGCACATTGTAATTGCCAATGATGCCATCTACGTAAACATTCTTTGCATGTCGGACAGCCTGCACCCTTCCTTCGTCAAGAACTCAATGACGGCACGTTGCTTCTGCTTGGAATCTATTATTTACCTGCAATGAAGAAGAAGGGTTACTATAGAGGAAGAATTACTCTACCAACATGGGCAATTTGAACACCCTCTATCAGTTAATAAAAAAGTTATCCCCACTTTTGCATTACTTTCGGTACAAGCCTCGTATACAGTAAATTGTATTTTTCTTCATACAATCCGCTGCGGCATATAATCCGGAGACTGTGAAATTCAGGAAAAGAAATAAAATTCCTTCGTATAATCCGAGGTGGCGCATTATCTGCAGGACGTGAAATACCCGCAATGTTAATCCCGAACCGTAATTTCCTACAGAAAAGTCGCAATTTACAGGTTGATCCAGCAGTCCGTAGAAATAAGAAAATAAAGTTCTTCTCATTTTTAAATGATTTTCTCCTACTTTCAAGTGAATAAGAAGAAAAATTATCAGTTTTTTCAGCAGCTCTGTAGTTAGAAATGCGGCATCGACGAGCATGCGTAACGCTAAGCTTCCCAGAAAACGCGATCGCCCGCGAGAAGAGTTAATGTCGTCTTCGTCGCGTTGAATTTTCTGCCAAAATGCTTGTAAGTAAAAAAATCTTTTTTAAGAACCTCTATCTTCGTATTGCGTTACGTTTTACTGTTACTAACGCATTTTTGGTAATTTCCAAAATATACGACCTTTTCCTGACAATTTCGACGCCATTTTTTTTTTTTTTTTCAAAACGAAGTGCCGTAAAAACATTTTCTTTTTTAAAGCGGCGAATTATCTACATCGCCGCATAATACACAAAACCTAAATTTCGAGCTTTTTTAAGAGTTAATCAGCGGATTAGACGAAAATTGCGGTATTTTGGAGATTTCAAATTTTTGTGGCTCTTTAATTGTAGTCTATCTGTATGAACCGATTTTCATGCCAGAACTCTATCGGAAATGCGGAGCCGCCCCGGTGGCGCAGTGGTCTAAGCGATGGCCTCTGATCATTCGTCTGAACGGGGTCCCGGTTCGAATCCCGGTGAGGCATGGATGTTGTGTTTGTCTTACGGAACTGGCTCTCTCCCTTCCCTGGAACCAGTGACCCTAAATTGGGGACGGGCGACTGCTTATAGCCCATTGAGTTGCTCACGGTGGTCGTTAAACCTCCAAAAAAAAAAAAAAAAAAAAAAATGCGGAACCTGATGCTGAATTGCAGGGGCTTTTTTCAAGCCCCCCCCCCCCACCCCAAGTATTTTTCTTTCAGATTTGTACAAAGGCCGTTCCATAAAAATTGAGAGTATTTTTTTTTAGTTGTCAACAGTGCGAAGGGGTGAAAATAACCACTCAGACGACTAAATAAATTAAGGAAGTATTTATGGCAACATTTATTAGCAGTGGCAGACGATTCTGGTTTTGTTACTGCGCAGTTGTTTAAGGTACGTCTGCATTTCGCCATGCAACTACGGAGGTAAGTGATTCAGAGTTAAGAACTGAAATGTGCTGTGCGATAAAATTTTGCTATCGTTTGGGTAAAACGGCTCCAGAAACAATTGATTTCATGAAAAAGCTTACAAAGATAAATGTTTAGGTGAGTCTACAATTTTTCGATGGCACCATGATTTCAAAAAAGGGCGTTCGTCGGCAGAACTCGCTCCTAGGTCTGGTCGACCTGAAAGGGTTGTTACGGAGCATACTACACTGTTTGGGAAATCCTACAAGAAGATCGACGAATGATGTCGGCGTCAACTAATACACTGACGGAAAAAAATCCCAACACCACGAAAAAATAGTTGTAGAGGAATGAAATGGCGGCAATAAATTTGTATAGGTAACATATTTAATCGATTAAGGTTTCAAGATCACAGCTTAATATAAGCGCGAGAAGAGCCATTTTAAATGTGAAATGCTGGTACATTAATAACCGGTGTAACCGCCAGAATGTTGAATGCAAGCACGCAAACGTTCATGCATTGTGTCGTACAGGTGCTGGATGTCAGTTTGTGGGATGGAGTTCCATGCCTGTTGCACTTGGTCGGTCAATACAGGGACGGTTAATGCTGGTTATGGGTTACGCTGGAGTTGTCGTCCAATGATGACCCATATGTGCTCGATTGGTGAAAGATCTGGTGATCTAGCAGGCCACGGCAACATGTCGACACTCTGTAGAGCATGTTGGGTTACAACCGCGGTATGCGGGCGAGCGTTATCCTGTTGAAAAACACTCCCGTGAATGCTGGTCATGAATGGCAGCACAACAGGTTGAATCACCAGACCGACGTACAACTGTGCCGTCAGGGTGCGTGGGATAACCACGAGAGTGCTCCTGCTGTCATAGGAAATTGCTCCCCAAACCATAACTTCAGGTGGAGGTCCAGTGTGTCTCGGCCGCAGATAGGTTGGTTGCAGGCGCTCACCAGGCCTCCTTCTAACCAACACACGGCCATCACTGGCCCCCAGGCAGAACCGGCTTTCATCAGAAAACACAACAGATCTCCACTCCATCCTCCAATGAGCTCTAGCTTGACACCTCTGAAGTCGCAAACGGCAGTGGTTTGGAGTAAGTGGAACGCACGCTACAGGGCGTCTGGCTCGGAGCTGTCCTTCAAGTAACCGATTTGTAACAGTTCGTTGTGTCACTGTGGTGGCAACTGCAGCTCGAATTGCTGCCGCAGACGCGGTACGATGCGCCACGGCTATAAGCCGTACACGGCGGTCTTCCCTCTCAGTAGTGCCACGTGGTCGGACGGAACCCGGTCTTCTTGAGGCAGTACCTTCCCGTGACCACCGCTGCCAACAATCATGCACAGTGGCTACATTCCTGCCAAGTCGTTCTGCAATATTGCGGAAAGAAAACCCACCTTCTCGTAGCCCTATTACACGACCTCGTTCAAACTCCGTGAGCTCTTGATAATGGCTTCTTCGTGTTCTTAAAGGCATTCTTGACTAACATCAACACACTACGTCGAATCTCAACGATAACTAACGCTCACGAACGTTACAGCGCGTATTTACAGCAAACCTGCTTTGCATGTTCCGAGGGGCGCTACTAGCGCCACACGTATGCGCCGAGCGCGAAATTTGCATAGACGTCATCTTACAGATGTACTCTGACCGCCTACCAACTGTCGTTTATCTAATACAACCCCTTCTTGGTGTTGGGATATTTTTTTCCGTCAGTGTATTTCAAAAACGTTGGCAAAAAGGTTTCAAAAACGTTTTCTGGGTATGCTAATCCCACCAGGCCTTTGGAGAAAGCACTTGTCAAATATCTTACCCCCTAATCTCTTCCTCACAATATTCCATTTCTAGCTCCGTAAAAGCCTTGCAACGTATCAAGGCTTTCAACCATCCTGGTTCCTCTTTCCTTATGGCTTCTTTAGACGCAGTGTCTCTGTTTCCCAACGTCCCCATTTCTATTGTACACAATATCATTGAAAGCAAACTTTCCCAATTGGGGTCTGTACCCCCTAAGGAAATTCAAGCCGTTCTGCAGGCATTACGCCTCATTCAGAAACGTTCCTTTTTCAGGTTTAATGTCATTTTATATCGCCACCTTGAGGGAGCCCCCATGGGGTCCCCCACTCTCCCCTCTGTTGGCTGAACTTCTTCTTCAAGACATAGAACATCGCATTTTGGACTTTTGTCAGATTGCACCTTTATTGTATCTTCGGTATGTTGACGATGTCTTGGTCTTTTGGCCTTCGTCAGTTGAAAATTTGTTCTCTTTTGCAACCACGTTGTCGTCTGTTTATCCTTTATATATCCTTCACTGTGGAGGTTGAATGTGACAATTCTCTTCCGTTTTTAGACTTCCAACTTCGTAGGAACCCCACCTCCCAGTACCTGAGTTATTCGGTTTACAGAAAGCCTTCCTCTATACCTATCTTGATACCACGCGTTTCTTCCCACCCGACCAGATATAAGGTTTCATCCTTATACTTTCTTATTCGAAGAGCATTTACCCACTCCTATTCTGTAGCCTTCCGTGAGCAGGAACTTCAAAAGATATATACCATTGCTTATCAGCACGGATTTTCTCATTCAGATGTCCATAGAATCTACCGAAAAATCCAAAGTTCAACATTTTTTACCCTGACACGTGAACGAAGGGATATCAAATATGTTGGATCGATGACTTACGTCCCTCATGTGAATGGTAGTTTATTGAACATCTGTCACAGTCACGGTGTCGGTTTTGGGTTAAAAACATCGAACATTTATTCCCTGATTAAAAATGATCGGGACCGTGTTGAATTGTTGGACAAATGTGGCATCTATTCCATTTCTATGAAATCTGTCGATCCTCAAGACAAGGACCTCATATATATCGGCTCAACCCTACGGAGACTGCAAACAAGAATTAAGGAACACCAATATAGTGTAAAAAATGGCTCTTCATCGGCTGCTTTAGCCAGGCTTTCTTCAGCTGGTACACATTACCCATCTTGGACAGACGTCTCCATTCTTTCTACCTCTACTACGAGGGAAACAGTGCTCTTTACAGAGAGTCTGCACATTTTGAATCGAGTGGACACTTGTTGCAACGATGAAGTACCCAGCTATATTTTCCCAGGCCTGGAAAACTTTACTGTCCTCGATTCCTGTTTCTATCTCTTACATAGCAGACTCTGCCCATCATTAATAGAACTCTATAGGCCTCTATTTGATCACATTACGTAAGAGCAAGTGAACTTTCTTTTTTCTTTTTTTTTTTTTTTTTTTGATTGGAGGTTTAACGACCACCGTGAGCAATTCAATGGGCTATAAGTAGTCGCCCGTCCCTAATTTAGGGTCACTGGTTCAAGGGAAGGGAAAGAGCCAGTGCCGTAAGACAAACACAACATCCATGCCTAACCGGGATTCAAACCCGGCCCCGTTCGGACGAATGATCAAAGGCCATCGCTTAGACCACTGCGCCACCGGGGGCAAGAACTTTCTTGTATTTCTTTCCTCAGTGTGAACGATTGGCAACGGCACCGATACATAAATGTGTTTTCTGGAACTCCAACTTGTTTTTCATCTGATGATGTGCTCGTAGCGAGCACGAAAGTACTCATGTTGTTTTAAACCATGTAAATAGATTTTAACTTGTGTGTGTGTTTTTAGTTATTAAAGTTTGCATGGAACTGGAACCATTCGGCAAGTTTGTACATCGTGCGTTAACAGCAAGTTTCTTACCCTGAGTACTTCAGGGATAATTCAAGGTTTTAAGTTCTGGTTTCGACTTTGGAGTAGGATTACTTTGCCGTAAATTTTTCGCATAAATTTTAATAAAAGTAGTAGTAAAATTATTTAAATATGAAAAGAATATAAAAATTATAATGGAAATTCGGCAAAAATAGGGGGAAAATGAAATTCGCGGATATATTTGATATCATGAAATTACAGAAAAATTCTTAAAATTCGCGAACAAAATCGCGGAAATTCACGCTCCGAAACAATTACTAGCCTAGTGATTATTGACGGGCTTTTACCTAGTTTATCAATAATTAATTTCACCAGATTCGAACGATTTCTGAGTCAGCTAAAGTCATCAAGTAAAAACTTTGAACCGTCCCCCAATTTGAAATTTAAAAAACGTCACAGTAAAAACTTTGACCCCCCCCCCTAACTTGAAATTTAGAAATCGTCACAGTATTAACTTTGAACTGTCCCCCAATTTGAAATTGAAAACTCGTCACAGTAAAAACTTTTAACCGTCCTACCAACTTGAAATTTCAAAATCGTCACATCAAAAACTTTGGACCGTCCCCCCAATTTGAAATTTAGAAATCGTCAGAGTATAAACTTTGACTTGTGCCCCAATTTGAAATTTAAAAATCGTCACAGTAAAAACTTTAAACCGTCCCCCCCAACTTGAAATTTCAAAATCGTTACATCAAAAACTTTCAACCGGCCCCCCAATTCGAAATTTAGAAATCGTCACAGTATAAACTTTGAACTGTCCCCCAATTTGAAATTTAAAAATCATCACAGTAAAAACTTTGACCCCCCCCCCCAATTTGAAGTTTAGAAATCGTCACAGTAAGAACTTTGAACCGACCCTCAATCTGAAATTAAAAAATCGTCACAGTAAAAACTTTGAACTGTTCCCCCAATTTGAAATTTAGAAATCGTCACAGTATAAACCTTGAACTGTCCCGCAATTTGAAATTTAAAAATCATCACGGTAAAAACTTTGACCCCCCCCCCCCAATTTGAAATTTAGAAATCACCACCGTAAAAACTGTGACCCCCCACCCCATTTGAAATTTAGAAATCGTCACAGTGAAAACTTTGACCGTCTCCCAATTTGAAATTTAGAAATCGTCACAGTGAGAACTTTGAACCGTCCCCCAATCTGAAATTTAAAAATCGTCACAGTAAAAACTTTGAACTGTCCCCCCAATTTAAATTTAAAAATTGTCACAGTGAAAACTCTGAACCGTCCCCTCAATTTGAAATTTAGAAATCCTTACAGTACAAGCTTTGAACCGGCCCCCCAATTTGAAATCTAAACATTGTCACAGTAAAAATTTTGAACTGTCCCCCCAATTCGAAATTTCTGGATATATCTCTGGTTCCCAATCCCCTGGCTTAGAGCATCGGATTATCTGATCCGCGATGTTGCTTCTAGTTTCCTTGTTGTTATCACACCTATAAAAAAAATAAAAATAAAATAAAAGGGGTGTGAACTCTTGTTAAAAATTAAATACACTAAAAGTCATTTCGTGTGCTCTAATGATTTAATAAAGTTAAGCACACTAAAAGCCACTGCATGTTAAACAAATTCATGCCGTACAAAATATATTCGTTTTTAAAGATATTTTCTTTCTTCCCATTTGTACTGACGTTTTATGTATCTGTGTTATAGTGCTTGAAATTTACGGCATGCAATTGCTCCGCCGAAATACATTTGAATTTACCTGTGAACGAAATCTTCCCAAAAAATAGCGTTTCATTCCTATAAGTAGCAACTGCAGTGACTATTAATCGTTGACAATATTAACCTGACAAGTGCAGGCATCGTAAAGTACCACAAAAGCTCATCGTAGGATTCTGCCAACACCCGAGGGAGCAAAATGGCAAAGCGGCAAAATGAGATGGATGACACATTGGCATTAAACTACGGGTGTAACCATACTTACTATCTCTCAGAGAAAAGAGCGACCGTGACACAAAAGGGCACGGTGTCATTCATATTTAAAACCATGTAGCCTATCGCTAATGGTTCTTTGGGAAATGAAGGAATTATTTAGCACTTCCGTATCATTAGAAAAAGATCATTTTTTTAATTACTTAGAACTTTCGTATCGTGAGAATAAGACGTTTTAATTCATTTAAACTGTAACAAATACACTGAACTGCCGAAAAACTGGGATACCTCTCTACTGCCGCGTTGGTCGCCCTCGCGATCGGATAACGGCAGCAACGCGACATGACACGGACTCCACGATCTCTCTGTAGTACTGTGGAGACAAAGCACACCATGCTTCCTGAACAGCGTCCAACAATTCCGTAAACTCCACGGAATGTTCTTCCAGCCATAAAGGGGCGACTGTGGATGTGCGTACGGTGGCGCACTGTCGTGTTGGATGAGGTCGCACCCGTCGGAGTGGTTGTACGACATGAATAGGTGCAAATGACCCCCCAAGGATGGGTACGTAGCCTCTTCCGGTCACAGCGATATGCAGACGTATGGGGGTTAATGCGTGCGAGTTGAAAACACCCCACACCATAGCAGATCCACCGCCTGCCCGCACTGTCCGTTGTAGACATGCGGGATCCATTGCCTCGTGGGTTTGTCGCCACATCCGGAGTCGACCATCTGCCCTAAACAGTTCGTGTCGCGATTAGTCGGACCAGGCTACACGTTTCCAGTCATCTCGCTACCAATGGCGGTGATCCCAAGCCCAGGCGAGGCACACAGCCTTCTGTCGTTGGGTCAGCAATGGCGTCCGGGTGAACCGTTCGCTCCGAACCTCGTGGAACACATGGAAGGTTGCACTGTCCGAAAGCAGATGTTACTACTGGACCCAACATTAAATTGTGCTGTGGTTTACGGCAATGTTGTACGCCGCGAGAATATTACGATGCATACCAGCCGCCAAGGTTTACGATCGTCCAGTGCTTGTCTACGGCAGTACCAGTCTCGCATTCTGGATGTTTTCCCTAAGTTGGTGTAGTTCAGGTACATCCTTGATATTGTTGACCGTGTAAATCCAAATTTCGTGGTAATTTCCGAGATGGAGTGATCCATCTCCCGGGCGCCGACTATCATAACACGTTCAAAATAACTTAAACCCGGATAAGTAGCCATCTGAATTGCAAAGACTACTACTTGAGCTTGCAGAGACATTTGTCTTTATATATACGTCGTTTGCGAACGATACCATTTACCGCATGGGTGTGGTAGCATGTAATGGAAATGGTAGCGCCCTTCCCAGTTTTTTTTTTAGTTTTTTTTTTGGTGTGTGTGTGGGGGGGGGGGGTTAACCTCCACCGTGAGTACCTCGAATGGCTATAGTGAGTACCTCGAGCAGTTGTCCGTCCCTAATTTAGGGCCACTGGTTCCAGAGAAGGGAGAGAGTTAGTGTTGTAATTAAAACATAACATCCACGCCACACCGGATTCGAACCCGGACCCATCTGGGACCAATGGGTAGAAGCCAGAGCTTAGAACACTGCGCCAGTACATCGGCAATGTTAGGCTACGGATAGTTAAAAAAAAAAAAAAAAAAAAGCTAAAGGGAGCACAAGTAGAAAGTAAGAGATAGAACCATTAGAAGATGGAGAGCCAAATATAAGTAGAACCAAAGTTGAATATATAGTCTACGAGTGTCATAACAAAAGTTATTCTATATGGTCTACGAGGGTCATAACAAAAGTTTGGTGCTATTCGGTTGAAGATACGAGGGGAATTCAAATTTGACCTGGACTTTTTTTTTAATCAGATATTTATTTACCATACAGCTGATGTTACATCACTTACTTTTCGAAGTAATCTCCTTCGCGGTCCATACATTTTTTCCAACGTTCTGGAAGCTTCCGGATTCCAGTTTCATAGAATTATTTACTCTGTTGTTCAAACCATCTCAGGACGACACTTTTTACCTCTTCATTTGATCTGAACTTCTGCCCTCCCCAAAATTCTTTTAATGGGCCGAACAGGTGGTAGTCACATGGTGACATATTCGCGCTGTACAGAGAGTGTGGTACAACGTCTCATTCCAATTCCTCCAATGTTTCCATAGTCACTTTAGCGATGTGGGGCCTGGCGTTGTCTTGGAAAAGGCATACTCCACTGTTGAGGAGTCCTGGTCTCTTCTTTCTCAGTAGATCGCTGTAATAGGTGGCATTGACTGTTTGACGATCTTCCAGGATATGAGTAAGAATAATACCGTTAATCTCCCAAAACACCGCAGCTATTACCTTCGTGGCTGATGCCCTGATTTTTTTGGGTGGAGGCGAATCACTGTGTCTCCACTCCATGTTTGCACGTTTGCTTTTCGGCGTATGGTGATGAATCCATGTCTCGTCCACTGTCATCACACGTCTGAGAAAGTTGTCTCCACTCCAAGCTTGCACGTTTGCTTTTAGGCGTATTGTGATGAATCCATGTCACGTCCACTGTCAACACGCGTCTCAGAAAGTTGTCTCCTTCTCTCTGATGTCTCCACTCCATGCTTCCACGCTTGCTTTCAGGCGTATGATGATGAATCCATGTCTCGTCCACTGTCACCACACGTCTGAGAAATTTGTCTCCTTCTCTCTGATGCCCCACCTCCATGCTTGAACGTCTCCTTTCCGGCGCATGGTGATGAATCCATGTCTCGTCCACTGTCGCCACACGTCGGAGAAAGTTGTCTCCTCCTCTCTGATGTCTCCACTCCATGCTTGCACGTTTCATTTCATGCGTATGGTGATGAATCCATGTCTTGTCCACTGTCACCACACGTCTGAGAAAGTTGTCTCCTTCTCTCTGATGTCTCCGGAACAACATGTTTCCAATTTGCAACCTGCTGGCTTTCTGCTCGTCGGACAGCTGCTTCGGTATCCATCTGGCACACGCTTTGCCGAAGTGTAGTTTATCATCGATGATGGTACGCATGTTGCCGGCGCTGATGTTCAGTGCAGAGCTCAGATCACTTACAGTAATCCTCCTGTTGATCCGTATGAGCTCATTTAGGCGCGCAATCATGGCGTCGTTGATAGCAGTTGCCGGTCGTGCCTTGTGCGGTTCGTTGCTGACGCTTTGTCTGCCTTCCTTGAACCATTTACACCATTCGAAGACCGAGGAACGGAACACACGAATCACCAAACTGTGTTTGAAGTCTCTGGTGAATTTCACTGCCACTCGCACCTTTATTGCAAAGAAATTTGACAATTATTCTCTGCTACACCGAAGTCGAAACACCTTCACTCGCCATTTCTCTTTCTACAATGCGGGAGTTGTCATGGCAACGAAAATTAACGAAACAAGTGGCGTTCTGGTCGCGTGACATACCAGTGTTGCCAAACGCACAATAGTAATACACACATTTTTCTCAAACTAATGCATTAGAAACAAAAGTCCAGGTCAAATCTGAACGCCCGTAATATTTGTTAATTGCTTTATAGTGCGTCGCATAAATATAGAGACAGAACAAACTCTCGAATAAAAAAGAAACAACAACGAGCTGAAATGTACACCTCATATTTATAGGGAAAATAGCATAGGACACGCAGCTGCACAATAGTTTGACGGAAACATAACAATTCTAACGCCAAGTACAAGAAAAAAAAAAAAAACAGAAATACGCTGTCTCAAAAATATAAAGACTTACTAGTTATGAGCACCTCCGGTACGAATAGTGGAGCCGTTGTTCAGAATAACAGTGAAAACCCGATTGGGCATGATGTCCACCAAGTGATGTAAGTGTTCTGGACGGAGTGCGTACCAGCTTCGTTCAATCTGCTCTTTCAATGCCCCCACACTTGAGAACGGCCGTCCATTCGCATACACATCACGAGCTAGGACACCCCAGAGGTTCTCGATAGGGTTCAGATCTGGACTGAGTGCTGGCTAATCCATTACGGTCACATGATGAGTGTTAAACTAGCTTTTCGTTGATGCAGACCGGTGGATAGAGGCATTGTCTTGCTGGAACAGATAATCAACACCCGCTAGAGTTTCGGCAAACGGTAGAAGGTGGGTGCTGATTATGTCCTGATACGTTTCGGAGTTTTGCCTGCCTTGCAGAAAAGCGATATCTGTTGTCCCATTGAACGCAAAAGCTCCCCAGACCATCACAGATCCCCCTCCTTTCTGTCTGCTGAAGAAGGTGGCTCGCGTCGTAAATCATGCCAATAGCAGTTCCAACCGTCAGAGCCGTCCAGGTTGAACTTTTTCTCATCGGAGGAAATAGTTGTGATCCACTCGTCCATCCAGTGCATTTGACTGTTTGTCCATAACAATCTAGCTTCCTTGTGGCGCCGCGTGAGGTGTGGAAGACGGCGCATTTTACGGAGCACAGTGGTACGACTTTCCTTGATTAGTCGATGAACTGTGTCCTTTGAGACAGTGACACCAACAGTCCGAGAAACTTGACGTAGTGATAGCCTTTGGGATGAAACTAAACGCATGATGGCACGACTTGGTTGATGATGGCACGTATGGTTGTTTGGTTGATGACGACACGTTTGGTTGTTATTCGAGGCCTTCCAGGCCGTTTTCTGGCAGTTAACGCACCGCGTTTCGATAAAGTCTATAACGAAGTAAATTTCTCCGTCATTTTTGGTCTACGCCGGGATTCGAACCCGAGGCCGCTTATTCCGGAACAAGTCGCTCTACCAACTGAGCTACGCAGACATTTGTTCTGATTGCTATGTGCCTTTATGTCGTGTGCGTCCTGCTGGCAGGTACGTCACATCTCCCCCCTCCCGAAAGAGGGCCGGGGGCATGGCCCACGGGTCAGCCGTGACCATGAATCGTTGCAGGCAGCCATCCACTGTAGAACGTGCACTTGAGAACTCCCAGTCAATCTGCTGTGTGGAATGCAACATCACACATTTGTATTTTTCGAAGCGCTGGAGAAGGAATTCTCTGATTTTTCGTGTCTCGCGGTGTGGAAATAACATCACACCAATGCGAGTTTTTGAACGGTCGGGTTAGCCGGATAGTTCAGGC
Organism: Macrothele yani; assembly: GCA_039090855.1. Taxonomy (NCBI): domain Eukaryota; kingdom Metazoa; phylum Arthropoda; class Arachnida; order Araneae; family Macrothelidae; genus Macrothele; species Macrothele yani. The sequence goes on along the minus strand of CM077009.1, from coordinate 95,360,341 downwards.
GCCATTATAACGAAGTAAATTTCTCCGTCATTTTTGGTCTACGCCGGGATTCAAACCCGAGGCCGCTTATTCCGGAACAAGTCGCTCTACCAACTGAGCTACGCAGACCTTTTATTCTGATTCCTATCTGCCTTTATGTCGTGTGCGTCCTTCTGGCAGGTACGTCACATCTCCTGGTACGTTACAAGTCTTATAAAAGACTGCCCTACTTCTTCTCCCCATGGCTTTACAAATTTTCGCTGCAGGCAATCCATTTGCTCTCAGTCTCCAAATCTTCTGCACCTCCTCACCAGAAAGTTACCTGTTTCGTGGCATTTCGGCAAATGAATGTCTGACGGCAGGTACGCTGTCTTTTGTAGGCTGGACCGAATTACAGCCCGTGCGCGTGCGTACAACATGCAAATTTGTACATCTCATTTGCATGTGGCTACTTTACATAGTTGTCTTTATACGTATTTATGAGACACCTAAAATTACTCTATTTCACTTTGTGGTGTTCTTTTCACACAATCCGGTCATCTCGACGGATCGAAATGTTTGTTGTAGGGTTATGTCTAATTAGGTACCACTTCAGCTTCCTATCTATATTCGCATTGCGTTCACAGCGCAAAGTCGACTGTCTCTATATTTATGCGACGCACCTTATTACATCAAAACACCACATTGCTTCACCGTAAAGCACTTTCTGACTTAAGCGAAATCCTTCTGCAGAACTTGGCTTCACTATGAAGCTTAACTTCGTGCTCCAGATAGCTTAATTAAACAACATAAAGATAATTAGGTATTGATTAGTATTAATGGCCAGCTTAAATAAGAAGTCATGTACTTACAGTATCCAATATTTTTATTAGGTCTCATTCGGGCACATAAATGTCAGAGCAACACCAGCTGTAGAATATATTATAATTCCACTTGGTACTTCGATATCTGAATACAGCAAATTCTCATAACACAGAATACACTTCAAATCTTACTAACTCGACAACAATTTGAGACTAGAGCAAGCGCAACATTCAACGTGAGACATTCCAGTCAACTCGAACAGTCTGAATCTACCTCTCTCGCGCGCGCTTGTAATCTCTCCCTAATCTCTCTTCGATACAAAAGTAAACAGCACTCGTATCAGTTTCGATCACATACGTCCTTCACTTTTGACCTAGCGTCATACTGACAAAAAACATTCACCAAGAAAGATGATGTAGCGTTAAGATTAGAAAACGCTTAAAGAGAATGAACCAAAATTTACATAAGATAAAGGAGCCAAAAAGGAAAGTTAAATTAGAGCAGAGCTTGATTTACGAAAAAATAAATGTGTTGCAACATTTGCTATACCACTTAAGTTTTGTGTAGCAATGAGAAGCTTTTGATTAGCGCCAAGACATTACGCTATGATAGCAGTCCAGCACCTGCTCGAAAACAAACTAGAAAGCAATTTTAGATACATTTTTTATTTATTACCTTTTTTAATGCTTCTCCTCTTCAGTCAACGTCAAAAAAATTTTCTTTTGCCATATGGCTGTGTGTTGCGCCTACGTGGTTTGAATTTTTTTTTTTTTTTTTTTTTTTTTTTTTACAGCCTCGTCAGGTGAAAATTTGTCCGTAGATGGTCCTTCAACAGATATGCGCATTAAATTTTCCAACGAAGACTCACTGAGACTGGTGCGATAGTCACTCTTTATACGACTCATGTAGGAAAACCCCTCTCTACAATAACATTAAACACTGGCAAAACTAGAAGTATTTCAAAAAGATGAGAAATATTACAGTAGATATTTCTTTTGGATTTTAAAATGAAGGACCACAAGTCTTTTCTTGATGAAGTTGCCAAATTCTGGAGCCAGAATTTCTTCACTTCCCCCTTCCCCCTCCATCCTTTTCTTGCAGCAATGCAGCAAAATGTTGAATCATGTGCCTAATTTCATCCTGACCAAACCTTTTAAGGGAATTATAATCTTTTGGCTACAATGCCACATCTAAAACCTTCAGACACTTCCCTGTATCATCTTATCATGTCTGGAAATTAAGGACTGATTCTCTCCTTCGGGTCTTTGAGGTTCACCTATTAACAGAACAACTTCTGTGCGCCGAAACACTTTAAAAAAGAAGAGGAAATCATGTGAAAACACAGGTTTGTCCACGCCGGAGTAAGTCGCTCTCCCAACTGAGCTACGCGGACATGTGCTATCACTGCTATCTGCCTTTATCGCATGTGCGTCCTGCGGTGAAGGCACGTCACAATCATCTTTGGGGGGGGGGAGGATAATACTGGCATATAAGGCTGCTGTGGCAACCACCATAAAAGTTGGAAAAGTTCACTGAAGGTCAGCGTAACGGGAGTTCAAAATTAAATGTATCGCAATGTATGCGAAGCAAAATCATATCTGCGGTGCGATTCAGTTCGATTTGTCATATCTGTGGTGCAATTCAGGTCGATTTGTCATATCTGTGGTGCGATTCAGGGCGATTTGTCATATCTGTGGTGCGATTCAGGTCGATTTGTCATATCTGTGGTGCGATTCAGGGCGATTTGTCATATCTGTGGTGCGATTCAGGTCGATTTGTCATATCTGTGGTGCGATTCAGGTCTCAGTTTGCAATGCGATACCGTTTAAATCGAGCCCTGAATTAGAGCATATGTTGTAAACTACATTAAATTACAATTGCGACGCGAATTCGTTATTCAATTGCCAAGTCAATTTTTTTGAAATGTCACTTGCTAAGACTTGGTAGTCCCCCCCCCAGCCCTTAAAAAAATAGTCCAAGTTCCGCTTGTGCCTTTCCCTTCCTTTCGAAGTATGTGTTCCCATTTGTCATATGAGACATCACCGTCTTCCCCGTCAACCAGGAAATGACTTAAGATGTCTTGTTGGCCCTCGTATGAATCTAATAATGCAAAATTTTCCCCACACTACAATTAGCAATGACCTCGGCACTAGAGACCCAGTTCTCGTACAATCAGGTGCAATTGAGTCGCCTCATGGCATGTTAAATGTCTGCGCGTATTATGCTAATATCGTCAAGGTCTTTCTCGAGTTTCTTCTTTTAAGATCGTAAGATTCTCTTTCACACAATTTCGTTCACAGCGATGGCGTACTCAGGATTTGCAGACTTTCGGGTCGCCAATGCAATCAGTGGCTTAGCCATTTAGTTTTAACGCATCCTTTTCGTGGCTTGAAGGAAGAGCTATTTAAACAAGGTTTGACGCCTACTTGAAAAAAAGTAGCAGCTTTTAATAAGAAAAATGCAAATGATATTCGATTTTATAGAACATCCTCCGACACTTTTATCAGGGAATTGAACATGCGTAATTTTTCACCAAATTAACGTACTTAGTAGCAATTGTTTGCTCTTGATCTCAATGTAGGTTATAATCAAAAAGTAAGGTATCAACGCTTGTGTTTCGTACCAGCATATTTAATGATTTGAATAATCATCAACAAGAATTCTCCATCCATTGCTGGATGAAGATTTCCAAAAGTCTCTACCACAGTTCTGTGTATTGAGCACTTCTTTTCGATGTCATTCCAGCATGCTTTTGAATTTCATCAAAGCGCCCACGTGGTCATCTTCTGGGTCTTTCTTGTCCCTCAGCATCCAGCCTAGTATTTAAGTTGTCAAATGTTGGCCTGCTTTTCAAGTAATATGTCCCACCCCCACCACTTGAGCGTCTTTACTTTCATCGTAATAGGTAAAAGTCATCATCAACAACAACAACTATTCTCAATCCACTGCTAGATGAAGATCTCCCAAAGTTTCTTCCACAATTCTCTGTATTGAGTATTTAACTTCGATGTCACTCCAGCATGCTTTTGAATTTCATCCAACCGCCCACGTGGTCATCTTCTGGGTCATTTATTGTCCCTTAACATCCAGCCTAGTATTTCAGTTGTCAAATGCTGGCCTGCTCTTCAAGAAATATGTCTGACCCCCACCACTTGAGGGTCTTTACTTTCATCATATAGGCAAAAATCATCATCATCGACAACAACAACTATTCTCAACCCACTGCTGGATGAAGATCTCCCAAAGTTTCTTTTACAATTCTATGTATTGAGCACTTCTTTTCGTTGTCATTCCAGCATGTTTTCGAATTTCATCCAACCGCCCACGTGGTCATCTTCTGGGTCTTTTCTTGCCCCTTAACATCCAGCCTAGTATTTCAGTTGTCAAATGTTGGCTTGCTCTTCAAGTAATATGTCCCACCCCCACCACTTGAGGTCTTTACTTTCATCATAATAGGCAAAAATCATCATCATCAACAACAACAACTATTCTCAACCCACTGCTGGATGAAGATCTCCCAAAGTTTCTTTCACAATTCTATGTATTGAGCACTTCTTTTCGTTGTCATTCTAGCATGATTTCGAATTTCATTCAACCGCCCAGGTGGTCATCTTCTGGGTCTTTTCTTGTCCCTTAATATCCAGCCTAGTATTTCAGTTTGTCAAATGTTGGCCTGTTCTTTAAGTAATATGTCCTTCAAATAATATATGATGATGATTTTTGCCTATCATGATGAAAGTAAAACCCCACCACTTGAGAGTTTTTACTTTCATCACGATAGGCAAAAATCATCATCATCAACAACAACAACTATTCTCAACCCAATGCTGGATGAAGATCTCCCAAACTTTCTTCCACAATTCTCTGTATTAAGTACTTCACTTCGATGTCATTCCAGTATACTTTCCAATTTCATCCAACCGCCCACGTGGCATTCTTCCGGGTCTTTTCTTGTCCCTTAGTATCCAACCTAGTATTTCAGTTGTAAAATGTTCGTCAGTCCTTGTAGCAACATGTCCTGCCCATTACCACTCGAGAGTCTTTACTTTCATCATGATTGGTAAAAATCATCGTCATCATCATCAACCATTCTCAACCCACTGCCGCATGATGTGTCCCAAAGTCTTTTCCACAACTCTTTGTCTTAGCCATTCTCTTCCATGTCACTCCGGCATGTTTTGAAATTTCATTCAACCATCCCCCGCGTGGTTTTTTAAAAGTGCACGTTTATTTTAACTTCCGTATTTTCACAGATTTTCCGTAGACAGAAATTCCGTGTATTTCAGAAAAGTCCATTTCAGATTTTTCTGTATTTAAACTGAAATTCCGCAAAACCGATGATACTGTATACTTGATCAATGATCATATGTAGAGGATTTTCGGAAGAGAGTGTCTGACCCCAGGTCTTAAACAACCCTTAGAAATAGGAAGCTAAGAGATTTGGGCTAGAGTGCCCGATAGGAAAGTGACATGGAAGCGAAGTAGAAAGGGGGAGGAAGACGCCCTTATTTGTTACCGGGGGCCAGTACCAGGGGTCCGACGGCTTAACGTCCCCATCCGACGCCCGGCGGATATTTAGTGGATCGAACCTGAGGTCTTTTCCGTGGCAGTCATGAACGTTGCCCAATAGGCCACCCGTGGCCCCGATCCTGTACTTTTCAACCCTTACCCCAAATAATCCTTTCTCCCTGAGGTCAGGATCGAACACCCGACGCCGCCCCGGTGGCGCAGTGGTCTAAGGCGCTGGCCTCTGATCATTCGTCCGTAAGGGGTCCGGGTTCGAATCCCGGTGAGGCATGGATGTTGTGTTTGTCTTACGGCACTGGTTCTCTCCCTTCCCTGGAACCAGTGACCCTAAATTAGGGACGGGCGACTGCTTATAGCCCATTGAGTTGCTCACGGTGGTCGTTAAACCTCCAATCAAAAAAAAAAAAAAAAAATGAACGTTGCCCAATAGGCCACCCGTGTCCCCGATCCTGTACTTTTCAACCCTTACCCCCAAATAATCCTTTCTCCCTGAGGTCAGGATCGACCACCCGACGTTCGAGCTGTCGCAAAAGCAAACGCGCGCCATTAACCACTGAGCTACAAACGCTCGGCAATCAGCTTCACGTACATCGTAACATCAATTCAGCGACGATGAAATTTTGGTTTTCGTCATTAATGCGAGAGATTTAGTCATTTTATTTTTCTGTTGGAGTTTATTATTTTCTCTGAATAGGTTTGTAGTATATATATATATATTTTTTTTCTGTAGGAGGGCATTTTACAAATTGAGAATTTTTCATCGTGATTTTTCGAAGCAACAAATGCTTTGCAACTTGATTTTTTTAACAGACAACGACTTTCAGTTATCTTTAAAAAAGGCGAAATGTACCTTTTTATAGTATTATTTCACACACACGCACACACACACGCACGCGCACACACACACGCACACACACACGCACGCGCACACACACACACACACCACTAAATATGAAATTTACTCTTGATGGCTATAATAGCTTTGGTCTTAAGTTGCCCAAAGACTGATAAACAGACATCGTATAATCATCTGTACAATAAGTACCCGGTTTCTTACAGTAACACAATATACTAGTGTAATAAGTAGCTGGTGCATCAAACAGGGAAAGGAGAAAATATCCTGTGCCACAATAAACAAAATCCATGCGATATGCTGTCCACAATATCCGATCTCGCTACGGAACTTCAAAATTCGACAGACGGTTGATTTTAAAAGTTAATCAAACCTCAAGTATTTTCACGAATCGCTCCTGTTACCGGTAATTTCTCATCGTACGGATACTAAAAAAGTGAGAACGGAGATTTTCCGTTAATTTACGACAGGAATTGCAGAAAGGTCTCCGAAAATTCCGATTTTTTCGTTAACACATCTTTGTAACGGCAATTTACCGTCAATATAAGAAAGAAACCGCAGAAAGGTTTCTGAAAATTCAAAATTTTCCGTTAACACATATTTAAAACGGTAATTTACCGTCAATATAAAGAAGAAACTGCAGAAAGGCTTCTGAAAATTCAGAATTTTCCGTTAACACATATTTAAAACGGTAATTTACCGTCAATATAAAAAAGAAACTGCAGAAAGGTTTCTGAAAATTCAGAATTTTCCGTTAACACATATTTAAAACGGTAATTTACCGTCAATATAAAGAAGAAACTGCAGAAAGGTTTCTGAAAATTCAGAATTTTCCTTTAACACATATTTAAAACGGTAATTTACCGTCAATATAAGAAAGAAGCTGCAGAAAAGTTTCTGAAAATTAAGAATTTTCCGTTAACACATATTTAAAACGGCAATTTACCGTCAATATAAGAAAGAAACTGCAGAAAGGTTTCTGAAAATTCAGAATTTTCCGTTAACACATATTTAAAACGGTAATTTACCGTCAATATAAAGAAGAAACTGCAGAAAGGTTTCTGAAAATTCAAAATTTTCCTTTAACACATCTTTAAAACGGTAATTTACCGTCAATGTAGACGGCAAAGAAACTGCAGAAAGATTTTCTGAAAATTCAGAATTTTCCCGTAGTACGAAAATTCCGTGAAATTCGGGTTCTTTTCCGTCATTTCACGGAAAACGTTGTATCAGAAACACGCTTCGTTAATTCACGAAAGAAATGACGGAAAGTTGCCCGTGAATTTCAGAATTTTTTTACAGTGTATGGAACGAAAATGACACATTTTTGGAAGATTCCAACGGCCAGAAGACTTATTTTACGTTCGGACGCCAATGTGGCGTAAAACCATTTGCTGGTGCCGGAGCTCGAAGCCGCTCCGGAACCGAATGCTTTTCCAATTAAGCTACACTGACGGAGTTTGTCGCTGGAAATTTGCCGTCTTATCAGTACATCACTTCTGTAATACGTCACACATTTGAAAGAAACAGTATAATCTTCAAAAGCAATTTGCTATTATGTTTTAAAAGAAAAGTGCTTAATCAATGCATCCTTCCAGTTGTTACGTATGGATCATAGACATGAATCTTAACTAAAAACGACATACAGAGTCTGCGTAGAACTCAAAGCAACATGAGGAGAAGCATGATTGGTGTAACCAAGAAAGATGGGTAAAGGAGCTCATGGATCAGGAAAATGTCAAGAGCAGATGATATAGGGTGTGCCTAAAGTCTTTCCCTGATTACGATAAATCGTATAAAATGAACCCAGCTAGTTAAACGTATGCGGTTTGTTGCATTGATTGGGTTATATTCTCAAGTTTTTG